>JAPFRF010000001.1:99524751-100724751 GCA_029282475.1 Phrynocephalus forsythii | reverse complement strand
GCTGGCTAAGGGTGGATGGTCATTAATATGGAAAATAACATAGCACTGCTGTTAAAGGACAAATTAAAATGATCAGGCAGGTGGATTCATTTTCAATATGAAGAAAACCTTAAACCACTGAAGGTTAGTTTAGAGAGCTCAAATATGTTTTATACAGATCTGGGCAAGTTTGTGTTTTTGGACTACAAATCTGCACACCTCTTGCTTTATAATAGAGGTGCTAAAATTATAATTGATGCTGAGAGTTTAAGTAGGAAAAGATTCTTTCCACACTCTTACAATACAAACATATTGGTCAACCTTTTGGTTAATTCACAGGAAGTGGATTTCAGATAAGCCAAATGCAAATAAAACATACTGTTCAAGTATGGAAGATTGTGTTATATGCTACAATAGTCACCATCAGAAATCAGTGAATGTCAACTATACTGATCCCTCCCAAACACTGCTCTCCATTTTCACAACTATTTTTTTTGCATTGCTTCTTCCTTTTTAATTCTAATGGTGCAATTAGAATCTATCTAAAACAGAAAGAAAATGACCTTGAGTTTAGAGTTTGGCCATTGGCCGTAAATAAATAAATAAATAAGACCTTGAGTTTAGGAATTGTGTGTAAAATGATTGGCAGAAGGAATGTAGCCATCCACAATGTAACAGATTCAAGTAATGACAAAATGTCACTAGTTATCCAGAAGATGTAACAGCCTTGCTAGTAACTGAAGTTATGCACATATTGTCCGTTGCCCTGAAAAGTAGTGCATTACAATTTATGTTGCTCTTTGTGATACATGAATTCAATTGTTTCTCTCAAGTTACACTGGACCAGTGTGTATCAAATGGATAAGCCAAGGGGATCATTTCTAATGTGTAGCGTAAAATTCTAGGAGGCTGATACCTGGGTATTGTAGGTGTCCAGAATTATCCAACACTCATGATCATTCTAGCATCATTTTCCAGCTGCATTTTCTAATCAGACAGAGTTCTACAGCAAGTAGAAGGTAACCTAGATAAATTGTCCTCATCTACTAATCTGCAAGGTTTCAAATTTACCTTTAAAAAAACTATTATCACAATTGCCATTGCAGTCCCAGCCAAGGAAGATTTCTCATATTCCACTCCAGTCAAGTCTCTCTGGAATTAGGTGAATTGTTTGGATAATATTCTACCAGTGTTGTTGGTGTTTTTTTAAGTCGTGCTCTAAGGAATGCGTTTTAGGAGTGGAAAGGGCATCCCGACCACAGGTAAATGGAAACGGCATCCTGGAGAAAACAGATACTGTATGCCAGAGGCAGGAAAGGCACGGAGACCTGTCACTACTGCTTCTTGCAAAATATTCTGAAAACGATTTTGTGCAAGCAAACAAAACACTTCAAAAAACAAAAAAGTCCCAGTTCCAAACCTCAAGAGGGGAGTCGTTCAAGGAAGTTTATGTAGCTCTTACGAGACGTTTATCTTACAAAAAGAAAACTTTTCTGCTGTCCGAACGGGATGGCAAGGGAGGCAGACGCCTAGCGCGGGACATCCCTCGCCTTGCAAGGAAGGCGTCCGGGGAAGTGAAGGAGCCCTGGGTACGGGGACACAACGCCGCCCAACCTACGTACCTCGTTCAAGACCGACAGGGACGAGAGATTGCCCACCACGTTGTTGAGCTGATTCTCGTCGAAGCTGGTGCTCATGGAGTCGAAGGATCGCCCCCTCCTGGGAACCTCGATCCGGCTGGAATACATGATGGGAGGGAGCGGCAGGTCGGCGCGCAACAGGCAAGGAACTCCACTGGGGTGGCTGCTCTGCCAGCGCGCCTCCCCGGGCTCGCCTTTTTATAGGCAGCAGGAGGAGGGGGGGGCGGCAGGGGAGAGGCGGGGTGGCAGCAGGAGGAAGCCCTCCTAATCTTCTGAAGGGAAGGAGAGGGACCTTCCCCGCACTTAAGGAGGAGGGAAAAGGGAGAACAGCCTTGCCCTTCCTTGTGGCCTTGGCCCTTGGGGCCTGGAGTGAACAGCCAGGCGGTTCGCGAAAATGCTGGGCCTGAGGCATAAGTAAATAAAGTAAATAAATATACAAAGTGTAAGGTATAAATGTATGTAAGGAATTATAACATGAGAGAGCATATCTCATTGGATAAATCACTAATGTTAGGAAGAGGTATAGACAATTGGAAAACTGGAAGACTGGATCTGAGATTAATGGACTCAATAAAGAAAGCCACAGTCTTCACTTTGGAAGACTTATGCTTTTAAAGATAATTTTTGGGAAGACATCAATTCATTGGGCCACCATGAGTCAGAAGTGAGTTGACAGCATACCACAGGATTCCCCTGGGAAGGCATGATTTTGAATGGGGGAGAAAATAAGGCTCAGAAACTGTGATGCCTTCCTTCCACATCATATGTAATTCTTAGGCTAAGGCTAAAGGAATTTGTTTTCCTTGTTCGGAGTCTTTTGTACACTCTGCTCAGTACAATGTCTGTTCTAGGCACCACAACCACCAGAACAGTCGGCTGTTAAGAGAAAGAGAAGACTCACAGCTAAGAATAACCATTTCTGATCAGGAAAGCATCACATTTGCCATCGAATAGAGGCATCCTGATATCAAGCTTCTTTGGGATGAGTGGGGCAGAGAGAGGCACAGATGACAACATGAAACCCTTGTGATGTTTCATTGCCTTTTCTTAGCAAATGGGCTAATGGTCACAGCCAGCAAAATCCCATGTTGGTTTTTGTGAAATAAATATCAGACTGCCAATGGGATTTTGGTAACAATAAGGCAAAATCTATATGCAAAATGCAGCACAAATCTGTGTCCAAGACACTTCAGTTCTATAGAACGTGTTCCTTTTAAGCATAAGCAATGTTCAGTTAGGCGAAATACTCCGCACATTGTATGAAAACAAAAAAATCTAGGAAGAGGAAACGTTTTGCAGGTTATAAAATGCTGAATTACATAACACTGTTTTACTCATACAGCATTGTAGCTATGCCATCACTTATCTTTACAGCTCTGTAGGAGGGTGTGCGCTCATGTGTACATGCACATTGATACCCATGCGCCCACATGCCTTTAGGGTGATGAGCAGCCTTTGGGATCTGTTTAGACCCCAAATATCCACCAGTAGGGACCAAATGCAAATACCATCTCAGGTAGGTAGAAATTAGGGGAAGCTGCTTCTATGACCTAGTGAACCCAGCAACCGAGCATCACTTTGAGAACCCAGGTGCACAAGTCCTTTCATGCAAAAGAAGAGAAATCCTTCCTGGTTTTCTCCCAAGGATTCCTTTTCAGCAATCAAAGCAAGGTTGGAGGGTCAGTAATTGAGGGCTGGGAGAGTAGCAACAGACAAAAGAAAATATTTTTTCACCCAGCGCATTGTTAGTCTGTGGAACTCCCTGCCACAGGATGTGGTGGTGGCATCTGGCCTGGATGCCTTCAAAGGGGATTGGACAGATTCCTGGAGGAAAAGTCCATCACAGGTTACAAATCACGATGGAGATGTGCAATCTCCAGGCTTAAAACTGGGGTACTTCAAGGGCCAGATGCAGGGGAGTGGTATCAGGAGACAGATATCTAGTCTCATGTGCTCCCAGATGCATCTGGTGGGGCCACCGTGAGATACAGGAAGCTGGACTAGGTGGGCCTGTGGCCTGATCCAGCATGGCTCTTCTTATGTTCTTTTGTTCTAAGGGAAAGCCTCTCTAACTGTTTTTCTTATTCTTGGGCAAATGGGACTCAGAAATCCTTCTGTATCTACCATAAGAGATCTGCAGGTAGCCAACCTTCAGGGCACTGTGGATGGCATAGCTAGCAGGGAGCTGTTCTCCATGTGTTGGTTCTGAAACTGATTCCCAGTTATTGCTGGACGGCCCCAGTGCCATTGGTACTGTTGCTGGCTAGGCTTCACTTTGAATATTAACAGACTGTAGTATTAATAACATAGGATCATAAATGTGTAGAAAATGCCGTATGCTATCTCTAGGTGTTTCATGTGTACAGAAGTCATTGCTATGAGCTCCAGTTCTAAACCATTAATTTAGCTTGCCTTTCCTGTAGAATAAGCTCCTGTCAACAGTGAGAAAATAGAGCTCCATCAGATATAATGTTTGCTCATTGATATGAAAATGAAGGGCAAACTGGTTACACATTTCAGTAAACAGTAGTAATGCTGAGGGTCACATCCTGCAGCACTGGGTCTTCTTCCTGTTTCTTTGCAACAATGGGCTGCCCAGTTGTTTGTAGGAAGTATTGTACAATACTTACCTGCTCCTCTCCACAGCTTATCCTCAGTGTGGAGAGAAATGTTTTAAAGTTCTTATATATCCAAGAACAAAAATTAAACTCAGGCTGACTTTCTGTGGTTTAAGACCTATGCCAACATAGCAGAACACTAAGCAAGGACTTTTATTGTTCTAACATAACTGGTAGTAAGTAGAAGAAAACAAGGTGGTGAAATGAATCATATATACCACACAATGGCTGTAACTCAAACCAGGAGTGAAGCTGCTTTAAAAATGGGTGGAAAAAAATTACAAGGGAAGTTTCAGTCACTATTCTTCTACCTAACTGCCCAAATCCTGTTGAATATTTAAATACCCACAAGAGGAATCACATAAATGGCTGGGGCTTGGGGCTTCTGCTTGGGCAGAAGAATGGCATGTTAAGGAAAACAACCAGAAATGCATGAGAGAGAGAGAGAGAGAGAGAGAGAGAGAGAGAGAGAGAGAGAGAGAGAGAGAGAGAGAGAGAGAGAGAGAGAGAGAGAGAGAGAGAGAGAGAGAGAGAGAAAGAGAAAGAGAAAGAGAAAGAGAAAGAGAGAGAGAGAGTCTATGATACAAATCCTGTCCATGTGTTTATGGAAAAGATGAAACTTTGGGAGGTGGATTGTCTCAAGTCATGAAATCACTGCAAGTATTATCTCTTGCATGCCGAGTTGTGTGACTTACTATGTAACTGATAATGTCTGTGGAGGTTTCTTAACTTGAGAAAGTTCATCTCCAAACATGATGCCTTTTGTATAACCAACAAAAAGGATGTCAGTCTATATAATTTAGAACAGCAGAAGGACATGTGAATTCATTAATGCCCCATGCAGCACAATTCAAAACTGTTTACTTCTAACAGGTGGCATCCAGAAGATTTCCTACCAAGATGCTGGCATTTATTCTGGAGGTATTTTAAACAGTATTTTAGTAAGTGACTGGGAAAAGCTTTTCCCAGACATTACCTAACCTCTGAATCACTCACCAATATCTTTTATGAATGTCTTCTCACTTCGAAGACACCCACTGGCTCAGTAAACCATCTCAAACTTCATTTTACTGCTGTCCATCTTCCCCTCGGTGCACTGAAAGACCTGCTAAAGTAATAATAGTAATAATAACTTGGTTTGCTTCTAAATATGCTCACCTTATTTATCTGTTAAAACACTACAATAAATCGAAGCTGAGAATGATTTTGCGGGTAGAAGATAGGTTAAATCACCTGACGCTCTGGGTCACCAAACATCTCAAACAGAAAAAGACAGACAGCAGCCAGTGACCTGTAGCCTGGCTTGAGAAAAATCATGAAGCATTAATAAATAAATTATCATCCAGCATTCACTGGATGATTCACTGGATGCATCTGCTGTCTACCCTATTTTATGTCTTGGAATTTTTATATTTGGGGTGAGTGATGCACAGACTGGATGGCACTTATTAATTTCGTTGTCTTTCTACAATGACAATAAAGTGTTATTCTATTGTTCTCTTCTATTATTCATTCTCCACAGTAGATCCCATGGTCTTGTGTGTCTGAGGAGACCTTTGAAAGGGAATGGTTAAAAGGCATGGCCTGAATACAATACACTGACATCATGGGGAACTAAAACAAGTCATGTTTAAGGCAAATGAGCCTTCATCTCCTTTCTGTGGGCCAAGGGGACTTGAGTCTAAAGTCAAGTAAAATTGCTAGCTTGGTGCTATTGACAAAAGGAATCATATGACTCAAGGCAGAAAGCTGTTTTTACAAGGGGAAATGCCCTAGTCTCTCGTCTTGTTTCCCTGTTTCATCCTGTCAGTGGGGCTCTGGGGCCCTGTTAGTGTCATTCCATATTAAAACTGGCTGTTTTATTGCTCTGATTTAAAAAGCTCAAGAATGTTTTCTGTGTCAGAATCAACTGATACAAATGCAAGGGTTATTGTTCTTCCTTTTAATTTTTATTTTATTTATTTATTTTCGCATTTATATACCGCCCCTATTTCCCTCAAGGGGAATCCCAGGAGCGTGGATCCCAGGAGCACGAGAACCTCGGAGACTGAAACTGCTAATAAGATTTTCCGTGAGCCTCTAAGTGAAAGGGAGACACATGGAGACGCTTTCATTCTTACATCGGCAACTTCTCATTGCCCCAAATGTTCCTGCAATCTAGCACTTTGGGGCCACTTTATTGCTCCAGTTAAGAGCCTATGATGAGACAAGCCTAAGAGCAGAAAATGTGGTGCATTGAAGTATTGTTTGTGTTTTTAGTGGGGGGGGGGAGATTCCTTTTTCATTTGGATTTTATGCAATTTGGAAAAGAATGAGTAAGGCAGCAGTATTTTCAGAATTGGAGACAGAGGAGAAATATACCGCGAGATAATGTAGGAGGCAAAAGCGGCATAGAATTCAAATGGAGCATGAGATAGGAATAGCATAAAATCTGTTTACAGTATCTGTTTTTTTAGAGATGTGCTCTAGTACAACTTGTTGTTGAAATGTAAGCAACATCACGTAAGCATTTTCTGTATTTGCTTAAACTGGATCACATCACATTAAATGGCTGCACCGCTTCTTCCTTCAGGTGCATTATCAGAATTATTTTGACAGATAGTGCTGGTGGGTAAGTAGTTTTTATTTACTGTAAAATCCTACTTCATTAAAACCAGCAAAAAGCACCTGCCTTTGACGCAGCTGAAACAGCTATTCTTTGGGTGAAATGCATTCTGTCGGGGGTCTTTTTATGATTAGGCAGCTTCAAATACCAGACTGTTGCTTCCAGATGGATATATGTACACATGCAGCCATAATCGGGGTGCTATATTCAGAAGTCCCTACACAGTCATCTTCTTTGATGTTTCATAATGTGTAAGCTGTTATAAGAGAAAGAAAGGAAAGAAGGAAGGAAGGAATTGCCTCTTTTTGGTCCTACAATTTTGGCTTAAATTCCTGCATTGAACAAAGGGTTAGACTTGACGGTCCTATGGGCCTCTTCCAACTCCATTATTCTTTGTTTCAATGACCATGGCTGGAGGATGCTGGGATTTGTAATCCCTAAGATTCCTTTTCCAAAGGACTTCCTGGGACAAATGGCAGTTTGGAAGGTGGGTGGTTTGCAGCAGAAATGTCGTGCCCGGTTCTCAACAGGGTCATGATTTAGACTTAGCCCCTCCCATGCCTTTCATATGACAAAGAAGTAAGATACTGTATATGAAGGCAAAACATCCCTTTAATTTTGTATAGAATTTTACTGTCAGATGTTCCTCTTCTCTCCGCCAGCCCTTCCCACTCCTCCCCCCCCACCTTATTGCTTGCAATTGACAAGGCCAGTTCCTTAGTGTTCCACCACCCCTAACAGATGCTGTCTTACCAGGTAATTTTTCTTTTCTTGTGTCAAAACCACAGAGCTGCATATTTCTCCACAGCCACCAGAGAAGTGATTCTTGCCTTTCTGTGGCCAATTTTAGTTTCAAGTGTAAAGAACAGAAAAAAACAGCAAATAGATTAGGCAAGAGCAGTCAAAACTCTGGGGGTGGGGGGTGGTAGACAAAATATAGTCAGTTTCAAGAGGTCTCCAGGGCAAAAATCCCCACTCCAGGAAAAGAATAAGGACTAACCCAGCTCTTCTCACTTCCTGTAAGTAAGTGATCCACCTACCTTTTCCTTAGATGTTGATTTAAAAAGCACTCCCTGGAATCAGCGCCTGCTGTCCTTGGAGTGACCAGGTTACATCCATTAGAGCAAAATAAATTTATTTACAAGGCCCCGAGATGTGTATGTAGCCACGTTGATCTGTTATGATTGGTAACAGTGAAATTTTCCTTAGGTTAATTTTGAGAAAGAGGAGGCTGCGATTCCTTTGGAATTTCCCCCTACATCATGGAACTTCAACAATGGCATTATGTTCGAAAGAGCGAATAAAAAGAAATCTACATCTGTGCCTACATGGGAATATGGGCCTATTTCAGAAAAGATATGCACTGCACATGAGTAGGCATGCAAATGTTATAATAGTGCAAATCTGTACATATTTACAACATCCTCCGACTGAATCCAGCTGAAGCTACATCCAAGTCACTGCGTACCCATGACTTGCAACCTGCACCCACTTAATGTGGATTGGATTGCAAACAGTGGCCAAGAGAGGAGTCAGAATATCGATTCCCCTCCCACTGCAAACCTTCATGGCCCTCAACATCTGCTCCTGGCCTTGTCCTGACCCTGTGGGGAAGGCTTTTATGGCATACTGTGAGCTACAAGAGAGAAGCGGGCCTGCTCACAGTAGTGGAAATAGTAGCAACAGATGAGGAATGCCACTGGGTCCTGGCTAATATATTTTGGTTTGTGACTAGGCTCTTCTGTTGTGCTTCTGTGCCATCAGGTCACTTCCATCTTATGGGAACTCCAATAGTCTGGTTTTTCTGGGTATGTGAGATGTTCAAGGTGTGGCCCTCTTTTACTACCCTCCCCCACACTGGGCTGTCCATGCAGAATGAGAATGTGAACCCACATCTCCTGAGTCTTGGTCTGGCTCACATCATGGACTTGCCGCTTATCTTAGTTGGATTGTTTGTTTGCTTTAAAAAGAGCACACAGAGACTTTTGGAACAATATCTTGAAGTCCCCCTGACACGTGAGTGGAGATGCAGCGCACGGCAACCTTTTGAATGCTTTGCTACATTGGAAATTAATCTTCTTTTCCATGGAAGGCAAGATTAATTACTTGAAGGCTCCAGTCAGCAAGGGGATAATCAAACAGCTGTAAAATCTTTCAAAATCTCTCATGGCTGTTTTTGAGGAGTAAGCTTTTATTCTATTTTAGAAAGAAAAGACCTGAGCATAATGTATGGCATCATTAATCCGATTAGTTTTGTGCTGCTTTATGATTTTCAAATCTACTGTTACACACATGCACATACCCTATAACTCGATGCACAAGTAATTATACCTTGCTTGCCCCCTTCAAGTTTAGATTTTACTCTGAAAGAAAGCCTGCGAGGATATTTTGAACAAATAAATATGCAATGACAAAACCTTCGTTCCCTCGGCTGAGCCTGTGCCCATGTTTTTTTGAGTAGCACGTGGGGAACTTAAGGGCCAAAGAAAAGGATGAAGCAAAGGCATGAAATGACTAAATCTCTTTTGCAAGGCAGGTTTAGGGAAACCTAATTCCTCTGTCTACTTAGGTCCTGATTATGTTCTTCAAAATGAGGTGCTGCAGTTCCGGAGCCTAAGCTGTGCATTTCTGCTAATTGGTCGGGAAGTCTCGGTGACACCTCCCCAGCAGAGGAACAAGGCTGGCCCAAGATATTCTGCTAGTAAGGTGACAGCATAAAAAACTTTTCCCCAACACGCCTGATATCCATCAGAGTCTAAGTCTGTCATTTCAGGCAATGATTTTGGCATCCACAGACACCTGTCTCCCTGGCATGGCAGTAAAAAACAAATAACTAAAAACCTTTCCCCTTTCCTGACATTCAAATGGATCGTCCTATTACCACCATTGTTCTTCATGACTGTATTGTGAAGTTCTCTGATGAAATTGTGAAGTTCTCTGATGGCTCTCTGGTGGAATACGCTACTGGGCTCTTCTGGGCACCATACAGTACTTTATATATTGGTACAAATCCTAAAAAGGTTCCGCACATCCTCCTCCCCCCTTACAAGGAAAAGCCAGCACATATAAAATTCTACCAAATACTCCAGTGATGGGTGCAGTCCTTTTGTGTGGATTTAAAATAATCAAATTCATAATCACAGTAAATAACAGGTGCTGATGATGAGCTTAGTCGAATGAGCAAGTGGAGCAATCAAGGGCGAGAGATTAAAGTGTTGCAAAACTGACATGACTGAGTATCTTGGAAGATATGAGTAAGCACAGCTCAAAATACTATCCCTGCAGGTGAGGGCACTTCAGCCAGTTCTAACAAAGCACAAGGGTCCTTTCTGGCTTTTCTCCTTCCCTGTCATTATCTGTCCATATTTGTCCTCCTTTCTATTCAGCCAGCTGCAACATGAGAGTTCATTCAGAGGATTGAATGCCCCTGGCCCAATAAAATGTCCTGACAGCTTGCTTATAGCTTATTCCTGTATTGTACCCAGTTTGTCATGCAGAAGAATGTGGCAACACCTCAGATACAGTTACAGTGGTACCCCGACTTAAGAGCAGCTCGACTTAAGAGCAATTTGACTTAAGAGCGGAAAACTGTTGGCGTCTTAACTGCTGCCTTACAAATTTTAGATATGGTCTGCTCGACTTACATTTTGTTTCATTTTTTGATTTTTTAAACTTTTTTTTTAATTTTTTTAGATAGGTACCCTGACTTAAGAGTAGTTCGACTTAAGAGCATGCATTCAGAACGGATTAAATTCGTAAGTTGAGGTACCACTGTATGGGTAATGGCGGTGGGTTGGTGACTCCCATTTCAGAGGTGTTGTGAATTCACTCTGTTCTTCAGTCTGTGGTTTACAAGAGTTATTGGAGGCATGGTGAACTGGCTCCCTTCAATATGTTCAGCACCTTGGATAACTCCTGTGGAGTAGAGATTTCAAAAGACACTTCTTTTTCTGTATTAGTTGCACATCTTGATCCAGAACATAATCTGTCAACTGATGCAAAGTTCAGCTCCTAGAATTCCACCTGGGTTGGCCAAGTGGAGTAATTTACAGATTTTGGAGAGACTATGGTGGCTCAAACCTTATTTCCAGATGCCAGGGCTAACCTTTTAATGTCTTGGTACCCGGCATCTGTTTGTTTCCCTCATATCTATCTATCTATCTATCTATCTATCTATCTATCTATCTATCTATCTATCTATCTATCTATCTATCTATCTATCCACCCACCCACTCACCCACCCATCAGGCTTGTATACTGTCTAATTTGTCAAAGCCTATAATTGATTCCAATTTAGAATAACTCTAATGGGTTTTTGGAGATTTGTGAAATATTTAGGGGGTGATTTTTACTAATGTTTCCCCTCCAGTAAATGTCCATGGCCAAGTGGGAACTGAAGACAGTTCTCCACCACTCTATCAAATACAAATCTCCCCATGAACTGTCATTAAAGGATGCATATTTATTTACACAAGCATATTTTTAAAACTTTGACTTTTCCATGGGTTCCCATTTCCAACAATGAAGCAGATCCATGGGTGCTTTGGGACAGAAGCAAGAAAGGCTTAATATGCAAAATATTGTTTCTTCCATGACATCATCAGTTTTGGGCCGAGCAATTTACACAAGCAGGATTTCAGCCATTTTTACAAAACAAATCAAAATACTCATGCTTCCTTTTTACTTTGCATCATAACACCAAAAATTGTTCATTGGCAATCAGAGAAAAGGCTTATAACACAGAATTTAAGATCTAGCATTAAGCATAATCCTGATCTCCCCATCCTGCAAAAAAATAAATAAATGGGGAGACTGATTCTTGTGTTCCATTTGCAAAGGTTACAGTTTCATTACAAATTCATTAATTCTTTTCCATTCTTTACAGTCTTCCTGGTGACAAATGTCGATTCTTCTTGTTCTATTTAACTGGAGTTAGATGAGCTTTATAACAGACCAAACAATTACTTGGCATCAAAGCAAAGCTTTCTCAAATCTGACACATAACATAATGCATGCAACTAATTAGAGGGATTCTGCTTTCCTTTCATGGTGGGCAAAATGCAACGTCAAAGAAAGCCTGCCTGTTTTCAGAAGGAAAACAACAGTGGCAATCCTAGCCCTGCAAAGTTGGGGGGGTGGGGAGAATAAAGATCTATGGGATAGTAAAGCCATCTATAGGAAAATAGTGTATTACATGGGACTCCAACAAGGACGATGGTCACCTGAGGCAGAGATAGGATGAACTGTCTTCTAAAAATGCCCTCTGCAATTCTGCAGCTTGGCCAGTCATGGAGGCTTGTGGGAACGGCAGTCAAATATACTGGGAGCTCATGACATGTGCTCTCCCTTTTCTTACAACACCTCACAAAGGAAACAAGGCAGCCTGTTTAGCCATGATGTCCTCTTTTATCCATGAATGCCCTACCATTTTTGGTTGTCCAAGAATTCCCCCATAGACCAATGTGGAGGCCTGGACTATTTCTGTCCTTATTCATGGCTTCTTTGTCCATTATCTAGCAGCATCTTCCAAGCAAAGCAATGGGCAGCTTGTGGCCCTGTAGATGCCATTGGACTCCATCAGGCCTAGCTAAGTGGAGCCAACAGCGAGAGGTGCCTGGTGCTCTGACAGAAAAAAACAATTTGGAAGGCCTCCAGTTTCCTGCCCCTATGCTAGCACATGAACGTACGTGCCATGTCTAAGGCACAGCTTCATGAGTAAGGAAATGTTGTAGAGGCCAGCGCTGAGACAGTCCCTTCTGGAGAAACACCGTCACTTAAAATGCCAAAAATAAGTCTGAGGAAAGAAGCATCATTTGCCAAAATAAAAGCAACAATAGATCATGTTTTGGCACCAAGAATGCCTCTAATAACGTATTTCTGTCTCTTTCACACATGGGCCTCTAAAACATAACTCGTTTGGTTATCCGTGTTGGCAGCTGCAGCCTTTATGAGCACACACCAAACAGCGCAATGTGTGACTTGATCCTGAGAGTTACACAGAGCAAAATTGGCTTCAGCTTCTTGTCACGCTACAGCCCACTGCCCACCCTGCTTGTCCAAAGCAGTACAAAACTCGCCAGTAGATGAAATTGTGTACCTATATTTACAAAACAATTCCTGTCCTTATCTTTATATCCTACCATTATTGGGCATCATGAGACCGAATGTGCCTCTGTACCCCTTCTTCCTCCCCAACCCCACCCGGAAATCCTTTGGGCACGGTGCACCTGGACGCCCTGTTTCCTTCATTATTCCTGCCTGACAAGACAACAAAAAGCAGGGCTGCTGTTATTTATAGCTCCTTTGTTGTCTCAGAGACACAGGGAAGGTTTGCAGGGACAGGAGGCTTTGTTTAATTTTAATTAACTCCCCTTCTTTCAAATCCGAGTAAACCGCAGAGCCCTCACAGCAGCCAAGCTAATAATATTACAAAAGCTCTCCTTCCCATATAAGGACAAAAACTGCTGGGCAACGGAGCAGCGGACATGTCCCCCTCCACATTTTGAGAGTGGCTTCAGGTAAGACATTCGCCACACCTTCATCCTGTCTGCTCCATTGCTTGCATTTGACAGGGCCTTTGCATGTCATCATTTTCTGCTCATAATCCTCCCTTGTTTGTTTGTTTTTGTTCCATTTCCCCCCACCCCCTTTCCACAGAAAATCCTTTAGGGGGAAAACATGAAGTAGCCATGCCAGACTCAGATAGCATGAGAAGCTGTCTCTTTGGAAATATTTTGGGTCTAAGTAAATCTTGCCAGTTCCAGGGTGGTGATAACAGTACATGGGGTACAATTCAAGGCAGGTGTTGTTCTCCATGAACAAGGTTTCTCATTCTTCTCACGAAAAGAACGCACTGGATTTGACATGACAGGCAGCTCTGAGGGGGAATGTCTCTTGCCTCAGCCACTGGCACGGGCTTCCTGTGGCACCACAGAAGAACCATGAGGGGAAAACATGCTCTTCAACCACTACAGAAGCAGCTTCTCGAGACACACATGTAATGGCACTACACATTTATGCCCCATAATGGTTGGTATGAGGCTGGTGTTATGGGAAAGGGCCTTGAGATCAATGCTGCTTCTCTAGCAGTAAGATAGTATTTTGACACCTTCTCTCATATGGGCATGACTGCTGAGGCTTGCTGCAACCCAACACACAGTACCCATGTGCAAGCCCATTGAAAGCAACCGGTAGAGGCATACAAACCCTGTCTGTCTTTTTCTCTCCAGTGTGCCTGCTTTCCTGAAAAGAGGAATGTCTTATTCTCTAAAGGTGGACAGCCTCCAAAGGTCTCCACAGGTGTAGCAACAGACACTGGTCTGGACAGTCAAGGGGGGATAATAATGATTCATGTAGTGGAAGGCCACCAATAGCTACTAGTAATGGGAGTATGAAAATAGTTTTCCATTCATGTCTTACATATAATCATCTTCTCTTGAGAAGAAAGGTGGTGTATGTATAAATAATTCTGTGGGAACTGTCTTGATCTGACCCTGCACTTCTCTTATTTCAAGCAGAAGGGTACAAAAGAAACTGCAAGCAGAAGTCTGGGCTGGTAGATGTTGAAACAGATGTTATGTGACGAACTGTATTCCTCCACACAAGCCTGCCCAAGCTTTGAGATATTCGGGGAAGGCTCCTCTCTTGGTGCTACTGCACCCAGAGACACCTGGTAGGGTCACAGGAAATGGCCTTCTCAGTGGCCACTCTCAGGTTCTGCATCTTGTTTGCAATGGAGAATGGAATGGCTCTTTTCCTCTTGTCATTCCACCAACAGATAAAGATCTCTTCATTGCAACAGACTCTTGGCAGAGGCTTAACTGTGGATGAAACTAGTTTCATTAATGTAATGCTTTTAAAAAAAAACCAATGTGCTTTAATTTGTTTTAGTGCTCTTAATAACAATGTGTTATCAAGTCAGTTCTGACTGGTGGTGACTCTTTTATGGTTTTCTAGGTAGAAAGTTTTCAGAAGTGACTTCTCATTCCCTTCTTCTGAGGTTAGGGTTAGGGTTTATTATTATCGTTAGTTCAACTGTGGTACCTGGTGTCGTGGAGAGAACTAGGGTTTCCAACTTTGAATCTCCAGATGTTTTGAACTAAAATGTCCAGAAATGCCAGCCAGCACAGCTAGTGGGAACGGCTTCTGGGAATTTTAGTTCAAGAACCTCTGGGATCCAAGCTTGGAAGCCACAGGGGCAGAGTGATGGACTACAATCCCAGAAGCCTGGGTTCAAATTCCCATGCAGCCATGGAAGCTTGGAGTGTGGAATGGGTGAAACTACTTAATACTCCCTTAGAAATGGATACATCTGACCCCCCCCCCCCGTTTCCTCATGCCTCCTTCCGGATCTCAGTGATTTTTCAGAAATCGTCATTGATACGATTTTTCCTGGAACATTCCATGGTGTTACATAAAATCCACTACAGGAGGTTCTTAAAAATAAAATAAAAGCCAAGGACATGGCACCAATGTTGACGTCACTGGCTATTGAAGATTTCGTGCAAGGCTGCACCCGTGATGTAGAGCAGAAGGAACTTCCTGGTACATTTCTTTCCCATCCTATTGACAGTAGATAGGGAAAGGGTGCTCGGACGGCAGAGCAGGAAATAGTTTTGTGAATTAATTAAAGTAATTGACAAAAACACTTCCTTTCGAAAGGCAGGAGAGCAGATGGCCCATTAAATGTCCAACCACCACCGCTACACATGTGTTAAAAACGACCTGCATGGCAACAAAAATAATATTGATACAAGCTCAGTTCCAGGACTGCCTGTATCATGGTAGGTCTGCAGCAACAGCAGCAACAGCAACGGCAGCAACAACCAAGGCAATTATTTGCCCTTAAGAAAACTGGAATATGGGGAGGGGGTGGTCCAGTGTCTTCGAGAAAAGCAGGGTGAAAAAATAAAATTAAAGGCAGCTCTGTAGTGCTTAGATTTAATTCAGAAAAGTAGACTGCAGCATTAGCGTTTCCTTTTCTGCATTAGACAGGACGGGCCTAAACCTGATCCCATCCCATGACTGCTCCCTGAAAGAAACAGAAGGCGTTCCCATCGTTCTGCAGGAGAAAGAAGCGACTGGAGAATTGCATGAAGGCCTCTTGGCCCTTCCCCACTGAAGGGGTTAAAAAAAATCTTGACGTAGACGAAACCCAGCAAAAGCTAAAGGAAAACCTTGGGGTAGAATAATCCTGTAGGGCCAGGGGTTCTCAACCTTCCTAAGGCCACGACCCTTTAATACAGTTACTCATGCCTTGCCCTGCTTGGAAGAGGCCACAAGCCCCCCCCCTTGTGTGAAAATTTGATGATGGTGGTGGTGGTGATGGTGATGATGATGATGATAACTCCCCTTTACACCAGTGTCAACCCTTGTACTTCCTTTCTATAAGCAGACTCATTGTTCTTATTAACGAGCCCCACTACTGCCGCAAATTTGATGATTGTGTTGGTGTTTTACAGTGGGGTGCAGTCATGTGTGTACAAGGAATAGAGGAAAGGGCTTAGCACACAACCCTGAGGAGCTCCTGTACTTAGTACTAGAATAGAAGAATGGTGGAATCTCATCCTTACTGACTTGGCCTATCTCTCAGAAAATTCCTTACCCACAAACAAATCTTCTGACGTCTGCCCCAGTTGGACAGTTTAAGAAACAACCTATTAGATAGAATAGTATTAAAAGGAGAGCTATAATCCACAAATAACAGCCTTGCACATGTTCCCTGCTGTTCTAAATGACTCAGTATAGCATGGACAACAATTTTAAAACTACATATTAATGCCAATATACTTGAAAAATTTAAAATTTTCAGAATTGGAATGGATAAGGCTGCACTATGAGTAATCTTTCTGCAACACTACTCAAAACACGCTTAAACTGTTTATTAACTATTTGCCTGATAACAACCAGGCCAGGAAGATCCCAGTAATGCCCATGATACAAGCAGACTGTCAGTGAAATGTGCCTAAGGCCATCATCCATCCATCATCATCATCTTAGAACTGCAAAGATGAAGGGGCTCTATGGATCACAGGGGTCTGGCCACTGTCAAGAAGGCCCACTGAGGAAGCCCTGGCTGCACAGCCTGGTACCCCAATACCTCCAAGCCCCAAACCATACTCTACAGTTAAGTTCTTGAAAACCTGGGTTTTATTGGTGCATGTTAGAGCTCTAGGAATTTGGGATCTACTAAGAATATAAATCTTCTCCATCTCAATCAGAAATGTGTTTGGATTATTTCTATGCAGACTCTTAACAGCAAAATGGCATCGCCCTCATAGGAGCATTGGAGCCCTCCACTTCTAAAACACACACATACCCACACCCACACCCGCACCATCTGAAACAAAATCATATTGTCAGATTCATTTAGTCCATGCCATGTCAGCCCAGAACCAGTGAAAATTCTACCTGACATGATGGGTATATGAGTTCTAACCCTTGATCCAAAGGATTTTTTCTCTCCTAAGCTTGCAGCTTCTGCGGTACATTGAGAGTTATTTGAGAACCTGCACCATGTCATGGGGAAACGATTCTGACCTCAGGTAAGGAAAGTACCCTTTTCTCTCTGTGTTCATGTAGTCTCGTCATTTTTATGCCATTACTGATTGAATATACAGCATGCAATTCTCAAGAGTATCTCAAAGGTAAATGAACAAAGAACTCTGGGCCATTTAAAACTAATGAGTTTTGTGCCTTGGTATTCCCTAGATCACATACTCCATAAGTTACAAAGATAAATCAATGATGTTCTCACTAAACGTTGCTAGTTCATTTTGTTTGTTTCCAGTCAGCTGCACCAAGCTGAACATGGTGGTGCACCGTGGCTTCAGGCTGCAATTCCATGGTTCAAGCACCAGCAACTCGCCTTTCAGAATCACAAAACTGTAGAGCTGGAAATCATTTTAAGGGTCATTGAGCTCAACCTCCTGAAGCAGCAGGAGGATGGACGGTCATCTCGTCTCCACCAAAGGAGCCTACTGCTGCCTTCCAAAGCACTCCATATTCCATTATCCAGGAGCTTTGTCGGGAAATATGTGCTCAGTTGAACATTTTCTTGTCATTTGAATCCATTAGTTTCAATTCTACCCTCTGGTAGAAAATAAGTTTTCTCCATCCCACATGTGAGAGCTATAGCTTCAGAAACAGGAAGGTGACTATGATACCCTCAGTCTTTTCTTCTCTAAGTTAAACTTTCCAAATTCCTGCAATTGCTTATAGAGCTTGGTTTCCAGAATGTTTACCATCATTGCCGCCTTCCTCTGATAGGTTCCAGCCCATTAGTATATTTTTGAAGGGTGGTGCCCAAAACTACACCTGATATACCATGCAATATAGAGTGTCACTATGACTTCAGTGGATCTGGATGCTGTATTTCTTTACAAAATGTAGTTGCTAGCTGCCTCATGAAATATGTATCGTGCACTCACATGAACCACATAACATATACAGCAAAAATATGTTTTTCCACTTTATGTACACCTCAGATGTTTGGAAAGTGCTGGGATGGATCCAGAATTTTGGCAGCTTATGCCCAGAGCTAAGGCAAATAAGCTAGGCAAAAATAATACCCCTTATCAGTTTTATTTTTTTCATTGTGTAAAATTCTAGAAACGCCCTTTAATTACAGAAAAAAACTGCCCTTGGTTTCTCACACTAATCAAGCACGTACTTGAGAGAGAGAGAGAGAGAGAGAGAGAGAGAGAGAGAGAGAGAGAGAGAGAGAGAGAGAGAGAGAGAGAGAGAATGAGAGAGAGAGAGAGAGGCAAGGGTACACACTTTCTGTTCAAACTGGTTTCAGTTAAATGTGCATCTAAAAATTCATCTTCAGAATTGGAATGGAAATGTGCTGTCCCGTTTAAAGCAATGTAGCAAACAGTGTCTGCACATGGATGGCCATACCATTTTAGCAGCATGTGGTATCCATTCACTTGATCAAGTGATTGGTGGACCACAAGCATGGGGTACTTCCTTATGCATGCATATCTCCTCAGAATGGAGTGTCTGGTTTGTCATTATGTCCTTCAGGATCTACAGAGCAGGCAGAGTTATCATACCGATCGCTTTGGCAATGGGCTGAAATATTTTTTCTTCCCTCTTCCACTCAGCATAGGATCAATGAAAGGGGTTCGTTTGCCCTTGTCTTCACCACATCGTCGTGTCTCATGGGATGTGTGACACCAAGCCATTTTCATGCAAGCCACACAGCTTGGATAAGGTACACGGAGCCACCAGAAGCAAAAACTTTGGTGGGTTTACCTTAAAAAAAAAAAGTCCAGAGCACGTGTCCAAGAAGAGAGTGTATGTTGTGGTGGCAGTGCATCTTCAGGCACTTGGAAAGTCTTTTTCTGCAGCAAACGTTCAGAGCAGCTCTAACAAACACCCCAGTAACCATTTTCTACTTCTTCAAGCTATTGCCACATATCTGTGGCTGATGAACAAATGACCATCGTATAAACGTACATTACAAACTATATGAGACCACCATAATGAGCATCACAAAAACTTTGCCGAAAATATTTAGTTTTAATATATTTCTAATATACACAGAAAACAGGTATTAGTGACAGATATGAATACAAAAATGCCCAAAACACGTTTCTACTCATGCACAGGGGAGTGGCCTGAAAACCATCTAACTGTTCCCTTCCTTATCATATATGCTGCCCTTTTGATGGTCCTTACTCATGGAAGGGAGAGGTGGTCAAAGGGAAGTGTAGGATTATAGTTGGATTTTGGAGTACTTCCTCTTGATCCCAATCCTAGTACCATTCTCTGGGCTGTATTTACTGATTTTTTTCATCCTGGCTGAAATTCTACCACCAGTAACAAAGCACAGGCAGTGGAGCAGCGACAAGTTACCAATCTACCATTTCAAAAAAGCTGACATGGGATGCAGTTGTACATAACTCCAGGCATATATTTCAAACGGATTATCTGGGATGTTATACAGAGCACACAGCAAGTACTGCGGTAAAATCTGAAAGACCTCAGCATGTGATATGCTCAAGTGTCTAAACATCTGTTCTGAAAAAAGCTAGCACATTCTGGTTAAATGCCACCAAATTTGGTCCACCTTTCCCAGTGCCATTTTATAGACAAGGTGAAATGCATTTTTATATTCCTTCTAACTTCTCAACCAGTCCAGTCAAGAAAACCGCACAATGTGGTCAAAGTATAGTTAGGACAATGGCCAGAGTTTCATCGTCACTGGTTACTGCTCACCAGGAGTACTGGCTCAAAGCATATGAAACCCAGTCACCCTTCTTTAAAGACTTCGTAATTATCCCCACTAGCAGCCAACTTAACACATGAACTGTTTCATACCCGGTTGAGCTATTTTACCCTTTCATCCGTGAACTGAGAGACCTGTAACCTCAACAGCTGCTAATGTATAAAAAATAGGTTTGTGCTTCGCTCCTGAAGACCTGGAGCTGTGAATGGGTAACAGCTTCTTTTCCACGCCATTCCTCATCACATCCAACGTAATTCATGCACTCCTATGGCTGGCATTTCAAGCTTGGGAAACTTCTTCCTAAGCTGTCAGCAAGGACCTGATCCGCTTCATGTAACACTTCGAAAAAACTCTCCACCTGGAAATAAAACATGAATGCCAGTGAGCTGAATCAGGGGAGAGGCAGGAAAAGGCGATTTAGTTGTTCAACATCTGGAGAAACCGAATGCACAACCCCAATCGATTAATTCTATTGCTTCCAAAATTCTAGCTGAGTCTGCACCAGTTAATGCTATTCAAGTTACAATTATTTTTACTGCCTGTACCATTTTTATTGCCTATGTAGAATCAAATGGCTTTCAACATCCCCTAGGTGCCCACCTTCCTGGGTAGGAATGAATGCAACTTGCCCGTACTGGCAATGAAAAGGGGAGATGGGCTTCTTCAGACATTCACTGCTGCCTTGGGGACCTAAGCTGATGCTCAAAGGACGGGAGGTGCATTGTATAAGCATGAATAAATATTGCCTTGGCTTACAAAGCAAAAAAATCAATACGTCTTAAAAATTAGGTAAAGTATTTTGTTTAAAGATAAGGACTTTTTCAACCATGCTCACTCAAGCTGCAACTATACAGTCAACTGCTGAATGATCTGCTACAGGTGTAAAATGGATAACTGACTTTTTAAAAAACTGACCATAGACATGATACAAAGACCAATTGAATCAATTTGGCTGTTTCTGATCCCAGCACAGTCCCCCCACCCCCACCCCCACGTGCCACTGGGGACTTCTACTTTTTTCAAACCAAAACAATTCAAGACTGACTTTCACCTGTGTGACCAGTTGTTTTGTTCTCTAAAAGGATGGGGGAGAAGGGCAAGAGTGTGGGTGGCATTCTGATGACACACAAAGCTTGGTGTGATATTTGGGACAGTCTGAACCCCACCATCCCATGATCTTCCTCCCTAGCTGTGCTGAAGTTTGTTTTTAAACAAACTGCTGAGTTTGGCACTAAATAACCTTATCACTACATTGATAGTGACTGATCACCTCTACATGGACAAAAAAAAAGGGAAGGTGAAAAATCAGTTCTTAAATGATTACACTGTTTAGAGATAAAAATCAATATGAAATAGAACCGTTTCTGACAAACCACAACAGACTACTATGGTTCTGCGGTATGTTTGTACGTTTTTGTACACTGCGGAGAAATTTGGAAAACAATCCCCTTTCCAGAGGACTGGACAACATTTTACACAGCTTACCAGCTTTACAATGAAAATGGTATAAAGAGAACTGAGGATCAGCAGAGGGTGAGACCAAAGACAGAAGGGCCGTGGTGCAAATCAAACCACAACAAACTGATGGGACACTGCCACCAAAACGATCTGCAGTCTCCGTGTGATGACATGATCTGAACAGAAAGCGTTATGTTTTTGCCATCGTAGTTGCAAGCCCACTAGGGTCACTGCAATTACAGTGGTACCTCGAGATTACGAAAAACTCGAGAATAGAAAGAAACTCCATTGGGAGGGGGGGATTGCACTCAATTGGGAAAGAAATTGCACATGGAGTGTCTTTCAGAACCTGCCAAGCTGAAGGAGCCACCCACTGCTCCTTCAGCTGGGCCAGGGGGAGGGCTTTGAAAGCCGAAGACAGGGCGCTTGCGAGGCACTGTTTTCGAAGCCCTCCACCTCGCCAAGCCTCCCCTGGGCATGGTGTGATTGGCACGGAGCCGAAGGCATCATGGCAGGGGGAGGCTTGTCGGTTGTGTTTCAGCCAGCTGGCTCCTTTGCAACCAGATACTCGCCTTTGCTAGCCACCACCACTTTGACTGGTGACAAAGGAGGAGCTCGCTGTCCGAAGCAACACTAGTCCCCTTTTGCCAATGGTCTGTGCAAAGTTGGGTGGCTGTTAAAGTGCAGAAAAGGCTTCGCAAGCAGCCGCCCGACTTTGCTTGCTGCAGTGGTGGCGAGCCATCTGCAAAAGGCAGACAGTTTTGCTTCAGGCCTCTCGCTCTTTTGCCACCAGTCCTTTGCTCCCCGCAGTGGTGGCTACCAAAGGCGGGTGACTGGTTGTGAAGGAGCCAGTGGGCCAAAGCACAACCAACAAGCCTCCCCCCCTGCCCCCCACTGCGTCGGAGCCAAATGCACAACCATGGGGATCCCAAATTCCGCAATAATGCACTGAAAACCACTTAATCCGTTCCCTTTTTTTTTACTGTTTTCTGACCTCCGAAATGGATTGATTGGTTTTCAATGCATTTCTATGGGAAACTGTGCTTCTAGATACAAATTTTTTGTGATATGAAAAGTCCCTTGGAACCAATTAATTTCTTAGCTAGAGGTACCACTGTATATGAAGAGATGGTGTGCCAGGGGGTTTCCTTCAGGTTGGCAAAGTCTGGTTAGCTTGCAAAAATTTGCCCAGACAACCCAAAATGTTAAACTATGCAACTTGACTAGAAAGAGTGAATCTCATATGCTGATGTCAGACGCCCAACCAAAATTTTGACCATAGATAGTAGCATACAGTACAGTTATTACAGCAATTCTTTCCAACATATTGTCATAAATTCATCAAGAAGCTATTTGTTTTTAATTTTAGAGTATAATACATACCGAAGAGAAGTACAAAGGAAGGAGATTTTGAAACGCACAGGAACATTTCTGTTCGTTTAAATGACCTTGCTTGAGTCCCTCCAGTATGTTTTCCTAAAACCAAACCATTATATGCATTTCTATACATTTCTGAATGAAAGCATATGTACAGTATATCACAGAAGTGAGTACACCTCCTCACACTTCGTAAATATTTTAGTATATCTCTCCATGTGACAACACTGAAGAAACGACACTTGGCCACCATTTAAAGCAGTGAGCCTACAGCTTGTATAACAGTGTAAATGTGCCATCCCTCAAAATAACGCAACACACAGCCACTGATGTCTAAACAAAAGTGAGTGCCTGGAACTCCGAAGCATACATGGTGGCCACATGATCAAGTACGTGCCAAAATAATTGTGATTTTTTTCGAGCTGTTTGGCCGTGTTCCGGAGGTTTTTCTTCCTGACGTTTTGACAGGCTCTGTGGCTGGCATCTTCAGAGGGCAAGGAGCTCAGGGAACTAGGAGTTCTCTCTGCACTCTGGGGAGAGAACTACAAGCAACAGCCCTGCCCACAGAGGTCAATGCCCAATGTGGAAGCAAATGGAGATGGGCCTGTTGTTGCATGAGCATCGTGTAGGCCTCAGTTCCCTCTGCACGAGCTAAAAACATTAGACTGAATGCCCCAAGCAAGATGTCAAAGGCAAGAATTGAGATATCAGCATTAAAATCACCAACATTTGTTTATTTTTTATTAAATTTATATACCGCTCCATCTAGCTACATGGCTACTCTGGGCGTATATTCTTTCTGGTTCAATAAGAAGTGAGGGGATACTGACACTGATGCTGTAAGACAAGTGTAAATGAGTAAGTACATTGTAGTGAAAAGCAATGTTTTTTATGGAATCCAATTCCCTCCCCCGTCCTGTCAAAAATATTTGAAAATTAAGTTTCAAGATAGAACTTTCCATTATTATCAGTCACCACAGCTGTGGTTCTAGTGAGGAATCAACGGATGAAATAAAAGCTCTCCTGCCTCCAGAGGCTTGTGAAACTCTTACCTTTGACAACTCCTGGAGCAGGTTGGAAAGCAGCTCACAAGAGACGTCCTTCAGGATTTTTAAATGGAAATCTTCCTTGGCTATTTCCAACTTCTCCTTCTCTTCAAACTTGGATGTACTGGACCTGTCCTCAGATCTCTTTGCACATTCACCCATGTTTTGTAAGACTCTAATCAAGCTATCAAGCAGAGGCATATCTGACATATAAAGCAAGTTTTAAAGACATTATGGATGAACAGCTGAGATCAATATTCTGACCTGTGAAAACTCTGATGGAAAATGTATCAATACAAAAATGACTGCCATAATTAATCTTATGTCCAAGGAGAGAGAGTCAAACACCCCATAAATGAACACAAGCTGCCATGGTAAGGTTACAAAAGGGGGGGGAGGTGTCACAGCAACTCAGTTATAGCTAGAGAAGCATCTCCTGCCCATTATCTGGAAGTTGAGTCGTAGCAGCTGGACTTTTCTTTTCTTCAGAGATCGAAACATTTCGCTACTCATCCGAGCAGCTTCATCAGACTGACAAAGCTCTTTGGATGAGTAGCAAAACGTTTCGATCTTTAAAAAAAGAAAAGAAGTCCAGTTGCCATGACTCAACTTTCAGATAAACTCACCTGGACAACTGGGAATATTCCCAGATATCTGCTGCCCATTTTTCTCATTCGCCACTGCCACTATAACTTTCAGCTTCAAAAGCCATTCTGATTGTCAAATCCCTTAGATTACATTTCCTCTCTGTTTAGATCCTGTACTAAGTATTTCATAACTTACTTTTTTCTATCTTGACATATTCCTGTTCTGTCCGTGAAGTAAAGATAGCGGATAGGACAGACAAAATAGAAGCCAACACAGTCTTCTGTTCTTGGACAATAATCGCGGGATCATCCGGCTGGCAAAGTTCATTGCAAAGGAGACTGTACAGCAAACTCCACGTTTCTTTGCCCTTTTCAGGAGACTGTACTTGAAAATGAAAAGAGCAACCACAAAAAAAATGAGACGGCCATTGTATGGAACAGCTTTGGCCAAAAGACTTTTTAAAGAGATACGCCTAAACCCGCAGCTGCACTGGCAAACCTTCAGAATATACTTATTCCCTGCCACCTGACAACCAGACCGAGAGGATTGTTCAGCTCTCTAGAGCCATAGTCTAGAGCAGTGGTTCTCAACCTGTAGGTCCCCAGATGTTCCTGGACTGCAACTCCCAGAAACCCCTTCCAGCACAGCAAATGGTAGAGGCTTCTGGGAGTTGCAGTCCAGGAACATCTGGGCACCCACAGGTTGAGAACCACTGGTCTAGAGAATGATGGGCGTTAGGTAGCAGAAGATGGATGGTCCACCAGTGGAAATCCGCTGCTAGGTCCACTCCACTCCACACCACCCCATCCCACCACAATGAACTGTGTGTAATCCAAAAATCTTACCAATTGTTTGAATGCCTTCGTCCACAGTGGTGAGAAGCTGCAAGAGATGCATGTAGACGTCAAGTCCTTCTGAACTGTTATCTGAGCTGCAACAAAGAATGAAAGACGTATGTTCAGAAATATTCTGAGCTTGCTTGGAGACATATTTACTAAAATATTTCTACCTCACAACTCTGTTAGCAGAATGCCCACCTCTGCGAATACATAAATTGGAGACATTATTTCTGCTTTGGCATGCTTGCTGGTTTTCTCCTTATCTGAACAGCCTCGCCTGCCACACCGAACTTCAGCTTACAGGTAGAAACATACTCCTCATTAAAATATATTTATCAATGCTACACGATATTCCTCACCCAGGCAGTATTGGGCAGTAACATCTGAACCTGTCAGGATCGAGGTTGTTTGATTCTGCTTCTTTGCAGAATCATGGTCCACTCAGGCTGAGCTGATCAGGGAGTGTAGCAGGTGGGGCTTGGTAGTAGTATAAAGCTAGCAGCCAGCACTCCCTGTTCCTTGCCTCAGCAACCTGAGACCTTGGACTCCAGAAGCTTTGACCCAGAACTCTGCTGCTCCAAAAGTCTGCCTGTTTGGGCATCTTCCTCCCTGCTGGACTATGTTTACTGTGTTCTGAAATTGGACTGGCCAATGACCAGCTCTGCCCCGGACTGTTTGACCATGCTTCTGAAAACACCCTGGTCCTGGCCTTTTGCTGACAGTCTTGTTGCCCTGGACATTATAGAACCATATTGTGTTGTATTTCTGATGAGAGTTTCAAGCAGCCCCAATCACTGGGCAGTGAAGCAATGAGGCCTATGGAACCCTCCAGTGCTCCCTCTACTACTTAAAGCACCAGTAGAACTGCTATGAACTGAAAAAGCAAACAAGCACACAAGCACAGCACTTGCACACATTTATTTTCAAGGAGAAAGCTCAGCTGAGACTGGCATCTATGTTTGGCAAGCAGAAGAATCAATAATCAGGTAATAAAAGGCCACCGCATGATGGGCTTCAATCTGCAACACCCTCCACAGTTCAAGTATTTTCAAAGACTGACTTTCCCATCAACAATATTGACACAAGGATATCCAAAACTTGTGCCAATCCAAAAAATGCAATAAAAAGGCATCTGCTAATAAGGTAGAACACCCCCTTCATGCTCAAATACAGGTTATTTGTTTTCTTTCCTGGAAACTTTAAGGAGAATCAGCCGATGAAAAGTATCTGTTCAAACGCGAAAACCAACATGCCACGGGCAGGCAAAAACCAGGACCACAGCATCACTAGTTCACCTATTACAAAGTTTATTTGTCGGCACTAAGCCAGTCACCCTAACATCCTCACATATTCATTCTCAAGATATAAAGGAAGGATGGGCAGAAATCTAAGGCTGCTTTTACACGACCCCTAAAATCTGAGGCAAAGGGCTCCCAGATGTGGAGCTTAAAATTGTTTTCCCACCAGCTGCAGACTTAAAAAAAAATTAAGTACAACCACGCCCACCTAAGCGTGCCCCAGTGCATTTTAAAAGTACCTGGTCTCTGGAGGTAAAAAAATTCCGATGCAGATTATAAAGCTGTGGATGCCGGCTCCCCTCACCTTCTGTTTGTTTATTTTGTCACCGGCACCCCTTGAACAGCCTGGAATCCCTACGGGGCTGCTCTGATGGCAGACGGAGGTGAGCGGAGGTGAGCCTGCATTCTTTTCTCCCTTTTTTTCTCCCTCCCCTCATGCAGACAGGAGCAATGGAATGCGGAAGGGTGGGAACACAGGAAGCAGAAAAAAACCCCATGATCTCTGGTCCGAAATTAAGTTGCCAGCGGATTTTAGAGGTCGTGTAAAAGCACCCTAAGTGTCTTGGAGAAAAGGTGGGATAATGCACAATAGTGTCACAAAACAAAGACAAGGACAGATCCAGATGATCCAGTTTTAAGCAATTCTGTTTTGCTTCTACCCCAAACCACTGCAATGCAAAGGCATTATAAGATCAAATGCACATACACCCACCAGACTTGTTTTGTAGCTTCAAGAAGACATGGAACAATCTTAAAATCGGGAAGCTTGTCCGAAGAATCATCCGAAGGCTGTGGGACTGACCACTCAGAGCCTTTCTTAATCCAGCTTAGCATTAAGTCTTCATCCAAGTCAAACAACTTATCTACTACCTCACCAACTTTCACCAGCAGCTCCACTGTAACAAAGATTGAACACTATTCAAATACCCACAAATAAATGCACCCCAAACTCATTCCTGCTCACTGCTTAGAAACCAAACTCGATAGGCCATTTTCAATACTGTATTTATTTTTTTCATTTTTATAAAGTCACTATTTTGGTTAAATTTGGATGAAAGTGTTATTGAGGATTATTTCAGAAGGAAGAGGGTTTTTTAAAAAATAATAATAATTGCACATGGCCCAGAAACCTACTGGGCAGTTCCACTGCTATAAATGAAATGGCATAAATTGCTTCTAGTTAATAAGCTGCTGCTTGTATCTCTTACTATACGCCCAAGAGCTTGAACTGGTGTACAACAAGTGATACAACCAGCAACTCAGTGGCAATCTGCCATTGTGAACTACACTGCACTGATGTGCTGAGGAACTCAAAAGTTCCTCTTCTTTGTAACTTTGTAGTGATCCAATGAAGGTATTTCCCCAACCTCAGGCTGTGTTGCTCTAAATGGATCAGATACAGTGGGCCCTTGTATAACAAACAGCTCGTATAACATAAAATTTGTACAACATAAAAAATTCTAGAGATAGGGGAAATTTGCTTAACATAATTGCCTATGGGGCGAATCTGTATAACATAAAAATGGGATTATTCTGTTTTCAATGCATTCCTATGGGAATTTGTATAAAGGAAAATTTGCTTAACATAATTTCATTTGGAACAAATTAATTCCTTTATACAAGGTACCACTGTAGTCATATTTTGTGTTAGCTGCTGAAAATGCTACACTCAGAAGTTTGGAGAGAATTCTCCTACCATAAGTAGAGATTCTTCCACAAGACTGAACCTCAGCAAGGATTCTAGCTCCTGCAATCCTCCAGTATGACCAACAATGGGCTGGAAAGGACTTTTTTTGCCTGTGATAGCAAGATGGCAATTTCCTATTTTACTGAGATCTTGTCCCCCCCCCCTTTTTTTTTTTTTCGCTGCAAGCCTAATGAGGATTGTGTGGTTTCACCTAAGGCAACTAGCAAATCGACAGCAAGTCATCTGTCTACCAAAGGGGGAGGAACTAACAGTTGATATCTTTGGCACCTCTGTATTATATGAAATCTAAAATCTACATTGCTCTGTTGGCACTTTGGTTCCATGAACCAAAAATATCACACAGTGCTCAATTTTTTGAACTATTTATCTTGACCCCAAATGTTTCACCATCTTTGCCTGACTAAGAATGCTGGAGAAGTCAAAAGCTTGTCTTATGTATATATATTTTACAGATCTAATCCAGATGTTATAGAATGTTGGACTCTAATATCAAAGGCTACAGTAACTTTATGATCATTAAATTAATTTCCCACACCAGCAAAGTGATGTTTGAAGCTTTACAACCGAGGCTTTTACTATATATTGAGCAAGAAATGCTAGATATTCAAGATGAATTTGAAAGCAGAAATGGCACTGTAGACCATAATGGAAAATCCAAGAGAGGCCTGTCAATATGCCCACCATTGATACACCAATAGAGGTACTATGAGGCATTAGGGAGGAAACGGAGGTGGGCTGAGCCTTAGCAGGATCTTCCCGCATGCACCTTCTATGCCTGTTCTGTAGATACAAAAACAGGTTCTATTATGATTGTAAGAAAAAGCAGATGGTAATTGTATTTTTCAAATGCATTGGTTTCGTAAGTATGTGATGTGAGGGGGGTGAATGAGGACCATGGAACTCTGGTAAGAATGGTTTTGATTGGCTGGGAAAGAACTACTGTATTTTTCCATGTATACAGCATTATTTTTCCCCCTAACATCATGACACTAAAAATTAAGGGGTGTCATATACACAGAAGCAAGCCTTTCCTGAAGGGTGGGGGTAGGATGGAGGCGAACCCAAAGTGATCTTGCTCTTTCCCTTCCCTTCCGGCAGCCCTTGTTTACTCTCTGCACTTTGGTGGTTGTTTGTTCAGAATCAGCGGTTTTTTTCCAGCAGGAAAAGGCTCGGAGGTTTAAAAAGCAAAGCTGAAAAGCAAAGCAAATGTTGCCAGACAGAAACTGAAATTCAGTTTGAGTTGTTCTCACCCCACCCCCTGCTTTCTTTTCTTTCTAGCTTGATTGCCCTCCTCTCTCTAAAACAAAGCAGACACAGAAAGGAAAGGGAACAGTGGGGGTGGGGGTGGAGGAGACATCAAGGAGGATTGATTAGTTTTATTAATTTGGGGTCTTAAAAGTGGGGAAGGGTCTTATGGACAGAAAATATGGTAAAAAGCAAAGCAAAATGTTTTGCTTATATACTGCCCTGCAGTGCTTAAAGCACTCTGAGTGATTTACAGTTTAATTATACAGGTCACACATCGTGCCCCCCAGAAAGCTGGGCACTCAATTTGCCAACTTCAGAAGGATGGAAGACTGAGCCAACCTCAAGCCGGCTACCTGAACCTAGGATCAAATTCAGGTCATGAGCAGAATCTTCACTGCAGTACTATAGTGCACCATGAAACTAGATAAGGAGGAAAAGTGTGGGACAGAAACCGGAGAGTCTAGGCGCAGTGGTGGTGAAACTTTGGCACTACAGATGTTTTGGACCACAACTCCCACAGTCCTTTGTCACTGTCTATACAGACTTGGGATTCTGGGAGTTGTGGTCCAAAACATCTGGCGTGCCGAAGGTTCACCACTTTAGGGAGACATCAGTTTCAGGCCTGTTTTAGAGCATTATGAGAGAGCTCCGAGTTTGAGAAAATAGGGCAAGAAGGACAGAATGAAGAATTGTGCTGATTAAACTTAAAGCCTAGGAATAAGCAACATTCTTTTGACACTGTTGGTTTAATAAAACCTAATTAGTTCTATTCAAGATGAGTGATGCTGTCTTTAATACTTGATGGCCAACTATGTGGAGAGTGTTATAAGGTCCAAGCAAAGGGACCAGTACACATGCATAAGGCAGATAAAGTTTGATGGCAGCAAAAGAGGAAGAGGGGGGGAAAGGAAAATTATTAAAGAAAGCACATTTATTCCTGAAGCGATCTGAAGAGACTACAGTCATATCTCAGTTTATGAACGCTTATGTTAACGTAATTTTCAGTTCACAAAACGAAATTCATTAGAAACAAATGCCTTGTTTTACAAAATAAAATCAGCAACATCTCGGTTTATACTTTTTTTCATAATGCATTGCGAAAAAAAGTACCCAGGATGCATTGCACCCCTGTGTTTCCGTTTTACAAATTTTCCACAATACGAAACGTCTCGGAGAATGCATTACATTCTTAAAACGAGGTATGCCTGTATTACCTAAATTGTCAAGTGACAAGACAAGGGAAGCTTTGACGTCAGTGAATGAGAGAGAGCTCTGACTGCAATGGACAAGATCAGTATTCAAATTTGTTTAATAGCTTACCATTTGTTGAACTAGACATAATAAAACAGAGGCAATCATACACTGATGGGCTTCTTCTGATTCTCTCCACCCAAATGTTGGCCACTTCAGGCTGACAGAGGCAAGTCAGCAACAACCTCAAGAGAAAACGGAAGTAAGTATAGAACATGGGAAGGATACAAATAAAGAAGCAATAAAAGCCAATTCTGCTGAGTTCCCTATTGTTGGCACACAGAAAAATGTGTACCGGACCTTTATTTTTGTTTTATATGCTGGAGAACTTAATACACAGCAGTAGTTTATGTTCAGATATTTTCGCTATTAACAGCTTACCGGCTTGTTTCAAGAAGTGTAGGGGAATCAGAATCACATAAGCGTTGCAGCACTATCTGCCTGAAAAAGAGCAATGCACTGTGAAGATCCGTTTAAGCATATTATAGAAAGAGGAGAGACCAAGAATTAATTCTTTATCACTTTTTTTCTGAACCTTAGACCAATCATCTTCTCCAAAACATATTTCTGTAACATTTTACAGCTGGGAGAAAAATGAAATGGAAAGGAAAAAAAAGAAAAAATAGGGTACAGTCGTGGGGCAGCCATTACTACAACCTTAAAGGAAGTCTGATTCAATTATGAGGGAAACCAGCTTCCAATTCCTGGATCTGGACTCTTGGTTGCATACCAATCGGTCCAGGGCACATAGTATAGAATCCACAAGCCACATAGGATGAACTTGTATGTCACCAATGAAGGCCGGGACTATTTAACTAGTTTTGTGCCATCAGCATTGTGCCATTTCTAAAAGAGCTGGGGATGATTTGCTGCCATAAGTTCATTCACTGTAACAGACAAGTAAGGAAACCCAGTGTCCCAAGGGCATATGTGGAGATGTAAACACTCCTCTGTTCCTGTGACAAGGACCCCAAGGAGTACCCAAGCCTGTGCCAACCTGGAACAGCTATAAATATATGTTCTATTTATGGTATTTACTTATTGTATTTATTGATGCATTTTTAAACCGCATCGACTTTCCCTCTGGAACTCTGGGCGGTTAACAAAAGCCAAACAAATAAGTAAACAGCAATTAAAATGCAGGCCATACTCGGGGGCAGATCAGTGCAACCGGCGTCCAGACCAGCATGGATGACCTCAACCTTAGTGTTAAAAAAAGGCTGCAAATGACTCACTAGTCGGTGGACCAGGACTGATGAGGTCACGAACCACCCGGAACAATTCCGCCTGACAATTCAAGGCCCCACCAATTCTCAGGGAGGCAAAAGATCTTTTAGCACCCCTGATAGCTCTAACATAGCGTCTGGTCAACGCATGAACTGCAGCCCGATTAGATTCCATCCAGTCATTCCTGCACTTGCTCTCAAGCCTCCTCCATTCTTGCTTCATCACCCACAGCTCCGCCATGAACCAAGGCAAGGAGCGGGCTCAGCATCAGGTGAAGCACTTGGGGGTGATCCGGTCAGCAGCCCTGGCAACATCAGAGTACCATCGAGTACTGCCGATCAGGGGTCAACAGGATCTCTTATTTCCTTCAGCAGGAGAGACCGTTATGAAAAACATTTGGAAACAAGGACAAAAAAAAAAACTGTCCTTGTCATTTCCTGGCCTTTGTAAGCTCAAAGGACCCTGAATGCATCTGTGACCTCACAGTGGGTTTCTCTCCCCCCATGCATAAGGCTGTAAGGTCACATTACAGGAACTCACTCACATTGTAAGACAGAGGAACTAGTACAGTTGCAAAAGAACCCAAACAAGGGAGATCTGCACAGAAGTATATTCCCAATGGTTTTTTTTTTTGCAAATCCAGCTTTACTGAAAGACCCTTAGGGAAGAAGTCTGGGAGAAAAACAGGGGGACCTGCTCTTGATGGGGAGGAGATAAACGATGATTAGCACATATTGCTAATAGTTCTCAGAGCGGGGAATATGTCCATCTGCTGCAGAACAGGAGAGAGAGAAAAGCTGGTCTGATCCATCCAAACAGCAGCTACCCTTAGAGCAGCCCACTTGTAGGTCTTGTCCTTTTGTCCATTTCATTCTGATTGGGGCTCCCGACAGCTCTCTTGGGCTCACTTGCCCCTAGTACCATTTAGCCTCTTGCCAAACTTGATACTTCCTGACACCAGGAACCAGCTCTCCTTCCATTCTGCACAGGGTCTCATGACAGCCAGGGTCTGAAACTGGCACCTAAAGAAGTTGCAGCTGAAACTTAACTATTTCATATACATGTGCAAGGCCAGATCAAAATAAAGCCACTTACCCAAGGTTCTCGTCTTTACTAAGGGCCATGCAGATGTCTTGGAAACATGCCATATTACCCAGGATTCCCACACAAATTTCCTGAAATACCAAACATAGGTATGTTAGGCACATAAAGCCAATAGTGGCAATCAAGAATGAAATGGTAGTTTAGTAAACAGTATAGTTCAGAGAGTAAGCCTAGACAAACATGTAAAAGAATTAAAAAAACATATAAAAAGTTGGTTCTGGAACTCCGTCCCACAAGAGGCCGGACTTGTCCCATCTTTGTTGTCCTTCCACAAGCAAGCAAAGACCTTTGTTTTCAGACAAGCTTTTCCTAAGTTACTGACTACCTGTTCTGTGACTTTTAGATGGCTTGTTATGCACTACTGTTTGGACAGAATTTGTAATGCTACTTGTGTTATTCCATTTTTAGTTTTCCATCTCTCCAAGTGGTATTTTTTATTTCTTTGCTTATTGTTCTTAGCTTTGATATTGCCTTCTTAATGATGTAAGATGACTCTTTGCAATCATTGTTCTTAACCTTGAACATTGTCTTTAATGTTCTTGAGAACTATTGTACGCTCGTTGTCCTTCAATGGTGCAAGCCCCCTTGGATCCTTTTCAAGAAGAAAGGCAGGCTAAAAATATTTTAGATAAATAAATATGGTACAAAAGTGTGCCTTTAAACTCTGTTTTCTTTTCTAATAAGCCGACCCAAATGCTTCAAGAATTTTTACTAGCGTGTAAGTTAATTAGGGTTTTCGACTGAAATGTTTTTATTGATACAATATAATTCCCTATCTGATCTGGGGTTTTATATGATTGATTTTTTTCTGTGCCTCCTTGTATCATTTTCTTTTATTGTCATTGTAGTGTTTTTAACACTACAAGAATCCAGAAACAACTTAATCATCTCATTTTAGTCACTCTGTCCTTTTCACTTCTACTTTCTTAGCCGCCTAGACTAGTCTTTGGACTAGATGGCTGTGGTATATATAAGTCATATAAAAATGAATAAAAAGACAGATAGGAAAGAGCAAAACAGATATTTATTAATAAACAGAACACAGATTCCATCACAGACTTACAGTTAGTCGAGGACACTTAGACTTCGCAAATACACCCATAAATATATCTGGCGCCTTGAACTCCTGTAGAAATAAAGCAATGTCCTAAAAATAATAAAAGCAATGTGTTAATTGAGTATACATACAAAAAGGAAAATCAGTTTTCAGAGCAGTCTATCCTCAACTCAGAATCACTGACCACTAAGAGCGGCTGTTTTCGCCTTTCTTATTTATGTAGCACAAGTCATTCAGGATTTTGCAGCAGGTAGCACATTCTTCCTCAAATGTACAATTACTGACGACTTAGTGTACATCTCCAGGATACAAAAACATCTAATTCCATCTTGCAGTAAATTTGTGGGCAGTATTACAGTACAACCCTCCCAAGCATATTCCAATTGCTTAAAAGGAGAGCAAAATTGCTATCACACAAAGGTCTCTCCCATCCTCCCCATGCTGAGACAGCCAGTGAGGTTCTAACCATTCTTTTAAAAACTTCACTTGTCAGGAAATGACCAAGCGTCCCTATGATTAACAGACAATCTGTGACAGGTAACATGTTTTTCATATGCACTGTTTTTTCATATGCAACGTGCTACTTCTAACAGATACCATATTTTCCATGTATAAGAATATATTTTTGTCTAAAATCATTAGACTAAAAATTAAGGGTCATCTCATACATGGAAGTAAGTCAAAGAGAGAACCATGCAGTTGCTTAATTCCCCATACCTTGTCTTTGTGAACAGTTGTCTTATGCATGGGGGCAGCTTATAGATGGAAAAATACGGGTAACTGTTATTTATATACTACTGCACTTCCACATAGTGCTAAAGCACCCTCTATGTGATTTACAACATAATCATACTAACAACGCTTTGTCCCCCACTGCCCACAAGCTGGGTATTCATTTTACTGACCTTACTTAGAAGGATGGAAGGCTGAGTCAACCTTGAGCCAGTTACACGAACCCAATGGGATCAAACTCAGGCCATCAGCAGAGCCTTGACTGCAGTGCAGCAGTTTAACCACTGCACCATGGAGCTTGCTCGTGTGATGATTCATTTCATTTATTAACTCTTACATGTTCAAACTATTCAGTATATTTTAGAGGGGACCACAATTCCTCACTTTAAAAAAAATAGGGCTGCAAAAAATGCTTGAAATAGATTTGTTATGCGAATACTATCAGAAAGTGAAAAACAAATGCAGGACAACCCTATATCTGCAGGGGGTTGGCTTTGTGATCTACCAGGGATGCCTAAAATCACAGGTACGGGGGAACCCTATATACATCTTAGAAGGAGGCAAGGCAGAGTCCACAATGGTTGTGCCTTTGTACTCATTAGGGCTGTGGCAGACCACAGATAAGCAAAGCTGCAGATGCCAAATCTGTTGATATTGGGGATGTACAGTAGTGCATCTGATACAATTGTTTTCAGCCAGACTTTATTCCTAGATAGCATGTGGCTTGTGTGATTCATTTGTTTAGCAAGCTCATTCCCAAATTATTTCTATGCTTTCCAAAATAAAATAAAATAAAATAAAATAAAATAAAATAACTGCACCCAATACCTTATCCATCGACATGTCCCACACTTTGCAAATGTCGTTCTCCATATCATCATCTAACTCCAGCTCTTCCACTGCATTGTTCAACTCAGAACCATCCTTCTTAGGGCTAATAAGCTAAAAAAGAATAAGCAGAGCACTTTAATAGAAGAATGAAAAGAGCACAATTTTGTTTTTGGAAAGATGATGTTAAGGCTGCAGGCACAGCCTAGAAGGGGAGAAAAGCCACTATCTGATGTCCTTTTGAACAAGGCTGTTAAGATAATTGTCCACTAAGGCTTACTTTCAAATTAATTATGTTGACAAGCTCTCAGCCCAATGTATCATTTCTGAACGCTATCAGTCAGCATCACACCTAAGCACAAAATTTAGATAGAAAATGTGTGTTCAAGTCAATATTATACTCATTCATTCACTTGACAACCATAGAAAATGTAGCTATCATTGTTTGTTTGTATAAATGCCCTATACTGAAAAAGATACACATTGTTAGTTTAAAAGGGTTCCAAACTTCATAGAGAAGGTTTAAAACCACATTTGTACTGCAGCATCCCCTCAACTGTTTTTCCTCCTTCGTTGGGTTTTGCTCCATGCTGCCTTCCCGCTCACTAACTAGAACTTCTTTTTCTACTGCAGTGCTGCTGCAGATGGTTTTTTAGATTGAACATCAAGAGGTAAGAAGATTTTGAACTTTGTCTGTCACCCTATTCGAAAGAAAACATACACTACTTTTCTCCTGGATGGCACAATGTACAACTTCCACTGTGGCATCAACCATGGACCATTTTTTTTTAAGTATATGGGCAACATGAAACACAATTCTTCCAATACTTTATACCACGATGCCAACAGGATATTAATTTGTATTACCCCGTGTTTATGTCCATGTGAGGATATCACCAGTGTACCACTTTTCAGTGGGGCTAACTCCTAAGCAAACTAACACAGGGCTGTAATATCAAGACTTATTTCATAGCTACAAGATCACAGCAAAAAATCAATAAGTTGCAGAGTCACACCATATGTTTGAAAACTTGGCCTTCAGTATCATAATAAAATACATTCGATACCAGGAAGATGTCGGGGGAAACCATCTTTCTAGAGGTTACAAGGATTTCCATCTTTCTTTTTAGTACATACATTTTACTTGTGCACATGCAATTATTTTAAAAATTCCCAAAAGTGTCACCATGGAGCAACACCCAGTGATCTAAGAAATACGCTGTTTTTCACCTTCATATCTACTTTGGTCCATGTTCATGCCACACAATCCTAAAATACTGCATCAGAGACAAATCACTAGCACCATTAACATACTTCAATTAGTTTTGTAAGGACACTGAACAGCCAGTGCTTGCTATAGACCGTATTTCCAATAGAATCTCCAGCAGCCACTGCTTCCTCTTCTGAATCACTGGGAGGTGGTGATGGATTCCTGTCCATATTTGAGTAAACCAATCCAGTTGCCAGACCTCAGGATTCCTAAAAAGGCGAGAGCAAACTGTCAGAATACCAACACTCATGCTATCATGGCTTCTTCCCAAAGAACAACCCATGGATAAGGCAAGATTTCAGATGACTTCGCAGCAGAGGTGTGCCCATGGCCCCTTGCATTTTGCCCCAAAAGAACAACTACCCTCATCTGCGCTTTAGAAGTTTTGAATGGGGTGTTTTTGTCCCTCAGACCCAAATTTGGTAGCAGACCTAAGTAGACTTGCAATAAAGGAATTCCACAACATTGTCATCTTGGAAACAATGTCTGCATATCTTGGCAACATCTTATGTAGTAGTTGGTGGTCTGAGACAGAAAACACATAAGATAAACACTGTCCCAATAAGTATTTTGCTTTTTGCCATTTATTCCATTCACACACTCATGTAAACCATTTGATGGTGGGGAGTGTACACAAAAATCTAACACAAGCCCTAATTATGTTTTTAAACCTCAGCACACTGAAATTCCAAAGGGATCTGGAAACATCCCTTAACTAAATGCAAGTATTTTTATCCGGGTACAAGAGCATTAAAACCAAAACAAGGACAATCCAGATGTTGCTAACTAAGCCTGTTGAAAACCAACATGTTGTGTAGTGTTACGCTGGACTTCAGAAGAATGCACATGCATAAATTTAAAAAATAACATCACAAACAAGGAAACAGGTGTACTTATATATGTACTTTTTCTGACTAATTTTCTATTTTCAGAGTTTAATGGGTACTTGAACTCAACTGTTTTAAAGACCAGAAAGATCACAATACTGTAGTTAGAAACGATTCTCTAGGTGTGGTCAGAAAAGGCCTCAAAATAATTGCATTTTTAACATGCTCCTAAAATTAATAAACGGGCTGCACATCTAAGATCAGGGGGAAGAGTAATGTGCTAACGGGATGCTCCCGCAGCAAATGCCCTGCCCCAAACAAATCTGGATGCTCAACCGCAGGGACACAAAGAGAACCGTACAAAATTCAAGGTACAGGAACGCTTTAAATTATAAAACGAAAACCGCTGGCACAAAACTTTGAATCGGAGCTCTCTCTCTCTCTCTCTCAAAGCGGGGGGAAATTAATTCCGCTCCCAGGATCAAAAGGGCCTTTCAAATGACTCCACGTGCTTCGGTGACGGGCGGGGCAAGGAAAGCAAAGGATGAACACCTCCGTCTCCTATTGAGACCCGGCCAGAAGATCCCTTTATACCGACCTCCATGGGATCTTCCCTCGAAAAGAGACACCCACCTTCCACCTCGTGCGCAGGGCCTCCCTCTTTCTCTCCGGCCCAGGCTCACTCGGCGAGCGGCGGCGGCGGCGGCAGCACCTCCGGGGACGCCCCGGCGGAGCCTCTCTCGGGGTCACCGGCGCCCTCCGTGTCGTTATTATTTGGAGATCTAGGGCCGGAGGGGCGCTTCTTTCTGGTTTTCGCTTTAAGACTCCAACTCCCAGAATTCCACAGGGCAGCAGAGGGAGGGGGCAAAGGGAGAGGGAAACAAGATGGCGGCGGGAAGTGGAGCTGGTTTGGGAGCGTCACCTAAGCGTTATTTGTTATGCAGTTGTGCAGGGTGTGTATCCCAGCTAGCACTGTTTGTGATTCGAATAGGCTGACCTGCAGTGGCCGAGAAGCCGGCCTCTGCCTTAATCTTGCCCTAATGTCTTGCTACTATATTATCCACGGATGCTTGTAATTTTTTTAAAAAAATTATTAGTGTCCTGTAAGTGTATCGCCTGATAGTCTAGTCTTGAATTTGTACCATCTTTCTGTCTGGCTGCTTGTGAAAACGACTGTAAAGGAGACCTTGGACAGGATGTGGTGATGGCATCTGGCTTGGATGCCTTCAAAAGGGGATTGGACAGATTCCTGGAGGAAAAGTCCATCATAGGTTACAAACCATGATGGAGATGTGTAATCGCCAGGCTTAAACCCTGGGTACTAAAAGGGCCAGATGCAGGGGAGTGCTATCAGGCGACAGCTATCTAGTCTCCTGCACTCCCAGCTGCTTCTGGTGGGGCCACTGTGAGATACAGGAAGCTGGACTAGATGGGCCTTTGGCCTGATCCAGCATGGCTCTTCTTATGTTCTTATGTAATGAGTGATGACCCTGCCAATCCTGCTGAGTCATCATGCATTTGTGAAAGAGTGCATGGTGGCTGCTGCAGAGTTGTAGCAGCAGAGTAAAATTATTTCATAGTGTTAGTCTGGTTTGGAGAACTATCTCAGATCAGATTACTGATTTAGCACAAGATGCTGAAAAAACACTGAAGGGTTCTGCTGGAGGTTTCCAATTTTTCTCTGGTTTGTGATGAGACAATCAACATAACATATACAGTACTGCCCAACTGACATTTATTGTTTGTAGAATACAAGTGGCCTTACTACAGATAGAGCTTCAGCCATGGTTGGCTCACAAACAGAATTACATTTGTCAGAATTATATTTGTCAAGGAAGAACGAAATCATCTCCGTCTTGATCCACATGATTTAATTATATGCCACAGCATCATACACCAAGAAAGTCTCTTTGCTGTCATTGCGGCTCAACAATGTGAATGCCAGCAGTAGTGTCACATGTGTTTTGTCAAAAGCAGAGGGCTGAACAGCTGCCAGTTTAAGGAGTTACTGAATGATCATAACTCTTGAGTTTGGTGATCTTGTTTATCACTTTGAAGTGCAGTGGCTGAGTCACGGAAATATGCTCATGAGGGTTTACAACCTGCCGGGATGAAGTCAAGCAGTTCATGGAGATGAAGGGAAAATCTGCCAGAGAACTTAGTGATAGCAAGTGGCTGTGTAATATAATGTTCATGGTAGACATTACCACATACTGTACCTCTCAGAGCCAAACGACAAGCTGCAAGGCCCCAAGCTATTTCTCAGCTCCCTGCTTTCTAATGTAAAATAATTTGAAGGTAAATTAAGGCTGTGGAAAAATATGACTTGAAAGTAATAACATGGTGCATTTCTCCTATCTTGAAGGATGACATTTGAATCTGCTGGTGAATGTGCAGAATTTATTGAGGCATTTATTGAAAGATTCAAGGACATGAAAAGTAAACAAATGGAGTTGAACTTCTTTGCTACACTGTTCAGTGTGGAACCAGCTGATGTACTTATAATCTACAAAGCGATGGCCATCTGAAAGCTAGGTACAACAACCTCCCACTGCTTGACTTCTATAAGTGTTATATATACAATGATTAATTTTCCACTTTGAGGAGGCATGCACTGAAATATGCATCTGTGTTCAGAACAACTTGCTGTTGTGAGTAGTTCCCCCCCCAACTTACTATCGTAAAGAGTCAACTGCACTTGATACTGACACAAACCTTGAAGAGCAGTTGCAAGTAGCAACATCATCAATACCAGCTAACATCACACATACAGAATTTCATACAGCCTGCTGCATATGATGTTATAAATATCAAAATGGTTCTTGGCAGAAAAAATGTTCCCCACCCCTGCTCTAAACAATTTTATCTGACCCTCAATGCCATTAAAAAACACACAAGCTAATTATAATATATTACCTTTATTTAAAACCAGGTTAGGTAAAACCTAACCTGTTTGATTACACAGGATTTTTAAAAACTTCTGTAGATACAAACTGTCTATAAAAGAACATTTACTTAGAAATCAATGATTTATTCTGAATTACAAGCAAATGAGATGCAGCAAAGTACAAATCTTTTGATCAGCTTATAGTTGTTCTACATGTTCACATAAATCTGTACTGCAGCGTTCGAAAGGGATTACTTTCATTAGCTCACTTCGCGTATCTGCAGTAGCAAAATGTACATCATGTAAGGGTAAATATGTAATCAGCGCTGCAGGTATGTTTTGTAGCAGCTCCACCTCCAATAGGTCCTAAGGCTCCCTAGGGATCTCTTTTGTCAAGGGCAAACCTCCAGGGGCTTCAGGAGGGGGGGTTATGTCTGAAAATTACCACTACCAGTAAAATCATTCCACTGGTGGCAATTTGTGGAAATTAATCACTCCCCTATATTGCTCAATCCCCAATGGGTCCCCCCATAGTAGAAGATTTCCCAAGGGAGCCTTGCAGCCTTCAGGAGGGGGACATTTTTATTTAGGGTGAAAACGCTGCAGCTTTGTGTTACATACGTTCCATTCCTAGATTTCAGCCAACTTTCCTCAAACAAATGTGAGGTAGTACATTCATTTGAACAACCAAACCCAGATTCAAAGAGTTATGTAGTATGCTATTCACGCAGCAAGATTGCTGAATTCTCTTTGCAAGGAAGACTCCATAATACCAATGATGCCAGCCTTAAAACTCAAGGGAAGCGCTGAAGCACAATAAAGGTGCTGCCCAGAAAAGAGAGGACAGTGCTATTGAGCCCTGGCATTTAGCTAATGGGACTCTTTGGACTGTTGCATAGAAAAATGTGACAGCCTAATGCTCGTGATGTCATATTTGCCTAATGCTTGTGATGTGCAAAAACTGGATATAAAGAAACATAATTATGAAATATGCATTCTTAAATCAATGCATTAAAACCCAAGGATATAATATTGTAGAATGTGGGGAAAAATCAGCTGGATAAAAGACTAATAGTGTAATAGAACTCAGTAAACCTTTCCTGTTCCTAAATACTAGTAATATACAGAAACTGCATAATTATAAATTATATATGCCATGTCTTTACCAAGTATCATTTACATTAACTAGGATGTATCCAGAGTGCTTATAAAATTCTACTTGCAACGCTTGATGAGTGAGAAGCACTGATTTCACTCCCAACCACAGTTCTTCACATGTCTAGGAAAGACAGTTTGGAGGGTTCACTTAGATGTTTAAGTGGAGCTTTTAAAGAAAATGGGGACCTAATGTTAGAATGAAACAGAAAAGCCTATTTGCATGAAAAGAAATAATTGTTAACTTTCTTGGTTCCCAACGATCATTAAAGCCTAACGTCAGTTATTAAAGTGGAAAAACAAGTTACATATTTTTTAAAAATCAAAGAACCAATGTTAATATTAACAGAGGTATTAAAGTGGTCTCCATAGGAATGTGACAAAACACCAAATCCACAGATACCTTTATTGGGATAACATGTAATTACACTAGTATGTAAGCTTTTGATTCCTCTATAACTGTTTTGCAGGCTATACAATAAAAAAGTGGAGACAAAGTTAAAAGGCATGGAAGGCCAAATATATGACTAGGCATCTGAGGACTACATTCAAATCTAGTCCCACACTGGATAAGGAATATCTGTAATTGCTAAAAGTAACAATACAACTTAGAAAAATGGTAGTACAGTAGTTTAAGAGGACGTTACTATTATGGTTTATGATACAACTCTAGGCATTCATCTGGGCATCATTTACATATGTAGGAACTCATTCCTGAGTAAGCATGCATATCATAATGTCCTTTTATCAAGAACAAGGCATAGGTATAGTGCAAAATATTTTCCCATAAATTCCTTAGGATGCTTTTATTTAGTCTATGTGTATAATCAGGTAAGGCTACAATGATTTGCTTTAACACAGAGATATTACTTTTTAAATGTGGATATGTTTATAGCTTCTAATCATGTATTAAATATTTCCTGTAGCTGTTTTTATTTGTATCTAGCTACTGACATATCTTGGTTACAGCTTCAAATTCTGATTAAAACTAATGGAATTTCACAGTGCTACATGTTTGAATTCTGACTTTTCTGAAAGGAAGAAGTGCACTTCTAGGTGGTGCAATTCTCCAGTACAAAATGCAGACTTCCCTCCACACACCTTGTTTTGGGTGGAGGCGGGAGAGAAATAATTCAAACCCAACATGTATTCTCCCCTTTGCCCAAACAAGTGAAACACTTTGACTTGAAGGAGCTAGTCTGCCTCCCAGAAAGTCAATGGCTGTGCCGGGAGACTACCTGTCCCATCTCTTTGAGTGCTTGGCTGCCTGAGGAGGCAGGAAAGGGCCAGCCGGACTCCATTACGGATTGGAGCACCAGCCCTGAAGGACCGTGGAGCCCCACAGAGCCCGGGAAGTGGACTGGCCGGGGTGGGGGATGGGCTTGGTACCAATATGTACGAAGCATGATGTGCCCACCTCTAATATGCATGTGTAACCACATGCCTTAAAAAAAAACCTACGGTTGTCGTAAGTTTGAATGGGCTTGATGCATGGCAAATGCATATGATACTTATTTAGAAAATGAAATATCTTTCTGACTTATCTGGATGTTGAGTCATGGCAACTGCACTTTTTTTCTTGAGAGATCGAAAAGAAGTCCAGTTGCCATGACTCAACATCCAGATAAACTCACCTGGATGACTGAGAATCTTCAGAGACCTATCTTTCTGACTTAAGTCAGCAATGAATCAAATTAAGAGCTATAGCACATATCTTCAGTTTAATTCAAAAGATGCACAATGACTTTTCAATTTCAAGTGTAAACTGCGTTGACATAAATTTTACAACCGTTTATATGCTCAATCCAGACCATCTTATGCTGGAAACATAATAGAAGTTGTTTGTGCTTTTCCTAGCATGAACATTTAAATTTTACATTACAATATATTAACCTCTCTTTCAACATAAAATTCCATTTTCATGGAGGAACTTAACTGTGATAGTCTGAAGCACTTACAATGTGCCTTGTTCAGCTAGCAACAATATTGTCCAGCATTTTTAATATACAGGAGATGACGATCAAAATCCAGTGGCTTTCTGCAGGCCTCTCTGCTGCCTAATCTGTTCTAGAAGACATCTTGGCCCTGCAGGACAGAAGTTGAGCACACAGAGAGGGTAGAGGTAGAGGGGGAACTGTCCTTGGCAACTCCTTTTATCAGTGGAAATATATGAAGGGATTGTCCCCATACTTTAAAATATTTAATAATGGAAGTCCAGCAGGAAAATGATGCTTCATTACTGATTTTTTTAAGTGCATCTGACACAACACACCTCTTCCTATTCAAGAAGACTTCTGGAAGACATAGGAAAACCGTTGCTTATTGTCACTTTATTCCATAGCTATTTGCTATGCTTGTTGTGACCATAAAAATCGGTCACATTTTTCCAGCATGGATTGAATCAGGGCTCTGCAACAACAGTGAAGGAACAAGGTGAAGAGATGGAATACTTTAAGCATGTTTAAACATTAACAAGTTATTTCAACAAATAGAATGACCCATAAATGTAGCACAATTTGATACATCTTGATGCAGATGCATGCAGAGCACTATGAAAGCCTAAATTATTTCATAATACTTATACTTGTCGGGTCCTTTAATGGTGTTCCATTAGAAGCAACACCTATCCTTACACGACAAAGTATTAGCCCAGACTAGAAAGGGGAAGCACTTTTCCCCTGTGCTTTCTTTTCTGCATTTGATTCTGGTTTTCAATAGACTGTGACTTATGCAAAGCACAGTTTATCATATTAAAGCACAATTGCAAATTAACTGCAACTAGAAGCTTCCAATCATGAAACACAAGCATGCAAGAATATTAAAATCAGACATGAGTCAATCAGCTGCTACAGAAAGCCTGCCAACAAAATGAAAATGTAACTGCACTGTACCATCTCACACATATCAGCAACTGGTATATGGAGTTACTCTGCCTCCAATGATGGAATTGATATATAGCCTTTCTGAGTAATAATGACCCTAAGTTCCACTTATTTATCTAATCTTTTAAAGCCATCCAAGCTGGCAACTGTCATTATACCTTAAGGAAGATTTAATGTTATTTGTTCATCTTGGCTTATGTCAAGGATAAACTATTCTCAAAAGACTTACCTTTGCCTTTTTTCGGCAATTTTTAGTATCTCACAGATTTTGGCAAATCTTTCAGATAATTCAGCCATCAGGCCACTTTCCTTCAGTAACTGCAAAGCATGATCTGGGCCAATTACTCTGGCTAATAGCAAAGCCGTGTTTTCAACAGTAATATGATTTGACCACTCTGGAGTACCATTACTAAAGGAATTGCCATTTTGCATCGCAAGATGAAGATTGCTACTGTGATGATTCTTCACTAGACAAAGAAAGAACTTCCATTCTTCTATCGTCTCTGGAACTGCCCCTAAATGCAGCAATAAATGTTAAAGAAACGGTTTAATTTAAAAAACAATACAATATTCATGATTTGATGTTATGCGTGTTGAACCAACTTCCTCACCATATCTACAGGTTTTGTTATATTTTTTCATGACTATATTTTAGCTAAGATTTCTCAAGTTTTTATGTCCTTAGCAGTTAAGCTAATTCTAAGAAGTCCCATGAATTTTTGTAGAAACTATGTTCAAAGCAACATATATTGGAAATTAAGAAATAAACAGCACAACTGATAATTGTGAAAACAAGCCAATTAAAAGCCTGTCAAAACACACATAGACACAAATGTGTTTTAATCTGCTGGCTACAAGGGACTATAAAACAGGATCAATCATTGTGGAAACCTGTATTGTGACGTTGGAATGCTAATGAGAGTTTATACACTGCTTTGAGATGGTGTAGATTTTTATGTAGAACAGGCCACTTGCAGACAAGACAGGGTTTCCATGATGTTCTGCAGTACTGGGTGATGTCCATATATCATTTGAGATACATTTCATAGCCCTTTAAGGCTATCTACAATTCAAGGGAATCAAACAACGAAGAATGTCATTTTACCTGAGTGAACATCCTACTGAATTCAACAGTGATTACTTGTTAATCACAAACTGCAGTTTCTAATTAACAAAAATAAGTGCATTCTAACCATCACATATGACTACCAGTACTACCACCACGATAAGATACAAAATATTCACTATATTTAAGGTTCTTGTCATTTGCCTATCTTTTTAAACACTTGTATCTAGACCACTAGTGAAGCATTTTACCTTGAATGTGCTCATTTTATATTATATGACATTGAGGAAGTGAAGTCTCATATGAACATGTATCATTTTAAGAGGAGAGTCGATAAGAGAAAATTGCAGGAAGGGAAAGGTAAGAAGAAACAAGCAGGAGCAGTATGAAAAGCAGAGACACATGGAAGGAGAACCAAATGGGAGTGAGGAGAAATTTCAAGAGACCAAAATACTAAGTAAGGCACAAAAAACGTGAAGGCATCCACAAGTGAGATTACATGGGGACAAGAAAGATCTGTTACATCTACACTGTCCATTTAAATGATTAGGCTCACAAAGCAAAACTCTTTCTAATGAACACTGAAACAACATAAATTTGTAAGAGCCAAAATAAAGTCCTAGTAAGGGAACAATGTTTCACTTCTGGGTAGGCTTCAGGGAAGCCATCCTACAGAACTTGGGGTCCTCAAGATCTCTGGTGCAGGCAGATCTCTGCAGATAGAGATCCTCTCTCCTGGGTCATGGAATCTTTTGCTCACATTGATGCCCTCATGTTTTTCTGGGCATATCAAAACCAGCCATGAATCTGCAATATTCCCCATTCTCCTTAGGCCAGTGACACAGATCCCAAACAGCTGAAAACTCAACACTATAAAACTGGTGTGGTAAATTCTCTCCCATTTTAGATACAATGGGAGAAACACAAGTAGTTCCTTTGCTTCTGGAGTGGCAGTTTCTCCCATGCAAACATCCCCTGCTTCAAATTCATATATAATGAGCTAAAAAGCAGGAGTATCAAGTTATATAAATTACTTTCAGATGGTGAAGCCCCTGCAGAAACAAATTCTGCTGTGTGCAGTATTCACATTTTGTGGCACATTTAGGTACTTTACCTCTTATAAAAATATGTCAATAAGAATACACTGTGGTAAGAATCTTTTAGTGAAAACATGCAAATGTATGTATCGCCGCACAAGTAGTTTTCACTTTTGCCAGTTTCCCATCGTATGACTGATCATTCAGGCAGGTCACAACCAAGTGCATGATGGACAGACAGTGCAACAATGTATGACTCTTTCATGATTCTCTGTTTATGGTATTCAAAGCCAACACAACTCTGGGGTTTTTAATTTATACATTTTTTAAAAAATCATTAAAAATGAGTGCTATAGTACAAACATCTACAATATTAAAAACTGCCACCTGCCTTAGATTGAACCTGACCATAATTTGTTATGTTGAAGTGTTTTGTGCAGGGTTCCACAAACATTAAAAGCAGATGCCCAAACAAGTTAGTATAAACAGTCCGGGACAATATGACTCAAGAATGAAATTAAGTTATACTAACCATGTTCTCTATCCAACAAGTTCATATCATCCAAATAGATAATATTAGTGAATGTTTCAGCTCTTTTATTCATTTCCAAACAGAGAGACAGGTATCCAGGCCAGAAGCTACAAAAGTAACATAAAACAGTTCTGCCAATTAAAGAAAGCACTAACATATTATTAGTAAAGATAATCTAGAACACATCCTTGCTTATCGCAAATTTCAGTGAAGTGAGAAAAAAGCTTCCTTTGCCGTCCACACTTTTAAGTGTCATGTCCTCATAGAACGTTGGTGATCAGTAGCAAAATCTTTAAAAAATTAGATTTTGTTTTTAATCTAAAGCTCTTCTAAACAGAGAAGCTGTGCTGACTGTGAATCACTGGCTTAAATTCTCAAGCCAGAAATGTTCTTTTGCGCCCCAGGCCATATTTCCTGTCTATTTTTCTTTGAAGGATGACCTACAGCAGAAGGTATTTGTTACTGCGCATTATGTGACTGAAATAGTTTAATTTTATTCTCTTTACAGTATTGAGAATTTCTAGCTTTTATTCATGCACTGTAATATGGCCACATTAATGATTCTGGCTGCCTAAGATATCTTCCACACAGCTGCTGAATTTACTGTAGGTCACAGAATGTGCCATAACACACATTACCAAACGAAAAAGACTAACAGTGTGTTGAAGGGATATGTAATTTTTATTATTAAAGCAGCACACAGATGAAGACTAAGGCATGTCAAGGATCTCCATTCACTTGTCAGTTTTATGTTCAAGGCAAAAAAAAAAAACCTAACCAGCAATTTCCCAGCTGCAGAGCAGCTTTTAAACTGATAACTGGGGGAAAGCCAACAGGAGCTGAGTGGCATCTGGTTTGGAACCCCGCATCTCCATGGTACGAGGTTGGAGAGGGTAGAGAACCACAAAGTGATGACATAGTAGGTATTAGCACTGGGAGGATAATGGGATGTGGTGGTTTGTCTACTGGAATTAAAAGCTGCGGGGGTAGGGGAAGAACAAAGAAGCAGCCATTCTTGGGGGACCCACTGTACAAGTGCTTCTACGCAAATGCTTGAAGCCTCCAAGCAAAGATGGGAGAACTTGAGCATCTGGTAACTAGGGATAACATTGATATAATAGCTATAACATAAACATGGTAGAATGTGGAGAACCAGTGGGATACCACAATCCCAGGCTATAAACTCTATAGAAGGGAGTGTGAGGGGCAGATTGGAGGTGGAGTGGCCATCTATGTCAACGCAGAATGGAGATTAATGATGGGTCTGACTCCATCATAGAATCGCTGTGGGTTAAATTACCAGGTCCAAGGAGTGATGTAATAGTGGGGTGTGTGCTATAGTTCACCAGATCAAAAACTTGAGGGGGACCTTGAAATGAGGAAACAAATCATGGAGGTGTCTAAGAGGGACAGGATAGTAACCATGGGGGATTTCAATTTTCCCCACATTGACTGGGCCAATGAGAGCTCGAGGCAAGAAAGAGAAACCAGGTTTCTTGACATGCTGAATAACTGTGCCTTAGAGCAACTTGTCATGGAGCCCACCCGAGAACAGGCAACTCTGGATCTAATGCTATGTGATAGGACCGGGTTGTGGATAAATAAATGTGAATGTCACTGAGTCTCTGGGGAGCAGTGACCATGCTGCAATCTCCTTTGCCATGCTTGTCAGGGAAAGAGTGTCAAGCAAATCTGACACCAAAACCCTTGATTTCCGAAGGGTGGACTTCCCTCAGATGAGGAAACTAATTAGAAAGAAATTGAAAAGGAAGGTAAAAAGACTCCAGTCTCTTCAGAGTGCATGGAGCCTGTTTAAAACAACGGCAGTAGAGGCCTAACACAAGTGCATACCACAAAGAAAGAGCTCATCTAAGTCCAAGAGGGCGCCGGCATGGTTAAGAGGTGGAGTTAAGAGAGGCTGTAAAGCACAAGGAGAGGTCTTTCCATAAATGGAAATTCTCCCCAAATGAGGAAAATAAAAAGGAACATAAACTCTGGCAAAAGAAATGTAAGGAGATTATAAGAGCGACAAACAAAGACTTTGAGGAACGTATGGCTAGCAATATAAAGGGAAATAATAAATACTTCTTTAAATATGTTAGAAGTAGAAAACCTATCATAGAACTAGTTGGCCCTCAGGATGGTGAGGGAGGAAAAGGGGAGGTAGAGGAGGATTTGGAAATTGCAGATAAATTAAATGAGTTATTTGCATCTGTCTTCACAACAGAAGACCTTGGGCAGATTCCGCTGCCCAAACAGCCCTTCTTGACTAAAGAATTAAATCAAATACAGGTTAAAAGAGAGGATGTTTTATATTTAATTGATAAACTGAAGATCCACAAGTCACTGGGCCCAGATGGCATCCACCCTAGGGTTATTAAGGAACTGAGGAATGAGATTGCAGATCTCTCAACGGTAATATGAAACTTGTCTGTTAAAATGGCCACAGTGCCAGAGGACTGGAGGATAGTGGATGTCACACCAATATTTAAAAAAAGAAGGAGGGGGGACCCTGGAAACTATAGGCCAGTTAGCCTTACATCTGTCCCAGGGAAGATGGTGGAAACCCTCATCCAAGAGAAAATCTTAAAAGCACATAGAAGAACAAACCGTGCTGAGGGAAAATCAGCATGGCTTCTGTAAGGGTAAGTCTTGCCTGACAAACCTTTTAGAATTCTTTGAAAAGGTCAACAGGCATGTGGATTTGGGTGAACTGGTAGATATTATCTATCTTGGTTTTCAGAGGCTTTTGACACAGTCCCATACCAAAGGCTGCTGAGAAAATTGCAGATGGGATAAAAAACGGCAGCCCCTTTATGGATTGAGAGCTGGTTGAAATCCAGGAAACAAAGAGTAGGAGTCAATGGGAAATTTTCACAATGGAGAGAAGGGAGAAGCAGTGTGCCCCAGGGCTCTGTCCTGGGACCGGTGCTTTTCAATCTGTTCATAAATGACCTGGAGACAGGGATAAACAGTGAGGTGGCCAAGTTTGTGGATGACACAAAATGTTTTCGTGTGGTAAAAACCAGAGAAGATTGTGAAGAGCTCCAGAAGGATCTCTCCAAACTGGGGGAATGGGCTGTGAAATGGCAAATGTGTTTCAATATAGGAAAATGTAAAGTAATGCATACTGGGGCAAAAAATCAAAACTTTATCTATCAGCTAATGGGCTCTGAGCTATTTGTGACGGATCAGGAAAGAGATCTTGGTGTGCTGGTGGACAGCTCAATGAAGGTGTCTACCCAGTGTGTGGCAGTGGTGAAGAAGGCCAATTCCATGCTAGGGATTATCAAAAATGGGATTGAAAATAAAACAGCCAACATTATAATGCTATTGTGTACAAAACGATAGTAAGGCCACACCTGGAGTATTGTGTACAATTCTGGTCACCGCATCTCAAAGAAAAGACACAGTGGAACTGAGAAAGATGCACAAGAGAGCAACTAAAATGATTACTGGGCTGGGGCACCTCCCTTATGAGGAAAGGCTAAAACATTTGGGGCTCTTTAGTCTGGAAAAAAGGCATCTGAGGGGGGATATGATTGAGACATACAAAATAATGCAGGGCATGAGTAAAGTGGATAGAGGGATGCTCTTCTCCCTCTCACAAAATACCAGAACTAGGGGACATCCACTCAAATTGAGGGTTGGGAGAGTAAGAACAGACAAAAGAAAAAAAATACCCAGTGTGTTGTTAGTCTGTGGAACTCCCTGCCACAGGATGTGGTGATGGCATCTAGCCTGGATGCCTTCAAAAGGGGACTGGACAGATTACTGGAGGAGAAGACCATCACAGGTTACAAACCATGATGGAGATGTGTAATCTCCAGGCTTAAAACCAGGGTACTTCAAGGGCCAGATGCAGGGGAGTGGTATCAGGAAACAGGTATCTAGTCTTGTGTGCTCTCAGAGGCATTTGGTGGGGCCACTCTGAGATATAGAAAGCTGAAGTACATGGGCCTTTAGCCTGATCCAGCATGGCTCTTCTTATGTTCTTATGTTCCCAACTCATAGAATTTAGAAGCCATGGCAATAAACTTGGCCACAGAATGCATATCCCTTTACTGAACCAGCATCATAATAATGTAGTGTTCTCATTTCATTTTTCTTGCCTTGTTGCTCTAGTAGATACTTTTACAGACACCTTCATTTATCTGTTCAGTAACCAGTGAAACATTTCTTTTAAATAAGAAGAACCATCGCGGTAGTATTATTCATTATTGCTGTTCAGTGCTGCAACAGACAACAGAGGCAGAAACCATGAACGTTCAATGGCAGCCCAGGTATGTGCTCAAAAGAAGAAATCACTGGCTTTTAAATGCAAAGGGAAAACATGGACTGACATGTGCATAATGTAGATAGATATCCTGAATATTTGAATCTGAACCATGTAAGTAAACTAGATTTCTGTATCATAACATGGAATAAAATAGTGGGGGGGGGGATATAATAACGTTGCAAAACAATTTATTTTAGTAAAAACTAGTATTACCCATAGTTTTTGCATATGTCACACATCTTCACTTTTGTTGCAATATCAGAAGGGAGTTTAAGCAGCAGCAAAATCAGCTGGTTATATCCCCATGTAAATAAATGGGATCGTGGCCTGAAAAAAATTAACATAAAAATAACTAAAGACCACTAGAATCCAAGTACATTTCATATAGCCAAGTATCAGGAAGAAGGCAGGAATAAACAAAAGCAGTATATTCAAGAAGAGAGGAAACAAAATCGACCTGAAAGTTCAAAAAAAAAAAACACACAACCCAATGATAGTTGCATTAAACAACAAACAAGAAATTATCTATGTATTCTCGAAGGCTTAAATGGCTAGGATCTGATAGCGGTTGTGAGTTTTCCGAGCTGCTTGACCATGTTGTGGAAGTTTTAGGAAGAAACAGCCCAACAGCTATAAGAAATTATCTGTTTACCCTTCTACCCTTCACAGCAAAGCTGTTTCAATTTGCCACATATAATGTCTTCTGGATCACTTCTACCATAGGTATACCACAGTGGATAGAGGTACTACAATCAAGAGATGGGATTAACGAACTCAAGCTACAGAATATCAACATTTATGAGAAAGGGTATGGGACTTCAAAATCTAAAGGAGTTGCAATTTTAATTTCTAAATATTGTGAATTTGTAGTACATGAAGGTAGTACTTATTTTGGTCACAACACATACACCCATTCTACTGGAAGGAGAGTTTTGAATAAAACATGGTTCCATGGATACCTCTTCCAGCAACAAGGAAGCATGACACAAAGCAAGGGTTTTCCATACAGGAGAAGTTTCATAGGCCTACTTTAAACTACTGGTTAGCTGCATGAGATTGAAATAATTTATGCTCAAACTTCCTGATCTGAATCACAATGGTATTCAATATCAGTTGAGGTTTTTACTGCAAATTTTACAGCCTTTTAGAAATCATCAAGGTGTGCTGGTAGAATGGAACAAAAACAGGTTCCAGGTTACAAATATCTCATGGCTGACTTATAAGCATGACTGCAGCAAGCTTAGAAATGGTGCAGCAAACCTCAGAAATACCGTAGCAAACCTCAGAAATACAAGAGTCATCAAGAATCGTGCAAAAGCGTTTCTTGCTGCCCAAAAGAGGTCACTCTCGTCCATCATCAATATGAAGTAGTCCTAGCAAGCATATATACATTTTCTATCCCAATAGTGCAGCATGGTTTTAACTGGCTACCAAAACTAACTTGAAGCTCGTACATATGCTGGTTTACCCAAAATGGATTGCTTTCTAATTAAAAAAAACACAGGGATATTGTTACAAATAAGGCTACATAATTGCAACTCATACCGTGGATTTCCTTGGGTATCCATTGTGTTTGCTTTATGTGGGGCATCATGAGAAACTGCCAAATGTAACCAATCTACTTGTAAAGATTCCGGATGGAGAAGAGAGCTAAGAAAAGACAACCTAAAAAACAGATTGATTATTGATAATTGTTTCAGTTGTTATTTAAGTGAAACATATGTACTAGCAAAAGAAGACATGATTGGTTGGGATAGGTTTTAGTTGATATTTAAAATAGTATAATCAATGTAGTGCTGCCTTTTAATGACACATAAATCCAATAATGAATAGACAAATAAGCGAGTAAGTAATTAAAGCTTTTTATGTGCAAAACTCATTTCATTATGATTACAAGCCTGGTGTAACCATATTTACACTAAATATTACTGTGTAAACCATATTTACACTAAATATTACTGCTCATTTGAAAACTTCTTATTCTTCTCCTCCAGAAAGACAAATGTTATTAAGGGACAAACAATTTGATTATTAGTATTGTACATCCCTTTCTACTGTAAGACAACACAAAACATACCGTTCCTCTTCAGTCTTTGACTTGATTAGACTATCTAAATAAGCCAGAAAGTGCTCAGGTTTGTTTTTACAAATTTGCTTGACATCTGAAGGCAAAATAGAGGGATAGAACTTGATCAAGGGCCTGAGAGACGTTTCTCCAAATTTTTCATAAAGCCTACATAGAACATAGGAGATGGCATGGAAGACACATTTAAAACACAGTTCTCAGACCATTTATTCACTAACATGCTTTCAGGTCACCCACCAAAACACAGTTAATAATAGGTAAGATAACCCAACAGTTTGTCACAGCAATACTGAAGTTTGTCTAAACCTGTAGTTTAAAACTAAAACAAACCCAGTGAGAAACAGTCTCAACTCTGCACAGAACACCACATGCCAACACCTCATACTCTGCACACACAGTACAGGAAATGCAAATAAAGGGTTTCTTCATACCAGAATGCTATGCATGTGCAAGCTTATGTGTGATAAATTCAATATCTAAACACGATGCATTTTACCTTTGGGCATGTGCCAGCAGTATGGGAGCATCCCAAGGACCCAGATCAACCAGCAATTTCAGAGTTTTAAACATGTCTGCACTTTCCAGTGCCATCGTGACTGGACTAGTCAGAGTCAGTTCTGAAATCAACAGTTGCATGTTACAAACAACTGCATTTTAAAAAGCTTGCAATAATTTTCATAATAACAAAAGGTAAACTTCAAAGATCCAAACTACATTAACTGAATAATAAATTAAGTTCAGTAAGTTAAATTTTCTTTTCTTGTTTTTCCTCCTCTTTTTTAATGGCTTTTAGATCTCTACCTAAAGTGTTCTGCTTATGTACTGCCCCATGCCACTTCAAGTAGTCTCTGGGCAGTTTGCAGTTTTAATTACCGAATGCAGGCGACATGTGAATCTCCATATTGTAGAATATGTTTTCATATAGGGTTTTAAGTTTTAATCTGCACCCTGCCAAGAACAGTGTTTACACTAAAGGGCAGTTTGTTTATAAAATAAATAAATATAAATATAAATATGACATGAAATCAAATGAAATGAATAAAACCCAGCATTAAATAAACAGCTAGATGTTATATTGGCACATAAATCATGCTCTGATTAGGACTACTGTAGTAGCTAAATTTAGGTCTATGTTGCAAATAGATTTAACTTTATTCGTCAATTTATTTTTATGGATGGGAATTTCATCAAGTACTTCATTAGCTATTACTATAAGGAATATAAAGTTCATTACAAATCCATGCAGGTCAAATAGAAAACAAATTTACTCTAAGCTGGTATTTCTAACTGTTCAAATGACCTTTTTTAAAAAAATGTGAAACCAGAAAAATATTTAAGCATTATCTGTTCTTTGCAAAGTATAAATACATGTCCAGAAATGTAATCAGTATCTAAGTTAATAAAGATATTAGAGTTCTGAGAAAAAAGGAACATATTGTAAAAATACTTTCCCCAGTTCAACATAATGTATAATTTTACTTCTTCCTTTATATATAGTCTTTGTTATTTTTCCTATCTGCTTATTTTGCTGCTATTGTGATGGAAGTTTTGTGTTTCTGAAATATACAAGTGGCATTTCAAAAGCTGTTACAAGCTATTACACAGTTAAACTGACCCATGGTCCTGATATGTTATATCAGTTTTATAATATTTCAGTACTTATAGCTTCCCCTCAAAATATCCAGAATATTATAGTTTAATTTGCCAAGATTCATTGAAGAATGTAAAAGCCAGCTAAAACCTAGATTTTTGCAAGAATGTACCTACAGGGAGCAAATATCTGTTTTGCACATTTATGTGTTGTTAATTTGTTTCTTAATATGCCCTACATTTTATGATTATTTATAGGAAATGCTCCCAAATGTTCTCAACAGATTTTTCTTTAGTAAACTCATAACAATTCACTACATTTATGAAAAAAGGGCTACTGAATTACTTGCCTTTCAGCCCGTCCATGTAGGTTTCCCAAACTTCAGGATGACAACTATGACAATTGATAATCCAGTTCTTCAGCCTTTCCAAATCCAGAAGGAAAAAATAGTCTTTTATGAATTTACAAGCCAAGACATGGGAAGGTTGTGCCTTTTCATACTGCTCACCATTTATTTGTGACCACTCATATATATTTAATTCAAAGCATAATGTTGTAAGGTCTACCAGATCCTTTTGAAAATTTTGTGCAATGAAACATGAGGGATACATTTTAAAAGAATGGTTGAAAGCCATCTCTGATGTAGCAGCTTGTTTGCATGACATTTTATCACCCTCACTGTCCGTGGCTGGAGAAGTACTCTCACCACAATTTTCCCCCTGTTGATTAGTTGCTTCATTGCTTTCACACTTTGTTTCTGATACTGTTCTTTGTTCCTTATCTACAGGTTCATTACATTGATTGGGTCCTATGTTTTCATTGAACACCTGCTGTTCTTCAGGCTGCAAGGACATATTTGTGCACATCTGAGATAAGCTATCATCTAGAATGGCAGCTGGCTTAGACCCAAATGCTTCTTCTAGAAATGGAATCCAGTCCAGCAAAACTGCCGTCAAGCATTGCGGTTGTAACAAAATTAGTGGATCCTGGAGTCGGGTCCTGTTTTTTAAAAAAGAAGGAGAGAAAGAGTTTCAAACTCTACACTGACAAATACCAACAAAAACATACTAGGAAAGTGCAAAAACTGAGTAAACCATATTCTGAACAATGTAACCGAGGGCTTGCCTACATAGGCTCACTGGAGTGAGCTGAATTGAGCTAAATAGCGTCACTAGAGGTCACTGATATAGAGGAAAGGTTCTGAAAAAGTTACTGTAACAGTTTGATAGTGAACTGAGTTAACTCGACTTGTAAGAATTGGTTTTTGAGAACACCAGGTTTAATAAAAAGATCTAAGCTAAAGAAGATTCTGTAACCACATGAATGTTGAATTGTTATGTGAAACCATTATGCTCTTAATAAACTCACCATTTAGTTCATTTCTTCTGGCTAACTAGGGACAGGTGGTCACAAGAAAACATTTTTGGTGGCAGAGGTTTAATTTTGTGGCTAGTTGGGGACATGAGTGGTCACAACACTATATTTCATCTGACTTTTCCACTGCCTTTTTCCCATATTGTGAAGTGGTTTAAGAAGACGGCAACTCCAGAACATTGGCAAATTAAGCACTTCCTCCGCTCTGCGAAGAGGCAGAGGTAGGTTTTTGTTTTTGCTTAGACTGCATTAAGGTAGTGTAGATGGTGGACTTGGTTGTAAGAAGGTTCTCAAAAATTTAGCTTCTTCTGTCCTTCCATGGAACAGAAGAAGTGTTCAGTTTGTCAATATCCTAAAGTGGCTGACTTCTTAACCCACTTCATTGATATGGGAATTTCAAAGAGAAAGGCTTACTTTGGTTCATTTCCAGTGGTTGTGCTGGAAACAAACCACAATGGAGTGATCCTACTCAACGCACAGAAAAAGTAGGAACCCCTGACAGGGACTGACAAGTGATAAATTCTACACATTTCACATGTGTTCCTGAATACATTAACATTTATAATTACTCAAGGTTCCCTCTTAAGGTCCATGAGCGCATGCATCTCTACACCCCTCATGCAGGGCTTTCTCTCTCCCATGTACCCAAACTGATCATTTTGGGTTCTGGTCACAACAGAATCCACACGGGGGTGGGGTGGGGAGTAACACGTAGGGGGAGGGTGCATGAATATGTAGGACAGAGTCCTGCACAGTGGGGATGAAAATTAGAGGACACATTAACTGTAGATCTCGAATAGAGTAATGTAGTCCAATCTCCTGCAGATGGAGCTGTTTTACTTACAAAGTCTCTGCAGTTGCTGCCTTGAGGTCTTTAAGGTGGTCTTCTTCTAGCACATGGCTCTCTGTTTCAACCCTTGAAAGATACGCATTTTAATAAATCATATGAAATGAAAATAGACACTCTTTACCTCATCCCGTGGTCTCTGTAGCATTCTGTAGCATCTAGAAGCCTCACAACTAACAAAGGCTTTACTGTTCTCCTCACTTTGCCAGCTTCCCTCACTAATGTTTCACTCATCACAAATGCAAAATTTTGTCATCTTATTGGAAAAAAGGACTGCAGAAAAAGAACTAATTGTACTGGATGTTTGGTTTTAAAAAAATCAAGAGTTGATATCGCTCAACTCAGAAGTAAAGATGCTGGTTGAGCACAATTTCCCCCTATCATAAGTAGGATATGGCTGACTTTTTCCCCTCACAATATTGAGTATTTGGCAATGCTCCCTTATTTCTGGAAGAAATGATAACAGCTACATTTCCCAAAGCAATTTACAGTAATACTGTGGATAACAAATGCCCCTGATAACAAATTTTTCAGATAATGAATAGAAATTTCCAGGTATAGGGTGGCCTCTGATAATAAATGCTCACTATGGGCTGCCTCAGATCATGAATGTTTCAAAATGCCTTGCAAAAAAGTGTACCCAGGATGCATTGCAGCCCCTGTAGTTTGTGGAGGGGAGGGAGGAGTTAGAACAATTTTTCATGGCGTTTTGGAGGCATTCTGGACATTTTTTGCTGAGGGATTTGGACTTGGAAAGGCAGGGAGCTAGCTTTTATTAAGCTTTGCACTGCTTTGCTTTGCACTTCGGGTGGGAAGAGGCTGGGCGAGGCTTGCTGGTTTTATGCTTATGTTTGTCTGCTTGGATTTTTCCCCTCCATTGCTCTTTGGGCAGGGAATGGCTGGGGAAGGTTTGCAGCTTTCTTTCATTTTCTCCGTGTTTACCTTTCTCCATTGATATGCTGCTTCTGCTTCTCTGTTTGGATTCCCCCCCTTTGCACTTTGGGCGGGAAAAGGCTGGGCTAGGCTTGGTGGTTTCATTTCTCCATGTTTGCACTGTACTGCAGCAGGGGTGTTCTGGGTATGTGTAATCCAGTACTGCATGCCTTTAAAGTGCACTTTATAAAGAGGTCTGGAAAAATAACAGCTTTTTGCCTTTTTTCGGACCTCTGGAATGGATTTTCATTTAAATGGGAAACTGCATTTCGGATAATGAATTTTTCCAGATAGCGCATTGCCCTGGAGAACAAATTAAATTCGTTATCCAAGGTACCACTGTAACTGCTTTCCACAATAGAGATTTCTGCCCATTCTGAATGATGGTTCAATGATTGTGTAAGTATGTATTATCTTTAAGATATTCTGGTTTGCAGAACATTTTTAAAAGTTTAACATGTTTTTGACATTCATAATATATATTGCAGTTCTCCACAGTTTGTGCTTGTTAAAACAATTGCCATTATATTTTCATGTCTCATTACCCTATTGAAACAAAAAGGAATTTTGCTCAGATTAAAAGGAGCCTTTACTCACTCTTCCTCCAGAGGCTCTGCTGTTATACTAGCAGTAACATCTGATACTTGTTCTTCTTCATCTACAATATCCTGCCTGATTCTATCAGGATTGCCATGAAGTGTACCAATCTTCTCAATCTTCTCTGTTGTCTTGCGAACAAAACTAGAAACACTGGAGGTTAAATGTAAGTATTATATGATCACCAATGAAGACAGAATGCATTAATAGAAACAGTAGATTTTACATAGCACCTCTGGAGTTTATTATGACATGAGCTTCTACAGAACTTTTCGATTACTAAATAAAATGCCTGAAGAAAACATTCAGGTTCTAAACTTTGTATTTCTCCTTAGCTTGTTCCTAGGTTAAGCTATGGCTTTAGGTAGAATCCCGGAGCTCTGAATTACAGAATTCAAATGCTACCTGGGTCTTTGATATAACCATCCACCACCAAACCTCATGAAATAGAACTCCAGTCTTGAACCTATTGTTTGAAAATATATCCCATTAATTCCAGTTCAACTTCTTTCCATTTCCAGCACTTCATATGGAATTAGGAAACCAACAGAGTCTTTCAAGATTGTATGAACTAAAAGCCTATGCACTTCACACATTTTTTATTAATGACCACACTGATGGCTCTGTTGGGGGCAAGAATAGCTGGTAGAGAAACACCTTTATTAAGACCCACTGAAATGTCACAGAATAGTTATGAATTGTATAGGTACCCAGAAATCTTCCTCAGCCTCAAAGTTTAGAAACTGGAAGTGTGGGGAGAGGAGAGAATAAGAAAGGCTGAATACAGAGAAATAGTCCCATAAAACATTTAACATGGAGACATTCAGACGTTCCATGATAAGACTGTGCTGATTTCTAAACCTATTTCAGATCGCACCAAGAACGACTACAAAAAAACAAGTTCTCCCTTTTAAACAAGACGTTCTTCCTTTTAAAATAGAATTTATTTGGATCTAGAAAAGACCCAAGTAACTGCTGACTTTTATGATTTCAAAGAAACATTAGCGATACTTGGTCTAACCTAGTTGCTCTTGTTGGTGCTTTTGAACAGGAAATGAAAAAGAATCAAAGCATTAATTTATAGGTATGTTACATGGAGCTGCTTGAGTTCAAATGTTCACACTTCACTCAGAGAAACTTAAATAACCAGTAACTGATGTAAAGAAAAACAAACAAATGCATATGGCTTGAATGTATTCTTCAGAGAGTCATAAACATATAAAGCAGCCCCTCGCAGCATACACCAAAATGATAGTGAATTCCATTGTGATTGTTCCCATTTGTCAATATGACAAATTATAGCATCCTTATTTGTTCCAAAAAGCAAACAATGTTTTTGAAAAAAAAATCACATTTCCTTTCTTTATAAGGCCTTTTCATTTTCCATAAAATATTTGTTCATACTTGGTCACCTAATGAACTGAAAGCTTGAACACTTCGATTTCAAAAGGTGTCCTGCATTACATAGAAGGTGCTTGTCCTTATATAGGCAGCCCTGAATGATTTCCCCCTTCTGTTGTTACCCCACCCCACCAGTCCCCTATGGTATCGGGAGCAGGTTTTGGATTGCTCAGAGAATGCTGTGGAAGAAGAGGAAAGATTCAAATGGACAGAATGAGTCCCATCTGTTCTTCTCTGGATCAAACTTAAAACTTCAAAAATGACAGCATTATTTTATTTGGCAGTTCTATGAATAGTTGTCGTACAGTGGTAACATACATGCCATATGAAATTATATATTTTCTCTGACCTATATACTGTCACATTGTCTCATGTCTTCTGTTGAAAACTGTCACTGAAACAAATTTCTACAGAGATTCCACAACCTGAAGAGAGTCTCTAAATTTACTTTCCTGAACTCTCATTAAAGCAGCAATAGATACTGGTCACTGTCAGCACTGGGGTCTTTCATCTTGCTTAATTACACATGGGGCACTCCTATTCCAGTCACCTGACCTGATCTGAATCCATGCCCCGACAATGGCTTGATCATATTCATTCTTTGGGTCATATAATGAGAGGACATAATTGAACAAAACTTTGCATCAATAGGTTTTGCTTCCACACACCCTCTAAGACATTCCTTTCTGAAAAGTCAGTCTGTTGGGTGCGATTTATAGGCCACCTCTCTCCTAATGAGGTGACTCAAGGTGGCTCACAAAGTTAAAACAAGTATCAGATAGTTCCTTTGACTGTCTAGCTTTGTTTATTTGATCATCCTTTCAAGTCAGTAGCATTTAGGATAATATAGTATTGCACTGATAATACCTAGAGTTAGATTTAAAAGCAATTACAGACAAAAACTATTTGCAGAGGTATTATCTACACTTTAAAAGCAGGGGCAGCTAGCTGGAGGTCCATGACAAAAATTCATTTTGAAGAGGATCACTCTTCAGAAGACTCACCCACCATTGTGTTATGTCCACCTCAAAACTGAAAGGAAGCTTTCAGTCTATTTCAAACTAGTTTCAAACAACAAGAACTGCTTTGGAAAAACTAAGTGTGGATTAACAAACTATGCATAACAACCGGAAAAAACAAAGGGGGAGGATGTAATGGGTAATGAATTCACATATGATTTTACCTGTCCTTGACAGCTTGAAGAGAGACGAGAGGAGATGGGGAACGGAATGACAATGGAATACTGAATGGAAGAAAAGTCTCATTCCGATCAGGGTCGACCACCACAGAAGCATGAGAAATATTGTCTAACAAACAAAATTAAAATGTAAAAGAGTCATAAAATGGAATGATTGGACAACATGTGCTTGGAGGGGTTAAATACCCTGCCTTCTTCTGGCAGGTATCACTGTCAAGGTCCATTCAGTATAACTGCAACCTTTTTCCAAACCACATGGCAACTAGTCATGTCTTTTCCACTGCCACATGTTAGGTGATCAGAAGAATACCTGATAGAAAAACTATCTGATTAACTGTCATTATCCAAATAATTTTTAGCCTTGTTCCAGGTCTAGAGCAGAATGCAACTAGCATAAGGATCGTAAAATACACAGCTTATGTGCTGAACACTAGATGCATTTGAGGTATGAACAGTAATAATGTACACAGTCCAAGAGCTTTTAAAAAAAATTTAATCACTAGTTGCTACAATTCTTATTACACAAAATTTGGAGATGAAATTTTGGTCTGAATTCTCTTGCATAGCTACACAAATAATGTAACTTTTGGATGAAAAGTTTCCCCAAGTTAAGAAATTATGCAATATGCAGCAAATAACATCTGTGGTGACTTAAAGCAGCCCACTTCCAAAAGTCACACTATTTGTGTTATACTAGCAGAACTGGGTGAGAGGTTTGGTGTCCTGATTCCCAGTATAATTGGTATCACAGAGTGAGCAACATACCTCATGAATGACGAATTAAGTGAAAGGAAAAGATGTTAAAGAAGGCTATACCATGAAAACTTCCAAAGATACCAGTAAAGTTTTGGCATGTCAACCATGCACCAAAAGATACTTGTACTTGGATGCTACTGCTTCATTGTGGCAAAATTTAAATCTGGGTTGTTGCTCCTGTTGTAGCATGCCATCAAGTTGCCTCCCTTTTATGATCACACTCAGCTGGAATTTGACTCTCTTCAAACAGATCTTAAGTCAATCTGTAGGCTTCAAGGCCAGATATCAGATTTTTAAGAGAGACTTTTAATATTTTGTGAACAGCCAAATGGTAACAATTTAAAATCTTAGCTGTGTATACTACTGAAAAGAGAGAGGCAATTCAAGGAGCAGAAAACAGTATCCATGACTAATGATACAAAGAAACAAGAATAAAGTACTGTAAAGTCTTTTAAGGAAACATGCCAATGCTTTCAGTTTGAAATACTGTACCAGCCAGTTACTAACGCTACAAAAAGAACCCAGATACTGTACATATTTTTTCAAGCATATACAGATTAAATCACATGAAATACATTAAATTATTTTTCCACATATCTCACTACTAGGCATAATGAAAGTTGGTAAGTATTTTAATACTATATTTCTCAACAAACAGTAAACCCAGGGGGGAAAGCCCACTGCTCTCTCAACAAAATACACTATGCTGTTCTACTAAACTTACTCCTGTCTTATCAAGGCATGTGAAAAGACCATTCATGGCTCAAATTCAGCTTTTCTGTACATCCTTGTTTTGTGTGTTATCAACAGACAATCCCCCTCTCATAGCAAAACAAATAAAAACTATGTCCTCTCTGACCGAGTCAAGATACTCAAGTCAAAAATATAATAATAAGTAAAACATCATTTTCAAGTAGAAGAATAAACTAGGCTCATAAAACTCATGACTCCAGTATAATTCTGCTACTAATTCCACTCCTAAAATAAAGAAATAGCATTAAACAAGAAGGTCCAGTCAGTCACATGCTATTGTCACAGTGAGATTAAGATGTCAAATGTTTGCAAATATCAGCAAAGGTTAGAACAAGGCACAGAAGTGGAAGGAAGAGGAAAGAAGCAACCAACAGGATTTGAAGCAAGAATAACCAAAACCTGGTGGAGGGATATACGAACAGCACAGCACACTGATTGCCGAGCTGTGTTTTTTTTTTAAATCAATCCCCAGCTATCATAATATAAAGCAAAACAGCAGCACAACAGCTGGCCATACTCATGCACCAAGAGAGAACACTTTAGTCTCTCATTGTCACAGTTTGTAGTAGAATTCAGACAGAACTAGACTTGCAATGCAGACATCATGCATCAGCGTCACTTGAACAGCTATAATGAATCAAATATAGCCCTTTGCTGCTTTTCATGCTGTCCCAACAGATACATTACATTTTGCCACTGGCTTACATTTTCTTAATAAACTATATTTCATCAAAAATCCCATACCACTTTTAATGAACCATGCTGCTGCAAAGCAGAAGCAGCATCAGACAGTTAGCTTTAGAGGACAGCAATCCAACTTTTTAAGCACCCTGCTTCACTGTTTTAATCTATTTAAGTAGGGAAAGGAACTGGCCAAACAATACTATATACAGGCAGAAAACTGGTGTAAATGGATCTTGGGCTCATATTATAACCAACATGGATTAGTCAAGTCACAAAAGCAAAGTATCAAATATACTAGCTATTTACTAGACATATAAACAAAACATTTAGGAAAAATTTAGTTTACCAAGGTCCAGCTGTTCTTCTTCCTGGTGTGCATGAAATTCTTTCAATCTATCCTCTTCTGATAAGGGTTGGCTATGTAAGGAGCAAGTGTCCTCATCAGACTGACTACCTCTCCGACTAATAACACGATAAATTCCGGACTCTAATATGTTGAAACTTTCCTATTGAAAAGCCATAGAAATCTTGCTTTATATTAAGAATGTTGTGAATTCACCCTCACCCACACATATTGCTATTTAGCCAAATTAAAACCATTTTAAGGCTCAATTATTTCAGCAGCTCACTGTTTCAAAATACTGTCATGGACATAAATAAATGGAGCTTATGTGTTTAGTTAGGACAGGAATAGAAACTTCTAGAGCTAAACTTTTGCAAAAGAAAAATATCTTTACCTTTCCTAACTCTTCTTAATGTAGACAAAACATTTATTGTACCATGTCTCTTTGTACCACATAATTCAGCATCAAATCTAGCATCCTATCAGAAGCTTCTTCAAACAGACATAAGAAAATAAGAACATAAGAAGAGCCATGCTGGATCAGGCCAAAAGCCCATCTAGTCCAGCTTCCTGTATCTCACAGTGGCCCCAACAGATGCGTTTGGGTGTGCATGAGACTAGATATCTGTCTCCTGATACCACTCCCCTGCATCTGGTCCTTGAAATACCCTGGTTTTAAGCCTGGAGATTACACATCTCCATCATGGTTTGTAACCTGTGATGGACTTTTCCTCCAGGAATCTGTCCAATCCCCGTTTGAAGGCATCCAGGCCAGATGCCATCACCACATCCTGTGGCAGGGAGTTCCACAGACAATATGAGCCAAGTTCCAGTTCAGTTGTTCCCAACCTTCCTAATGCCACGACCCTTTAATACAGTTCCTCATGTTGTGATGGCCCCTTGACCTGCTTGGAAGAGGCCACAAGCCCCCTTGGGCAGGCCACTGCCACAGGTGCCATAGAGAACTTCCCTCTACAGGCACCCTCAGCCAATTGCAGCAACCAGTGCCATTGACTGACATCCCCTCCAGCCTAGCAAGCTCTGACTCACTCTTCCCCCCCCCTTCCTCCCCCTCCCCCTCCTCCTCCAGACCCAAGCTGTTTGTGTCTTTTTCTTCACTGGCTCATGGCGACCCCTGTGAAATGGTCATTCGGCCCCCAAAGGGGTCCCAACACCCAGGTTGGGAACCACTGTTCTAGTTCCCACTGTTAATAAAATCCAATACATACTACATATGGCACCAGTTCAAAGAAATAATTTAATGGAACACAGGTAATAGGCTATTTTAAAGGACACAACTTTGATGAAAATCTGGCCAGTTTACCAGCTATCATGGAAGGGTTCATATATGAATATGCTTACATGGGAGGAAATGCTGCTCCGCCTGCTGCTGCATGCCGAATCTAACGGTTCAAGTTTTGAGATCAGCTCTTCAAGCTGAGTGATGATATCACTTTGGGTTGAAAGATCCAGCTGTGATTTCAAGTGTTCTAGCTTATCTATAGGAAGAGCTTTTCTTGCCTAATAGTGCATAAAATGGAAGTTTGGTTTAAAAAGTGAATTGTTCCTAGCTGTAGACTGCCATCATGTTAAAAGCAGTAAAGGGCAATCAAGTTGCCTGGAAGCAGATAGTTGTGATAACAATCTGTCACTTCAACTGTCACTTCAGTTGTCAATAATTTTGACATTGTACACTGCCCAGAGTGGTCCTTGGGCCAGATGGCTTTGCGGTATAGGAATCAATCAATCAAACAAACAAACAAACAAACAAATTCTGTGAAGCTTATACTGAAGATCATTCTTAAATGGGGTTATTTAATACTCTGTGGTTACCTGCAGGGTGAGACCTTTGGTGGAGAAGCAGTGTTAATCCATATTATGCAGGTAAATGTATGCTTTGGACTAAGGCCTGTGGTCCTTTTCATTTTAACTGATTAGCCTGCCAATAATAATATATTGTTTTATGTCACTTTAATATTATTTTTATTTTATTGTGTTACCATTTATGGTTTTATTGTATAAATTGTTTGAATGTATTAATTGTTGTAAACCGTCCAGAGTGACCTCACTGCCAGATGGACGGTATAAAAATCCAATAAATACATAAATAAATAAACCTAACCATAATGCATTTATGTGCAATCCTTAATAACTCTCTGCAGAAGCTCGGTCCTCACCAGAGCAATGTGAGAAAGGGGACCAATGACATCTAGCAAAGGAAGAATTACACCATTTGGATGATTCTCTGCTCCCTCCACAGCCCCCTCCACCCTGTCTTGTATTTCTCAGGGTGGCTCTCTTGACTCACCACACTCGGGCAAGGCATGCAGTTGCTCACAGGACAGAAATAGAAACTTTTTCTCCTTTGGCCTTGTGTAACACAAGTCAAGATTTGACTACAGGTGATATTTATATTACGTGACTAGCTTTCGTAACTGTTTAACTGTGCACATACTATGCGAAGTACCAGTTTCGCTTACCCGACACAAGATAACAGAATTCTGGAAAAGGCAGCAGACTTTGGCAGCAAGATTCCATAAGCTTCTTCTGAGCAAACGTTCTATGCATCTCTCAACTGGCACAAGGAAAAGATGAGAGACTTTCCCATTGGTGTGTAAACAGCAGAGTTCATTCTTATATACTGCAATATCATGAATATCTAGACAAAAGAGATGATTCGAAACATCAGTCTGGATATAGGTTCCCAATGTTGCAGGGTATACTTAAAATTTAACCAATGGTCTTAAGATTTTTTGCTTAAGAACACACAAAAGATAGCAGCATAAAACTTTTATTTGGTGTTAAATATATATTGAGATACCTAGTGTGGTGCAGTGGATAAAGTGACAGGCTAGGACAGGAGGCCTGAGTCCAAATTCCTGATCAGCCATTTTAAGTCACTGGTGTGTGTGAAACTTGTTATTTCACTTATATTGAAAGCCCCCTTAGGGTCACTATAAATCAGTTCTGGCTTTTACATATACGATACAGTATATACACACACACACGTGTGTGTGTGTGTGTGTGTGTGTGTGTGTGTGTGTGTGTGTGTGTGTGTGTGTGTGTGTGTGTGTGTGTGTGAGAGAGAGAGAGAGAGAGAGAGAGAGAGAGAGAGTTAAAACGCTGCTTTTTAGAGAGGTATTTGGTGACCTTTAATTTTAATTTATTTATTTATTATTTTATTTATTTTCTCTTTTTGGACCAATACCTTAAGACTGCCTGAGGACTTGTTATTAATGGTTTTTTAAACTATTATGTTTATTGTTGTTGTGCTCTTTTATTTTTATTGCATTATTGTAAACCACCTGGAGTTCTGTTAGAAGACGGGCAGTATACAAATATAAAAGTTTGTGCTCACTAAAAATTATGTTCCCATTATCCTTCAGTTTCAACAGCATTCCATACTTTAAACACACAAAAGACTGTTTCATATGGTGAGCTGAAGTACAAAGCACTCATCCCATGATAAAGTCCTATGTTACCTTGTGTGTTTGATGTACATGCTTGGAAATGGCTGCACAAGTGCATGTGGCCAAACATACCATTCTCATATGATACAGTAAGACTGCGTAATCTGTGGGATCATTACCTACATATTCAATTGTCTATTGCCTGTAAACATAAAATAACCAGAAATGTGTGTTTCCAAGGTGTATTACCAGAACTGGCCAGTTGAGGGAACCAGAGGCTATGCTTGTATAGCATTTCTGTTCCAGAACCTTTCAGCATCCATTGGGGTAGGGCTTGGAGTTGAAACCAATTCCCCATGGATACTACAGTCTGTCACTGCATGCCACACACCCCAAAGTAATGCCCTCCAGATTACTGGACTTCATTTTCTATGATCCCTCACCATGTTTACAACCGGAGGGAACCAGTTTGGGGAAAGGTGCAATGGAGTAAACTTTCGATCCCCATTTAAAGAACATGTCAAAGGTGAAAGCTCTGTCTCTGCTTAAGTATTTATTGGAATACATTTCTGTGCATGGGGAGAGCGGGAAGAGAAGCTGAATTTTCTATCCTGTCATCCTTCAAATGCCAAATACCTCTCTAATATAATTTACACAAAACTGCCAATCAAATTAGCATTTTCTTTATAACTTTCTCAGTGAGTGAAGACTGAAGAAGTTTGGTTAAGAGTTAAAATAATCCTAACGTATATCTAAGTCTACAAATCACTTTCAGAAACACAAGGGTAGAAAGGGTAGTTATAGAATGTGAGGGGAGATTGAAACTGCTCTTTGTTTGATGTGTGCTAACTGTTGCCAAATAAGCTCCGTTTTAATACAAAGTCGATCTGCACAACTTTGTCCAAAAACATACAGGACACAACAAAACTTGTTTTCATTTAGACAAGGTTTTATTAAAATCAACACTTTACCAAGTTGAATATTTTCTAAAACATACAACAGTCACCTTGTCAGAAATTAAATGACTATACAACATACACTTTTACCTTTCACTTCACTCCAGAGCAAGACTTGGACATTTTGGGGGATGAAAATATAAATGCCTTTTTCTGTCCATGTCATTACACAATGTTCACTGTAAAGAAAAAGATTGGGCCAAACAGTGATAAGGGCATTTATAATGATCCTGCCTTTGTCATTGATAAACCTGTCTTATGGTTCAAATTGTTCAAACAAAACAAGAACATCTTCCCCACAGGAGAAGCAGCTGTGGCTTCTCTTCCTAATAACTAAGCAGAGGGGAGGGTCCACCCACTGTGTTAGGATTTCATATAAATAGAATGGGGGATACATATATATGCTGCATATTAAGGCTGGTAAAAGCTTTGAAATCCCAACTAGATACCCTGTGATGTAATGCTGGGAATTTCACATTATTTTAACTAATTTCTTTACAACTGACCAGACCTCTTTCAATTACACTCATATCTCTGTGGCAAACATGCTAATTTGAGCGCTGCTCTAGATGACAATTGCCCCATCACACTTAGTACAGCGTGTTGTAATTTATAGCAGTCTTCCAGAGAGGAATGAACTGCAAATTGACTAAAGAAAATTCAGCCATATTTTTCAAATCTACTTTTTGCTTCATCTTATGCTTCTACTAAGAAGCATATCCTGTTCTGATGTGTTGTTTACTCAAATCCACGGTCCCCTCTAGTTTTCAGCTGCACTGCATGGGGCTCTGTCCTGCGCACACATGCACTTTCCCTCTGCACAGGTTTCATTGTGACCAGAACAAAAATGGTACGGTGGGTGTGTGGGAGAGGAAAAGCCCCATGTAGAGAGAAGGCTAAGGAGTGTGCAGTCATGCATGCACACTAGAGGATACCTTGATCAAATCCCATTCAAGAGTGCATAAAGCAGCAGAATGTTAATTGTTTGTGTATTATTCCTGAAGTACAGAAGCCATTTATGCTTTGAATCTGTTATAGCGAAGAGGAGAAACATTCAAAGATTATGTACCAGAAGACTTAAAAATAACACACGAAAAAATGCCACAAACTGAGATTGCATTGCCAGAGGCAAAGGTACAGCCATTACAGTACCCACGGTTTCAGTTATCCAGTAGCTGAAAATATTTTTTCTTAAAAAGAGAGACACACATTTCTAAGGTGTATTTCCTGAGTTGCCCACAAGAGAGAACCGAAGACTATGCTATAGTCCAGTGTTGGCGAACGTATGGCACGGGTGCTAAAGATGGCACTCAGAGCCCTTTCTGTGGGCACCTGACACCGCCCCCTTCATAGCCACCTGTATTCCAGTTAAATTGCTGTATTGGCACTTTGCAAAAAATCTGTGGATTTTGAATCGTAGTTTGGGCACTCGGTCTCTAAAGGTTGGCCATCACTGCTGTAGTCTATACTGTAGATTTTCAACATCCACAGGGAAAAGGGGTCTTGAAAATTATCCCCTTTGGGTGCTGTGGCCCTACAATATATGAAGCTAACAGGAAAAAGAATAAGGGAAAAGGAGATCCAAAAATTATCCAAACTAAAAAAATAAAATGTACCCTATCCTACTGGAGGGCACAGACGGCACCAGATAACAGTATCTGAAAAGCCGCAAATCAGATATGACATGTGACTGTAGACTGGATCAAGGGATTTGATTCACAATCGGATGTATTCTTACCCAAAATCAGATCAAGGAATATCATTAAAGCACACACACACCCAACTATTTTACAATCAAAGGTAACAATAGAAACGTTCATGAAATGGGAATGAAGAGCTGGATGTTGGGCCAGACATTCACCATATGGGATGATGCTAGATTAAAAACAGAAACCCCCAAGGGGACCGTGAAAGCTTACTTGTGTTTTTGGGGGAAGACATTTTGCTCACAGGATATTTAGGAGGAAAAAACAAAGCAAAGAAAAAAGTGAGTCATGTTTCCAGTGTTTATTCAGGTGTGATGCGGTGTACTGACCGAAGAGGACTCGAGACTGGACATAAGTCCTGCCCCCGGCCACAGAAATTTACTGAGAGAGGGAACTGATAAAATGACTTTAAAAGCCATATTAAGATCACTATAAGCCAGTCCTCAGCTGACAGCACATGTCATGTTATCCTAATAATGATATATAGATTATATAAAGAATGATAATTTGACAATTATATGTAGCTGTTGATATCTATCAATATTACTGCAGCTCTGCAACTAAAACATTTAATAGCTTGTTCCATATTTACCTTAGATATAGCAGTCTAGGAAAAGCTAAAGACTGAGGACAGCAGGCAGAGGAGTTATACTCTGGATCCTCCCTTTAAGAAAGAAAGATTATATATCCATGAGGCTGATTCATTCTAATTATTTGAACAACCACCACTTCAATATATTTTAGTACAATAAATAACATTGTTTTGAATGTTTAGTATCGCTGAAAGCATTCATGGCTTTGTTTAAAAAATTCTCTTTTGCTAACCTTTAATATTGTTCATTCTAGAGCACAGGGGAGAGAGAACATATAACCCACCATTGATTTTCCATCAGCGCTAGCCATCATAGCAAAAAGGAAGGATAACAAGAGTTACAGACCTACATTTTAAAGGACACACATTCCCTACTATAGATCTAGGTTCTGTATTTTTCCCAAGCCAGCAATTTAAAAAAAAAAAAAACCCAAAATGTCCAGTTAAGCAGAACAAGTAAAGGCTTGTATGCTACTGAGCTTCGCTGAACGGGAAATCCCATCAGCACAGTAATGTGAGATAAGGTGGCCTGTGCAAGTGTTGCCAATGTAAAAGCAGAAGAAAACCCTATCCTTTGTTGCACAACACATTGGCAAGCAGCACAGCTCTATGATACTACACTGACAGGATTTCACACTCAGTGGAACACATCTTAACCTGTGTAAAAATGGCAACTTTCTATGAAACCTACATGGATTTTATGCATCAAGGAGGCAGGTTATCTATGAATATAAATAGTTGTGTTAGATGCAAAGCCATTGCAGGGTGCATCCTTATAGCCTGACTATCATCAGGCATGCAATTTATGCCTCTGCAGTCACTTGTGTGAAAGAACACATGTGTGATTAAGACTGGCCCAAACAAAATGCAAGCTATTCTTCATAAAGGGTACATATGTACATGCTCTATGAGTGAAACCTTTGCTACTTGTACAACATATGAACTAGGGCAAAATCATATGGAAGGATATAGGCTGTATTCAGATTTATTTATTACTTATAAGCTTAATTTACAGTATATAGCTCTCCATTACTGCAAAAGCACAATTCTGGTGGCTTACAACAAGCTAAAACCTGAATGAACCCAGACATGAACAGTAAAAGCTAAAACACAGACAGAATCAAGCCACACTTTCCCAGTAATACCATGATGGGAGGTGGACATTCAATGAGGGACAGAGTGAAAATAGTCCTTTGAGCTGCCTCCTGAATGAAAGCAAGGAGGGAGTCAGGCATAGTTCCTCTGGAAGCTGATTCCATAATATTGGTGCCCATGTCAATTTCAGGCCCAAGTTCTCTTCATCTCAGCAGGACAGGCTCCCAGGGAGACAATTCTGACAAACCCTCAGGTTGTTTCTGGGGTGAGGATCTGGCCCAGGACAGAGAACATGAGAAGGAGGGGGACTGGCTGGAGTCTCCCAAAGAACAGGCACCAGTCATTTGTAGTCTGGAAGAGGAGGACAGGTGCTTTCTCCTGTGGGTCCCCTGAACCAGAAGGTAGACCCATTTTACCCAAGGTAGGGCAATCCTACCTCATCTCACCAAGACTAGCAGTTAAGTAGCATGGATGACCCTCAACCTCACATCTGTGGCATCCCATCTTGACTCAGAAGCTATGCTGGGTCCTGTGCTGCCAACACCAATGGTTGGTACACCTCATCTGGGAGCAGGAGTAGCAGCTGCAGCAGGAGACCCTGTTTCCATTCTAGACCTCAGACCGTTGCTCAAACCAAGGCGGGCCACTGGGGCTAGTGACTCCAACTCCGCCATACCTGGAGATTGTGAAGGATTTGGGATGATGGCTGCAGTAGAGATCCAAGCTGAAAGATGGACAGCAGCAGCCAGGGAAAGAGAACCTTGGTGACTTGCTTAAAGTTAAATAAGACCCAATACACCTGTTAACTACCCTGGTGGGTCAGCAGTGGGTGTAGCTATAATCAAAATTGTTCATAGTTTTATCTACTGTATTGATATTTGCTTGTGTGCTGTGAACCACTTGAATTGCAGAAAGGTCAAATAAATATATTTATCATTCTCATTGTCTAATTTACATATACTTTTTCCTCGTTTGGGGCATGTATTACTTCCACAGGAAAGGATCTAGATTAACAAGAAAATTAACTTCTGACTACCATTGTAAATCCATCATAACACTGGCCACCGATAAGAACATCATCCAAGACCAATACCTTAGAGTAATAACAGGGAGAGGTGGTAATGACAGAAGCTGTTTGAACTGGTGCGTACTTAGTACTTCGCCTTCAATGTTTACTTCCCACATACGTGAACCAGGACGTGCACAGTATATCAGTGATTGCTGGTTTCCACAACTCTTTCCAGCTGGGAAAAAACATGCTCCGTATTCACCATCTCTTTCCTTGTTTCCAATTCTCCAAAACTTTTCCCTATTTACAGAAGCATCCAACATTTAGGGGAAAATGAGTATGACTTCAAGAGGATGTCAAAATCAACATTTCAAAAGGGCTTCAAGTCTGTGCCGTCAAATATGGAGAGTGCTGTGACACAGTTTGATATACTGTACTTAGTTTTTTTAATGAAATATTTTACCCTGTCTTTCTCCTTAAAAGGACCCAAGGCAGCCTACACTGTTAAACAAGCAATATTTAAAAAGTAAAAACAGTAGGTGTACAAATATTTTTAAATAATTTTAAACTTTATTATCAATACTAAAACACATTTGAAAGCAACAGAGGACTTCCATGTCCCCCTCACTCTACACCCACTATAACTCCTTGTGCCCCCCGCCGCCGCCACAAAAGCCATTCATAAGGGTCAAGTAGGCCCCAGACCATGCCATGGGCTAAAGTGAGTGGCAGCCAAAGAGAGAGGTCTGAAGAATCTGTGAGGACAGCCTTGTTCAGGCAGAAATACCTGTCTTATACTTGGCATCTACAACTCCAACCTTCAACATTTTTTACTGTTTCATGCACTTAGAATTTGTCACATTTAACACTCCTCACAATCACATTTTTATATTCAATGTTGACAACCAAAAGTGCAAGGTTGAAAAGAAATACATTCAACAAGAGCTTAAGATCACCCTCTAGAGTATGAAGGAAAAGAGAAATTAAAATTTATCGGGGTCACATTGCTATTTTTGCTATGGCACTTTGAAACGAAAAGGGCAAATACCACGCCTTTCCTTTTTAAAAAGCCATAACAGTTTTCATTTTGATATTTATCAATTTAGAATATTGCTTAAAAGTAGTCTTGCAGAATATCCACAAGAAATTGTACTTATCACAAACACTGACTCATCACTTATTATTTACCTCTCAGTATCACATAGGTATGAGCGAGTAAGAGAAGAAATGAGCAACCTTCCATCCAAATAATCAAGCTGAACCACCTTAGAGTCAACAGTAGTTATAATCTGAACAGGAAACATCACAAAAGCAGTGGAGGCCTTTGGAAAAAAACATTAAGGAATACACAAATTTCAGAAGTGATAGAATTCCACTCATGAAGAACAGTGATTACTTAGAAAAACTGATTACTGTATATATTCGAATATAAGCCTAGTTTTTCATCCCTAATTTTGGGCTGAAAAAAGGGGCCCTCGACTTATATTCGGGTCAATACTTTTAGCCACTGAGGCAAGTGCTTGGGTCGGTGGCTAAAAGTCATTTTAAACATTGTGTGCCGCTTCTCATGACCCCCATCTTCATCACAGGGGAGCGGCATGCAATGTTTAAAATGACTTTTAGCCACTGACCCAAGCACTTGCATCAGTGGCTAAAAGTCATTTTAAACATCACACACCACTCCCCCAGCTCACAAAGGAGGAGCTGCCAGGCCCTGCTGCATTTCCCACCCTAGACTTATACTCGAGTCAATGTTTCCCCAGTTTGGGGGTTTAAATTAGGGGCATCGACTTATACTTGGGTTGACTTATACTCGAGTATATATGGTACTTAGAAATGAAAAAGAAAGCCATATGAGCTATAGAGAATCTGCCCTTTTAAAGCCTTTTTTAAAAAAATATAACTATCTACTCCCAACTTGTATTTGCCATCAGAATCTTATGATTAATGGAAACTCAAGCATGAACAGGAATATTTAAATGAATATATTGTGCAATCTCTATGGCACCTTTATGTAAGATGTTCCAACTCTTATCAAATTACAAATAGGAGTATCAATTCCATGTAATGCTATACAAGACACATATATCCCAGCACCATCTTGGAAATGAGGAGTGGGAATGATCCCAATGATCATAAAGTCTCTCTATTAAAATTAGCCATTTGTGAACCTCTGCTCTTACATCTAAAATCAGTCTCAAAACCACAAACCTTTCCTTGTTTGGATGTATTGATCTTGATAGCAGAAACTTTCCCCACATGATCACCAACAAAAATACGGAGCGCATTAGTATCCCAGCAAAGAGCTGTTACTTTTCTGCCTTTGTGCTCAGAAGAAACATAAATTCTCTCTGGCTTCCCACGACGTTCCTGATTCAATTCCCAGACAACAACAAGGCCTTGACTATTTGAAAAAATAATAATGCAAGTATTTATTTGAAATTCTATATACCATACTAGATCCAATATATCTCATAATGATGAACATCAATTATGTAATGAAACCATAGAATAGCCAATAAGTCCATAATACTTATGACAGAGGCAATTCACAAGCTTTAAGTTTCAGAGGAACAATGCATTCTGACTGTCAAAATTCCAGTCCAAATTTGTCATAAGCAGTACTCTGCTTCTGGGATGTTTCTGCAGTTAGAAATTAGAATAAGACATAAACACTGATTCTTCATTTCTCAGCAAAGATTTTCTGGATTGGAGGAGGACCCTCTAGGTCAGCATAAGAAGTACTGCTGGCAAAATGTAAATTTCTCATTTCCCCCAGTGAGAGCATCTACTGGATTCCACTTCTTGCTACAAAAGGCAGGAACCCTTTTACAGATAATCTGGATTCAGCCTCAGGCTATTAACAACATTGAGAAATTATTTACAAACATTGATAACAGATTCTGTCTGAGATCATTTCATCACTGTTTTTACATTTTCTCCACTTGGCCATATCAAGAACAATGTTGCTTGAACTCTACTTCTGGTTTTATTGTGTGTACAGAAGACACCACCCCTTTTTTTTACTTCAGATGCATCATTCCAAGAACAAGTGGGAAACGTCCTTAGAGACTCCCAGGAGAAAATATACATAATTGAAAACATTTTTATTCTGCCTTTCTCCTTAAAAGGGCCCAAGGCAGATTGCCAGGGAGATAAGATCATAAAGCAGCCAGGGCAGGGATACCTGATTCATAACTGTCTTACTAGTTTGATGTAAACCACAGCTGTCATTGTATCCGAATGATGGTTTGTAGAAACAACAGCTTGCAAACCAAGAAAGTTTCTATTTTCCCTCCCTTGCATAAAACACTGGGGAAGTGGAGTAAGAGAACACAGAAAAAATTAAAGCATGCCATAAATTTACAACGGCTAGCAATCAAACATGTATCATCACCTATCTGTGCACATTTAATCAGAAGCCTTTTAATTTGTAGCAACTCTTCTCTTTGCCTCACTGAAATGTTTGAATCCCAAAAACAAATATCTGCTTCAGCCTAAAAACACATTGAGGTTTGTTTGGTTTTTTTTTTAAAGGTCTCACCTGGTAGCTACAGCAACATAATCCTCATCATGTAAACAAAATGCAGCACGGGAAATGGCACCTTCCTGCCATGAGATAAAGAGAAGACATTTGCCCTATTAGCATTCACTGACTCAAAAATGACTCCCTAATTATTACTATTTTGTATTGATTGTCTACTGGTATCCTTCTCCTGTCCCCCAACCCCTAGGATGCATAATGTGGTTAGGTGGTGTAAGTGTGTCAAGGAAGCCAGGAACAAAGCCACTAGACTCCATCACAAATCTAGAAACATAGTGGGGTCAACCCAAAGCAGGCAGGGCAAATCTGAGACAGCAGATTAAGAGGCACCCACCCTTTTCAGGATTAACATTGACATCAGCAGAAGAGAATGAACAGTTTCCTATGGTGATATAAACGGACAAACTCCAACAGTGAGGATGTCACAGATGTTAGTACTATACAAGAGAGTTATAGTAAACTACTTTTAAATATTTCTTACTTTGAAAACTGTATGATAAGACAACTGAAAATGAAACAAGAGATAGTACTAGAAGATGAGACTCCAAATCAGGGGTGGGAGAGGGGGACAGTTAATCAGTTACTGGGGAAGAAAAAAAGATAATTACAAACACTTCTGTCATTAGTGAAGTAACAAGATTAAAACCAAAATGATGTCTAGTAGTTAATGTGCACAGAGATGAAAGAAAAGTCTAGTGTTATAGAACATATGGAACTGGAATATGAGAAGTATGAATCAAGGTAAACTGGAAACCATCAAGCAAGAGATGGAACACTGAAACACTACAGTATTTGGTAGGAGCAAAACTAAACTGGACTGGACGAAGACATTTTCAGCCAGACAGTTACAAAACATTTTACTCTGGAAATAATAAAATCAGAAGAAAGAGTGACTCTAATATTTAAGTGAGATATAGCCCAGGGACCATAATACAAGGTCTGTCCAAATAATATAACATTCTGGGAAAATCTACAAAATCATTATTCATGTCTATGCTGCAACTACAATCACAGAAGAAAAATTCAAAAGCTTTTACACAAAAGCACAAGAGAAAATTGATTAAACAGAAGAAGAAAAAGTACTAGTAATCATAGGTGACTGGAATGCAGAGACATAAACAGATATCCTTGGAGAATTTTGCCTAGGCACCAGAAATGAAGCAGGAGAACAACTCACATAATTCTGTAAAGCAAACAATATGTTTGTTGCAAATAAATGCTTTAGGGAATCAAGGAGATGACTGTATACATGGACATTATCAGATGGCCAATACAGAAATCAAGCAGACCACATAATTGAAAGTACTAGATGGAGAAGTTGTATTCTTTCTGTTAAAACAAGACCAGAGGCAGATTTCTGTACTAACCATAAATTATTAGTACCAAAAATTAGATTTAAATTTAAGAAGACTACTAGAGGAATCATAATGCCAAAATATAAATTAAATAATCTTTCTGATTAAAGTCCACAGAAAGAATATACAGTAGTACCTCATAAGATGAATGTCCCTTAAGACAAAAAACTCATAAGACAAATGAAATTTCCAGGAATAGGAAAAACCTGTAAGATGAATTTTGCCTATAGCATGCCTCGCAAGACAAATTTATCGGTATTCAATGCATTCCTATGGGAAACCATGTTAAACCGCGTTTTGTAGGACAATTTTTTTAAAAAAATGAATTAACCCATATAACAAATTAAATTTGTCTTACGAGGTACCACTGTATTTGCATTGTATTGCCAAGCTCAGTTGATGATGAACCATGCCTGTGGATGAAAATCAGAGAAAACCAAGAAAGAATACAATAAGAGTATTACTATAACCAAAGGAAAGGAAAACATTCAATAGATGTATTGTCTGCCACTAGTCAGGCAGAGTATATGTTCAATCAATGTTCCAAACAACTAGAGTTCATATCACAAATATAAGCTTTGTGAAGCACACAAAAGAATTTCACTGAAAAGTCACTATATGCTTTATAGACTACAAGAAAGCCTTTGATTATGTGGATCATGAGTAGCTACAAGAAAATGGTGTGCCTGAACTTTTGGTTGTCTTGATACATAAACTATTTTGTGGAGAAGAAGCTACTGTTGGAATAGAACATGGAGAAACAAAAAGGTTCCTATGGAAAAAAGGTGCCAAAGAAAGATGCATTTAAATGACCTTTCTGTTCAATCTGTATGTAGAGCATATCATAAGAAATGATGGATTAGATTCAGATGAAGGAAGAGTTAAAATTGCTGGAAGAAACATCAGAAATTTAAGACAGATTACATTATTGGCAGAACGCAGCAGTGACTTGAAACAACAGTAATCCCCCGCCTATTGTGGGGGTTAGGGACCCAACCCGACCCGCAATAATGGAAAATTCGTGATATGCGGATGCTGGGTTGGGTCAAGTCTGGGGGCCTCTCTGGGGGCTCCTATACTTATCTGAGGCTTGGTGCTGCTCTAAACAGGCCTCCAACAGGCTTCCCGGGCCTGTCGGAGGCCCCAGAAGTGGTTTCTGGTGACCTGGAAGTTTTTTATGGATCACCAGAAACCACTTCTGGGGTCTCCAACACACCTGGGAAGCCCAATGAATGCTCGTTCAGGGCAGCGCCAGGCCTGGGGTAAGTGCAAGAGGCCTCAAACAGGCCCAAGCAGCTTCCCCCAGGGGGCCTTGCCTTTCATATACCACAATCCCGCGATATACCAGGACCAGAGTATATGAACCACGAAATGGCAGGGGACCACTGTACTATTATGAAGTCGAAAGAGTTACTGCAGATGAATGATAAGACAAAATTATGGCTACAGAAGAACTCCATGACCTCAACATTGACACTGAAATTGCTGGTGAGTTTGAATTCAATTATTAATCTAAATGCAGACTGAGATATGGAAATGCATTTATGAAGGAACTAGGAATGATAATCAAATGCAAGGATGTGTTGCTGTAGACTAAAGGCAAGATTATCTATATTCCGTATTCCCAATGACTGTGTATGGATATGAAAGCCAGAGATTGAAGAAAGCTGATTGGGGGATCTATTCATTGGAAATATGGTGCTGCAGGAGAGCTTTGTGGATATCAGGGAAAACCCAAAAGGCAAACAAGTGGGTCTTGATCAACACAAGCTTCAACTCTTTCTAGAAGAAAAATGATGGTACTGAGTCTGACACACTTTGGGCAAATCATGAGAGGACACAGCTCACAGGACAAGGCAAAGGTGCTAGAAGACGTTATTAAGGCAGAAGGAAAGAGGAAGAATGAATATGAAATGGATTAACTCAATAAAGAAGGTCAAAGCCTTGCTTTGCAATGGCTGTTTATGACAGGTTATTCTGGAGATTACTCATTAATAGGATCACAGTTAAGTTGAAGACAACTGACACCACATTAAAAATAACATATTTTAATGACAGTTGTTTCTACTGTCAAAATACTGGTTCTTATTTCTGCTCCAATCCCTCTTCACATTTTAAAAAGATTTACTCAACCATTTGATGAGGACAAGAACAACTGAGAAGACTGAGTTTTGCAACTTAAAACCACACTGAACAACAGAGCATGCAAGTTGTTCCAATGAAAATCTTGGCTGAGCTTTGTTGAAATTTTTAACAAGCAGCTTCTGCTAGTTGTGCTGTGTTGGCAGCCTGACATTTCTAACCTTTGTCTTCTTACTTACCTTATGAGTGAGAAAAAGTCTCTGTTTCCAGCAGTCCTTCTGGATGAGGTTCAGACCTCCCCCTGAACTTCCTAGTGCCAGCCATCTTCGAGAAACTGCTATACATGTGCACTTACAAAAAAAGGAGCAACAATCACAAACCAATCTACTGTTGCATGGAAATACTGACACAGTTGCCAGTGATATTTTGATTTCCAAGGAAGAAAATGTAACAAGGAATAAGAACTTCACCCCCTCTGATACTGTAGCATTGAGTGTGCACTTAAAATGCCCTGGAACAGGCTACAGAATAGCAATAAAAGGTTGTTCCACACACTCAAAAGGAACAGCCCCTTCACATTTAGTACCAAATCATCATTTAATAATGGAAGGACAAAGATGCAGAAAGCCTTAAGTTTTCACGTTCTTTTTCCATATCCATACCATCAGAAATACATGGTTCCATTCTGAGGCCTACTAATTTTAACTGAGAACACTGATATTAAAAAGGATGAAGCAATGACTTAGTAAAACGACAGACTCTAGTGTTAATCTGGAAAAATATGTTCTCTTTCAAGCCCACTCACCCTAAACTTTTCTCTAGTTTCTAATTTTATCTTTTCTCTCCTTTTTTTATTCACGCTCAAGTGTATATTTTGAGACAAAACAATACAGCAAACTGTAATAACACTAATGGCAAATCAAATGCTTCTGAACACCATGGATGCATCAAAGGAGGATTAGATTGCAAACTATGGGTTATTATACATCTGAATCAGTTCACCAAAAACATCACGTTACTATATTTGTCACTACAAACTTAACACCAGTCTCACTAGAAACTAAGGAACTTATTTCTATCCTCAGAATGACAGTTGAGGGTAGACAGAGCTACCAGCACTTACTGCCGCTTTATGAAAACATGCCTTAACCACAAGATGCAGATGGTAGCATTTCTTCAAGAATAAGGAAGTCTGCCCTGAAGATTTCTCCCCACTTCCTCAGCATCTAACTATACTAGTTTTAATATGATGCTAGTTTGTTTGTTGCAATTACTGTTATAATTTACTGTAACTTTCACTTAACAATATGGCCTTTTCCAATATTGTAAACTACTGTGCCTTGGATCCACTTGGGGAGATCGGTAGGATGTAATTGAGAAATATGAAAGTAGTGAAGGAACACTCATGATTTGTCATTACTGACACTGCTAGCTATTACTGACTACAGATCATGTAGTCTAGCAGTTGCAAGGAGGCATCAGTAGGCCACCTCTGTTTTACACCAAATGGCTTCTAATGGCAGATTTTGCCTTTAGGATATATTCACTCAACAAATTCTTCTATCAACGTTCCCCATATTAATTTTTCAAATCTTAGAAAACAGCAACATCACATTAGCAACCATGAATCAACACACCTTCAAGCGACTAGAATCCAATCGGAGAGCAGAGAGGAGTGGACTGAGGCATTCAAATTCTGCAAGTACATGGCTGTAAGTTTCAGGTATCATTTGCACAGAAGTCATTGGCAAACAAGATCTCCTGGTCTTCAAAAGCATGCTATTGTTTCATTTCCTGACCCTACCTATAAGAACAAAATGGTTTTTAAAAAATCATTTAGCTAAAATGTGGCATGTTGCACATCAGCTATCTGAGAGGAAAACAAATGAAAACAAGAGCTGCCCTGTCCAACAAACCTGGACACTGTTATCTGATGGCAGAGTGGAGGGGGGGGATTTGAGGGGGAGGTGCTGTTTACTGAGGCCAAGATAGCCAGAACCACCACTAGATTTAGCACCAACTCTATTAAGCAAAAGAATTCCAGTGTTATCACATATGTTACTGAATACTGCATGGGTAAGAGTTGTTCTGTTTTCCCAGATGAGGAGATCTCATCCCCTCCCAAACACAGGAGCACTGTAGTTATATACCACAAAAGTGCTCCTGACCTATTTGCCCTCTTAGTCCCTGCTGTGTGGGGCTCTTTTCTGGACATGCACAGCGCCCACATGCAGAACACCCTTCCTTCCATGGTTTCCATCACAACCATAAGAAAAACAGAGGTGATGGGTACACAGGAGTGGAAAAAACCCAAGGAGAGGGTGGTTGATGTGTGCAAGTGTCTTAGGGGGGAACATTGCTCTTGGCTGATGGTAACTGTATGAATTAATGACCTTTGGGAGGTTCTGCCATTAGTAGCACTGCTGACATCCTGCAAATTACAGGCTGATTTTCTTCAGAAATATCATAGTACAGTGCAGTAACCCATACATATTTGCCCTTCATTCCTAGTGCATCTCCTTTTCTGGCACTCCTGCTTCTGATATGTTGCTAGCAATTTTAAGGGCTCTGCCTTCTGCCTGCAATACACTTCTTATTTTTTAGGCAAGGAAGAAATTGAAGAACAGTAGCTCATTCTAATGAACTTGAGTATAAATATTCAACATGAGCTGAACAAAGGTCAAATTATTTGGGGGAAAAGCAGGTAATTGAATTTAAAGAGATGATCATGTTAAACATCTTAACTTTAATAACTTTCTCTGGCTGCAAGTCCATGGACACATGACATAGACAGAACTTTATTGCATATATGGGATGGTACACTAGTACTTCTCAGTACTGTTTTTTTTTTTAAAAATCACTTTCTTTCTGTAAGTGGCAACCTCTCTATTTGGGTCAAGATAATTGATTCCACATGCCTTTCAGCTGACATACTTCAAAGATGCCCAAGGCGTGCTCACAATGAACACAGCCTTTACATCCTCTAGAAAAACCAAATAACCAGTCCTCGCAGCTAGCAACCATTTTCTCCCTAGTTTTCTGGAGCCCACTTCGCTCCACTTTACTGTATATACTCCGGCGTGGGACATCTGTTGCTCTTAGAATGCCAGGCTCCCAACTTTGGGGAATTAGTTTCCAAAGACCGCTGGCTCCGGTAGTCTTTTAAAAAGATTTCAGTGGCCAAAAACCTGCTGTGACTTTTGTTCCACCAGCAGCTCCACTCGGAGAGCAAGAGCGGCGGCGGCGGCGGCGTTACCTCCCCATCCCCATCCCCACCTCCTGCCGCCTCGGAAGGGAGACTTCCTCAAAAGCCACTTTGAAAAAGCAAGCCCTCGCGCCCAAGAAGTCCAAGAGAAATTGCACACGGCCAACCTCCGCGCTCTCCCTAATTCTTGTTTTTGACACGGGATACAGGAAGGACGGACGGACGGACGGCTCAAGCCCACGGACAGCTGCTGAAAAAGCCATGGGGCTCTCCCACCCTAAGAACCAGGGAAGGCAGGCACACACATACAGACACACCCCGCCGCGGTGGGAGAGGAGGGCACCCGCACCCACACCCACACCCACACCCACGCACCCGGCGGCGGCGGCGGGAGAGAAGGGCACCTTCATGTTCTGGCCGGGACCTCTTTGGGGCGTCGGGGGGGGAAGGGGGGCGTCTGGCGTCCGTTTTCCTCACAGCAGCGCCCGCGCGCTCATTCCGGCTCCAGCCCCGCCCCGCCCCTACAGGCTAACCCAGGCGCGTGACCTTCCCCCCTCCCATTTCCCCCCACCTCGGTCTTTCCGCGGTGCCCGGACAAGACCTGCTCAGCCCACCCCCCACCCGACCCCCGCGCGCCAGAGTGACGTAGACCGGCAGCCAGCCCCCAACTCCGCACGCGCGCTCCTCCTCCTCCTCGCGTTCTTCGCGTCACGTGACGACGGCTCGCTCCTCCCCCCCCTCCCCCCTCCCTTCGGACCGTTGCTCAGAGCAGACTCCCCCCCCCCCCCCCCCCCCCCCTCAGTGCGGCGCCGGCAACCCAAGAACCCATCGGGATCCTTCCGGAGAACCGCAAGAAGGGGAAAAGGCGGGGGGGGACAGAAACGGATTCACCCGCTCTACAGTTCCGGACGGCAAGACTTGTAAGAAACAGAGGCGGGAATAGCAACGTTTATTATTGTTTCCTCCCCCTCCCCCTCCCCCTTTTTTTTTTCCTCTCAGGGGACTGTCATGGCGGCGGCGGCGGCGGCGGCGAAGCGGACGGGCCCTCACGTGACCCGAAAAGTGCCCTGGCGACTGACAGGTTTCGTCACGTGAGCGGGTAAGCATCATGGCGGCCCTCTTCCCTCACGTGACGCGGCCTGGTTTTCCCCCTCCGAGGGCGAGGTAGACCTGCTTCCGGTCACGTGCTCTCCCGCCGCGCTCCCTGGCCGCCCCCCGGCCCCCCCCCCGGAGGTAGCGGCGCTGGCGGCGGCCGCCGGCAGTTCTTGGAGCCGGGAGTCCTTGGCGGTCGGGAGGGCGCCGAGTTCTCTGGCGGCGGCGGCGGCGGGGGGCGGCGGCGGGGCAGGAAGGAAGAGAGCGGCGTCCGGGGTAGCGCGTCGCCCGGTAGGGAGCGGGGCTGGGTCCAACGGTGCCGGGTGTCGGCGGCCTCTCTCGCCTTGGGAGCCCCTCCGCGTCGCCTTTTGTGGGAGCGCGTCTTGTTCTCTCTCTCTCTCTCTCTCTCTTTCTTGCTTTGGGTCTTGTCTGAGTTCGGGGTGGGGATGGGGGTTGTTATTGGGCGCTTCGGAGAGGAGAACGGGGAGCTGCGGAATGAATGCGTGCCTTTGGTGAGCTTCAGCGAGCACGTCCGCTGTTCCTGTCATTTCCCCCAATGACATTCGTATTCGCTTTTTGCTCCGGTCCTCTGGGGCTTCTCTGGGTTTCCCCCCCTTCTTTCTTCTTATAAGAAATACCACGGTACAGGAAAACAAGGTTTTGTCTGTTCTATTTGGGGTTTCCCTCCTTCCCTTTTGCTCATCCTGTTTGGATTGTGTTGTGAAATTTTGCATTCTGAAAATTGTAGCAGGAGTACAAGGAAAGGATCATAGCTTGATAGGCAGGTTAGTAGGAGGAAAATTGGTGGTGGGTTTGGAATGCTTCTGTGACCATACTTGGTCCATAGAGACAGATACAAGCATGCAACAGCCCCCCATACCTTTCTTTACTAATATTACTAGAGATGCAATTGAGTGGATTGCTTGATAGGAGGGAATGATATTTCTGTTTGGATTCCAAGACTAATGGGAAGAAATACTTATTTAATGGAGAAGAATTTATGTATTGAAAACCACAAGTATAAGATGCCACACTATTTTGATGCTTCCAGAATCCATGGATTTTTCCCTTTCATATGTTTTCCTTAGATACTTGGAAAATAAAGGAGAATGAAGACAGAGGAATTTTAAATACATGTCAAAAATACTATTTTTCAGCCTTAGAATCTACAACAGTAAATTATCCTGATGTTCACATTGTACATGTTACAGTGTATAACATAATTTAAAAATAGTTATAATTTAGATGCATATCATTTTGGGGTTAGCATAATAATGCAGTCTGGATTTATAGTAATTTGAGGTGAAATATTAGCTATGAAAGTTCACTTTGTAGGGCAGCAAACATGAGAAACATTTCAGGGTGGCATTAAGAAATGATAAAAAAATACTACAGTATTTGAAATAGCTTTTTTCTGTAATGTTAGTTTTATTTTTCTCTAGGACAGAACCATTTCTTTCCTATACACCTTTTAAGATACAGTACTGACCTCAACATTATATTAATAGGTGGTCAGAAAAATACTAGGTTGGAGACCACAGTGTGAATATCTACAAAACTCTATGCTTGAAGCTTTTTTTAAGAGCAAGGCCCAGCTGAAGGAAGACGGGAACTATGTGCCAGCAAAAGCCCAAAATAGATGTGGCGACCCCCACATAAAGCCATGTAACCACCACTCTCACACACCTACCTTTATGGATCTCCCCCCCCCTCCACCGTTCAACATTTAGAGACAGATATTTTTATTATTCTTTATCATTATTTTTGCTAAGGAGGGAAAAGCTTTAATATCTGATCTGCAGTGTTTAGAGAGAAGAGATTTCTTCTGCTTCACTAAAAGTATTGGGATCTGAGAAAGAAGGGAACAGGCAACCTAAATGTGATAGACATGTCATTCTTTGAGGCCAAAGGTTAGTGCATATGATTCTAGTCGAACAATGTATGCAATAGCTATCTTTTTGTTTCCATGTCTGGTATGATATAGTAGTAATAACCTTTATAATCATAAAAGGCCTGGGCTTTTATTGTTTTGGGAACTATCCATACCCAAATGGGCCTCCATATGCATACCATAACTTAACATTTCTAAATGTATTTGTTATGTTGTCCAGAAAATAATTGAAGATAATATAATAACAAAATTATATGATGTAAATAATATCCATATACTTTCATTTGGGTAAATTTCAACTGTTAGCTATCACAAATTAAGGCACCAGCATATATATTTTTATTGTGTTCATACTTCGTGACTTCATCACACAGTAGCAAAGCTTAAGCTTACTTTACATCCTTTTACTAACAAGAGTCTGGTCTTTAAATCGTATGTTCCATCTTTTCAAGTGTTGGCGCAGAGCTGTTCAAATGTAAGTCAAAGGATGCAACACAAAATATGGATAAAATTGTTGTTTTTACTAGCTTCTTATGTGGCCATGAATGTTGTTCTGACCACTGATCCCTTCTGGTAAGTAAAGGTGGCCAGAATTATTTATATATCATCTCTGCAATGTGGAAGATTTTCACAATTGCAACGTAACAGGTGCAATGTCATATCTAGTTAAAATGATTCCATAAGAGCTGTCCAAACTTCCATTAGGTCTCTCCCAAAACTATGCAAGACAACAATTACAGTTCTTGTAAATGATTGTTGAATAACTCCAAAATATTTCAAATTTGTGAGGAAGAAATTAAAATGCTTATGATTATAGAACAATATTAATAACATGCACATTAAAGATTGAACAGAACTATCTTCCAGTTGTTTTTCAAAACTGTATCTTGGTTACTGAGATCATAAAGCATTTTGAGGGAAAGACCAGAGATAATAGTAGCATTACATTATAAACTTAAATGTATGAATAATTTACAGATCTATTAAAATGATAAGGGGAGTTTGAAACAAATCTGTCTTGAGAGCTGTTTGAAAGATCTGAAATAGAGTACTCTAAATAGGCATACTATTCCAATTTAAATTTTTGTTTTCTTTGAGGTACCGGTAATATCTGCCTTCACTCGATGATATGCCTGTGGGGTGGGGGAACAAAAGATTCATCTTGGCTCATGTCAGAAGCAATTCATGGGTGTCAGGGTCAGCTGAGAGGGTGCTCTCATTGTCTAGGAATTGGCCACATGAGTCCTTACATTCTGTAGGGAGACACCCTCTGTATCCCCCCAAAAAAAATATTGATAACTGGAAACCTGGGATATACTAACATGCCAAATTTCATTGTTATCAGGTTGCTTCCAACTCGCAGTAACCCTATGATTATATTTTCCAAAAGATCCTGTCCTTAATGAATCTAGTCAGATCTTTCAAATGGAATGCGATCGTTTTCAAGTTTTCATCCTTTTCCTTTTCTTTTGCCTTCCTTCTCCTTATTAACGATTTCAGAAATTGTGAAGCCATCTGGTGGAAAAACCTTTGGAGAAAAATGGAAAAATTGGAGATTAAAAGGGTTTCCAGATTTTCCCAACGTTTCCAGAAGTGTTATGTCTCTTCTTGGCTCGATCTCTAATTACTCATCTTTACACCGAAGAGTTGTTTCTGGTTCCACCGTATCTGCCCTGACAAGTCTTAGTCTTTTGATTTCTTGGCTGCAGTCTTCATTTTGATTGATGGTCGACTCTAAAGAAAAGTGTTTTCATTGCCAACATTAAAATTATATAACTGTTTTGGACATGTTACATTTTTCTTAATTTCTACAACAGTGGTCCACCACCTGTTCACAGATTCATATGCTGTGGTCCAGCTATATTGCGGGTCCGCAGTATATGAAACAAAGGCCCCCTGGAGTAAGGGGGAAAGGCTTGTTTCAGGCCCCCTGTACTTACCCCAGGACTGGCGCTGCCCCGAACAGGCCTGCAAGGGCCTTCCTGGGCCTTCTGGAGGCCCCGAAATGACTTCCCTATGAACCGGAAGTCACGTCCAGTTTACCAGGAGTCACGTCCGGTTCGCGGGAGGCCCTTTTCGAGCCTCCAGAAGGCCCGAGAAGGCCCTCGCAGGCCCATTCGGGGCAGTGCCAGGCTGGGGGTAAATACAAGGACCCCAGCTCGGGCCCCCAGGCCCAACCCGACCTGCATCCACATATTACGGATTTTCAGTTATCACAGGTCAGGTCGGGTCCCTAACCCCCGCAATAGGCAGGGGGGGGTCACTGTATAGTCTTGTCTTTTTTAGCTTAAATAAATGGTGGTTTAATGCTATTGCTGTTTTCTGCCAGCAGTTCATATTTCTCCCATAATTTTTATTGTTTTCATATCAGTAAAGTACATCTTCCTGTACATTATGTTCTGTGTATACATATTGAACAAATTTGGGTGGAAATATACCACTTGGTTCTCTCTCTGCCAATTGAAGACTGTTGTGTTTCTCCATGTTCTGTCCTAATAGTGGTCTCTAATAAAAGTAGACATCGAGACAGTCAAATGATATGTGCACCCATCTTGGTTAGAAAGATGTATATATGCTCACAGGCTTTACTGCAAGCTATAAAGCATAGATTGATTTTCTAGAAATTGTTTGGTCTGCTTCAGTACCCAATGTATATTTGAAATATGATCTCTTAATACCTCTTCCCTCTTAGAATCTAGTTTCATCTTCTTCCATTTCTTGTCCAATATCTAGTAAAAGTTTTCTTTGTGAAGTCTTGGTCATCATTTTGTTATATAAAAAATTAATGTGGTGCTCTTATAGTTGTAACCTTTGGCAGGCTCCCTCTTTAGATTTGCAATATATAATGAGTGTTTCCAGTCTGTGAGATATGGTTTTGTTGGCATTTTGTTCGGGTTGTGACTGAATCTCTGTCTCTGTAGCTTGAAAGATATTTACTTGGCATACCAGGTGATTTATTTTTTCCAGTTGCTTTGAGAACAGCTTTCACTTCGTTTTAAAAATTTATTTATCAAGAATCATCTTTGAAGGAATCTGTCATCTTTGCTTTTCTGTATAGTTATTTAGTATCTTGGGAGATTTGTTCTGTAATTAGTATTTTTATGTAATAATTCTGTTATCATTGAAATTATTAGAAAATTGCTGTTAATTTGGCAGTGATCTGGTCAGGGGTCCTTTAAAATAACATATCATTGCTGGAAATCAGTCACAAACAGAAAGAAATAATAAATTACCATTTCAACATGTTAAGCTTTTGAAATAAGTCTAAATGTCTTCTAAAAAAAAACAAATCATGTGACATATAAGTTGTGTATTTGTCCTTTAGTGCACATTTTTAGCTATCATGGCAACATCATCTGAAGAAGTATTACTGATAGTGAAGAAAGTGCGTCAGAAGAAACAAGATGGGGCTCTTTACCTCATGGCTGAGCGAATAGCCTGGGCACCTGAGGGCAAAGACCGATTCACAATCAGCCATATGTATGCAGATATCAAATGTAAGTCACGGATCTGTCTGTTGAACACTCGTCTCAGCAAGCAACTCTTGCCGGAGTATTGAAACTGACTCTTACAAATTGGAAATGCTTTAATGAGCAGTTTGTGATTTTTAACACAACATCTGGCTTCTCTTTGTGCAATGGTGTTTCAATTCTCTAAAGAACAAATGGGGAGGGGGACAGGAAGGCTGAAGTAAAGTATAAATATTATGATAGCATTTAATTCTAACTCTGAAGAAAGCGGTGCTGGTGGAATTAGCTCCCTAGTATTAAGGAAGAAGCAATGAAATTTTTACTGAAAGATCTGCCCATTGTAGAAGACAAAAATTGATGAAAGTATCATGGGGGCAGGAAATTATTTAAAATGGTATAAATTGAACAAAGAATGAAAAGGGATTAAGATTGATTGAGCATGCCACGGGATGAGAACCTTCTATGCCAGTGGTGGCAAACCTTCGGCTCTCCAGATGCTTTGGACCACAACTCACACAGTTGTTTGTCATTGTCAATATAGGCTTGGGATTCTGGGGCGTGTGGTCCAAAACATCTGGAGTGCCAAAGGTTCGCCACCACTGTTCTGTGCCCTCTCTGCATCAAGGAGACCCACTGTGATGGATCTGAGTACTGGATTAATTTTCTGCCCTCTTACAGACTGCAAAGAATACCAAAACTGCCCAGGTTTCACTTTGCCCATTCTTGCGCTATGTGGTGAAAAAGCATCTATTGAAAATATCAAAAACGCAGGAGAAACAGACATATTTTTACTTAATTCACACTCCACCCTAAAGAGAAAAGTAATGGAAAGCCCTTGTTAAATGTGCCCTATGGAAAGTGGAAATATCATTTACTCAAACACACACCCCTCTCACAGTGTTTTTAAAGAAACAATACCTGTTGCTGTCTTGAGTGGCAGACTCAACTTTCTTGAACTCCTTAGAGGCATTGCATAGGGTTCACCTTCAGTTTTGGGTCTTTGTAGGAGATTGGGGACACACAGAACCCCAGGGGACCTGGCATGGTTCTACGCCTGGAGTCTAAAGGCTTGCTTAGCGCTGCCAGGTCCCTTGGGGTTCTGTGTGCCCCAATCTCCTACAGGTGCTTCTTAGGAAGAGCAGAACTAGTCTGAAAAGAACAGTTGAGTTCCTGGTTCAGACAAATCTCCAGTATTGCACATCTCTGGTTATAAAACAACTAGTCCAGCGGTTCTCAACCTGTGGGTCGCAACCCCTTTGGGAGTCAAACAACTCTTTCACAGGCGTTGCCTAAGACCATTCGAAAACACATATTTCTGATGGCCTTAGGAGCCATCGGAAAAGGTGGCAAGCACCCAACTTTCTTCTCACTTTCTCCTAGCACTTGACCCCCGTCCATCCCTCCTTCCCTCCCCCGGGCTTACTTGGGCATGCCCATGTACGCGCAGGTCACGCTTAGGCTGGAGAAGAGCAAGGCCTGGCACAGCCCCATGCCTGAGGAGGAGGAAGCCGCCGCCACTGCTGCCATGGACGCTTGAGGACGGCTCGGCCGCAGGAGAGGAAGGACTGCTGGCAAGGCGGTGGCTCTACGCAGGGCGGAGACCAAGAGGCGGATGAGGCTGGGCCCGGCATGCAGATCAAGCATCATGACCTCAGCCCAGGCAGCGGTGGTGGCAAGGGGGCTCCTCCCGCCACCCGCATCGCGCCTCCCTTCCTGGGTGGGTTTGGGCCCTGCTGCCTGGCCCACTGTCCCTCCGCGTCCCTGCAAGGTGGGCAGCTGCTCGGAAGGCAAGGCAAGGCAGCCCCCACAGCCCCGGGCCTTCGCCGACCCACTGGTTACCATTGCTTTGTGTGTGACATAGATTCCCCCCCCCCAAAAGGCTTGCCACTCACTGGGTTGGGTGAGCAGTTCTGGGTGTGGGGTTGTTCTCTTCAGCAGATTTCTTCCAGGAAGGCCGTTATTTTGGGACGGCCGGACATTTTGGGGTTTGCCTCGTGGCCTCTCCCCCAGTTCCCTCTTTCGTGAACCTTCAGCAGGCTCTGCCTGTCGTCTTTTACTACTTGCAACGCTCCAGTATTTTTCCATCCCTTTGTGTGTGGGGGGGGGTCTCTTTAGTTGGAGGTCACCACAGCATGAGGAACTGTATTAATCATGCCCTCTGTATTAATGGGTTGTGACATTAGGAAGGTTGAGAACCACTGAACTAGTCTATTGTTACCAGAGGTACAGTATTCTTCTGGAAAGGGACATATAATGATACGTGTTTTTAACTGTAGGTCAGAAAATCAGTCCCGAAGGAAAAGCTAAGATTCAGCTTCAGTTGGTGCTGCATGCAGGAGACACAACCAATTTCCATTTCTCTAATGAAAGTACAGCAGTTAAAGAGCGAGATGCTGTTAAAGATCTTCTTCAGCAGCTGTTACCCAAGTTCAAAAGGAAAGCCAATAAAGAACTTGAGGAGAAAAACAGGTAAGGGTGACATTTTAAAGGAGGACCAACAATGCCATCAATTGCAGTTAAAAGCCATTCCTGATAATTTGTTGGTGCTCTATTGAAGATGGTTCATGGCTAAGGCCTAATTGCTCCTGTATCTAATTGTAACAGTTGCCTGGCTTGGTTTCAATACAGGAACAAACAGTGCATCCAGATGCTGCATATTGAATCCTTGATGTGCTACTCCTTCATTTAACGCTTAATAAATTACTTTCTGGTTTAATCCAGCCATGTTATTCTGGGTCAGAAGGCACACACAGATATATTGCTTAATCCTTTTTATGTGAAGCACTAGTTCTCAAACTTGGATCCATAGAGGCTGAATTGCAAAACATTGAATTACTTTACCATTGACCAAGCCAACTTGGGGCTTCTTGATGTTGAAATCCTGAACCATGAGAACCCTTGCTTGGAAGCCACTGCTCTGAAAAGTGATTTGGGAGATCAGAAGTACGATGTCCAAATACAAAGGCCACTGATGTTTTTCTTTCTAAGTAGCTTTAGCCAACTAGAGCATATATCCAGATTGAACTTGCTCTGGAATTTCAAGTAGTGGAATTTTGTGGAAGTCTGTAGTATCTTTCTCAAAGCAGTAATTTGTTCAAGATATAGGAGGACCCCCATATCCTTGGGAGAGTGGTTCCGGGTCACCCCATGGATACGGAAATCCACAGATAAGAACACTTATCTGAGAGGGTGGTGACACTGGTGGGATGATAGGGGCGACAGCGGTGGTTGCCGGCAGGGTGCTCCCACCAGGTTGTACAACATGTAGGGTGCTTGTTCCGTATCATCCCACAGCAGGCTACGCCAACAGGGTGCTCCTGCCGGGTGTTTGTGCGGGTGTTTGTGCCGCTCCTGCAGGGTGCTTGTGCTGCTATGGTTGCCGGCAAGGCGCTCTTGCCAGGGGCCAAAGCAGTGTCACTAAACGCGATAGACCTGCCTGCAGTTCAACCCGGGAAGGAGCACCCTGATAGTGGCCGAAGCACTCTGAACTGGTTAGCGTGCCCTGCCCCTCGGGAGTGGCCCCCTCTGGGCGGGGCGGTGGACTGGGCAGTAGGAGAGTGTGCCTTCACTCTACCTGGTCCGCTGTGCTGCTGCACCTTCAGGTAAACCAGGCAGCATGAAGCCACTCTCTCTCACCGCCTGGTCCGCCAACCTGCCCAGCAGGAGTGGTGGGGTACTGGGGGGCAAAAGCATCACCTGGGCAGCACAGCACAGCTTTCACCCCGACACTCCCACCGCCTGCTGATTGCCAGCTGCGAATCCGCGGGTGGCGAATCGGCAGATACAAGGGTAATACTGTAGTTGAACAAGGTGGAAGAAAACCAGCAGTTCTCAAAAATGTGTCACTTCATAACTTTTTATTCTGGGTGTAATGGTAGACTAGACATACTTGAGAGGAAGCAATCTTCTTGAATTGATGCATAAGTTTATGCTGCACATTCAGGATTCTCAGATTATGTAAAAAAATAATAATGGCCAAAGTGCTGTTGCGGATTTATGACAGCACACATTTGATTGCACGAATAATGACTGTGAATTGATACTAGTTAACATGTTGTCACTTGGATTCTAAATTGCATGGCAAATAATGTGGCTGGAACTTAACGCTTTTTAAAACTCAAGATACAGTAGGTGTTAACTTCTTGAAATTTGTTCAGAGTTCCTAGTTACTGGAAGCCAGCAAACATAATATTTTAAGCCATGTAAAATCTTCTCTTACTAGAATGCTGCAAGAAGATCCTGTTTTGTTTCAGCTTTACAAAGACCTTGTTGTGAGTCAGGTGATCACTGCGGAGGAGTTCTGGGCCAACCGTTTAAGCGTGAAGAGCTTGAATAATTCTTCAGCACCAAATAAGCAGGATGTGGGCATCTCTGCTGCTTTTCTGGTATGTTCATGCAGTCCTATATATGGTTTTGATAACAAAAAAACCATATTTTTCATCTTGGATGTTACTGCAACATGAAATTGAGATGAATTCTAAATCAGCTTTTAATGTTCTGAAATAAGGTAGTGGAATAATTTGTTTTCATCTAAATGGAACTAAAATAATATTGCTTAATTAAAATTAGCAATTTATGTCTAATGGTGTGTGCTTGGACAAGGCATGTATATATTTGGTGTATGAATATTGGACCTCAACAAAATTTCAAAAAAACCCCTGTCAAAAGTCCTCTGTGTATTATCTGGTATTTCTGTCTTTATAATGAGGATCCAATATCTATTCCAGAAATCAGGAGGATTTTACAGAAAAATAGTACCTCAGAAAAATAGATCAGGAGGGAGAGGGGAAGAGAACCCCAATTCCACTGTCATAGGATGCCTAAAATTCTATGCAAACCTGCCCTGTGTTTTCACGTTGTTCTCACACAGCTTTGGGCTGGACTCCAGAAAGTTCCCATTTTTCTGGAGTTAGTATGGTAGGAAAAGCCCAGGAACATGCACAATATATTCTAGGTATGTGCAGAAGCATGACTCATAATCTTGTAATCTTTTTTCCTCAATTTTAGACCTTTAAAGATTCCTGACTCTTTAAATTTAATCCTTGTTATACTAGGTGTCACACCAATGTGAAATGGCCTGCCCTGTTTCAAAAAAATCCATCCAGTAAAAAGAGGAGAGGGCTTATTTAGTTGCGAAAGTGTCGTACATCAGAATATAATATTTTGTAAATTTCCTTACTAATATTTAAAATGGGCTTACTTTTTGCATGTTAATTTCTTGATGTGTTTTGTATTCTTATGTTTACTGAAGCAGCATGGAGTGGCTAGGGTAACATTTCCTTCCTTCCTGGGGAAGAAGCATTTGGTCACAGTTGTCAATGCCATGGCAATATTAAAGTTAGATTAGAGAATGTGTTGTGGGTAGGGATCCTTTATGAAAAGCATCCTGAAAAATCAGGTGATCCAGAATATGGCAGCCAAATGATTGGTTGTGGCCAGTCCTTATGAAGACATGATGTGTTCTTTCCTAAATCCCTTTTCCCCCAACGATCAGTTCAGGGGACTCATTTCTCAACATAGTAAACAATCCTGAGACAAGGATGTTGGAATGTGTACCTTCTTTGGCAGAAGCTTCAGTCTCAGCTAAGATCTTCAGATGGCCCTCATTTTAGACATGGGATAGATAGCCAGAAAGAAAGGGATGACACCTGGGTTACTACCTTTGTTTCCAACTAACGCTTCCGTGTGCATGGAAGGTGTATTTTCTAGCCCAAACAGGAACTTAAAGGGCTCCAAGGGACCACGCCTTCTCTGTGGTGGGCCCCGCGCTCTGGAATCATCTACCCAGTGAGCTGCGCCTAGCAGAGTCCCTGCCCGCCTTCAAAAAGGCCCTGAAGACTCACCTTTTCAGGGAGGCATTTGGTGACCTTTCTACTTAGGGTTTTTGTTTGTTTGTTTTTTGTTTTGCCTGCGCCATCTTTGCTTTGGGTCATGCCCGCTTCCCATTTCCTTGTTGCTACTGTGCTTGTTCTGTTTTATTTGGTTTTTGTTGTAAGCCGCCCAAAATTCCCTCCTGGGAAGATGGGCGGGATATAAGCCAAATAAATAAATAAATAAATAAATAAATAAATAAATAAATAAATAAATAAATAAATAAATAGATGCTGATGCAAAGCCCTGGTGTGCAGGCTGATCTGACATGGAATGAATGCATGATTAGCTAAGAAGGGGACAACAGTTAGGCTGCTCATGCCTTTCATGTAGATGGGCAGCCATGGAACCAGGTTTTGATGTTGTGTAAAAAACTGATCATTAAAAAAACCATTCTTATTTAAAAGCAGTATTTCTATACTTACCTGCCAGGAGAGATACCTTGAACAGAAGCAGTATTTCAGAACTTTCTGCATGTATGCAAAACTCTCCTGACCAGGAGGAAAATAAGCACAAGAGAATCATTTGTGTCAATTTGATTCTAGAAAACACTGTTTGATCTGCTGTCATTTACGGAATGTATAAATAGATAAATAAAAAAACAATTTAAATGATACATTGAATCATGTTGATATTCCGTCTCAGCCCCCTCTATTTCTATTTAAGTACTAAATGCCATCAGCTTGCCTAGGTGTGTTGTCTACATGCAGGAATGAGGAAATACGCCTTGGGTTTCACTGTCCTTTTGCAGTGTTTACAATCCAAAATCAGGAAGAGAGCTGACATACATAAACAACATTTTTAAATGTTACACTGAACAGCCACAACATTAAAACCACTGAGAAGTGTATAATAATAGCATTGATTTTATCATTACAATGGCACCTATCACCTAGCATATATTAGGTAGAGAGTGAACAGTGAGTTCTTGAATTTCACCTGTTGGAAGCAGGCAGTATGGGCAAGCAAAAACGTCTACCTTAATAAACACTGGCCTCTCAGCATGATTATGCACCCTACTGCGAAAAATCTTCAGGAATGGTTTGAAGAACATGACAAATTGTTGAAGGTGTTGCCTTTGGCCTCCAAATTCCCTAGATCTGATGGAGCATCCCCTAGGATGCGCTGGAATACCAAATCGTCCATGGAAGACCTGCCTTGCAATTTGCGGGACGTAACACATCTGATGCTAAGGTCTTGGTGTCAGATACCACAGGACACATTCAGGGGTCTTACAGAGTCCATGCCTCCACACATCAGAGCTGTTTTGGCAGCACACGGGGAGCTACATGATATTAGGCAGGTGCCTTTAATTTTGTGGCTGATGAGTGTTTAAGGTGAAGGATAAGGATATGTGCAAGCCACATTTGCACATCATAATGGTACAGCTTGTTTGATTTTGTGATAATGCCAAACAACTTTTTTAAAACTTTCCCAATATCTTATATTGTAGGCTGATGTTCGACCTCAAACCGACGGATGCAATGGTCTACGATATAATTTGACTTCAGATATTATTGAATCTATATTTAGGACCTATCCTGCGGGTATGTACTTTCTAATACCTTTGTTCTGCAACTGAAGTATCTGTGGTACCATATACATAATCTATCTTTTTCTGTATTTCAATTACTTACTTGCAGAGATTTTCCTCATTTAGTTTTTTAAAAGTACAGTAGCCCACCACCTATTGCAGGGGTTAGAGATCCAACCTGATCCGCAATAATTAAAAATCTGCGATATGTGGATCTGGGTCAGGTCGGGACTGGGGGGCCTGTCTGGGGCCACCTACACTTACCTGAGGCCTCCGATGGCCTTCCTGGACCTGTCAAAGGCCCCAGAAGTGCTTTCCGGTGATCCGTATGTCACTTCTGGTTCACGGGAAAGCACTTCCAGGGCCTCCAACAGGCCCGGGAAGGCCATAGAAATGGTGTCCAGTAATCCAGAAGTCACTTCCAGTTTTCTGGAAGTCACTTCCAGTTCACTGGAAAGCACTTTTGGGGCCCTCCGACAGGCCCGGGAAGGCCATTGGAGGCCCATTCAGGGCAGCGCCAGGCCTGGGGCACGTACAGGAGGCCTGAAACAGTCCCATCCAGCTTACCCCAGGGGGCCTTGCATTTCATATACTGCAGTCCTGCATTACAGGCATTCAACCACTGCGCCATGAGGCTCTTATCAGTATGATAGCTGAGTAACTGTGCCTGAATTACCCTACAAGTGAAATTCATAATCTTAAAATGAAGCCGTTGTTTTCGTGCTTAAAGTGTGCAGCTTGTCTCTCCATCGCTCTATCTCCCACCTCCTCTTCCTTTCTAAATGGGAGATGAGATATGCTGAGTACAAAAATAAGTACAGTCAAGTGATACCCATTGTATTCTTTTATGCTGCACATCAACCTTAAATCTCTGGCAATACACGACTGAGAAGAAAAAAACACGTGGTTGACAAACATTCGACAAGAAATGTGAACTTATTGTACAGCTTCCAAGTTTAATATTTCTTCATATTATGTTTACAGTAAAACTGAAGTATGCAGAAAATGTTCCTCACAATATGACGGAGAAAGAATTCTGGACAAGATTCTTCCAATCTCACTATTTTCATAGGGATCGGCTGAATGCAGGATCAAAAGACCTTTTTGCAGAATGTGCCAAAATGGACGAAAAGGGTATGTTTATTTCTGGGCTGGAACCCTTAGTGGTTTCTGTTATATTGAAACAAAATAGAATCTAGAGTTACATTACTTGTTATACTTAAGAGGAAATGTTGCTGAAATTACCAAAATAGTTGTTGGGTAAGTTACTTTTTTTTCTTTCCTTACATCCTTTTTTAAGGAGCCAAAGCTTCTATCTAACTTCCGTTAGGACCCATCTATTTCCAAAGTAGATGGAGTACATCTACTGATAGAACTCCTTCCATTAGCAAACTTGGAGGGGGTGGCATCTCTTCTCCTGATTATAGCCCACTGTGCCCCCCCAAAAGCCTCCTCTGAATGGCTGGGAAAATTCTCCAGAACAGATTTTTAAATGGCACCAGGGAGACAGAAGAGGTAAACTCTCTTGGTGCTGCTGTAACACCAGCATAATATTTGACTTTGAACTCTGGGTAATGGTACAGAACTCCTAATCCGCTCATAAACCTATGTACCAATTTCCAAAGACATACAGTGGTACCTCATGATACAAAATTAATTTGTTCCTGAGGTTTCTTCGTATCCCGAAAAAATCATAACTCGAAGTATGGTTTTCCATAGGAAGCATGGAAAACCAATTGATCCATTCCTGAGGTCACAGATTAATTGGTTTTTGAAAAAACTGCATTCCGTGGGAGCCTCGCGCCCACTGCAACAGAAGGCTTTTTGAGTTTTGCCACCTTCTGTTGCAGTGAGTGCACAGAAGCAGAAAGGAAGCAGGGCTTTTGTGCCCGGCTCAACACAAGATGGGAGCGTTGTGTTGCAGCAGGCACAGAAGCCCCGCTGTGTTTCGCACACCCACTGCAACAGAAGGCTTTTTGGGTTCCCCCACCTTCTGTTGCAGCAGGCGCATGGAAACGGAAAGGCACCACTGCCATGCAAGGCTCTCGAGTCCAGCTCCCACAGGGTGCCCCTGTAGTGCTGGGCACCCTGCAAGAGCTGGAATTGGATTGCAAAATGTCACATCCGCTTTCACTGCTGCTGTTTTTTAACGGCATTCAGCTGTGACATTTTGTGATCCAAGTCCAGCTCCCACTGGGTGCTCAGTGCCAGAGAGGAAAAAGCTGGTGTTGGGGCACTTGATCCAATGTCTCCTCCCCCTGGACACCCAGTGGGAGCTGGACTTAGATCCAATGGGGGTGAAAGGGCTCGCCCTCCCTAAGCACCTGCCCAAGCTGGCTGGGCGGAAACAGCCTTTCACTCCCAAGCGCCGAGTAGGTGGCTGGTGATCGCCTCCTGCCCCCACCCGCCTGGTTTCATCACGAGCAGCCCGAGAGGATCGCTGCATCCCTGCTTCACCCAACAACCTGGTGGGCAAAGCAGGGTGATAGTGATCCTTGATGTCATGGCCACTTCTGTCAGGCGCGGGATCCCCTTCCCTGTTCTTTGACTCCATCTTTTTGTGGTATGTTGGTATGGAGAGCATCCATTGTAGCTAGGGTGGTATTATTGGGAAGGTTCTGTGTGGACTGAAGTTTCCTCAGGAAGTCTGTGGTGTACCTTACATAACTGGCTGAATTGGTAGCATAGGGTTTGAGAACGTTGCCCAAGTATCCAGATAGTCCAACTGTGATGGTGGTGATGCTTGATACAATCGTTCAATCAAGGTTACCTTGTTTATTTATTTTTGGTAGGAGATAAAAGGTTGCTGGTTGAGTTTCTTGTGGTGTATTCTGTCGTATTTGTTCATGTATGTTTCCAGGGAGGTCTTTCATGATGTCCTTGCCTACTGTGTGATCTTCCCAGTCAAAGAACAGGGAAGAGGATCCCACACCTGACATATTTGGGGAACTCCAGAGTGGGGGTGGTCTGGTCAAGTTGGACGGGTCCTCCCCTGCACCTCCACCCCACTCTGTCCTAAACCCTCAATCAACCGGCAGCTGAAAGCTGCTCCTTGCAGCTCCAACAGCTAGCTGATTGTCAAGTTATCAAAACCGGTCTTGGGCTGCTGTTTGATTGAAGGTTTCCCCCTAAACTCCGCAATGTGGGGAAGCTTTTCCCCTGCTTTGCTGGCTTCGGCTTTTTGACAGCTACATTGCCCCCCCCCCCCCGTGCTTGCTGTGTGTAGCATTTCCAGAACTACTTAGCTGATAACAACACAAAGGGAGTATGGCAAGGACTGCAGCATTTAACTAACTTTAGGGGCAAGATGAGGAACACGGCTGAGGCTGATGCCTCACTGTTTTTTCTTTGCTCGCTAGAGGTTAAAAGACCAGGCCCCATAGTACCTGAAAATTCTCAGCCACTCATTTTATATGAACATCAAGTGAGAGCTGCATTGAGGGCCCAGGTTCCAAAACGCTGCAGGCCCAGACGGGTCCTGGGGATAGTGGTAAAAATTGTGCTGAAAGGTTAGCAGGGGTTCTGGACAAGAATTTTTTCATCTCCTGCAAACAGCTTAACCGGGCGTTCCATCATGTTTGAAAGCAGCTACCATTGTCCCAGTCCCAAAGAAAACAGCAGTTAATTGCCTAAATGACTACAGACCTATTGCATTAACGTCTGTAGTGATGAAATGCTTTGAAAGATTGGTTCTCCAATACCTTAAAACATGTTTTCCACCAGACTTTGATAAACATCAGTTTGCCTATCTGATCAACAGATGATGCCATAGCTACTGCCTTACACCTTGCAGTGAGTCATCTGGAGAAACCTGGAAATTATGTTAGGATGCTTTTCATTGACTACAGTTCAGCTTTTAACACCATCCTACCAAGCATTCTTATTAAAAAGCTGGCTGATTTGGACCTTTCTTCTACCATCTGTGATTGATCAAGGACTTTCTAGGGACCGCTCACAAACAGTGAGGGTTGGGCCTTTCACATCTACTTCCCTGAAGCTTAGCACCGTTGTGTGCTTAGTCCCTTCCTGTATTCACTGTACACATATGATTGTGTATCATCTGATCCATCTACTGTGATTATTAAGTTCGCAGTGATACCACCATAATGGGTCTTATTACAGGGGGAGATGAATCACCGTTGAGGTCCAAAAATTATCCACATGGTGCCTAAAAACAACTTGCATCTAAATATTTGACAAAGTTTGGTGCTGGACTCAGGAAGAGAGAACTGCCCCATTGTACATCCAGGGGTGTGTGTGGAGAGGTTTCTTCCTTTAAATTTCTGGGAGTTTACCTCAGTGAGGATCTATCCTGGGGAATTAATACAACCAAAGTAGTCAGGAAGGCCCAGCAGAGACTGCATTTCCAGGGTCTTGCGTAAGAACAAAGTGAAGCAACAACTGATTATCTCCTTCTAGTTCCACAGTTGAAAGCATCCTCACATATTGCATTACCAGCATTGACAGCTGCTGACAGGAAGACACTACAGAGGGTGGTAAGCACAGCTCAGTATATCATGGGCTGTCCCCTGAGTGCACTGGGTGACATCGCTGGGATCGTTGCCTCAGGAGGGTCGGAAAAATTCTTTGACTCACACCCCGGTCAGCACTTTTTTACCTTGTTACCATCAGGCAGAAGATATCGTAGTATAGCCTGCCGTACCAACAGACTGAAGAACAGTTTTTATCCATGGGCTGTCAGACTGCTGAATGGGAAATAATCCCAGGACAAGTATAGAAGAACTGACCTGTGGGCTGGCGCATTCTGTGTCAAGTACACAGGGTGCAGTAAGACTGAGTGGTTGCCAGTGAGATGGGGGCGGGATGGTGGTGGGGGTGGGCATGGGAGACTCAGCCAATTTTGTGCACATGTTGTACATTGACAATAAAGGTATTATTATTATTATTATTATTATTTCCAGAACCGGGGCATCAGTTTCCAGTTCGAAAGGAAATCATTGGAAGCTGATGCCCAGGTTCCAGAAACGCTACACACAGCATGCACGAGGCACCACTTTGTACGGAAAGGTAATCATTGGAAATGGATGCCCCAGCAGTGCTTCCTATTGTGAAAAAAAAATCCTAACCGGGCCATCTCCATTTCCAATGATTTCCTTTCGTAACACGAGTTTTTTGTAACTCGAGTCGTTCGTAACTCAAGGTACCACTGTGGTCTGTTCATCTGTCACCATATTGGTAACAAGAGTAAAAGCAAGGTTGTGTGAAATATTGTTAACACTTTGAAGACAATTGTATTTTAATGTGAGCTCTCATAGATCAACGGTCCGGATTTTGATTTCACTTGCATTTTGTTGACAGCAGTGGGACTTGTTTTTTGAGAATGATTATCAAGGGTGCCATATATAACTCTAAAAGGTGGAATGCTTACCCCACATTTTTCTAATTATGCATAATGTTTGACTGTTTGTGTATCAAGGAAGGGATGAGAATGAGAGGGTCCCATAATAGTTGCAAAGTTGGTTGTTAACTTATTCAAGAAGCACTTCCATCATAAGTTCTAGTTCAGTCAGTTACAAAGGACCAGCATACCTGAAGGAAAAGGGGTCCATGTTAAAGATGGAAACCCCCCAGAGCCAGTTTCCAGGTGGCGGTGGACAGGGGTTAAAGGAGATGATAATTCTATTCTTCTAGTGCTGCAGCCTCTGGTGCAGTGCTGAATTTAGAACTCATTTGAGCTGATTATGCTGTTTAAAAAGCAACGTGCAATAAAAATAGGACAATACATGATGTTGTATAAACTTTTGTGTGTCTGACAGGGATTTTAGGTGTTGTTACCATTCAAATTTCATTGAAGGAATAAATATCAAGAAGAACATGAGAAAGCTGAAGAATGCTGTAGGATAAAGCTTTTAGGGACCTTCTTTTTTAGAACCTCTTAATGAGAGTGAAAGAGGAGAGTGAAAAAAAATTTGCCATAATCTCCTGGCAAATAGAAGGGGAAGAAATGGAGGCAATGACAGAGTTTATTTTCTTGGGCTCCTTGATCACTGCAGATGGCGACTGCAGCAACGAAATTAAAAGACGCCTGCTTCTTGGGAGGAAAGCAATGGGAAACCTAGATAGCATCCTAAAGAGCAGAGACATCACTTTGCCAACTAAGGTCAGGATAGTCAAAGCTATGGTTTTTCCAGTAGTGATGTATGCAAGTGAGAGCTGGACTATAAAGAAGGCTGATCGCCGCAGAATCGATGCTTTTGAGCTGTGGTGCTGGAGGAGAGTCCATCCTGGAAGGAATCAACCCCGAATGTTCACTGGAAGGACAGATTTTGAAGCTGAGGCTCCAGTACTTTGGCCACCTCATGAGGAGAGAGGACTCCTTGGAAAAGTCCCTGATGTTGGGAAAGATTGAAGGCAAAAGGAAAAGAGGACGGCAGAGAATGAAATGGTTGGATGGTGTCATTGATGCAACCAATATGGATTTGGCTAAACTCCGGGAGGCAGTAGAAAATAGGAAGGCCTGGCGAGCTCTGGTCCATGGGGTCACGAAGAGTCGGACACGACTGAACAACAACAACCATTCAAATTTCATTGAAGGAATAAATAGCAAGAACATGAGAAAGCTGAAGAATGCTGTAGGATAAAGCTTTTAGGGACCTTCAGGTTATGACTGAATCATTTCTAAAGTCACAGATCACACAGTCCTGTAGCTGAAGGAGGAAATACTTTTTAGCTTTAATTGTTTGTAGTCACTTCCACAATCATCTTAACATGAAATAATGCTGTACAGTTTCTAAACCTAGCCAGTTCTTGGCATTAAGAAATGTCAAATTAAGATGTCATGTTGCATTTCTAAACATTGTATTGTCATTTCTGATTTTCTTTCTGAAATTTCAGTTTTTATTTTTGAGCATATGTTCCTGCCGTGAGCCAAGAATAACTTCAGTCAGACTCAGTAGCATTTCCATGAATAACTTTAGTCAGTTATTGTTCTTAAAGATATTCTGTTTTCTCCTGATGTCGAACTAGGAATTGGGCTAATGGGTTGATCTGATGGGTATGCTGATGGACAGGTCAGACTTCAAGATTGGTGCCCCTTGAAACAAACTCATACTATACCTAGTTCCAAAGTTCAGGATAGAAAATTTAAGACGTCCAGAAAATTTAATGAGGTGCCAGCATCTTCTACATTAGGTCTTCTAGCATATGTGAAATGAAGCATATGTCCTAATATTCCAGATGGACTCCTGTTGACATTCATGGATGCTTTTGGCCTTAGTATAAACATGTGCATGGTGCTAGTTGGGAAATAACAAAGCCTGTTTGAGGCTGAGTACTGAGTGAGCATTCTCATTTATTCTTAAAGCTGTGGTCACCCATCAGCTGAATTTTATTTAGCATTAGGCGAGTTTATGATTGTTTTGCCAAGCCTAGGTTTTCTCTGCAGATGTGGCATGTCATCTTATCAAAATAAACTTGTGATTGTCTTCTTCTAGGATTAAAAACCATGGTGTCTCAGGGGGTGAAAAATCCTTTATTAGATTTGACCTCTTTGGAAGATAAATCATTGGATGAGGTAATTATAGAAGATTTGAAGCTGTTACAATGTATAGTAAGGATAAGTGGAAAGTGTATTGCTGGAGTTCCACAATTCTGTTTGCCATGTTAAATATTCTGCCATATATGGGGAATATAAGAAGACTTATCCTTCAGCTTCTGTGCAGCAGAGTTGGGTTACACTTAACCCTGCCACCTGGGGGAAGATTCTCATCACTTCTCCAGCCCTAAGGTGAAAGAAAGACTGCAAGGTTGTGCAGACTTTCACCTTGCCAAGGTCCTTGAAATTTCTCACTAAACATAGGGAAACAGTATGGCCGTTATCTGGAAGTTGAGTCATGACAACTGGACTTCTTTTCTTGAGAGATTGAAATGTTTCGCTGCTCATCCAAGCAGCTGAGGAAAGTTAGTGGCAAGAGTTCCATTTTATAGTTCGCCTTGATTTCACATCACCCTGGTCTGAATAGGCTCATAGGTTGGGCAAAGGCCTGAATAGGTTCATAGGTGGACAGTGGTCTGGTCGTTAGGTGGACAGTGGCCTAAAATGGCATGGAAGTCCTACCTATGCAGTATTTCCCAACACCCATCAAGTATGGGTCATTAGGTATGGCCTTGCTGATGGAGGTGTGAAGTGCTTTTGATTTCTCTGGGGATTGATGAAAGAGCTGCTTGATGAGTAGCAGACAGATTGTGTCTGAGTCCCCGACCTCTGTTGAGAGAGGGGTATGGCTGTTGCCACTTTTTTGAAACTGAGGAAGGTGAACACTGTTGTACATCTGACCATAGTTCTCAGTTTGGTTATCAAAGCCAGTGAAATTATGCATTTCTGTAGAGTGCAATCTACAGAAGTTGGGTCAAATATTTAGAGCTCTCCCCCCCAAAAAAAAAATATGGGAATGTGGGAACATTGGCCCAGTCCTGCCACACAGATGTTATTAAGGAGGAATTAAATGTACACTGTTACTTTGCATATTTAAAACATTTTGATCTTAAGAAAGTGAGAGAGAGATGAAACTAGCCAGTCCTGCAATATGTTACTTGAGCCCTTGGAATTTTCCCTTGGAATTGTCAGGGAATTTGTCAAATGGTTTCATTTCTCACTGGATTGAGCAAATATTAGCCCCTTTGCTAGTTCAAAAGTAGTATTGGCCACTGGGCAATAGTTTTCAACACTCATAGTATGATACATTCTTTGGAAAGAATATGCTGTATATATATGAAAGAGAGAGAGAGAGAGGTATAGCTGAACCTGTAGTCTAAGTATAAAACAAGGAATTCACAGATTCTGGTTCTGGTTTTATTTTATTTTTCCATTTCCTATAGAATGTATTCTTCAAACATTTCATAATTGCTTTTTTGCAGGGTTATGGTGTTTCCTTGGCACCTTCCACATCAAACTCAACAAAATCAATAAAGGAGAATAGCAACGCTGCCATTATAAAACGCTTTAACCATCACAGTGCCATGGTCCTTGCAGCTGGGCTCAGAAAACAGTAAGTTTTATCACAGAACATGTTTGAAACCAAACACACAAGAACTGTAGGTCTGAAAGCATCCTACATGGCAGTTATAGCCCAAAGTGTTTTTAAGTAAAAGAGGCAGATCCCATCATTTCTGAATATATTAGATCATATATCGATTCATTCAAGTTTATAGTCCGCTGAAATCAAACTTTAAAGACATGAAATCTTTAAATGGAAGAAAGAGATTTCTAAGATAAATCTAGGTTCCTAAAATATTAAATGAATTCATGTGGTACCTTGCTGGTAAAGCATATGCCAGCTGTTGATAACTAGAAGGAAATGAAAAGCCTTAGTGTTGCCATTAAATAGCTGAAATAGTGATCTTGCAGTTGAGAGGTACTGTAATGAGGGTTTGAATTACCTCCTTTCTGTAATATGTTTTTGACATCACGATTGGCAAACTGTGGTTAGTAGGGAAGGGTGAGCCCAGGTCGTGTTCGGAAGCCTCCAACACACAAGCAGACAATCTCTCACCTTGGTCTGCACCCACACAGCACTGATCACCAATGAGGAAGCAGGCTGCAATGCCATTTTTGCTTCTCTGTGGTGCTGGCCAATCAGGAGCTGTTCAGGGACAGGCATCATCCCATCTCCCTGTCTGATTCGTTCCAAAATGAATTGCCCATCCCTAGTGGTTAGCGCTTTCTGTTTGCCCATTTGTTGTGGTTATAATAAGACATTACTGTTTGCCAGAATGAGAAGACTACAGCTAGAAGAATCCAAGAAGTGAAGGAGAGGATCCCTCTATAGCACATTGACTGATATATCCATACTGGAAATATTGCACCTCAGCTTAGAAAATCTTGTCATCAAAGAAGAAGAAAAAGACCAGAGAGCAAGACATCACACAAAATGATGTGTCACTTGAAATTGCAGATGGAGGATTGCATAACAACATTTCTTTCTCAACATAATTTTTTTCTGGGAGAGCATGGAACATTTTCTTAAAGTGATTTGTTCCAACTCACAAGCCTTAAAGACTAACTTGGCAACAGAGCTATTTGCATGGGACTCAAAAAGGGGGAGGTATTAATGTTGTATCACTCTAGACTTGTCAGATTCACGTAGTTCCCAGTGGGTCCTGTGCTACCCTAAACAGTGTAGTAGCATTTTTCATGTTTGAAAATAAAGGAACATCCCTTTTGCCACCTTCCCTGCAGCAAAAATAAACATATATTATGTTTGGTAAACATATATCATCGGGACAGGGGATGTCACAGCAGAACACAGTGGCCCAGAAAAGTAACTGATTGCAAGTAATGTCACTGCCAGTTTGGTGCTGATTCCTCTGCATAAGAAATCACTGTGAGAGAATGCTAAACTAGATTTTTTTTCTATCTGTTGCCAAGCTTTCTAGAAATTATTGTAGACATGAGAGTGTACAAACATGCAATCTTCCTCCACACATATATAGCTCCAATTTGAAATAATGAAGTCCAGCAACAATATTGTCACAGTAGAGTGTGTCTTAGTATGTGTATCTATCTCTTTTATCATGCAGTTCAAGGCTGCCTACATGAGCTTCCAAGTGGTGACCCCTCTTAGATCCCAGACCCGCTCAGCTTCATCCGGTTGGCTGCATTATTTGCCTTCGGAGCTTAGTTTTTGATATATTATTCGGCTTCTGGTTTCATTTTGAATTTTCATTTATGTATTACAAGGAGCAAAAAGGAGGAGTATACAAACTCCTGGATATAAAGCATTCATGTTCAACTGAATGCTGGCCATGGCCGGAGAGAGGGCCTAAAGAGAAAATACAGATCAGTTTAATTTTCCTGCTAGTAGAAACATGTTTTTATTCTATCCCTGCCTTGGAAATCCAGGTGATAAAGGGAGAAGAAAATCTCAGTATGAAGGGCTGCATGTACATCTTGAACTGCATTGCGCTGTTGTGTGTTCTCTACGGGAAATAGAAATTTGTGGGTGAGAGGGGAGCTATGCAACTGTAGGTGGCTGTTGTACTTGGAGAAAACTCATAGTCCCTGTCCTTGCTCTATCTATCTGTTGTCTTCAGCCCTGAGAGTTACTAATAAAGGGTGAATTTGAAATAATTACTGCTTTTCATCTGGCCAAAGTTCAAGTCTCGTGGGAAGCCATTCTGGTAGATCCAGTGACCTTTGAGAAAGCTTTTGAGAGCAAGGGTGGGTCTGAGAGGCCCCTCTCCACATGCTTAATATTATGTGCGGCAGTTTTAATTCCCAAACTTTGGTGTAAGGATGTAAACACATGAAGAAAGAGTTGGCATAAAGTAATGCAACAGTGAAGCACGTTAAGATGGTGCATTTTACTGCACATGAAAGTCTTGCATCCAGTGGCTCGTATACTCTCCTTACTTTTTGCTCCTAGTAACACAGTGGTTCCCAGCCTGGATGACTCAGGTGCTTTGCTGTTCCCAGAAACCCCAGCCAGTATAGCCAGTGGCGACAGCTTCTAAGAATGGCAGTCCAAGAATATCTGGGGTCCAAGGTTGAGAACCACTGTAGGAATACGTTAAGTGAAAATTTGAAATGAAACCAGAAACTGAATAGTATATGAAAAGCCAATGTAAAGTAAAGTGAAGCTAGGGTAAAAGATAACCCGGCCCAGTGCAGAGGCCTCACGCAGACATACCTAAATGATAGTTGAATGATTTCAGAGATACTAATGCAGTACCTAATTCATGGTTTTCAGAGAAGCACAAAACGATCATAACAGTGAGACCAGCAGTATGGATGGAAACTCCAGGGATTCAGATTTCTTTCAGCCACCTTTAAAAAAGGTAAAGGTCCCTGTGTAGTCTCTAAAGGAACAGCAGAGAAGTATGCAAATCCTGTTTCTCGTGTGTAATTTTCCAGTGTCTTGACCACATCTTATCATTCAGGTAAAGCTGCAAGAGTCAATTGAATATGAAGATCTGGAAAACAACAACAACATGAAGACTATTGCACTAAACCTAAAGAAATCAGATAGGTATGTTTCGTAGGCAGAATGTAATGTTTGGATTATAATATCACAATAGGGTCAGCATATTATTACTGTACTTACAAAAGTCATTGATCCTACTGGCTGCTTCTGTTCTTCTCAGAGAAAGGTAAGTTGTTTTAAAAAAATGAAATGTGCTTACATATATTATTTTTTTTTTATTTATCATTTTACTTTTTAAAAAATTCATAACAAGAACTAGTATAGCACAACTCAAACTCTTACATATGCTCTTCTACAAACTTTGAGACAATATCAGTACTAGCTGTCTTCTCTTTCCATCTACTGGTCTGGATGGAATTCTCCCCTTTTATATACATGTTAATTGCTTTGACCAGAATTCAATGAGCCATGTAACACTTCATATTTGTAAGTATCTCTATGACTAATATATATATATATATATATATATATATATATATATGTTTTCGTAGATTTTCACGGGTATAGGTATGCATGTTAGGGTGGATTCGGTTTCTTCCCGTAGAAATCTGGTTGTTCTGGCGACGTTTCACGAGGTCTCACTCGTCATCTTCAGGCTGGTGTTCTGGCTTCTTTCTTCTTGAAGCAAAGCGTGGTCTCAGTTGAAGTCCTTCTATAAATACTGCTGGGGGTGTGTGGTTTGCTTGCTTTGTTGCTGATTGCAGGTTCCTTTGTTCCTTTGTTCTTTTGTGATCTGCTGTGTGGCTGAGGCGATCGTTAAGGGATTAACTGCTGATGGCTGTTTAGATGGCTGTTTACATGCTGGTGGGTTAGATGGCTGGTGGGTTCTGGCAGTATCCTGGGCTTTGGTGGAGTGGGGTCCTGTGTCTTGTGAATTCATTTTGGTCTGGCTACGTGTCTGTGGTCTCCCAATGTTTTTTTGGGGTGTGTGAGTGTGCTCCATGTGGTGACTGGAGTGGGGTGCCGCAGTAGATGGTGCAGTCGTGGTTTTGTTATTGGATGGTGGTTTCGTTTCATCTGTGGGAAGGGTCTGGGTTTGTGTTTGGTGTGGATGGAAGGTGGTGGCATCTTGTGTCCTTTTGGACCTGGTGTCAGTCTTTGTGACAGAGGCTCGTCTGTTGACCAGGGCTAGTTTCCAGATGTCAGGCAAGCGGGAGGTGTCATCACGTTTATTCATGTTGTTTGGGTGTTTCTCTATTTCAATGGCTTCCATGATTATTCGACTGTTGAAGTGTTCAGTTTTGGAGATGAGTTTGGTTCTTTCAAAGTCAATTTCATGACCTGTTGTTTTTATGTGCTGGAAGAGAGAGGAAGATTTTTCTTCTTTTTGACTGCGTTCTTGTGTTCTGCGATGCGTGCGCTTATTCTCCTGTTTGTTTGTCCGATGTATGTGGCTGGACAGACTTTGCATGGTATTTCGTAGACTCCTTGGTTTTCTAGCTCAATCTTGTCTTTGGGGTTTCTTAAAATGTTGGCTATTTTTTGGTCGGTGCAAAAGGCTGTCTTGATATTGTGTTTGTGGAGAATTTTGCTGATTTTGTCTGTGGTGCCTTTGATGTAAGGGAGGAGGGCGGTGCCGTTGTTCTCTTCTGTTTCTTGGTTCTTGGGGTGTTTCCTTTTGGATTAGTTTGGTGATGGTGTTTTTTTGGAATTTCGCAATTAAAACATTCGAGAGAGTGTGTAATTCAGTTTTTAGGTGGTCTTTGTCAGCGAGGCGTTTGGTTCTGGAGATGAGGGTTTTTGCTACGGAGTTGATCTGTGCAGGGTGGTGGTGTGATTGTGCATTTAAGTAGCGGTTTGTATGTGTTTTTTTCTGGTAGATGGTATGTCCTAAGGAGCCGCAGGGAAGGGAAGTTGGTTGTTGGCTTCTATTTCCATAGTGAATTGTATTTTGGGGTGTAGGCTGTTGAGATGTGTGAGGAAGTTGTTCAGTTTATCTTTCCCGTGTGGCCAGATAACAAAGGTGTCGTCAACATATCTGAGCCAGAGTTTGGGTTTATGTTCGGACTTCTGTAACGCGTTGGTTTCAAAGTGTTCCATATATAGGTTTGCGATGACCGGTGAGAGGGGTGATCCCATGGGTGCTCCTTCTATCTGTTTGTATCTTTGTCCATTGTGGATGAAGTATGTGTTGGTTAGGCAGTGGTTGGTCAGATCTAGGATGTGCTTGGGGGGGTTGTATTTGTTGTGGATAGCTGTCAAGGCTATCACCAAAATGAATTCACAAGACACAGGACCCCACTCCACCAAAGCCCAGGATACTGCCAGAACCCACCAGCCATCTAACCCACCAGCATCTAAACAGCCATCTAAACAGCCACCAGCAGTTAATCCCTTAACGATCGCCTCAGCCACACAGCAGATCACAAAAGAACAAAGGAACCTACAATCAGCAACAGAGCAAGCAAACCACACACCCCCAGCAGTATTTATAGAAGGACTTCAACTGAGATCACGCTTTGCTTCAAGAAGAAAGAAGCCAGAACACCAGCCTGAAGATGACGAGTGAGACCTCGTCGAAACGTCGCCAAAACAACCAGATTTCTACACGGGAAGAAACCCGAATCCACCCTAACATGCATATATATATATATATATATATATATATATATATATATATATATATATATATATATATATATATATATATATATATATATATATATATATATATATATATATTATTATTATTATTATTATTATTAAAAATCAAGCCTATAGTCTAAAATGTGTGATACAAAATGACAAGGACATAACAATCGAGCAGGAAAAAAAATCACAGACGAGTTCTTAAAGTTCTTGTTCTGATTTCACAAGGATGGAAGGTTCAGGAAGCCTAGGGATCCCCAACTTCCTGGGCCCATGAGCACATCTGGGTTGTTTTTGTTGTTGTTTTAATTGCTGTGTATGTAACCATAGAATAGTGGCATTGCAGATAGTGAAAGCAAAGCAAAGTGTTCTGCTTATATACCGCCCCATACCACTTCAAGTAGTCTCTGGGCATTTTACAGTTTAATTACAGTATGCAGGCTACACATCCCCCCCCCAGCAAGCTTGGTACTCATTTTACCGACCTCGGAAGGATGGAAGGCTGAGTCAACCATGAGCCGGCTACCTGGCATTGAACCCCAGGTCGTGAGCACAGTTTTACCTGCAGTACAGGCATTTATCCACTGTGAGAGCATAGTCTCACACACAGAGAAGCATTAAACAGGAAGAAATAACTGGAGAACATGCCAGAGTTGGGAGAAAAAATGATAAAACATGAAGGAAATGCAAACCTTCAAAACAGACATTGGCAAGGCAGTGAATCTGCTGTACCTCACCAAAACATCTACATGTGCAGGGTGCATTTTCCTCCTATGCAAACAAAAAAAAGAGAGAGATTTCTATATGGGGAGAAAATGAAGCTGTCCAGTAAAAAAGACGCTGGAAGGGCAGAAAAGCTCAGGCCTGAATCAGGGATAATTCTATCCCAAGGACATATGGTAACAAATGGGCCCTCTCTTGCAGTGTTTTTTGGCAGGGTACCCCCTCACATTCATGAAAAGCGCAGGTGGTCAGTTCCCTTTCAGTAGAGTGTGAAATGCCTGCTCCCTGGAAAACGACTGGAGTGGAGAGAGAAACCCACTTGCCTGCAAGGCATCCCCTTGGCCCTGTGGTTCTGGTGGTGATGTAGCTTATCCGCCATCATTTTTCATCAGGCTTCCTTTTCTCCCTTATTCTGATGACTGGAGTGGTTCTTGAATGGAGCAATACAACCTGCACTTGTACAGACGTGGGAAAGGTCTGTTCCCTTCCCTCCTTAAATGCTGGAGAGCACAAAGAACTGCCTTTTTATATCCAGAGTTTTAACTATGCATTCTTTTCTGATCAACAGGTATTATCATGGTCCAACACCAATTCAATCACAGCAATATGCAACTAGCCAAGATATTATTAGTTCCTTGTATAGTATTAGGGAAGAGATGGAAGTCTATGTGCCCAAATTAACTCAGGTAAGATCAGTTGTTTTATTTAAAAGTAAAGAAATATCTAACCGGAAAGTACTGTAATGCTTGGTTGCATATTTCTGGAAGGATTTTTATTTCTTTTGTGTTATATATTGAGATATTGTTCCAGAATTTTGATTTGATTTCATTTTATTTTAAATATTCTTACTCTTCCTTTTTCTTGAAAAGGACCCAAGATAGAATTTCCCAACCCAATTCTGTTAACTTTTAACAATGTAAAATAAGAAAAATGCATTGGTTTTTCTATAATTGATGTAACTGAATATCGTATTTTTTGGGCTTGTTGTAAACTGCCCAGAGTGGCCTGGGCTGCCAGATGGGCAGTATATAAATCAAATAAATAAATAAAATGATATAAAAGTTAAAAACAATTAAATACATTATTAAGAATTAAATACAGTACATTACTCTCATCTCATAGATAAAAGCATTATTAAAAGCTCACTTAAAGCAAAACATAAGAAATTGAAACAAGCTGTCAGGTAGTTGAGGGGTTAACCTCAATGCCCAGAAACACAAAACAGTAGCAGAGACAAAAGTATGGCAGACTCGTTGCTGGTTTTCTGTTGCAGTCTATTTACAATGTTTATAGTTCACAGGTTCCAGTAGTCTTCAGACTTCCATCCAGTAGCATAAGGACTTCATCATCTTCATCAGAGTCAATACATCAGCTTTCAGCAAAGACTCCACATCACTGGCTAAACAGCCCCAGCACTCTAGCTCAACAGCCTTGTCTCACAGCACCACTTGCATAACAGCAACCTGGGCTAACAGCATCCCCAGCTCGCAGCAAGAACATACTGCCTTATGCACCATATATATAGACACTCTTTCCAATCACGTTTCCATTTTTATACCACGTGACATAATGCTTTTTCCTCTCCACGCTTCTGAGCTCTGCTCTAGCAACCTTGGGCATTAAACCTTCCTGTCAAGGCCACCTACCAAGTAAGCTCCAGTCCTCAGCTGGACTCAGTAATCACTTAATTGCAAGTTGAAAAAAATCTTTTTTTCAGAACATTATAGCAGAATGATCTGACACAAGCAAAAATAGCTTGGATGTAACTTTAAATATCACACACCAGTTGTCAGAGTTTTCATACTTATGACAGCTAACCCTAACCCCAACCCCTCATTATATTCATTTACTTGTTCACCACCTGTATGCTTGGTGCTTTGAAAGGACAATTGGTAATATCCCTGTTGTGAAGAAACTACAGTCTAAAATTATGCCTGCCTCTGTTTTGTGTTCTGCTTATTTTTATGCTCTGTTTTATTGTTCTTTTTCTGTATAGAAGGTTTTCTGACAGAGCTTTGTTTTTCCTTTGAAGATAATTGCAATTTAAATTAACTTTTAATGACTGTAATCCTGTTGCTTAGTGTAGTAAATTGCAGCTAATGTTAGTCCATTGAATCAAGAGGCATTTGGTAAGTCAGGTGCTCTGTAAATTCCATTGATTCAATAGGTCTACTCTACTGGTAATCTTGAGATTAGACTGTGCTGTTAACGTGGAGCTGCCTATCAGGCTGTTGCTGAAGCTTTAACTGGTCCAGAATACAGTGGCCAGATTACTAACTAGGGTGTGAAAACACCATCATTTCTCCCCTACTCCGTCTGCATTGCACTGGTTACCAGTTTCTTTCCACATTAACTTCAAGATGATGATCGTAACACAAAACCCTAAACAGTTTAAGACGGAGTGCTTTGTTCCACCAAGAACTACCCAGCTGCTCTTCCCAGTATTAATTGAGGGCTTTGATCCCAAGGGAGACCCAGAATGTGACAACCAAGATCCCGACCTTCTTGGCAGTACTGGACAGCCTTTGGAACTCACTTCTTCCCAATATTCACCTGACCCCCTCACTGGGAATATTTAAGAGAACACTAAAAATTTGGCTATCCCTTCCCTGAGTCCAGAACAGCTCTAGTAATATGCTCCTGGTTAAGCTTTATGCTGCCTTTTAAATTTTGCTTATGGAGCTCTGCTGACACTGGAGGCAACTTCGGACCCAAGCAGAGCAGCTGCGCTCTTGCCCCCGTGGCTGTTCAGATGTGTGTGGATTGGGGGAGGAGGAGGAGGAGGAGGGTAGCACTTGGGGCTGAGGATGCCAGGAGATGTAGTTCTCCCAAGGAGCCACCGCTGTTGCTCAGGCCACCCTCCCCTCCTCCTTCTCCTTCTCTCCCCTACACACCTGAAGAGCTGCCACTCCACTTGGGCCCCTGAAGCCGGCTCTAGCACCAATGGAGCCCTGTCATTCGCCAGCCAGCGAAGTAAGCAGGTACATGTACAAAATAATGCAGGGCATGAGTCAAGTGGATAGAGGGACATTCTTCTCCCTCTCACAAAATACCAGAACTAGGGGACATCCACTCAAAATGAGGGCTGGGAGTGTAAGAACAGACAAAAGGACAAACAAATTCACCCAGTGCATTGTTAGTCTGTGGAACTCTCTGCCACAGGATGTGGTGATGGCATCTGGCCTGGATGCCTTCAAAAGGGGATTGGACAGATTCCTGGAGGAAAAGTCCATCACAGGTTACAAACCATGAGGGAGATGTGTAATCCCCAGGCTTAAAACTGGAGTACTTCAAGGGCCAGATGCAAGGGAATGGTATCTGAGATCTAGTCTTGTGCATTCCCAGAGACATTTGGCGGGGCCACTGTGAGGTACAGGAAGCTGGACTAGATGGGCCTTTGGCCTGATGGCATGGCTCTTCTTATATAAACAGGCAAGGGAGCACAGTGGGCAGGACAATCTGGCTGGCTGGCCTGGAGGCTCCTCGGGGCATCCTCCTCCTCCTCCTCCTCATCTGCCTGGCCTGGCCAGGCTGGGTGTGCAACGCAGCCGGTGAGGAGAGGAGGTGGCCCGGCTCTGCCACCTGCTCGCCCAACGGCTCCTTCCTGGATGGGCCGGCCGCAGCAGCATGAAGGGCTGGCCTTGCCTTGGATCTTTGCAGAGGGCCTGCACCCGGCCTCCAGCCACCTGGGGGAGGGGTTTGCAGTGGAGAAAGTGGTGGTGCATCCCTTCATACTGTGGGGCCACCAGCAGGTCCTTTGCACAGCCACTGCTCCTGGCAGAGATCCTGCATTGCCACCGCTGCTGGCAGGGACCTCACACTGCTGCATGTGTGCACTTGCCAGCCGCCCTGTATGCCAGCAGGGCTGCCAGCAGGGACTTTGCGCCATGGCAGCCGCTGGCAGGGATCTCACACCACTGTGCCCGCATGTGCACTGGCCAGCCCTTCGCACCACACAATCACTGTCACCATCCGCAGATGGTAAATCAGCAAATATGGGAGCCCTACTGTATTTGAAGAGGGTATGTTAGTGTCAACCAGTTGGTCATATAAAGTTCTCACTTGAATATGTCAAGAAAATATTTTGTGCTAAGTAGTAAAAACAGTGTACAATTATTTAAATCCTTGGAGAAAATCTTAAAGGTTAGGGTTGGGGGAGGGTGTAGGTTGTTCTCTTTTGTTTTATTTTGCTGTTAAATGTTCTTTTTTTCAAAAAAAAAATCCATTTGTTTTTCCAGGTTCTATCTAGTGGTGCTGCAAGTAGTACGATCACAGCCCTTTCCCCTGGAGGAAAATTAATGCAGGGTGGAACACAGCAAGCCATAAATCGTATGTTCTTCTACCTTATTTGCTGATATTTATCAAACATGTAGAGAAACCCCAAGTGACTATGTAAGCATTGTAAATAAATTGTATCCCTGATAGAAGTGAAGAGAAGGATGATACCTGGCTTGCTGTATATTCAGAGCTGTGACAGAATTCATTTCCTGCCAGTTTACTAAATCCATTGGAATAGCTCATTGACAGACCCTTTCAGCCCAGACTTTTAGGTGTAGATTGGATATGCTTCTCCTTAGAGGTGCCTCACTGCAAAATGGCCACATGAGCCTTAGAACTATCGTATCCCAATCTAATGGCTAAACTTAGATTTTTTATGCTGGTGTAATGCAGTTGGCGTAACTCTCACTGGTGAATTGCTTTAGGTTAAGAATCAGCATAGGCAACATCAAATGTCAGCTTGAGGCAGTTTGCCGACAAAATTTACACCAATTGTTCGTGTGTGTTGTGTCGTTACAGTCATGACTGACTCTTTGTGACTCCATGTCCATGTAATTGATGTAATTGATAGGGTTTGGGCCATGATTACCCTGTCATTATTATTATTTATTTTAAAAATACATTTTTTTAAAAAAAAAAGTAGAGTTGCAATATTTGCAGTGCCTTTATAAAATTTCAAAGCATTTACATTTTGAAAGCATTTATAGTAATGACAAAACAGTACAAAGTATATTAAAAGTAATGCAACTATAATAGGATTTTAAAAAGACCTATGGATGGAACAAAGGAATGATTGTTACTAGCCACGAAACAACCACCTATTTCTAGGAGTACTTTGTATTGATGTGAGGAGGTGGGATTAATATTGGCATACTGCTTGGCTTGTGAAGGAACCCCCCTCCCCAATGTTGCAGTCATCAGACTTGTCCCTTAAAATGTGTGGTTTTTTTCCTCCTAACTACAGAAATGGTGCCAAATGATATTCAATCTGAATTGAAGCACTTGTATGTGGCCTTGGGGGAACTGCTGCGACACTTCTGGTCTTGCTTTCCTGTAAACACGCCCTTCCTGGAGGAGAAGGTGGGCACGGTTTGCAGAAGGTGTTTCTCATCATCGCCCCTCTTCTGTACTGCGGCAGGCTCCCACCTTATGTTGCCCAGGACTGTGGACTGATATAAAAATGTTATCAGTTAGTAATGAATATCCCATGACATGCAAAAATTCTGTTGTGGTCACCAGGAAAATAGGGATATGCAGAGTTGTTTGGAGAACCACAGACAGTAGGAAGGCTTTTTGTTTGAATACATTTGGAAACAAGCTGACCTTGGTTTGACCTCCTAGTTGTCTAATCTGATTTTTTTAATATGCCTTCAAGAAGTGGTATTGCCTATTGAGTTTTAAAAGGGACTGAAAGTTAAATATGTCTGTGAAGATTCTCAGTCATCCCAGCTGAGTTTATCTGGAAGTTGAGTCATGGCAACTGGGCTTCTTTTTCTTGAGAGATCGAAACGTTTTGCTGCTCATCCAAACAGCTTCATCAGTCTGAAAAAAGCTAGTTGTGAGTCCTCCATTTTATAGCTCACGTTGACCTTTTGTCGCCCAGGTCTGAGATAGGCTCATAAGCCTATATGAACCTATTTCAGACCAGGGTGACAAGTCAAAGTGAGCTGTAAAATGGAGGACTCAAAACTAGCTTTTTTCAGATTAATGAAGCTTTTTGGATGAGCAGCGAAACATTTTAGTCTCTCAAGAAAAAGTAGTCCAGTTGCCATGACTCAATTTCCAGACTGAAAATTAAGAGATACAGGTAATGTAGAGATACAGAAGTAATGTAATGTGCAACATGTGTTGCATATTAATCAGGCTACTGTTTATACATTTTTACAAGTTTTAAAAGTGGCAAGCTTTCTGGAGACCTCAGTGAGTTGGGTATCTGATTGCAGAGCAAGAGGTTGGGAGTTCATTTCCCCACTGGGCATCCCAGAAGAGCCTTGGGTTCTGTATGGCCTTGGGCAAGCCTCACAGTCCCAGAGCGCCCCCAGAAGAAGGGAATGATAAGCCAATTCTGAGTATTCTGTACCTAAAAAACATTGAAAAGGGTTGCCATAAATCAGAAAGTTCTTCAATGGTTCATCATCATCATCATCATTTATTAGAGTTATAACTTAATATGCTAGAATGAGAGGATAGTGCTGTTGTTCAAATGGACAGTTCGTAAGGTCATGGGATCCATGAATTCGGTTGCATTACTAGCTTTTGAAGAAATGGTACGCTTAAAGTGAAAAGACTTTCATTTAATGGCTTGATGTTGTCTCTTCTATTTCTCTTCTTTAGGTTGTGAAAATGAGGAACAATTTGGAAAGATTTCAAGTTACGAAACTCTGCCCATTCCAGGACAAAATTCGAAGACAGTATTTAAGCACAAATGTAAGAGGGGGAAAATGCAACTTTATTCTTTTACATAGCTTGGCAAATTGTACTAAGATAAGTCAAACTCTAGCTGAGTGATAGAGCAATGGCAAAATGAATGGGCCTCTTGTCTATATGGTGTAGAACAGGTCCAATAAAAGGTGGAACAGAAATAGCAAAAAAAAAAAAAAAAAACAACACAGCAATGCAAGTTGTTAAAATCCTGTTTATTTTTATGAAAGACCAAGATTTAGAGACCCCTTTCACTAATAAATATAGCTCCTTGTCCTGGTACGCAGTATTTTCATGTCACTTATTCTCTGTAAAACTGGTGCTAATCTGTAGCAGCCAGATCTCTGTGTTTTCTGTAATTATCTGCACTGCTTTTAAATGAAGTGATGATTTTAAAATTGATGGGCTCCTATCTTTATTGGGCCATCCAGTTAGAGCTATCAAGTCCTTGGAACTCTTCACTGTGCATAGTAGAATTTGAGACAGTAAAGGAAGCCAAAAATCACCTAGCAAATTGTTTGAGGCCTCAGGATCTCAATTTAGAATGCCAAGATAGAGACTGCAAACCAGAAGAAATAAATAACTTTGGAGATTTAATTTTATGAGGTGCAAAATTCTCTATCTGTATAGCTAAAAAGATGGCTATCTGCCTATAGATAAAATGCACGATTCTTATTTTATGCCTCCTGGCGCAGTGTTTAAACTGCTGTACTGCAGCTATAATTGTGCTCATGACCTGGGGTTCAATTCCAAGTAGCAGGAGCAAGGTTCACTCAGCCTTTTGAAGTCAGTAAAATGAGCACCCAGCTCATTGTGTGTGTGTGGGGGGGGTGGCGGCAATGTGTAGCTTGCATAATTACATCTACTAGTAAACCACTCAGAGAGTGCTTTAAACACTGTGTGGCCCACCTTTTATTTATTTGTTTTCCCTTTAATATCTGAACAGGCCTACTCATGACTTTCCCTGCATTGTAGCAAACAGACTTCTTATTCAAAGCTGGAATATTTGCCTTAAGTGTTGATCAGCATATTAAAAACTTTCCTGTTAATTGTGAATTCTATTTCTCTTTCAGCTGATAAGTCACATAGAAGAAATGCTGCAGGCAGCCTACAATAAATTTCACGTGTGGCAGTCCCGACGTATGCTGAAGAAAACGTGAAAATCCAACAATGGCTATATGTCTGAGTGAAAAGAAATGGCAGTAGCTGTCAGGAACACAGAATCCCCAGTGTGCAGATCTTACAGCCATTGCAGAGAAAATAAGCATCGTGTGGACTCTTGAAAATGATGCTAAGTAAACTTGCACACTTTTTGGAGAGGTCAAACTTGAAAATGAGGAAATTCAAAGGAACCAAACCAGAAGAGTTGAGTGGCAAATATATATATATATATATATAAAGACACTGTTTACTGCAGTTACTCAGGAACTGCTTTTGATTTTCATAAAAGAGCTGCTTTCAGAAATAAAAACTTTAAAAGGATGTATTAATAAAATCCAAGATTTGTTTGTCTAGTTTTTTAAAGTATATGGCACAGGGTAGAGCATTTCTTTCGTCACTGTATCCTGACATTTTATTGAATTCTGTTTGTTCTTCTAGAAACAAATTGGAGACTTCAACTCACTTGAGACTTTTGCCTCAAATTCCTAACAAACTTAGATTTTAGAAGACATGTTTTTGTCAAGTCAGCAACCAATGCACTGAGAAACCTACAGGTGTTCAAAGCAGGCACGCTTGGCAAAAAGAGTGCGGGACTTTATGCAGGATTTTTATTAGCCATCCTGTGCATGTGTTCTATTGAGTGTGAGCGTGTGCAACTTGGGTGCTTTTTTTAAATATGGCATTTGTTTGGGTATGAAAAATTCATTTTGAAGTTTTAAAAACTTAAGAGAAACAATAGCTTTTTTATACCTTTATGAAAGAAGAAACAATCTTAAATGAGCTTCTCTCATTTTTCTCCTGACTGTTAGCGCTATATTTGGCGATCAGATAATCATTGAAGAGTGAATTATACTTGGGATGTGTACCACATCTGGTCCAAATGGGCTAATTCATTCTTGGCTAAGATGTACCTGCCATGTAATTAAATACCTAAACAAAGAAATCTTGTTGTGTATAGTCACAGAGTTGGGCTCCTTATATTTCATTGTCTTAACGTCTTCCTCATTAACAGTCTGTCCTAGGACCAAACAGATGGCTTTAGTTAGGTGTAAAGAGAAATACTGTGATATTTCCTTAACTAGTAGTTTATGACTGAACTGCTGGAATTCATTAGAAAAGGGGGAGAGGGGAGAGACATACATTATTTTCTAAACCATTCATGTCTTGGAAGGAGAACTGGAATTGTATTCCTGACACACATTGCATAGACGCAAGAGATCACTACTCGCTTGGAGTGATCTGTACTCTAGTTTTGGGAGCCACAAGGATTCCTCGTTACGTGTGTGTGCTCATCTACATGCTTGCATGATGTGTTTCCTGCAACGACCAGAATTTCAAGCAGGGTTACTAGACCTTTCCTGATAACCTACAAACTGGGTTTGAGATACTGTTTTAAAACTTGCCACTGCTTGCCTTCTCAGAAGGGCTGCATGTTATTATGTGCTATAAAATGGTTCTGCTTTAAAAAAAACCACCCTGGGGGAAAAAAAGCATTCTGTTGTGCACAGCAGATCAAAGTGAAGGGTTAAAAGCTGAAATGAATAATAAAAATCTATGCTGCTGTGGGAAAGTCATCTTGCAGAAATAGAACTCTGGTGATATGTGACTACTTGTATGTTTTGCTAATGCCTCAAGTAAGTGTAATTAATTCTGCAAGGGTCTATTTCCAATGACAAACTTCAGCATCTTGCCAGACTGAGAAATACCTGAGTTAGTCTATTGAGGGATGGGTTAATATAAACACACTAGAAGACTAGAAGATGATCTTACAGCTGTGAAGACATAATAAAAGTAGACATTTTGCACTGTCATTTGTTTAAGCAATAATTAGCCTGTGTAACCTTCTGAAGGTGGGTTTAGTAAGAACTATTTTTCAAGCAGATAACTTGCATTAAAAATCATTTGGAAAATATTCTTAATTTTCTTCAAGGTATTTTATTTCTTTACAGGCAATATCAGGCTTTGAAGGAAAATTAATTGCATGAATTTCCCCAAATAAAGCTTAAGCACTTTGGGTATTATTTTTTAGTGATTCAATAAAAATGAAACAAGCATGTTGTGCCACAAGATGTCAATAGAAATATTGTGCATACTTAGTTCTTTCTTGTATCTGCCATCTGACCACCAGTGATTCCAGGTCTACGACATGTGGTCCAAAACTGCAGAGTGACTTAACTGTTAACTATGAATTATCTTTTTCTAACCATAGAGTCGTTGGAATCTTAAAATTAACCTGTATTTAATGAAAACCTGTATCATTGGCATTGATCAAAACCTGTAGAATAAACCTGAATTCCTTAGTTGTGCCTTTTTTGATGCTTTAGGGTGTCTGTTTTGTGAATTTTCTCAATCCCAGATCAAACACACAGCGTTCAAGAACTAGGTAATTGGTTGCTGGAAGCTTTTTCGGGCACTCTCATCCATAACTCATATCCAGGTTTTAATTTGCAAATATGATAACCCTCCATTGCTGTCTTAGTGTTATATTTCTTGTTTCCCATTTTCTATTTACATCCTTCACATGAGAATATGACTATAATATGTGTTAAGCTGTAGGACCTTGATGAATGTTTCCACAACACTTATGACAGGATTTGAGAAGTTAAAATATTTGGTGAAGAATTGTGCTAGTGGTATATCCACCTTGCCGAAGTGCCCAGTATCTGCCATAGCCCTCTGTGCTTCACCACTGATTAGCAACATGCACTTTTGTTTACCACAAGTTTGTCATGGTGCTAAGGGCCAATCCTGTTTCATTCCACCATTTGGTGCTTAGTGGCACATTTCCTGCATAGCAGGGGGTTGGACTGGATGGCCCTTGAGGTCTCTTCCAACTATGTGAGTACTGTATGATGTGAATATTTAGCTTCCATAGCTCTTAGGAAGTGCAGTATATATTGAAAAAGATGCATGTGTTTGCATGGTGAAGAATAAATAAAAAGGACTGTACACTTTTTTGACTTGTTCAGCTACTGTAACCTCTGTTGACCTTATTCCAACCTAGACAGATATTCTGCTGATGTAATTTCCGATCCTTCTCACATTTCTTCCTTGACCTTTCTTACATTCCACATAGGATATCTTGCCTTGGTTCTCAAGCAGTTAGAGAGCAGGCATGGCTCCCTACATTCCCTCCTTAGATAACATGAACAATGATTCTTATTTTTATTTCAATGTACTTTTCAAACACAGAATATTTTCAGTAGAATAAGAATTCTGGCAGTGCTTTCCTTGCAAAAGAGAATCCACAAATTAACTTAGATAACAATAGTTAACAGCCATTAGCCTGTCTTCCTTAAATATGACTACTTATAAATATCTATGGGGACAATTCAACCAGATGTTTGGTAGACCAATATGTTGGTGGTTCCAGATTGGGAGAATGCACTAAGTAGTTGACAAGTTTTTACCTACAGACATGAGAGTTCATTCTACATTGCCTGAGATGACACTTAATACCTCTCTTGTTGCTGTAACCTGCTTGGAGTCTCCTTCTTGAAATGTTATTTGAACAAGAAACATGACACTGTAGCACTTGGTCATTTGTGCTGTTTTGCAACACAAATTCAAGTTTTGGCTTTGGTCATAAAAGGATTGGGTCCAGTTTGTAGGAAGGACCATACTTTCATATATGAGCCTGCATGAGTTTTAGATATTTGGGATATCTCAGTATTTAGATATCTCAATCTTGTCACACTCACAGATACAATTGGTGAGGATAAGAGTGTCTTCTCAGTAGGACAAGATGTGCGAAAATTGACTGCATTCGTTTTTGGTCATGGCCTGCATGCCGATGAACTGGTCAAAAAGGGTCTCGCCCTACAAGTCAGCAGATCTCAACTGAGGGGTCATCCAAAACAGTGCTGGATGAACACCCTTGAGAATGACATGAACTTGTCCCGGGTTCACCCAAACCTAGCCCATGACCACGCCAAGTGGAGGACCAAAGCAAGAACAGTGGACCCCACCTCCAAGTGGGACAAACACTAAGAAAAAGGAAGTGTGTTGTAATTTACTGTGTTCTTAGCTGGCCTAAGTGTCTTTTCACTATTCTATAAGCCACTTTGGGTCCCTTGATTGGGAGAAAAATGAGATAAAATGAATTCATAAATGTTCAGGATAATTATTTAATGTTCCGGCTTCTCCTTCCACCTATGTGAAATCTGCAGTGCTACACCTGAAGGATTCTAGACCCCAAAACTTGTTCGCTCCTTTGTTTTTAATATTTTAGTGCTCCAGTCAAGGTATTGATGTCTCGTGTGCTCTTTACTGTTGTTGAAATAGCAGTTGGTGTGCTGCTGGGGACGTTCCAGTTGCATTTGATCCATACGAATGACACTTTCTAGATTACTATTGTTCATGCCTTTCTTGTCTGCCCAACGGATTATTGCAGAGAGTCTGTTTAGGCAGCCCCTGATTACGGCTCAGAAGCTTCAGTTGATCCAGAAAGCTGCTGCTTGTCAGTTGGTTAGATAGGAAGCTGTCGATTCAACCAGTATTGTTGCAGCTAACAAGCTTCCAAGCTCAATTCAAGGTGATTTTGACCGAACTGTTAAGCAACTGCACTTACCTCCCTACACATACAGTAGTGTGATTATCTAGGAATCCACCACCCCCCAAAGATCAGGAGGAAATGCAATATTGTTGTCTTTGAACAGCTACAACAGTCTATAGATATACAAGAAGATAATTCAATGCTTTGTTACGAGGTCTGTGGGTGTTGTTTTTTTAAGTGAACTAAAGTTTACATTCTGGCTCTTTAATATCTTAGTGTTTAATAAGAATAGTTTTTTAGGGTGGAGGATTAGATTTATTTTAGTTTATTTTTTATTAATTGATGGTGTTTTTACTTTTGTATGCACAACGGGACCATTCCAGAATATTGAAACCAAAAGAAATAGGTTATGGGAAAGTTTATAAAATTAGCAACGTTGAATGTAAAAGGTCTGGGGTCATTTTCTAGAATCGACGCGATGATCAAAAGGCACAAAATAGATATTGCCTTTTTGCAAGACTCATCAAATAAGAGATGGTATTAATGAATTAAAAATTCCAAATGTTGATATTTATGAAAAAAGCTTTGGCACATCTAAAGCAAGAGGGGTTGCCATTATAATCTCAAGGAATTGTGAATTTGTTGTTGAAAATGTGGTAAAAGATTCAGAAGGTAGATATATAATATTGCAAGTTCTAATGGGGAAAGATCATTATACTTTGGTTAATCTGTATGCACCAAACGTTAACCAAGGCCGCTTTTACAATCTCCTTTGGGATCAGATTGAATTGGTTAAAAAGGGGTATTTAATAATGGCAGGGGATTTCAATATGGTCTTAGATAAAATTAAAGATAAATCGGTATGTAAAAAGGAAGAGTGGAGGACAAGACATACAACTCTAGCAAAGTTTATAAATACAACAGGATTGAAGGATGTCTGGAGAGAACTGAAAGGAGATGAAATAAAATACACCTTCTACTCACCAGTGCACAAAACCTATTCTAGGATAGATTTTGTGTTTGTTTCACAAAGCCTAATACCCAAGATAAATAATACCGAAATTGAGATCATAAAAACATCTGATCATGCTTTAATGTCGATTGATTTAGCAACAAATAAAAATTATAGAGAAGCTAAAAGGTGGAGAATGAATTTAAAAATATTTCAATATCCAGAAGTGCTGGAAAAGGTCAAAAAGATTGGTTGGAAACTTGGGATATAAACGAAAAGGCAGGTAGCCAAACGCCAATCATATGGGACACCCTGAAAGCGGTAGCTAGAGGCCTTATCATAAAAGAAAATATTAAAACTAAAAACAGGAAGAACTCAATAAAAGAAAATTAGAAAAACTAATAGCAGATTTAGAATCCCAATTTTTTTCTTACTAAGGATAATAAGATATTGAGGTTGATTGAAGCAAGGAAAAAAGAGTTAGAAGATCTAGATTTACAACAAACACAAAGGAATCTTCTGTACCTAAAAAGAAATTTTTTTGAATACAGCAACAAGAACTCAAAACTTTTAGCCAGATTAGCACAGAAAAGACAAGACAAGAATACAATAGGGATTATAAAAGACTCCTCAGGTAAGACATGCATACAAATGAAGGAAAAGTTGTCAGCTATACAAGAGTTTTATCAGTTGTTATATACTACAAAAAATAAACCTAAGGAGGATATAGAAAGGTATATCACTAAGAATTTAAAGAGGGTCTTGGAACAGGAAGATATGCTGGAAATGGAAAAGCCTATTACAGATCAAGAGATAAGCGAGGTAATAGACAAATTAAAGAATAATAAAACGCCCGGAGTGGACGCTCTGGGACCTGAATTCTACAAACTTTTTTTAAGCAGTATTAATACCTAAATTAAAGAAGCTATATAATGAAATTTTGGATGGAGAACAAATTCGAGATCTTGGACCCATTCTTTAACTATTTTAATTCCAAAACCTAATAAAAATTTAATGGATATTGGGTCATACAGACCAATATCCTTATTAAATCAAGATGCTAAGATTTTCACAGCAATTTTGGCTAAAAGAATGAATAAATTTATAGCTAAATATATTAAAGAGGATCAATGTGGTTTTATCAAAGGTAGACAAATGGCAAATATTATTAGAAGGAATTTGAATGTTCTTTATGAAATGAGTAAGAGTACTACTAAAGCTGGGATGTTATCTCTAGATCTTTATAAAGCTTTTGATTGTGTTCAATGGCCCACATTAAAAATATTGTTAAAAAAATGGGATTTGGGAAATCCTTTTTGGGAGTAATAAATCAACTATATTCAACGGGCACTTCCTCAATAATAGTTAATGATGGATTGACTGAACAAATCACCCTAGGCCGAGGAACTAGACAAGGATGTCCTCTTTCTCCAGTCCTTTTTGTATTGTTATAGAGCTCCTGGCAAATGCCATAAGGGACGACAAATTTATTAAAGGTATAGGGAAAGATGGGGCAACTAAAATTAGTTTATTCAAGGACGATGCTCTTTTGACTATTGTAAACCCAATAGAGAATATTCAAAGAGTAAAAACTCATTTAGAAGAATTTGGAGAAATAACAGGATTATGTGTAAACTGGCAAAAATCAGAGAGTTTATTCTTCAATTATGGAAAACATGACTTAAAGATGATTGAAAAATCTGGACTTAAACCGGGAAAAAGCATTAAATATCTAGGATTAGAACTCCATAAAGAATTTACTAAAACTAAAGAAAGAAATATTTCAAATTAGAAGAGGAGATGAAAAACAAATTATTATCCTACTCTAAACTAAAATTATCGTGGTTTGGCAGAATTGCATTGATAAAAATGAAAATACTTCCAAAAATTAACTTTATTTTTAAAATGTTACCGGTTCAGTTTTTAGAAAAGGAAATTAAAACTCTCCAAGACATGATAAATAGGTATTGTAATGCAGGGAAAAATCAAGAATAAATAAAAGTCTATGGTATAGATCTCAGAAAGAAGGAGGAATAGGTATACCCAATATAAAAATTATTATATAGCCAATCAACTTAGTTCTTTGGGGGAAATTCTTTTTAAACCACAGAAGTTAATATGGTGGGAGCAAGAGTCTTTGGATATAAAGGGGGAAATAAACACATTTTTATTCACGGAAGTTAAAAACAAAGTAAAGATTGACAACCCCTATTGAATAGTTTAATTGCTACATGGAGAACATATAGGAAAATCTTGTCTCCGAAGGGATCCCCACTGGCTTTAGTTACTGACTTGGAAAGCTTTCCAGACAACTTGAAGCATTATTTGGAGTTATTTAAAATTAAGAAAATAGCTAGACTAAAGGATTGGATGCTCAAGATTAAAACAATTCAGGATATAAAAATATTTTGCAACCCAGTGATTTAACATGGTTAAATTATATTCAACTAGGAAAATGGATAAAGGACTGGGGAAAGAGAAATAATCAAACCAGAGAATGCACAAAATTTGAACATTTCCTACTATCGCTTGAGTCTGAACAGGAAAATTTAGAGAAAGGAATAACACGTAAAATATATAAAATACTAGGGGAATTATCAGAAATGAAGGAGTTAAACACCTTGAGAGAAGTTTGGAACCAAGACCTTAATGTACAGATAGAGAAAGAAGACTGGAAAAAAATTTGGAATATGAGAATTTTGAGATCATTGTCAGTCAGGATAAAAGAAAACTACTTCAAATTGGTTTCCAGATGGTATTTAACCCCAGTAAGACTAAATAGAATGAATCCTGCTTACTCTAAGATATGTTGGAAATGTGAAAAAGAGCTTGGTACTTACTTGCATCTTTGGTGGGAATGTGAAATAGTCCAAAGGTTCTGGAAAAAGTGTTTTTAGAGCTAAGCAATATGATTAAGATGGATATAGATTGTAATCCAGAGATAGCATTATTATCATTGTTAACAAGTAAAGATTATGTTGTTACAACAAAGGAACTAATAGCAAATTTTATGACAGCTGCTAGATTAATTATAGCAAAAATTGGAAGTCAAAACTAGAATTCAAGATGGAAGACTGGTATAATGAACTTTGGGATATAGCTATAAACGATAAACTGTCCTGCAGTTTAAAGGTTAAACGAGGAGAAATGAAAAAGACATTTTCTACGATATCTGGGGTAAATTTTTAGATTATGTACTAGTCAGGAGAAGAGAACTTTAAGAAGACTACTAGAAGAATAGAAGATGGAGCAACGAATAAGAATGTATGGATGGCCCCGTGGGATGGGGGTGCACTTATATTGTTTGTTGTAGTTTTTTTTTACTTTCATTTTTTATGTCGTTGTATGTAGTTTAAAATTTAATAAAAAAACATTTTAAAAAAAATAATAATAAGCGTTGCCGTATTTCAAAACACTGCCAGATCTTGGACGCAGCACTGCTTTCAGTACGAACTTATTTCTCCGGCTTCTCTCTTGTGGTCTGAAGCACTATAACATTCTCATGCGTACCTTCCCATCGGAGCAGCAAAAAGAACCATCTTGTGTGGCACAGAGAGAACTCTGAATGGCAAAGCAGAGTTTATTTTTTATTTATTTTGAATATTTTACCCCACCTTTCTCCTTGGAAAAGTAGTTGCCTCCTATCATGGGAAGCAATTCATTGGCTGTAAGAAAGTTATGCTCCTTTAAATTCCTTCTGTTATATAAATAAAACTAGACACCAACAGGAGAGCATTTTGTAGACTGGAAGTGATGAACAAGAAATTTGTTGTGTTACCATTTTTGTCTGATTTTAACAATGGGTGTCCTTCAGCGAGATCACCAAGAAACAAACTTGCCAAAGATGTATCCAAAAATGTCTGTTATAATAACCAGTTTGTTTGTCTTTAATGTGTGACACCTCCCGATAGGCCTGCAGGGTAGCCAAATTGCTCACTTGCATCAGATTGATGGGAAGGGGAAGGGATAGAGCAGTTTAGCCTTCCCAGGTATTTCATCTGGCTTGTTTTCCAGGCAACTTGGGGTCCCCTCTGCCCATTCAAAGTGTGCGCGTGCACGCACGCACGCATGCACGCACACACACACACACACACACACACACACACACACACACACACACACACACACACACACACACACGTTTGCATAATCTGCCCAATGATTGTTCTTAGACCTCATCCTTGAAAGTGAACTGCCCAATCAAGAGACAATCCAGAGCCATTAAGAAACATTAACACAATTTGGGTCAAATCCTTGCTTTGTATTTATATCTCAAGCAACCCATAATAGACCCATTCACAGTAAGGCATCAATCTCATAATGGCTGCTTTGCTGTGTTCTGGAAGTTTTTCTTCCTGACTCTTCGCCAGCATCTCCAGAAGGCAAGGAGCTCAAGGAACTAGAAGTTTTTCTTATTTTATTATTATTTTCTCTCCTATTTCCCTGAGCTCCTTGCCCTCTGAAGATGCAAACGTCAGGAAGAAAAAAACATCCAGTACATGGCAAAACAGCCCAAAAAAACTCACAACAGCTATCAGATCCCAGCTGTGAAAGCCTTCGAGAATACATATGTTGATGGTTTTTTTTCATCCTGGTGCCTTGTTTCACCTTTAACAAAAGAACTGAACAATGATGTTGCTACATTCCTGCCTAAGTATTTTTCTTTTTCTTTTCAGCATTCAACATAAATGTCTTGCCTTCAGCCCCCTTCTGGGCCTCCTAGATGTCATTTGGCCTGAGTCAGGATTTAGAAATGTGAGTTTGCAACCAACACATATATTCACTCTTTTGTGCTTCTGAAGGGATGGATGGCTGGAGCTGCAGAATGGCAGGCCAGCAGGCAAAGGAATATACACACCATTCCTTATGTCACGTAATTTTTCTCTACATTTTCCTTTCTGAAACTCTTCTTCTTCTTCTTCTTCTTCTTCTTCTTCTTCTTCTTCTTCTTCTTCTTCTTCTTCTTCTTCTTCTTCTTCTTCTTCTTCTTCATCATCATCATCATCATTGAACTGCAGAGCTGGAAGGGACCCTATAGATCATTGAGTCTGGCACCTGTAAAGGAGCAAGCACAGTGGGTATTCAAATTCTCAACTTCTGGCTCTACAGTAAGAATTGCTGCCATTTTTTTGTCAGATATAAGAACATTAAAAACATAAGAAGAGCTATGCTGGAATACTGTGTCCAGTTCTGTGCACCTCAGTTTAAAAAGGATGTTGACAACCTCGAGCGGGTGCAGAGGAGGGCAACCAGGATGGTTGAAGGTCTGGAGGAAATGTCTTATGAGGAACGGCTTAGGGAACTGGGAATGTTAAGCCTTTCAAAAAGAAGGCTGAGGGGGGATATGATAGCTATGTTTAAATATTTGAAAGGATGTCATATTGAAGAGGGAACAGGTTTGTTTTCCATGGCTTCAGAGAATAGGACTCGGGGCAATGGTTTCAAACTACAGGAAAAGAGATTCCATTTGAACATTTGGAAGAACTTCATCACAGTTAGAGCTGTTCAGCAGTGGAATATGCTGCCACAGAGAGTGGAGGAGTCTCCTTCTTTGGAGTTTTTTAAGCAGAGGCTGGATGGCCATCTGTCAGAAATATTGTGATGAGATTCCTGCATGGCAGGGGGTTGGACTAGATGGCCCTTGAGGTCTCTTCCAACTCTATGATTCTATGATCCTAGGCCAAAGGCCCATCTAGTCCAGCTTCCTGTATCTCACAGTGGCCCCACCAGATGCATCTGGGACTGCACGAGACTAGATATCTGTCTCCTGATGCCACTCCCTTGCATCTGGCCCTTGAAGTATCCCGGTTTTAAGATTGGAGATTACACTTCTCCATCATGGTTTGTAACCTGGCATGGACTTTTCCTCCAGGAATCTGTCCAATGCCCTTTTGAAGGCATCCAGGCCAGATGCAATCACCACATCCTGTGGCAGGGAGTTCCACAGACCTAGAAAACAATTGCACCTTTCAAAGTACAGTACAACCAACAGTTAATCCCTACAGGAAATGCTTCATGGAAGAGATTGGCTTCAAGGAAAAACAGTAACATGTTGAAGTAGAGCTGATGGTGCAAGATGGCGTCCCACCTGAGGTGAGATGACACTAACTGCCAGGGGTGCTTCCCCAGCTGCTGAGAGAACTATAAAGAACTGTGTCTGCCAAGCTATCTCATAAGTCCCCGCCTCGGACATTTCACAGGTCAACAAAGTTACTCTGAGCAAGAGCAGGCAGGGCCTACCAGCCCACGTTTTGTGTAAACTAAGAACGGCCTATCAATATTGCACTCTTGTTTATGAAAGAAATAGACCACAAGGACAAACAAAATTTCAAAGGGAGCTTCGTGTTGTTAGGAGATCCTTGTCAGCACAGTAAGAGGGCTGGTTCTGGCTTTAAAAACTATAACCTGAACTTTGAACTTCCAAAGGAATGGATGTGTTATTTGCATCAGAAACAAGGAAAAGTCTGGTAGTACCTTAAAGGCCTCCAAGCTTTATTTGCCTTAAGCTTTTGTGGATTATTTCCCACTTCTTTACATGGAAATGCTTTGTGTTGTTCTTATGAACATCTAACTACAACAGTGTAGCTCTTCCCCAAAGAGAGGAAGGAATACACAATCATTTAATGTTAGACATTAAGTTAGATTAGAACCTGGCAAGATGTAAATGCAATAAATAAATAATATCTTCTTGCCTCCCACTAAGCTCTGAATCAAGTCCTTTTTTGTAGCTTGACAAAGCTCACTAAATAGAAAGGGAAAGGAATAATACAAGAGGGAAGACAAATAATTCTTACTTTTGATTTATACACCGACCTGACATTAATTTACAGGTAAATCTGTTACATAAGAACATAAGAACATAAGAAGAGCCATGCTGGATCAGGCCAAAGGCCCATCTAGTCCAGCTTCCTGTATCTCACAGCGGCCCCACCAGATGCGTTTGGGAGCGCATGAGACTAGATATCTGTCTCCTGATACCATTCCCCCCTGCATCTGGCCCTTGAAGTACCCTGGTTTAAAGCCTAGAGATTACACATCTCCATCATGGTTTGTAACCCGTGATGGACTTTTCCTCTAGGAATCTGTCCAATCCCCTTTTGAAGGCATCCAGGCCAGATGCCATCACCACATCCTGTGGCAGGGAGTTCCATAGACTTACAACGGGTATTTTTTTTTGTCAGTTCTTACTCTCCCAGCACTCAATTTGAGTGTATGTCCCCTAGTTCTGGTATTTTGAGAGAGGGAGAAGAGCTTCGATTTTACCAATCGGGTCTTCTTTCTTTCATGGCTGATAATAATTGTTATTCTAGGAGGAGGAGTCTCCTGTTGCTCCAGATGGCCAACAAATTGGCAACTCATTCAGAACAGTCTGGGTAACCATTTAACACAATTTCCTTTGCTGATGCTTTCCTACTCATTAAAACCGTGCTCAGTCTCTTGTTCTAGTGGCGGCCACTTCATCCTGAGCAAACATTGTTAATAAGCCATTTACTTTCAGCCAGACACCAAGAGAAGTTGGAAGCAAAGGCATCGGTTGTCTGTAGCGTGTGGGCCCACCACCCCTCTGTTTCCTGCTTCACATCCATGAATGCTGAGTTTGTCACTACCTAGTTCTTCATTAAATGCTTATAGTCACATCATCCTAGTCAGGCAACATTAATAATCACTTGGGTCCACAGAGGGTTTGCACTAGAGTTGGGGATCCTTCGGCTTTTCAGATGTTGTAACTGCAATGCCCATCTTCCCTCTCCATTAGCTAGGCTGGTGATGGCTGGTGGACATTTCTGAGCACCAAAATCTTGTGCCTTGTTGTCCCTAATTTTACACCCACTCTTTTTACATATTTGCATACATTTACTGTATTTGCAACCTTTACCTCTAGGTTGCCTGGATCCATGATTGAGAGCTGGATCCAGAATATGAGAATTGGGCAGAGGCTTCTCCGAGCTTTGCTACTTTGGACATTATTTTGAAAGATAATCTTGCTCAATGTTCTTGAGAAACTTGCAATTCATTTAAATTGACTGTTTCTATCCATCCTGGCATAACTCCACACAAGAAGATGTTGCCCATCTACTGACAACATATCAAATATATATATTCTTCCTGGAACTTTTAGTGTAAAGAAGGACTGTTCTACATGGAGCATTTGTTTTGAAATGCACATGATTGTGCGCTGGTCGTTTTATTCCTGCTAGCCTCGTGATACTTGGTTTGTAGTCCCCCCCCCAACTCTCTAAAAACCTTGTCCGTCACAAACATTGTTTTAAGAAACCCCACAGTAAAATCTGTTGGCGTTAAAGGTGCTCAAAAGCTATGGGTTTAAATTTTGTTTTATAGCCCCAAGAACTGGCAGTGTTTAAAAACAGACCTTAAAGGCCCACATGTGATGGTACTGTATTTGCAGTATGCTTATGTGCCATCTATCTTATTTGTTTAATTATTTTCTTCAGCGTATTTGTAACCTCCCCTCCCCTTATTTTTCATAGGTTTCAAACCATTTTTTTCTCATGAGGTTCAGAAGATAAGAATCTCTGTAGGTTATTTTAATCCAGTACTAGCCATCATGGTAGCAAAACAGTGTTTCCTGAGTGGATGAAGGGAATGGTCCTAGAAAACAAACATCAGCACAGAACTGAAACCTTGCAGCAGTACATTTAAGTAAACTTTATCTTCTGCTTCAATGTCCTCTGTTGCTACTGCAAACAACTAAAGATTCATCTAGCCCATTAACTTGAATCAGCAAGCTTTGTAGTTCCAATTTTCTAATTTTTGTTTATTATTGATGAAATATGAAATGTGGGCTTGCTGTTTGCAGAGCATTTAGTCATTGTCCTTATTAAAATCGCTCATTAGCAGTCACTAATATCCTATCTAATAGCATTTCACTAATTGACAGACTTACAATAGTAGGTCTGAGATTATTTGCAGACCCTCCTGCCAATAGAATACGGTGATATCATGGGTGGAACCAATAGGATGAATTTAGCCCCATCAACGCATTTAGTCCAGATCTATATGCATGAAACAACATATGAAAATGACTACTAAAATTATCAGATCTTGCTTCATCACCAACAACAACTGCTTTATATCTTGCTGATCATAAAAACCCTTCTTGCACCGTTAAAGAGACCATTTGGTAGTGGGGTGGCTAAAATATTCTGTAAAATAAAAATAAATAAATAAATAATAAAGCTCACTATATGTCCCTTGCTTTGTTTAACACAAATCCATCTAAGAAGTGTACTGGAAACATTTCAAATTCTACCCAAAAAGCATTTTAAAAAAACTCTTTTACCTACAAGAGAATTGCAGCAGTTGTATCACTGGGCAATGGTATGGCTTTCCGATCAAACAAGTGAAGAGTTTCAGTTGAGCAAACCATTTTAGAACAAAGAATCTGACCATTTCATTCAGTAACACTGTGGCTACAACTTAGAGCAGCTTCAAATAATGCCAACGCCTTGCTGCCTATCAAGTTCAGTAACAATGGGAGGGGGGTACAGACAGATCTTCCATTCATTCTTTTCTTTATCAAGGTACGCACTAACAAATGTCACTTGGTTGTAATTTAAGCCCATTAGATCTAGCCCTGCCCACTAAGGCAGCAGGGAATTGGTCCTTGATTTGTTCTTTTGCCCCACTGAAGTATTTGCCTGCTGACATGGAGGGCTATGATGAGCGTGTGGGCACAGACATAAAGCCCTTCCTTCAACATCCCTATGCATCCAGAAGTACAGAAAACTTCATACATTGTATCCACACAGCCAGCAGTGTAACACCGACATCACCGCTTTGAGTGCAAAAGATATCTCCAAGGTCTGAAGATACCCTATTCAGATACAGTGGTACCTCGGATAACAACTGCCCCGGATAACGAATTTTTCAGATAACGACTGCAAATTTCCGGGTATAGGACTGCCTCTGATAACGAATTTTCCCTATGGGCTGCCTCGGATAATGAATCACAATTCTAGGTATAGGTCTGCCTCGGATAACGAATTTTCCTATGGGCTGCCTCAGATAACGAATTTTCCCTATGGACTGCCTCGGATAACAAATTTTCCCTATGGACTGCCTCGGATAATGAATTTCTAGCATGCATCAGTAAAAAAGATTTATCCCGGGTGGCATTACATCTGTACCTTTAAAGTGCACTTTATAAAGAGTTTTGAGCAAAAAACCAGGTGTCTGTGCCTTTTTCCTAGGCTCCGGAACGGATTAAACGGTTTCCCATTCATTCCTATGGGAAACCGCGTTTCGGATAACGACGAGATTCAGATAACAACTAACCTTGGAGAACGAATTACCGTTGTTATCCGAGATACCACTGTGTTTGCACTCATTGGGCGAAGGTCTACATGGCACTTCTGTAAGTGTGGATATGAAATATGAAGCCCCAATTTCCACCATCTACTTTGCCCTTACTCATGTCTAGGTGAACATGGGAAGGATGCTTTTGTGCAAGGTATCTGAAAAACTTACCCCAGCCCATTCCCTGTCTTCTTTTCTCCAAGTTATTCACAAATTTTTCAGCCTAAGCCACAGGCATATTAAATGGAATACACCCTTTGGTTTTCCACCAAACCAACAGTGGATAATATAGCAGTAGAGGAGTAGTAGGCTGCATATTTTGTGCAGCCTACTATAAACAAATGCCAGAGCTAGGCTTCCTTATGGTTTAAATATTTTTCGGCGGTATATCCTTATTTTTGCCTGGCTGATTGTGAGTAATATGTCACGTGATTTTTCCTATCTGCTGCTGAGAACAGTAGAGATGGAAGTTGAATCTACTGCTATACTTCATCCTAGCAAATGCTTGGTAAATCATGTGTGTGTGTTTAATGTACAGTAATATCTCTTAGATTTATTGTTCTGATATTTGTTCTCTTATTTTCTTTCTTTTGCACTAAATTGCTGTCTCTCTTGCTGTAATATTTTTGGTATTTGGGTTTTTTTAAATCATTTGAATTTGAGGTTCATTTTGCTGGCAGTCTTCTGCAAATAGTTTCTAAATAATGCATGTGTTGCAGCTGCATCAGTAATGTGGTTATATTTGTTCTGCAGCACAAAAACATGTATCTTTCTGTGCATTCAGAATTATAAAGCACTCTCAACTTCAAATGACCCCACAACACAGTGGTTCTCAACCAGTGGGTCCCCAGATGTTCCTGCACTGCAACTCCCAGAAACCCCGTCCAGCACAGCAAGTGGTGGAGGCTTTTTAGCCCAGGGTCCCACACTGTGTGGGGTGTGGTGGCTCAGTGGGCTAGAGTGCTGAAAATGTAGGCTGCAAAGTCGACAACTCAGTGGTTCGAATCCCAGGTGCCACGCAGCAGAGTGAGCTCCCACTGTTTAACCCCAGTTCCTGCCAACCTAGCACTTCGAAAGCATGTAAATGCAAGTGGACAAATAGGTACCACCATAAAAAGCAGGAAGATAAACAGTGTGTTCCGTGTGCAGAAATGCATTCAGCCATGCCAGCCACGTGGCCACGGACTTGCACAAACACTGGCTCTTTGGTTAAAAAAAATGGAGATGAGCACTACCCATAGAGTCAGACACAACCAGCACACATGTGTGTGGCGAACCTTTACCCACACTTAATTGGGGGCCAATCCCACTGAACTCGGCAAGATGTGCTGCTGTGTAAACTTACATAGAACTGGGCTGCAGAGCTACAACCAAAGCCCACTGAGAAGCAGAGAAAGGAGATCCTCCAGCACTTGAAAGTAGCATTGGGTTAATGGTGACCCCTTCCACATCAGGGATATCTTGTCCATTCCTAAGGAAGACACGGTGCTACTGCAAGACACACAGATTTCAGGGGATGCTTTGCTTCTATCCTCTTTCTTGCTTAGTCAGGTTGGCTGATTCCTTTGAGATGGAATCTTCTGGCTTAGTCTTCCCATAGGAATGTCTAGTTTAAGAGAGCCATGGGCCTGAAGCAGCTGTGGGGCGGTCTACCGCTGATGGCAGACTCTCTTCTGGATTGTCTGGTGTCATTATGCTAGTCAGTGTTGAGCAAAGAATGGACTGGACTGGACTGGAAAGCTGGAATTGATCACAAACTTCACCCTAGCCTTATGGAGCTGAGGCATTCAATCTACTTTCCCCCTGCAGAATAGTTTTGCTCTCATTTTCCAGTTGACTGTTGCTCTCTTGCATGTTTGCCTTTCCCTCTCCCCTACGCTTGTCAGAGTCACAACAGCGCAGCTCCTGTCAACAGGCTGCTCGGTTTGTGAAACAGAGCACACATAATAAGTGCATCGGACGATGCAGTTTAACACTTGCCCAGAAATGGAGAAAAGGGGATTTGAATGAACGCACTGTAAAAAGGTGTCATTTGCTTCTGACACAGCTGTAAATATTAATAGATGCCCATAAAGATATAGTTAACTAGACCTTCTATATCTACATGCATCTACATTGGTGTCTATTTACATGTACATGATTGCATTGACTGACTTCATAAATACACCAGTGTTTTCAATGTTAGCGCCCTCATAATGGAAGTTTTACTCTTTTTTTTAACTGCTCCCATTCTCTTTTAGCTTTAATGTTGCCTCTTATTGCCGTAACACACCCCTCAATTCCCTGTTTTCAAATTTGAATATTTCTTAACTGTACTAGACTTTATATTGTCCCTGATTACTGTAAGCTGCCTTGGGTCCTTTTCCAAGAAGAAAGGTGGAGTAAAAATACTCAAAAATAAATAAATAAATAAAATAAAATCTATCAATAGTGCACAGATGCAACCAGTTCAGATCTCCCCCACCCCCACCCCCGGCCTGTTAATTCCACCAGTGGGGCTTTGACTTGTTAAATTACAGTGGACCCTCGTATAACAAATGGTTTGTATGACATAAAATCTGTACAACATAAAAAAGTCTGGAGATAGGGGAAATTTGCTTAAAAGAATCATCTATGGGGCGAAACCCTACGACATAAAAATAGTCACGATTAGGGATCACTCCGTTTTCAATGCATTCCTATGGGAAATTTGTATAAAGAAAAATTTGCTTAACAAAATTTCATTGGGAACAAATTAATTCCTTTATACAAGTTACCACTGTATTATTATTAATTTTTTTACAACAGACCCATTCACATCAGTTCAGGTGGTATGATTGCTTGACGTGATGTAGAAAATGATCCTTCACTATCTGCCTTTCCCTTCTACACCATATGCTTTTATTTCTTTTTCTTTCTCCTCCTCCAAAGAGCTTGGTGTCAACTTGCACAAGATCCCCAATTCAACTCACCCCCTCAAAAGACATCAGAATGAGAAAAGAAATCAAGAAGAGGAAATTGGCACTTCATTCTTAGTTACAGCATATTTGTTTATAGATTGTGCCCCCTGCAGGGTTTACAAGAGAGCTACATTAATGGGGGGGGATAAGGCTATTTAGCAAATTTCCTCCTCTCTGTGTGTGGTCACTTAATTCAAACAGACTTGTGAAAACTCAAAACTCCCTGGTGTGACTTCACAGCCAGTGAATCTGTATTTCTCTCATGCCAACTAGAGTAGACTTGCTGAATGAACAGGACTTGCTATTTTAGTTCTTGTGTATTTAAAGGTCTATTGAACCGACTTTAGTTCATTTAGAACTAGGAATTGTATTAGTCCACAGACACAGAACAGAAACCAGCAGTTCAAGGCACTCCAGATGTTGTTTGACTTCAGTTCCCATCATCCTTTGCCATTAGTTACACTGGTAATGGACTGACAGGAGTTGCACCAAACAGCAGTGTGTGCTCCACTCAGATGTAACAGCTCTGGCTAAGGCATATGCCCCAAGTCAGAATTCTAGTCCAGTTCTCAGTAATACTAAAGCAGGAATAGCAGCCTGAGAAGCAGAAATTCAGTTACTCCACAGGACTTAGGTGGCCGCTGAAATCTTAGATCACCTGCAAACCGATCCAGCAATCGGTTAAAACCTTACTCTGCTATCCTGTCTCATCATATTGAAGATGCCAGTGGACAGGTTCAGGGTTTGCTTTAAAAGATGGGGTTGGAAGAATCAAGGATGGATGTGTTTTTGAGGAGGTGGACTGTAATGCATAGAAATTCAACTGGAATAAATGGTGGTCTATAGAGGTGCCATAATGCTACTTATGAATTTGTTCTTCTGGTCACATGGCTCAAACCACAATTTTTATATCCATTTCCTGTCATTTTTAATACCTAGTTCAGTTGCACTTGTATGCAGGACTTGTACACAGGACTGGAATGCTATTGCCATGAAGAAGATTTGTTGCCACACAGATAACTGTAAGTTGAATCTTTTCCCATGGCATGAGGGCTGGAGGGAGAGGATTTCTGCGACCTTCCAAATACTGTACTTATTTTGGAAAGCTCATCCATGCCTTATGCCTTTTCCAGAGGTTGCAAGGCAGTTGTAGTGCAATCGATCCAGCTTTCTTGAAAATAATTTCCCTGTCAGGAAACAGGGCGCCTGGTTTAAGATGGACATAAAGAAGTTGGAGAAGAAATTAGATTTGGGGGGGGGGGAGTGCACTGCCATTGCTTGTTCAACTCCTGCCTCCCCCCACCCTGCCTCCTGTCCCGATGGGCCTGCCTGAAAACGCATGGATGAGAGACCTGCAGAGACTGAAATGGTGGTGCAAGAACAGGGAGAGTCTGGCAGTTTGGGTAGAAGGTTGAGTGGTTGCTCAGTGGTAATTGCCACCCTTTCAGGGGAAGGATAGTGCAGCAATGCATTATCCCAAAATTAAGAATTAAGAGGTACTGTATATACTCGCGTATAAGCCTAGTTTTTCAGCCTAAATTTGGGCTGAAAAAAGGGGTCCTTGGCTTATATGTGGGTCAATACTTTTAGCCACTGAGGCAAGTTTGGGTCAGTGGCTAAAAGTCATTTTAAACATTGTGCGCCACTTGTCCTGACCCCCCCCCATGTTTAAAATGACTTTTTAAAAAGTCATTTTAAAATGACTTTTAAAAAGTCATTTTAAAACAATGTTTAAAATGACTTTTAGCCACCAACTCAAGCACTTGCCTCGGTGGCTAAAAGTCATTTTAAACATCACACACACACCCAGCTCACAAAGGAGGCGTTGCCAGGCCCTGCTGCATTTCCCACCCTAGGCTTATACTTGAGTCAATAAATTTTCCCAGTTTGGGGGTTTAAATTAGGGGCCCCGGCTTATACTCGGGTCGACTTATACTCGAGTATATACGGTAAGTGTTTTCTTGGACTGTAAAGCTTTCCATGGGGGCTATAGACAAGGAGCGGGGGTGTTTGTGGGAGGGAGAGACAACCCTGTTTCTGCCCTGAACTATAAGCTTGACAAGAGAAAGCTAGCTGTATTATTTCCCTTGATATGCTAATGGCCACCAGCACAAGGCATGTGTGATCCTGTGAGAAACAGTAAGTAGGTTGGGTGTGACCATACAGAGGTTTGTTCCTGCTTAAGGCAAACGTCTCCATACCACACTCTGGCATTTAAATTTCTGCCATGGTTCACACATAAATGTTTAATTCTCCCAGGAGACGGTGTTTCAAGGGTCTACACTTCAAATTTGCCCCAGTTCTCCCTTGCCCTTCTCTGCCATTATCATCATCCTCTTACTTCTTTTGCCAGCTTTCAATCCCTCCCCCTTTTTTAATGTTTCTCAAGTGAAGCCATAGCAAGCCTTGGCATTAGTGATGCATCAGCTGAGCGCTATGGCACTAATGTTATAATGCTGCACTAGAGGGAGGAACTATATTTTAAAATGCCATTTAGAAATTGTATTGCAGCTGTAGTAGTCCTGACCACAGTGACCGCAAGATTGGCAAAAGGAGTAAGGCTCTGACCCATCCTGCACCCTATTCTGTGCACCATCTGTGATGTCATCTGGACACACCCTATAAACATCACTCAGGCCAAAAGCAAGACAAAATAATGCAAGTGGAAACAATACAAAACCCAAAAGCCTTTCTGGCCAAACAAAACCCACTGCATACACATGCCTAACAACCAGACCGACTCCCATTAGTCATAAAGTGTTTAGTCAGGGGAATAAAAATTGAAAAGGACAGTGAGAAACACGGGACAAACAGAAGAGCAGATAGATATGTGAAGTTGCTCCCTGGATACAGCTGCCAGGTCTTCTTAGGGCAACGGCTGATGTTTAAGGAACTTGGCATGCTTCCTCTCAGCAGGACGATAAATGTCAGAAGAGGCTGGCAGCCAAAAATATATCCTCCCCCCCCCACCTAGGCCATGTCTGGATTGTCAGATCACAGATTGGCTACTTCTGAGCTGGAATCTGGTCCCAGTTGTTACCTAGATTCCCTCTGTACCAATTTCCACAATCAGCTGTCTCAGATGCTGTTGCAGTTTCCTCCCACATGTGTCCAAAGTGGAGAAAAATATATTATACAGTAAGCGTCTCATACAGGGGGTTGAATAACATTAAGAGTCCCTGACGTCACCCCTGGGGAGACGAATTCCCACCTTGTTACTTTAGGCTGGTATATAATAATAATGTGCCATCAAGTCTATTGTGACTTATGGGCAGCCCCTTTCAGGGTTTTCCGGGTAGAGAAGTGGTTTCTCATTCCTTTCTTCCGGGGTCACCTTGCAGCCCTGCAGCTCGCCCAAGGTCACATAGGCTGGCTCTACCTGCACGGAAGTTTGGTGGGCAATGAAACCAAAGATTCTAAACCGTCCCAAAGCATTTCAAGCACTCTCTGGGTGATTTACAATTTAATTATGCAGGCTACACATTGCCCCCCCCCCCAAGCAAGCTGGGTACTCATTTTACCGACCTCGGCAGAATAGAAGACCGAGTCATTGTACCTTGTCCAGTTCTAGCTACAGAAAGCAAGTGAGGGCAGTTTGGTGGAAGCCTTACTGCTGTCTCTGCTCCCTCACCCTCTCCAGGTGGCAAAGGAGAGAGCATTTGGCTTGATGGGCCTAATTGGGGGCGGGGGGGGAGAATGAGAGGACAGAGCAGGTTTGTCTGTGAAGATTCTCAGCCATCCAGGTGAGTTTATCTGGAAACAGTCATGGCAACTGCACTTGTTCAATTCAATCTCTCAAGAAAAAGAAGTCCAGCTGCCATGACTCAACTTGGAGCAGGTCCTTTCCTCAAGAGCAGTTGGAGGCGATCGAGTGCCCTTTCTCACCTGGAAGCCCTCCAGACCGGCTTGATTTGATGCGCCACGGACACCTGGAGAGCAGCTCTCTCTTAGCCCTTGACTCTTTCCCTTCAGAGACCTCTCCATCGCCATCAGATCTTTTCCATCCGGGGTATGTTGCCTTTAGCGGGTTTTTATTATGAGTCCTCTAGGGGCGCAGTCTTGCCGTTTGCGTTTGGTGAGGAACGTGATGTCAGTTTGTACTTGTGCAAGTTTCTTCTTGAGGTGGATGGACCCCACCACTCTATTCGGCTGAATTTAGTGCTTTTACATCGTAGAGGTTTTGGACAAAGCCGTGTCCAAAGAGGCATCCAGAAAGAACTGGTGATCGGGGCGGGGGAACCTTTAAACCTCCTCCCGCTCTTTTGCAACTTCTTCAGGCCAGGATTTCTTCGGCTTCCCGCCCCTCCCCATCGGGGGAGATCCCCCGGGACGCGATGCTGTCGCCCCCTAGGGTCCTGCGGGGGGAGTAGGGCGTGCGTGGCTCCCCACGTGCCTTCCCGGCTTAAGTTCCGCGGCTCCCAAGAGCGGCGGCGCCCGCCAGCCGCCCGACCCCCCTCCTCCCCCGCCGCCCCCCCCGACGTGTAGGCTGGCACGTCCCGCCAGAGCCTCCTTGGCCAAACCCGGGCCGGCACCGCCCCCCTTGACGTCACGCCGGGGGGATCCCTATTTAAGCGGCCGCCTTTCCGCCGCCACTCGCGGTACTGCAGCGGCAACTGGAGGTTCTTTTCGGCTCCGTTGGAACTTGGTTTAAGGCGACCAGGTACGGAAAAGGGCCGCGCGGAAGGGCGAGGAGCGCGCAGGTTGGGGCCGGCTTTGCGCGCTCCGACCCACGAAGAAGCGCCGCCGCCTCTCGACTGTTTCCTTCGGCGCGAACTTAGGCGGAGCGCGATCCGGTTTAGCCAGGTCCACCACCCAAGGGGACGCAGAGGGAACTTGTTTCCGCCTTAAGGCATTGCAAGAGCTCCGAGCGCCTAAACTTTAAGCAGCTGCCCCCAAAAAAACGCTCTGTTTTGTGGGGAGCAGGAGGATGAGCGCGGGCATGTGGGCGCGCACGTACGCACGGGCGAGGCTTAAGAGTAGCCGCAATCCTTTCGGGTGGAAGGCGGGTGGGATTGTTAAAGAAAAGCAATAGGAAGAGGATGATCCCCACCCATCATCATCCTCCGCCGCCTCCCGAGTTCCTCAAGGCGTCTTTTGCGGCCAGAACCCGCGGGCGGGACGGCTTTAGTTGACCCTCCTTGGTTATGTAACGTGAGAGATGGCGGGGGGGGGGAGAGAGACAGGGCTGCCCCAAGTGATGCTTTCTGTGTGGATCAAAGGAATCCGATGCCCCTGGATCCTGAACACACCCAGAGATGGCTTTGGGACTTGTGTAGGGTGGGAGGCGTTTTGATGCTCCAGGGGGCCATAACTCCGGAGAAAGCGGGAGAGAAAAGACCCCCCTCGGCTGCTGGACTCCGGGTGTGGGGGCGGCTTAGTTCACGGAGGTAAGCGGATAATAGGGTTACGACGGCCCATCGGAAGACGATTTGTGGGTCACGCTTTCCCAACGTGGGGCTGTGAAGGAAAGATGCGATCCAGGCTTCGGGCGGCACCTCGGGGGTGTTGCAACGATCGCTCTTTTCCTGGTTGCCCCAGAGAAGAAAGAGCCGCGGTTTTCGGAAGCCGTTGGCGCTCAGTCATCCTCGCTTATCCCGCAAGGCGTCTAAGGTTGCAGACTTTCTACAAAGCCCGTCCCTCTCTCGCTGTCCCGGGGGGTGGGGGGGGAGGTCCTTGGGGCAGCGTGTAGGCCACAGCCTCGCCGCCACTTCTTCCGACTGTTCGGGGGGGGGGCGGGGGGGCGGGCAGCTCTTGGGAGACTCCATAAACCAGACATGTCTAAGCTCAGGATCGGGCTGGCCTTTGGGAAGAAGGGCCACACCCCGGCCCGCTTTTCCCTGAGAATGGGAACAACCTGGTGGCATCCCCTTGGCTCTGAGAAAGAGGAAGCCTGGAGGGGTTTCTCCCCCTGGGGTCCTTTTGCAAGAAGGCAATGCCCTGCTCCTGCCTCCCCTCCCCCCAACTCGCCTCCCTCGACGTCTGGATGGTGGCTTGTGGGGCTTGGAAGGGCTTGGGACCCTGGCACGCAGCCCTGCCTCCCAGCCTTGGCAGGAGATCCTGAAGAAGTTGGGTGCCTCTTGGCCAAGATGGCTCTGCTCCCAGGGAGGGAATGGAGAATGGCTGCCTGTGTCTCATGGCTGCTAAGAGAAGCCCCTTGAAGAAATCCCCTGCATGGAATCCCCTTGGCTCCGTTTTTAGCAAGCAAGGGGAGGCACAGCCAGGGAACAAGAATCCCTGCTTCTCTTTTATGGCTCCTTCACAGATTCCTGCGCATAACCCTTCCGGGCAATTGCAGAAGCAGATGCACACCCTGCGCCAGAGAGGGGAGGAAGGGCTGGCGGGCACAGGGCCATCGGAGCATATGTAACCTGGCATGGACTGTTGCGCAATTGATGCCCTGCATAACATCATTTTTCCCTAAATGCAACATTTCCCCCACTCCCTTTGCATTATGCACCCAATGATGGTCCTTTTCACTATTGTCCTTATTTTTTTCTTTGCCTATTCCCTAAGACAGGGGTGTCTAAACTTTAGTCCTCCAGATGTTTTGGACCACAACTCCCAGAATTCCAAGCCTGTATTGTCAATGACAAAGGACTGGGAGTTGTGGGCCAAAACATCCGGAGGGCCAAAGTTTGGACAACACTGCCTTAAGAGATCCAGGGCGATGTTCCCTGTCCCGTCCTTGTGCAGGACTAGTTCCATTCCATCTTTTCTCTGGGGAGCTCAAAACATGGTGTGTAACCCCACTTTATCTTCACGGCAGCCTTGTAAGGTAGCCCAGGCCCAAAGTCACCTTGGAGTTACTTGTTCCCCTGTGAACTAGCTTGAGAGACAGAGGCTTTTCAAGGCTGTCTAGTCAGTCCTAGCTCTGAACCATGGTCTATGTCAACTCAATTTATCTGATCACACAGATGCAGCTACATCTGTGCTGCACATTGGGTTCAAGCTTAGCATGGACTTTCACTGTGTCTTGAAGTGGGTAGTATTGTATGTTCCCAGTTAACCAATTGCATTAACTTTGGGAACATTTAAAGAGACAACTACTGTGGCTATTTAATACATTGAGTTCATCCACTGTTGGTTAGAGACAATGCAATTGCCAGTAAGAAAATTCCTTGTATTAAAGTTCTGAAAATACTTCCTCAATTGGAGGAAAATCTACAGCTTCCCTTTCCTTTTTTGCCTTGTGAAGCCTTCTACCATTTGATACATACAACACTTATTTCCCTAATCTATGTAGCATTCCAGTTCTTTGCCTGCCATATGCAAGTGGCCGTTTCTATTGGTCTATAGTGGCAAATTTCCAGCATTCCAGATGTTTTGGACCACAACTCCCAGAATGCCAAGCCTGTATTGCCAATTACAAAGGACTGTGACACTTGTGGTGCAGAACATCTGGAGTGCTGAAGGTTTACCACCACTAAACTGATATGTCCTTAACCCATAGGGCAGTAGGAGCAGGTTGCCCTAAAGATAGTCATTTGTAAAGGAGATGATGGATGCAGTGTTATGGGAAGATTGCAGGGACTTCCATGCGTCTACTCCACCAAAGAAGTTCCAAGAGTCTTGCATCGCCATTGTTGGCAATCTTCCCCCTAAATATAACTGAGGCCTCTCTGTTTCATTTCTGTTCATCTGACTGCTGGAATGTGGCCGCCTTCACTCAGAGTTTCTACAAGATCCAGTCTAGCAATATCTGGAAGACTGTTCTCTGTCCAGCCCAGCAGAACATGGATTACAACTTCTGCCTTGTTTTATGGATCACTGTTTTTCTGAAACACCCTACTTTGGCCCACCCTGCAAGGCCGGTTTGTTTGGAAAGAGATGAGTTTGTGGCCTGTAGAAGATTTAGAAATATGCATCTCTAAGCAGACGGTGTTTGATTCCATTAATTAAAAATTGTCAATTAAATGAAGAGTTTATATAGTGTAATAAAATTGTGTGGAGCCCAATGTATCTGTCCCTACTGCCTAGTTCTGAAATACTGTATACTCCTGTCTATTCATACTCTTACTGGCAGGAACCACAAATAGCATATTGGGAGGGGGGATGGTATAAGTCATGTTAGGCAATTTTCGCCCCCGGCCCCCACCACTTGCATTTTGTAAAAAAGTTCTTAAATAATTTACTTGCTGCCTCAAATTGCCAGTGGCTCTCAAGACTGGAGCAAATGCATTTGGGTGAGTACAAGTCCTAAAAATAGAAAGCCTTGTGGTGTCTGTGCTCTAAGTAGCGAGACATCAGTCTGTGTTTGTGTCATAATGGATTTTTTTCAGGGTATGTTCAAAATCTCCACATTTGGAACAGCAAAGGCTTGAGAGAAATTTTGCTTGTTGTGGTTTTTTTTTTTTTTAAAGACCACTTTCTGGAAAAAATGGTCTGAAAAAGTAAAGTTTCCAAGCCCTAGGGACAGGATAATTATCCCAGCCACCTGTGGGGAGATAACATAGAAAATTGTTTTCTATATAGGAACACTCAGTGGTGGTATAATTTCTCTCTTATTTATTTATTTATTTATTAACTTACTTACTTACTTACTTACTTACTTATATATACCGCCCGTCTTCTGAAGGAACTCCGGGCTGTTTACATCATCAACGGTAATAACAAGCAGCAATAATAGAGAAGCAAAACAACACCACCAATAATAAAGATAATAAAATTTTTTAAAAAAACATACCCTCTGCCCTCCCCCCCTTTTTAAAGGGAAATAAATCATGTGAGTGGACATTGGGATGGAATGCCATGCTGAATATATACATTTCCTACTCTTATGGCCATACATCCCCCAACTTTGTACATGTTTTGGGAATTAGTGTGCCTGGTTGATCACTCCAGCTATAGGCTGATGGTTCTTGTTCACCAGTTTTGGATCTTGATTCAGACAAGGCTGATTAAAAGCATTTGTGATGTTAAAGCCCCCCCTTAATTCTAAGCAACATTTCAAGATACTTTCGGGTTTCTTACCAACCAGCATACTCCTATGCTCCCTTGTCTTCTGAGCTATCAGTGTATATCCCCTTGTGTGCATCCATAGGTGTACAGGTATAGGAAGCCCTTCATTGGCACCACCCTGTTTTCCTGGCTGCTGGCAATGACTTCCCTTCTAGCTAGTTCTGGCCTCTGAGTCAGTGTGACATCCTGCCTCGCCCTGGACGCAGGTGTTGGAAACCCAGGGATTTCCATCTGTCACTCTACACATTTTCACTCCATGGTTCATCTCCTTCCGCCACTATTGTGGCTCCAGTCTCAGTGTTGGATACATACCTGCCCAGGATACCCCGAACAAGTTATTCAGTATTTAAGAGAACATTGCTATTGTCTGTTTGCATCATGGCATCACCTGCATCTCCTGGTGTTTCAGTGCCCCATAACTCATGCCATTTTCTGGTCAGGAGGGATGATCAAAGATCAGCTGACAGGCCTGCTCTAAGAATGAATGGATTATCAACTTGATAATAAAGAAATAGATTGTGGCCAATAGGCCAGTTCAGCACTGATACCTGTAGATAAAACCATGTACTGTGCAGCTCAGGTTTCTGGAGAGTAAAAGGCTCTTTGCACAAAAACGAAATCTGAGTGCTTTGCATGAACACATCACTTGGATGAGTGAGTGCTGGAAACTTCAGGTGAGTCATAAATGAGACATGAAGCGAGCAAGCCTCAGCAGTTGTGCCCAATTATGAATGGAGGCTGTTAGCGGAGATTGAAATTGTGATGAAATATCACACCATTTTTGGCACCAAAAATCTGGGCAGCACAAACTCATTCTGTGTTCCTGTAACTTTTCTGGTATCACTTTAATCGTCCAGCAAGTGCTACATGGCCGAATAAACTAGCCTGTTGGATATTAAGTGGAAATAACTCATGTTTATATATTTTCTCCCCAATACTTATTATCTGCTTTTGTGGGTGGAGTCAAAGCTTAATAAGGCAGTGTACAGAAATGGTGCTGTAAATGAATGGTGCATAGCTCATGTTTAATGGAGAAAATTGGTTCCCTGATAATACTCATGGTTAGCTGGATGGTAAACAGCATTCAGAAGTGCCAGTGGTAAGAACTGATGGCACGTATAAGGCTTTGTATGCTTTGAAAAAGCAGAATACTGAAGCTACCCATGTACTTGGTTTTGTGGTGCCCTTTCCCAAGGGCAATCAAACTGTGGCCCAGCAGTAACTTGTGGCCTTCAGGGGCTTAAATGTACCCCATCTACCACAAGTGTCTCAAATATTCTTTTCCAATTTTTTTCTGATAATGCCCCTTTTGTATCCCCAGAGAGTGTGGGAAGCGGTTTTTCCATGTTTTGGGGTTTCCACTGCCTTTTAAAAATAGGGTTACTAGGGGTATAATGGTACTTTCCCCACTTTTAAACCAACAAGAAGCAGGTAGCAGGAGCAGGTAGGCCCTCCAAGGTTCAGGGGGGTGTATGGCTCTGGTGGTTGGCCATCCTGCCCCATATTCTGCCCTGCCTGGGATCAAACAGTTCAGACATTCATGTAAGTTAGGCACATTATTGTATGGTCTACAGCAATCCATGAAAAGCCACGTATTCCCTGTTTCCATGGATAACAGAGGACATGATGTGGGTGGAGGACACTGTTGAGACAGCTTAAAAGTGGCTAGAAGCAGAGCAAGGTATGGTGTTGTGCAGGGCTGTACATAAGTCATGTCTATAAATTGACATGACTTAGCCTGAATAGGCGAGGATGGCAAGCAGATGGTGCAGAGACCTTAAGCTTACTAGACTAGGCATATTCTAGAATTTCAGTGTATGGGTTGTTGCTCTCAAGGATTTCTTGCTGCTGCTGGCTGCTTTTATACTTCCAAGTCTATTGTGGCTGTGCTCAGGAGTGGCCTCTTGTATTTTGTGTTTTCCTTTCTTGATGTAAAAAACATCAGCTTTCATGTGGAAGTCTTGTAGTAAAGGGAGAGTACAGTAGGACTCTCCCGCCCCAATATCCACTGATTCATTATCCATTGATTCAGTTATTCACAGTTGGCAGAGGAAAAAACTAAATAATTCAGCAGCTGCAAAGCAAGCTGTAAAGCAAGCTGTTGTCACAAACGGCAGCTGTAAAGCAAGCTATTGTCAGAAATAGCATCTGTAAAGCAAGCTACTGTCTCAAAACAGCAGTCATAAAGCAAGCTACTGTCAGGAAACAGCAGTTTGGGGCTGGGTGGGCAGGTGGTCTCTCTTATCCACAGTTTTCATTATCTGCGGGAAGGCCTGGAACCAATCCCCAGAGGATACTGTACCTTGCATATCAGTACCTTTAGTGTATGAAAGAAATCCAGACACCGACTGCAGCTTAACCGAGGCTGCTGTTGCCATGGAGTTCATATACTAGGCAAGGTTTTCCCAGGTTATACTCTGAAACTAGAGGGACCTTATGACTCAGTAGACGGCTGAACTTTAACTTCAGGGAATCAGTTGCACTGCCAGTTCTGTGGCCCTTGGACACTCAGTGCTTTTCACTAGACCTTTTGATCTTTTTGTTTGTATGTGTTTGCCTTGGTTTATCTCTCCAAAGTAGACTTTGTGCTTGGCTGTCTACAGGCCATCTACCATTCCTGATTATCCCATGGCCTTCCCAGATCCTATGATAAGATACAGGTGTGGTGTTGACATTCTAGGCAACTGTCACTCTGCAGTGCACCGACCTCCCTTTCAGTTTGTGATCTTCAGCCTTTAGTTTCTGATTTGCATTGTTTCTCAAATAAATAATAATACTGTTTTCAGTTTTTGGGCTGGGTCCAAATAAATTAGCTGAGTGTAGTTCCTGTTGGCATTGCAGGGATGAGTTGATAAATTACTTCTTACTGAAATGGCCGGGGACAATTCTTAATAATATGTTCTGTTCACTTAAAGGGAGCCATTTAAACTAGTTTAATCTCGATATATCCCATAGTATTCTGAAGGCTGAGAAAAGAAATAACGGGACAAGTTGATGCTTTTGCTACTGCTCTGTGGCAGAGCTTTCATCTCAAATTACTGACACGTGCTCCTTTATTTTGAATATTCAGAGTCCTTGTGAAAACATTACAAAATCTGCTTTTAAACCCAAATACTGGGCTAACAAACAATACTGTATATTGAGACGTGAATTATTTTCAGTTGCCACTGTTACACTTTTGGATGGGCACATAGGTACACTATAGTATAGTATGGCACACATACTTGTAATGAGATGAGCTGATACAGTGTACAGGATGATGGCTGTTAGTTAATGGGGTTCTTCTGTATTTATCCTCCCAGTGCTACAAGATGTCTCTCAAGGAAAAGCTGATTGCAAATGTCCACAAAGAGGAGCAACCCCATGCCCACAACAAGATTACGGTGGTTGGGGTTGGTGCTGTTGGCATGGCTTGTGCCATAAGCATCTTGATGAAGGTAGGTTGATTTTGCACCGTGCACTACCCATGTCCAGATCCCTGTGGTTGCTCTTCATCTTAGTCGCACAGTCCTCTTTACACAGCATACTATTGCTATTCATCCATTGCAAGGGCATGTCTAGTTCTCCTTCAGATTGCTTCCTCCAAATGAGAGATTCCCTCTGTGTTTGTTAAATTACAATTTCTGTCACCCCAAGGTATGGTGGAAACTGTAGCGAACCTGAATTTTAGAAACCCCTGCCACTCATTATAACTGTGATGTGACGTGGTTCCTTTTCTGCTGCTACCATTTTCAAAGTAATTATGGCTTATCTACTAAATAAACAGATTAACATCTGCTTTAACGTTTCAGAATGCATATGTAGTTTATTTAAGTTACAACATAAAGAATCATCAAATCATATTCTGCAATTGAGGTTGATATTTCTCTTTGACTGTAAACACAAAAAGAGTTATATGTTCATTTTATTGTTCAGTTTAACCCTAACCAATCCCTATCCAGTTGCTGACTAATCCCTATCCAGTCCCTGTCTAACTGACATTCTAACAGTTATTTGTTTATATACATCATAACTCTGCCTACAAGCTCAGCGATTAAACAAATTACATGTAATAAATATTCATGACCTCATCTGGAAGTTGAGTCATGGCTACTGGACTTCTTTTTTGAGAGATAGAAACGTTTCACTGTTCATCCAAACAGCTTCATCGGTCTGAATACAGCTAGTGCAAATCCTCCATCTTATAGGCAGCTTTGACCTCTTGTCACCCTGGCCTGAATTAGGCTCATAAGATGAACAGTGGCCTAAATAGGCTCCTTAGGGAGACAATAGTATCCTTAGCCTTAAGGTGAACAATGGCCTAAGGTGCTGAAACCTGTCAAGAATGGGTCGTTAGCTATGGCCTTGGTGGTGAAGGCTTTTTGATTTGCCTGGGGACTTTGGAAAGCACAGCCTGATAAGTAGCAGATAGACTATGCTGGAGCCCACCACCTCTGTTGAGGGAGGGGTTTTCAATGCTCACATGAATGGCCTCTCTTACTCCTCTTTCAAACCACCTCTCTTCTCTGTTTAACATGTGTACATCCTCATCTTTGAAAGAGTGCCCTTTGTCCTTCAAATGGAGGTGTACTGCTGATTCTGGTCCTGACCTGTTGCCCCTCCTATGTTGGGCCATCCTTCTGTTTAATGGCTGTTTAGTTTCTCCAATGTAGAGGTCTGAACACTCCTCACTGCATTGGACCGCATATACTATATTGCTCCTTTTTTTGTTTGGTATCAGATCCTTTGGGTGGACAAGTTTCTGCCTTAGTGTGTTAGTGGGTTTGAAATAAACAGGGATGTGGTGTTTGCCAAAAATCCTTTTAAGCTTCTCTGACACTCCAGCCATGTAAGGAATGATTGTGCAGTCATCATCAGACCTGACCGTGGCCTGGGAGTAGAAGTTTACAGGAAACCCACCCACACAGATCAATACTTACTGTTTGACTCCCACCATCCACTACAGCACAAACTAGGAGTCATCAGGACCCTAAGCCACAGAGCAGAGAGCATCCCCACCTCCACAGAAGCCAAGAAGAAGGAAGACAGACACCTGAAGACAGCACTTAAGGCCTGTGGATATCCAAAGTGGGCCTTCAACAAAGCAGTGGGACATCCTAGAAGAACAAGGGATCAGTCTGAGAACCAGACCCGATGGAAGAACCTGGTCATTCCTTACATGGCTGGAGTGTCGGAGAAGCTTAAAAGGATTTTTGGCAAACACCTCATCCCTGTTTATTTCAAACCCACAAACACACTAAGGCAGAGACTTGTCCACCCAAAGGATGCGATACCAAACCATGAAAGGAGCAATATAGTATATGCGGTCCAATGCAGTGAGGAGTGTTCAGACGTTCTACATCGGAGAAACTAAACAGCCTTTAAACAGAAGGATGGCCCAACATAGGAGGGGCGACAGGTCAGGACCAGAATCAGCAGTACACCTCTATTTGAAGGACAAAGGGCATTCTTTCAAAGATGAGGATATACACATATTAGACAAAGAAGAGAGGTGGTTTGAAAGAGGAGTAAGAGAGGCCATTCATGTGAGCATTGAAAACCCCTCCCTCAACAGAGGTGGTGGGCTCCAGCATAGTCTATCTGCTACTTATCAGGCTGTGCTTTCCAAAGTCCCCAGGCAAATCAAAAAGCCTTCACCACCAAGGCCATAGCTAACGACCCATTCTTGACAGGTTTCAGCACCTTAGGCCATTGTTCACCTTAAGGCTAAGGATACTATTGTCTCCCTAAGGAGCCTATTTAGGCCACTGTTCATCTTATGAGCCTAATTCAGGCCAGGGTGACAAGAGGTCAAAGCTGCCTATAAGATGGAGGATTTGCACTAGCTGTATTCAGACCGATTGGATGAACAGTGAAACGTTTCTATCTCTCAAAAAAGAAGTCCAGTAGCCATGACTCAACTTCCAGATAAACTCACCTGGATGACTGAGAATCTTCACAGACATTCATGACCTCACTTTTCATTCTGTTACAGGAACTGTAGCTCAACACTTCTAGTCATTACCAGGTTGGAGGAAGTTTGTCATAAAATAATATCCTTTAAACTGCTGTCAGCAGAGCACTGGTAGCAATGAGGCATAATAATAGCAAAATGCTTGGAACAATTTTTATAACCTCCATTACCTAGCTCTATTTTTAACGAGATGTAAGCTTTTGAGAAGTTGATACTAGTAGTATATTAATGTATACATTGTTATATTTTTCTGCAAAGAGATGATCTATTGAACTTATTTATGACTAGCCATTCATGTCAATGTAGTGAAATCCACGAGTGGATACAACGGAGGCATTTGAAATTCTGATGATGGGTTGTCATTCCTTGGTGATTAGAACTAGGGATGTGCCATTCTGTGTTTTTAAACATGCTCATTCACTCATTTTTTATTTCAGCTCCCAGAATTCTCCAAGAATTCCTGAGCGGTGGACCCCTGTGTTTCACTTACATAGGCCAGGGCCTATCTGAAGCTGCACAGCTGTCTCAGTCTGGCGTCCTGGTATTAATGTATACAAAGGGGTCAATGACCACAGTGCTTCCTTGAGGTTGCATTCCTTAAGAAGCACCCTCAATTTCTGTCACCCGAAGGTTGCATTCCTTCAGGAGCCACCCTAACGGGCTGTGAGACTACAACTTTCAGGAAGCATTGCAGCTGGTTCGTTTTGTATATGAACAACAGGAAATGCAGGCCAGAGGAGTCCACCCAGCCTCACATAGGTTCTTCCCCAGGTGAATGACAAGTGTAGGGCTGGATCTCTCAGAAATCTGCCTGGTGAAATCTTGGATTTGGAGTCCAAAGCAAAACATCAGGCAAACCATCAGAGGGCACATCCCTAGTCAGAACTTCACCAGTAGCAATATATACATCACATAGATGCTGTGATCTGATCCATCATCATTGCTGTACACTGTCTACAGATCATGTATGAAGGGGTTCAGTAAACTTTCAGCCCCCTGGCAGGGTGCTGTGAGAAGGTGGGTTATCTGCTTTTGGCTTGATTGCTGTGGATTTGCGCATGGGTGGATTTGCACATGGAAATCTGACCAGCAGAACTTGGAAGGATTGACATGTATTTTATTTGTTCTTCTTCCATTCTTTTGTAGGATTTAGCTGATGAACTTGCCCTTGTTGATGTTGTGGAGGACAAGCTCAAGGGAGAGATGCTGGACCTTCAGCATGGTAGCCTCTTTCTCAGGACACCAAAGATTGTCTCTGGCAAAGGTCAGCATTACTTTCCATTATATAGACCAGGGATGGCAGACCTTTTAGAGGCCAAGTATCCAAACTGTGATTCAAAACCCACTATTTTTTTTTTTTTTTTTTTTTGCAAAGTGCCAATCCAGCCATTTAAGCTGAATCCAGGTGACTGTGAAGGGGCAATGTCGGGGGCCCACAGAAGGGGCTTCGAGTACCACCTTTGGCACCCGTGGCATAGGTTCGCCAACACTGATATAGACCATCGTTTCAAATACTGAAGTTATTGTAAGAAGGCACCACCTAGGTTTTGTACTTTTTTTAAAACCAAAGAGAAATGTTTGTGCTGATCTGCAGCTCTATACTTGGAAAGGGAGTTGTAGTTGCTGGGTGTTGGGATGATCTAGGTTTCACGGCTTTGAAAAGAAGCCAAGAGTTGATCAAAGGTAATGGCATTAGCCAGTTTCAGGGCCCATGTATGGACTGCCCTGCTATCCCAAGACCTAGCAAGCTGCTGTGCAGAGAAGCCTCTGTCTCTCCTGGTGAAATTGCTGTCAGTGCTTTCCTTTCCTTCATTTCCTGACCAGTGCCTTGGCTGTGATGATAGTTTAGCTGGCAGTACATTTAAATAGCATTCAGTGACTAAGCAAAATGTACTCCCCTCCCCACGTCTCAGTGATAGCCACAGAGAGCTGAAAACCATGGCTTTGGTTGTGGTTGCCATTTCCATTCTTTTTCCAAAGGGGTCCATACGGTTGACAACTGGAGCTCCAGGTGAGACCCGGGCCTTGCATGAAATCAGTCATGCGTGTTGCGCTGTTATTGTGAGGGGTTGGTAGGAAGCAAAACTGTACACAAAGCTTTCACGAAACAGGAACGTCGTTGGGGAAGAGGAATGCATGTTGTTGTAATTACGCAATGGTATTTCAGAGCAAGAACGTGGCATCACTCTTAATCTTCCAAACATGATTTTGGATTAGAAATATACACCTTCAAGGAACCATAAAGGTTTTTAAACAGTATTTGGAAACAAGATTCAAGCCTCTGTTGGCTATGGAAACAAAGCCTTGTAAGCAGTTTCTGCAACTGGGGGTTGGGGGAATCTGTGTAAGGCTTTGCATAACAAATCCTTATACAGTGGTACCTTGTATAAAGGAATTAATTCGTTCCAAATGAAATTATGTTAAGAAAATTTTCCTTTATACACATTTCCCATAGGAATGCATTGAAAATGGAGTAATCCCATTTTTATGTTGTACGGATTTGGCCCATAGGCGATTCTGTTAAGCAAATTTCCCCTATCTCCAGAATATTTTATGTTGTACAAATTTTATGTTATGCAAGCTGTTTGTTATACAAAGGTCCACTGTAGTTCAGTCAGTGATCAACTTTGAATATGTGTAATTCTGGATGCCATAATAAGCTTATTCCTGCTTTCTGGATGGGTCACATTGATGTATGAATCTTGAGTACAGGTACATGGTAAGGTATCTCAAATAAATGCAGATTATTAATCATTATTTGCAGACTATGCTGTGACTGCACACTCAAAGCTGGTCATCATCACTGCTGGAGCCCGCCAGCAAGAAGGCGAGTCTCGTCTCAATCTGGTTCAGCGCAATGTGAACATCTTCAAATTCATCATTCCTAATGTTGTCAAGTACAGCCCTGACTGCAAGCTGTTGGTTGTTTCCAATCCAGGTGGGTTGTCCCCTGCTCTGAGTGCTTGGACCACAGCTGTGCCTTTACTTTGAAAGCAAGGGGCACCTGCTTCAGCAAGGGAAGTTGATTTCTGAAGAACCCCTGTTTCTTCTTGGAAGTATGGAAGTAAATCATGCTCACACGTGCTACAGTAGAGGATAAATCACTGATTCCATTTCAGTCTGCATCAGCAAAGCTCTGCAAGACTGCTGTAGGTAGACCATGTCTTCCTAGAGGACAGGAGGTTAGTCTTGGACAGGTCTCATGTGCTTGTATCCTCATATGTGAAATCCAAAAAGGGATTCCCGAGCTCTGACTTAATTGTATTTAAGAGAAATTTGGGTACAGAAATGTTAATACTTGAACACTAATCAGAATCAAATCATCATGGTTTGATGCTAGGTTTGGATTATGGTAAAAATGGAACCTATGACATGAAATAGTGGTTTGGAGTGACTTGAACATATCCTATGGGTCATTGAACTTGTCACAAGAAGTGTAATTGAGTGTAGAACCCATCCATTAACCTTCATAGGATAGACCAGGGGTCCTCAACCTAAGGCCCGGGGGCGGATGCGGTCCCCAGGGTCCTGAATCCGGCCCCTGGGATCAATTGCAGACCCCCCCACCTACCCCCTGCTTTGCAAGCAAGCCAGCCTCCGCAGCTGCTTCTATTGCTGAGGTGGGCTATAGAAGCAGATGATCAGCATGCTAGCTAGTGGGACAGTTCAAAGTGGGAGGGCCATGGCAAGGTCTCCCACTCCCCCACCCGCCGCCCAGATGGTCGAGGCACCAGCTGCAGCCAAACAGGGCAATTTAAAATGTCGGCCTTTTTTTTTTTTTTTTTTTTTGGACTGTGGTCCGGCCCCCAGTGGTGTCTGGGGGTAGTGGACCGACCCTCTGTTTGAAAACTTTGAGGACCCCTGGGATAGACAAATGTTAACTGAGTACCTTTTTATGTCGACAGTGGACATTCTGACCTATGTTGCGTGGAAGATCAGTGGCTTTCCGAAGCACCGCGTGATTGGAAGTGGCTGCAATCTGGACTCTGCACGTTTCCGCCACCTGATGGGCGAAAGGCTGGGAATCCACCCTCTCAGCTGCCATGGCTGGATTGTTGGAGAGCATGGAGACTCCAGTGGTGAGTGTGAAACCCACCTCCGCACCACCTCCCTTTGTCAGAGGATACATATTGATTAATTCTGTACTTGTGCACAAATGACTAGTGCATTTCCCACCCCCCCCCAAGCTGTGTCTCTTCATTATTCCCAGCTACCTTCCATATTTGTAACAGGTGGTGAGAGGGTCTGAAGCATGTGTGAAGTAACAGGGTTTATATTATTAGCCTGGCATACAACATGTTACCTGATGAAAGGTATTTGGGACAATCTCCCAACAAGCAAATCCAGCCCCTGTACTTCAGATCGATACGGACTAGGGAGACCAGAAGGAAATTTTCTTTTATGTCTCAGCGTGAAAGCCCATCTAACTTTTCCTGCTGTGTGAAGGTAACACTAGAGGATCTATATTTGACTTGGGCTGTTCTGTTCAGAAAAGGTCAGCTCTGTAATCTAAGTAGGCCAAACTCCAGCAGACCGAATTCTGCCCTTTACTCTTCATGGAGATGTTCAGAATAAATCCCTTCATGTAAAAGCCCCTTGATGGATGCAGTTCTGTAAAAGGCTTTTTAAAAATAAGGTAATCTTTTTTTCACCTCTGCTAGCCTATATTTAGGAGCTAAAGTGCTAAGTCAACTCTCACTCAGAGTAGATAGTAAGGACAGGCATGACAAGGGCTGATAGACACAACATTGGAAGCAACTCCAAAGAGTGCTTGGTTTTCTGGACTCTGGGGCTGCTACTATTCAGAAAATAAGTGCTTCAGGGTTTCTCATAGCCCAGATGATGAGTTATCCTTTCCCAATTCCTAATTAATTATAGGTGAAAGGGTAAAGGTTCCTCTTGTATTTGCGTGTTAGTCATGTCCAACTCTAGGTCCGGTGCTTATCTTCTTTTTGAAGCCAAAGAGCCAGGGTTGTGCAAGTCTGTGGCCATGTGGCCAGCATGGCTAAACACATTTCTGCACACAGAACACTGTTTACCTTCCAGCTTTTTACGGCGGTACCTATTTATCTACTTGTATTTACATGCAACTGCTAGGTTGGCAGGAACCTATGCTAAGTTATAGGCCGTAGTAAAAAGTTCGACACCCCACCCCCAAATTACCTGGAAATTGTTCTTTCAACAGTGCAGGAGAGTCCTGCTGAAACACCCCAAATTCATCTTTCGGAGAGAAAGAGGATATTTTAAATAAATAAAGTCTGATCTAGCACTTGTTCCTACAGTAGCCAAGAAGAGGCCTCTGGAAAATTTAATAAGATATTTATTATTTTTATTTATTTGATTTATGTACTGCAACCATCTAGCAGAAAGCTACTCTGGGCGGTTTACAACATAAACAAAATACAAGAAAACACATTAAACAACTTAAAATAGTAAATAGACTAGTCAATCAAAACCAACATGACAAATAATCATAGTAATAATAAAAAAGGACAAGTAAACACAAATAAATCAAAACCATGTAGCAATTTGAAATTTTAAAAAATGAAAAAAAAAATAAAGAATTAGATAAAGAATAGAGAATTATCATAAGGCGGAGAGGAAGAGTAGCGTCCTATTTATATATGTTAACATTTATGTATGTTAACATACCAAAACCTTGAAGTCAATGTGGTAGTGAATAGGCAGCCAGTACAGAGTGGCCAGAACAGGGGTAATATGCTGGGACCTTTTTAACCCCGTTAACAATCTGGCCGTTGTATTCTACACTACCTGCAGTCTCCGAATTAACCTCATAGGCAGCCCTACATAGAGAGCACTACAGTAGTCTAATCTCAAGACTGCGAGCACATGAACCAGCATAGTCAATGCCCCAACATCCAGGAAGGCCCACAGCTGTGCAGTCCTCCACAAATGGTAATGAGTGGAGTGGACCACTGACGCCACCTGGGTCTCCATGGTGAGCGCTGGGTCCAACAGGACACCTAAACTGCAGACCCAATTCTTCGCGGAATTACTTCCCCAAATGAGAGGGAGCTTCCCAAACCGCAGAGGTCAGCAGTCCCCACCCATAGGATCTCCATTTTTCCCAGGCTCAACCTCAGTCTATTAGCGGCCATCCAGTCCAGCACATCCAAGGGACGGAACAGCATCCACTGTAGAAGACGGAAAGGAGATATAGAGTTGGGTGTCATCCACATATTGGTGACACGCAGCGCCATATTTCCTTATGACCCTTCCCAGCTGCCCCATATAAATGATTAAGAGCATGGGAGGGACCAATTGAGGGACCAAGAGGCGAAGTAATCTCCCCCAACTGTACTCTGGAGACAGTGCTCTAAGAAGGACTGGAACCACGCCAAAGCGTATCCTCCAATCCCCAACTCGGAGAGCCTCCTCCTGTATCAAAGGCCACTGAGAGATCGAGAAGGCCAACAGGGACATTTTATGCCTGTCGGCCTCCCTTAAGGTCATCCATTGTGCAGGGCAACCAATGCTGTTTCTGTACTATGGGGTAACCTACAGCCAGACTGAAATGGATTGAGGACATTGGTGTCATCCAGATCAGCCACCATCCTCTCCAAGACCTTGCTTATAAAAGGAATATTGGCGACAGGGCCTATAATTGCCAATTTGGTCTGCCGCCACGTTAAGATTTTTTCAAATGGGCATAATGGGTGTCTCCTTTATGAGTGACTCATTTATTATTGCCGAAGCCCATTTATTAGTAATAGGCCTGGCTGCTTTTATTAGCCAGGTCGGGCAAGGGTCCAAGGAGGGGGTGGTGGCCCAGCAGCGATCAAGGGCTCTGTCAAACTCATATGAAGTTGAGTGCAATAGCACATGCTCATGTTCCGAACAATGTATTGTGAGAGGCATGCTATTGCTTCAGATAATTATTGTCATCATGACTGATGGCCGCTGATAATTTCCTTGATGACACCATATGGGAATTTGTAGAATCCAGTGCTTGACCATGAGCATGTGATAGAATAGAAGATACCTGCTTCCACTGAAAAATGAACTCCAACTTACCTATCTGTCAGTCCATCTTTGACAGATTTGTGAGGTCCAGTACATGTTCTAAACAAGCAGGCTTGTTCACAGTATCTCTTCCGCTTGATAAACTTGGATACTTGATTAAATGATCCTGTGTATATTGTCTCAATCCCATACTCTTTTCTACCTCTTTCCTGCTGATTGTTGTGTCCATAATAATGAAACTCTACCACTAGAATTCTACTTCAGTGTGTAAACATTCTGTTAAAGGCCTGCATCTCACATTTAGGCAAAACAAAAGCAGAATTCTTCTGTCACACATGGCAGTAACATGACAGCCACTGCATTTTCCTCCTGGGGGTATGAATGAAGAGGAACAAAACAGTGGTGGCTAATCTGGCCCAAAACAGAAAGTGCACAGATATTAAAATCTGTTGAATCTTTAGGTGCCAGAAGGCTGGGTAAGCTGCTTTGCTTGTCTTTCACTTTCCTTGCATGGAGAAAAGTGAGTGGAGAACAAAGCTGAATAAGTGCCTCCCTAGATACCCCTCTTCTTCCCAACAATTTCTAGAAGTAGCAGATGGACTCCTACATATCTAATCTGACACTGTATATTTCCCATTTGGAGTGATTCCTCTTTTCTTGACTTAATGAGAAAGTCTGAGGGGGAAATGGGATTCATATAGTCACAGTAACACTGATCACCTGTAGAGAGTTAGTAGCACATCCTAGGTACTGCAAATCTTAATTCTATATCAAGATATGTGATTGGTATTCTGAAAGGTGGGAAAACTTGTACCAAAGCTTCCCCCCCTTCTTTTTGTTCAGTGCCTGTCTGGAGCGGTGTGAATGTTGCTGGCGTCTCCTTGAAAGGTTTACATCCTGATATGGGGACTGACAACGACAAAGAACATTGGAAAGAGGTCCACAAGCAGGTGGTAGACAGGTAACATTTTAAACATGTTGGTAAATTTGAGGCAAGCCAAAGGCTGCAGTAGAGGTTCTACCAAACTTTTCAACTTAGTTGAAACAAAGTTCTCCAATACACGGATCACCCACCAAAACTGGTTATCACTGATCAGCGGCCACATTTCTATACTCATCTCATAAACTAGAGAATTTTGAGAAAGTTCAGTTTGATTGGGGGTGCAGGGGCGGAAATTAATACTGGACATTGATATTTAACTACTTGAAGAATGTACCTATTTAACAAATAATTGCTCTCGGGGAAGGGCATTTATATAACTAAGTAATAACTTGTTTTAACATAAACATTAATAAATTGAAAATAATAAATAGAAAACAGTTTCAAATGTAGCCTAGGATGGGTGGCTGGCACGGTGGCCAAGGAATAGGATTCTGGCCATAATTTCTGAAAAACCACAGGCAGGTCAATCACGGCTAGTTTTGCTGATAGGTCAGTACTATTCAATATCATCCTCTGCAGTGCTTATGAAGTTATCAAGCTGAAGGGTTACACCTCTTGGGCAATTGGGCTTTCCGTGGCCGATTTAGCTGAAACCATAATGAAGAACTTAAGGAGAGTGCACCCAGTTTCTACAATGGTAAAGGTAAGGCATTATGATCTGTAATTTGAGCATGGAGACCACCTATTCCAATAACTGTTTATTGCTCTTCTAGATCCATCTTTTTTTTTTGACACACTCCCCCTTAAAAAACGGTTCATGCAACAGCAATTTTACTTGTTTAAAACAAAACAATATTTTTTACTGGAAACAACCTTTGAACCAATGCTGGCAAATTGGTCATTTTCTTCTATTTAGTGTGTAGTACATATTACACAAATATTTAAGATTCACTTTGTATCCTAAAATATAAGGGGTCCAGGTGAGCCTGTTAGTTAAGGACTAGGATTAAATGGTACAGTTCACTTGACTGAAGCAGTTCCGTCAACAGGGCTGGAGAAAGAGGGAAACTTCCTGATAGGCACACACAGAAGTTGAGAAGGTGGAACTGTTCTTCATGTCAAATGCGCATTTTGTTGTACTGAATGAATAACCAAGTTACCAGTATAAGAAATAGCAACTTCATGAGACTGATTGACAGTATATATAGCTGAGCAGAGGCCCTAAGGTTTACCCATCATGGGTAGAGACTGCTTACTGGTAAACGGAAGTAAACAGCTATCAAATCTGCTCTGTCTAGATTCTTTCTGCACCACTCCCCGGCATGGGTTGGTCTTTTCTCTTCCCATGAATTGAAAAAGTACATTCGCTACACACAAACTAACACACTCTTTTATTGGCTTGTGACCTTTTAATGTTCTCTTTTTCAGGGTATGCATGGGATTAAGGATGATGTCTTCTTAAGTGTACCTTGTGTGCTGGGCTACTCAGGCATTACTGATGTGGTAAATATGACTCTCAAGAGTGAAGAGGAAGACAAACTGAAGAAGAGTGCAGATACACTCTGGGGCATCCAAAAGGAACTTCAGTTTTAGGCCTGGTGTCCTTGCTCCTTCACTGCTTACTTGCGTTTCTTGGGTCATAGTGAATTGTCTTGTTGTACTTTGCGAGTAGGTCAACTCCTTCGTGATGTGCGTGAGCTAGAAACACATATACAGCTAAAATTCCACACAATTTTCCTATTCAGTAGGAAACTTGCAGCTCCTGTGTACTGTAGTGTAGAGCTGCAGCAGAACCGGATTGCAACTTTGTCTTGCCGAATGGTGCAAAAGAGATCCAAGAAGTTGGGGAGCAACATTAAACCCTTCTTGGTCTCTCCTCAGCTAAATATAATCTCACTGCAGAAGAACACAGTTGGGTCTTCCAAAAACTTAGAGAAACCAAAGAGTCTCTTATAATCAACAAGCACTGGAAAAAAAAATACACTGACCAATATTTTCTGCTGATAGTTAACTTAAATTTTCACTACTGAGCAGCTCTAAATTAATTTTTTTCCAGACACAGCTGCTTTTCAAATCTCTGTGCAATCTTTCAAGAGATGCTTGTGTATTCTCCCAGAGTAGTCATCTTAAATGGAAAGTGAAGAAAACCTCTGTACGCAAAATTACAACTGATGCAATTGTCCAACTGTAGTACCAGCCCAATGAATAAAATAAATAAACCCATGCTGTCTTTGCCTGTCTGATCTGTAACAAGCATTGCAGAAGTTGAAATAATTCAGAACCAATTCAGAAATATACATGATACAGTGGTACCTCAGCTACAAACGACCCAGGTTACATAATTTCCGGGTTACATAACGAAGTCCATTGAAAATAATTGCTCAATTTACCCTCATCCCCCAGGAATACTGCTATACGGTTACGTATCCCCCCCCCCCCAAGAATGCATTGTGCCCCCCTTCCAGGGAGTTGCAGGGAACGGATCAACTTCATAACCTGAGGTAAGATAAAGGTAAAGGTTCTCCCTGCACATGTGTGCTAGTCGTGCCCTAGGGACGGTGCTCATCTCCATTTTCAATTCAAAGAACCAGTGTTGTGCAAGTCCATGGCCATGTGGCTGGCATGGCTACATGAAACCTTGTGTACCTTCCTGCTTTTAATTTATATTTAATGCTTTTAATTACATTTAATATCCAGCTATTTAGGGTGGAGCTCAACGCTTGCAGTAGGACAGTTTATATAAACAAAACCGGAAAGGAATCGTGTAGGCTTTTATGTGCTACTGTGCCAAGTTCAAGGTCTTGTCCTTGTCCTACATTGGCCAAGCAACAAACGGATCACCTTACAAGCCAGTGCAGTCACTAGGGTCATCAGGAGGTGATCTGCTGGTCGCTAGACCAGCTGCCGATAGCCATGCCGTAACAACATGGAATGTGTTCTTTGATTGTGTTGCTCTGTTTGGACACATGCAGTGTGATGAGGAAAGTCATCAGTCTTGAGATATCATCAGATCAGTACCTCCCAAATGGTGTGACAGGACACCACCAAGCCCACCCAGGAGCAGAGGGGAGCCTGCAGAAGTACCCCTCAGGCCTACAGACTTGCCTTCGGAGAAGACGAAAACAAGCAGCAAGATACAAATGGGAAACAGCTGCATCTGTGAATTCTGTAGACTAAGAAGCAGCTGGATAATTACTATGTTGGACCACCAACATACCTCTAAAAGGTGGGGAGTAAGCTTTCAGTCATTCAGGACTCTGGTCAGGCTTGACGTTATGCCCAGCTATTCTGGCCATGGGAGCTTTTAATTACTTCAGTGCCAAAATGGAGACCACAAGCCCCAAGAGCCTGCCTGAGACAGGCTGTACATCTAGTATTCAGAACCAATAGCAATCTGTATCCCTGGACAAAGGCTTGCAAGCCATCAGCAAACTCCCTTCATTGCCTTGCGTGCGTGCGTGCTGTGTAAGTCGTGACCGACTCTTCGTGATCCCATGTCTATGGAGTTTTCTTGGCAGGAATACTGGAAAGGTTTGCCAGTTCCTACTCCAGGCGCCTACAGCACCTGGTATTCCCTGGTGGTCTCCCATCCAAGTATTAACCAGGGCCGACTCTGCTTAGCTTCCAAAATCAGGAGAGATCGGATGTGCATAGGGCATGTAGCTTCATTGCCTTACCCTGTGTTAATAAAAGGAGTGGAAGCATTATGTAATAAAGTAAATTCCCTATTGGTAGAGATGGCGATTATGATGGTGCATTCAGACAACAACAGTATATTACCTAGTGTTAGCAGCGAGATACTGCATGAGCCCTATTCAGTCATTAGTAGACCTGCTCCCATCAACACACGTAACAGGATGTCCCAGTGGGAAGAGTATTTTCCCTACATGCAGTGATTAGGGGGTCAATAGAGAAAAACTGCTGCTCATGTGTAGGCCCTATTAGAATCAAAACCATCAGGTTCCATAGTAACCATGTGCAGATACTTGAAGAGCGGGGCACAGCTAAATGCTTCCTTAAGGCTGTGGATGAAAATGTTACTAATGCTTGGATAGGGCTACAGGTTGTAGTGTAGTGCAGTGCCTCTTAAAATAGCAAGTGGATGGTTTTCACTGGGAACCTTCTCTTCACCGTGGAATCTCTAAACTGGATGACTCGACTATTGAGCATGAGAATCTGTGGGTGAGGATAGGGAACAGTGGTATTATCTGATAAACTCAATTAAGCAGAACCCACAAATTAGAAGTACAGTCAACAATTGAGGGCACTTTGTAAGAATTAAGCCCACTGAACAAAAGTGGTAAACATGCACAGGATTAGGCTGTGCAACGAGTTCCTTGAATAACAGAACCACAATTTATCCCAATTTGTATCCTATAAACCTCTATGCTTTTATTATAAATTAATCTCAAAGTTCACAAGTAAACTTTTCCGCTGCATCCTGCAGGTGTTAAAGCACAGAAATGGCATGTACTGCACAAATGTCTGTAGCACAAGAAAAAAGGGGTTATGCAACAAATTTTATTCAGCCACCAGCCCAGCAATGCAAAAAAGGTTTACAGAGAATAGAAAGTGCATTAAAAGCTAGTCCTTACCAAAAACAAGCAAAAGAAAATATATTATCCATTCAAAATATCTTACAATTGAATGATGTAATAACTTATTTTGGCCACCTACTGATTAAAAGAAAAATAAAAGGGAATATGACTACTTGGTGTACACCATCCTCATGTATGCCAGGGGTTAGTAGAGGTCACTGAGTCCTGCCGTCTTTCTTGCTTTCTGCATAAGTGCCCTCAGTTGGAATTGCTTGCGAGACAAGAGGCGGACATGCTGAGAAGAGATCAAAAAAAGCCAGAGTAAACATCACTCGAGCCTGATGCACATTCTGTATTTTATTTGGTTAGAGCCACTTTGATCAAATAACTTCTCTACTGAAAGGAATGCTGAGAATTGTGGATTTAGGTTTAAAATAACCGTGAGAAGAACTTGATGTAAACAAAATCAATCATCAAGCCACCCCCATCTTCAGTTGGGTTCCACTTTTCTCAAATCACAAGGGAATGTTGGAAAGTTGTTTTATATACACCTGTCAGCCCCATGTTGACTTTGACCAAATGTCTGAGTGAATAGTGTTCTTGAAGTTTGTAACAGTTATCATAATATAGAGAGGGGATCATATACTATGAAGTAAGGATCAGCAAGGATTAGGTATATATAAGAAGCATGTATGGAGGATAGGTTGAAAACATGGGGAGAGAAGTGGGCACAGAACAAAACAGAAAATAAGATGAGAGGCATTGCTGGTCACTCCATCACGTTCTCTTCTACTTACCTGTTTCACTGAACTATACCTTTGCTTATGAGAGAGTAACATTTGTACTTCCTATTTTTTCATTACACCTTACGAGGAATGGTATTTCTGAATATTTAAACCTACCTTTAGAAAGATATCAAGATCTATCACTCCACGTCTCAAAGCTTCACCCAGATAAAATATGGTGTCTTCAATGGCATTCTCCTCAGCGTATAAGTTCAGAATCTGTTTATAAAGTGGTGCAGTTGGAACAATAACTTCATCTATATCATTATTTTCTGTCTGACTTTCCATTTTTTCCAAGGCAGAACTCAGTTCTTCATCTTTCTTTTTCAGGAGGTCAATGTTCTTGTCAACTTCAGCCTGAAAGAAACAGCAGTCAATAGTTGTCTTTAAATCTGTATTGTAACATCAAATTCCTAAACTTCACTTCAATGCAAGTGAATCTCGTTGTACAATATTCTGAAAATATGTGTATACAAGAAGCAAAATTATCAGTTTCATCTGGGTTCAAAAAGGAAACACCATTGAGGTAGTGATGCCTGGGTGTGTGAACATATGATGGTTTTCAGGCTGAAAGCAATAACATGATTTGGGGCTCTGCAAAATCAAAGTGGAGACTGTCTATGGATAGTGTAGGAGCTCCATTTCAAACTCCGCACAAAGGGGAAGGATGAAACTGGAAAGAGACAAGAAGGAGCTGGATTGCTCCTCTTCAGCCATGGTAGGTATATGCAAAGTCTTAACACCTGAGAAAACGCACCCCCTTTTTAGGTGCTGCAATCAAGGCTAAATGAAGTATTCACATATAGTGGCACCAACCCCATTTTATGCAAGCAGCACAATCTTGGCTATTTTATTTCTAACTTTTCTCCTAATGGCCCCCGACACAGATTCTGTCTTTTTGTGGCTAATACAAATCAGGTCAAATGCTTTCACTGAGCTCTTCTTCATGACCCTATGATCCTCTTCCTAAAACAGAACTACTAGCTTAGTTACCTTTTTTGCCTGTATGTATACCACTTTACATTTAACAGCTTTGCCAAACAGTGTTTGTCATGCTAATGACAATGCACACAATTTGCAGAAATTTGGTTCCAGCTCTTTCTATCCTTTCTCTGCTTATTTTTATTCCTTCAAGTAATTCCAAATATGGATTTAAACATGCAAACTTATCTATGCCACTTTACACCATCCACTAATGATGTAAAAAACACTGGCCATAATTAATGGGCATTCACATCTGATCTTGCTTGATTTCAGAAGCTAAGCAGGGTTGGCCCTGGTTAATACTTGGATGGGAGACCACCAGGGAATACCAGGTGCTGTAGGCGCCTGGAGTAGGAACTGGCAAACCACTCCAGTATTCCTGCCAAGAAAACTCCATGGACATGGGGTCACAAAGAGTTGGTCATGACTGTAATGACACAACACACACACTGTATACAGTAAATCAGTAAGAACACTTTGGTTTCTGATGTTTTATACTCAGGCTTGTTGAGGGGGAGTGCCGTTGAGTGATGTGAAATGCTGAGCAGATAGTATCAGATGATACTAATGTTTTCATATCCCAGTAAGCTATATTGAAAGAAGAACATCCCATTTATGATGTTAAGGCTCCGCCCTTACAGAGAGAATCAAGAATATTGCAAGCACTCTACTGCCTCCCATTAACATCACTGGAAACTAAGAGAAAGCTATAACTTCCATTGGTTCATTAAAAACTGAAGTAATATTTCAAGAGCAGTATCCTAATAATAGTTTCAGTATTTTTAAAACAAGTACTTTTTATTTCTTGAGAGAATCCTCTGAAATTTGGTGGGGTAACTGTCCCTTCTAGTGGGATGAAGCCAACCATGCTTCAGATAAAAAGCAATAAGGAACTCTGTGTAAGAGCTAATGTACTGGTTCTCAACCTTCCAAATGCCACAACCCTTTAATACAGTTCCTCATGTTGTGGTGACCCCTTGCCTTGCTTGGAAGAGGCCACACACCCCTTTGACAGCCACTGCCGCAGGTGCCATAGAGAACTTCCCTCTACAGGCACTCCTATAACAAAAAAAAGATCATATACTTAAACTACCAAGGAGCGTTGACTTTGCGCTGAGGACTTTGTTGTATGTTTGACCTTGGAAACTGGACAAACCACATCAGTCATTTTAAAAATAAAGAGTATTTAACACCATTTTAAATTGTCCTCTACCATCTGTGGATTCTATTTGCATTTACACCAGTTTCTACATCCCTTACTTTTTTTCCTCCTGTGCCTTTTCTACTTATACTGCTGGGATGATGGGCGACACTGGCTGCAAAGGCTTTATTTTCTTAGCTGAACTATCTTACCTCTGTCCTGTATCTTACAGTGTTCCTTGTATTTGGCTAAACTTGTATATATCCTGAGACGCAGGACAAATAATTGTATGCCCATGCTCCTAGCCTCAAAGCAGTATAACCCAGTTGTGCTGTGTGGGAACAGGCTGCAAAAAAAGTAAATACTCCATCCCTTGCAGCTGCCTTCACCAGCTTGCCATGGATGATTTTCAGCTAACTGCGAACTGCTACAACCAACATAAATGCTAGAATTAATAGAACTGAATGAAAAACATCCAGTCACTACCACCAGATAGATCTGTTACTTTTTAGCAAGATGAGCAAAAGTCGCATAACAAAACACTGAACAGCTTTCCTAAAAAAAACCTGCATGATGAAACAGGAATTTCCCTTACCACTTCTTGGTCTAGACGAGTTACCATCTCTTCAAGCTTTTGGTGACCCTTCTTGAGGTCTTCTTCTGTGCGCTTCAAGGCATTGAGTTCTGCTTGGGCACGGTCCATTTCTTCCTTCATTCGCCATCTCAGTTTATCACTGACCGCCGAAATAAGAGAAGCCCGAATAGTATCCTCACTAATTGTGCCATCTCGACTGGGACCTGCGGAGCAAAATTCAGTAACAAACATCACACCTCTCAGATCCAAAGATGCTTTATAAGGCATAATGGTTTAGAAACATTTAACAAGTAAAAGCCATAAAACTGTATGTCGCGTTAATCTGTAGAAGCTACTCTACTGAAGGTATATCCATGAACTTCTAAGATGCTTATGAAGCTATTATTCGTCCGCAGTAGGGTATTGCCCACCTTTTTAGAGTGCACCTATCATTTTCTACAGAATTCTGCATTTATAGTAAAAAGCAACAACTGAGTTTTAATCTGCTGATTTTTTTAAAAAAACTGTACTATGATGAAAGAAATTTAGGTCCTGAACATAGGTTTAACTTTCTGACATTCAAATTCCACAGCCATCCAATCTCTTTGAACTACTCAGAGGTAGATGGATATGCCTCCACATTCAAAACCTTATTATGAAAATGCATGTGCCTTTGTCAGATTACTTGTCTTAATTATTGTTTGATGAATGCTCTGAGACAATGAACTGTAACAGTGCTACTTTATACAAAACAATTAAATGCTTCTTTATTTTTGATGCAAATATTACTTTTTTCATCTACAATAATGTGTTATATAAAAAACTACACAAACAAAATTTGGCATAACAGTTATCTTGCACAAGCAAGGTTTCTTAGTTAAATCCTTCATTCCACTACTCAACTTGCAAATTCACACTACATACAATTTTTCCTATTGCATCCTCTCCGGCAACACTCTTCTATGAGCTGCTTCTACTTCAGATTTCAAACTGAAAAATGTTAATGTCTCATCTTAGTAATTACCATTAATCCTCTACATACAATTTCAATGGGTTTTCAATAAAAGTTATACAGTTCACAATAAAAACAACTCTAGGTAAAAATCATAACACTCTAATATAAAAATTGTATTTTACCTTAACACACCAACTCAAAAGTGCCCAACTGGTATCATGTGTAGCCTGTTGCCATCCATATGATCTCAATATTAAAATGCCTCTTCTTAATCAAAGCTTTTCTCACAATTATCAGTCCATTATTTTCCTTTTAAGATGTTTGCTGTAGTACCAACAGTGTCCCAGTTTGGAAAAAGGAATCATGATGCAGTCTGTTTCAGAGATCTCCTCGCCAGATCTTCAGTATTAATTCTGTGCAAGTGTCCAGCCAGCAGAAATACGTGAACTACTGACAATGTCTATTCATGCTACGCTTGTAGATCATTCTGCTTTAGATTCATTCAGGGTTGTTGTCTCTTCATGTCAAAACGGCTCTGGGGACCAGTCTCTTAATGGCATCTCCCAGCTGACCTCAGTTGATGAAAGTGCACAATACTCTACAAGCTGTTTTCAACATTTCTTCCTCCTTATAGCTCCTTCCACTGCAGTTCGGATGAATCCACAGCAACATCAGATGAAAACTTTTGTTATGCAAGGATGACTGATTTTTGAAGTGTTCCAGATTCTTTTCATTGCATGTGAAGTTTTGTTACCAATTTCCATATACACACTGAAGTGTTCTTATTCACTGTTACTCCCTTTACTGAACCATGAATCTTGGATTAATTTCAGTTAAAGGTCAGTCTTAGGTTAAGGTCCATTATTTTGATCACCACTCTTTCTACCTAGCATATATACAGAGCAGTGAAAACTAGTACCAAATAAAAAACATCTTCATAACCAAATTTATGTAAATTAAACTAAATTTTCTTTTAACACTAAAACTTTAATACATTTCAGTATTTTACAATGATATGCAACAATGATACATTTCCTCCACAAGGGTTTTTTTTTCCTAAAAGAAGTTTCTACCCAAAATAACTCTCTCCAAACATTGCCAATATTACTTTTCTATTATAAGGAAGTAAAATAAACATAGTTTAATAGGAAAACCTTATGAAATATATAGCTCCAGATTCCATTCTATTCAGGAACATGCTGAAAGATTTCCTACAATTAGTACGGCCATTAAATGTCCCACTATCAGATATTTAACATCTGTCATATAGAAATTTTCAACACACATGTATATTTATGAGAAATGAACAACTATAGGGGAAAAACTTATCTGATGCATACTGTTAGATGAAATCTCTAATGTCAACCAAATTAAAAATAAATTACTTTAACACTCAAATGAAAAAGCAAGGATCAGTCAATACCTATTGAACTAAAGACAAATACAATGATACAGTTGTATATGAGTCAGACTCCCCATTAAATAGGTAAAAAGGGAATTATGATACCTACTCAAACACTAGTGTGACTAAAAAAGAAGGGAATAGGATTGAGACTAAAATAGAAGTGGAAGCCAAAATGCAGTATTTAAATGTACTTTCTTAATGTATCATAGCCATATTGAACTGCTCTTAACTAGCAGGTATGCAACACTGCATGTGGGAGTCATTCAACTTTCAAATATTAACTGCCTTTTGGCCAATGAATGTAACAGGAAAAGTTAATGCCATCACTTTGCAATACAAAATGGAGAAATACGATCTCAGGGTGATTTGGATGAACTCTAAACATTTGGAAATGTACAGTACACTAGCAGTATTACAAAAGTAAGCTTTAACAAGCCAAAACAACACAAATAACTACTGATTTAAGTAACGGCTTTTATGTATATCAATTTCTATAAAAATATATCTGTCTCAATTCATCCAATTGCTGAATTAAACATTCCTTTGGCTGCGGGTAATGCTGGATTTCCATTGATGGAATAACACAACCCAGAGGAAGATGGTTATGAAGGACCTCCCCTTCCCTCTGCAGCTCCCCACATAAACAGGCACATGCTCTGATGACACAGGAAAGCTACTGGGGTTATTTTCAGGTAGCAACAATGGGTGCAGCAAAAAGGGGAAGGAAAATAACTTCCACTACACTTGCATTGCAATGCCAGGAAAGGTGAGGTTTAGGCTCAACAGCTGCATTTAATAGACTAACTGTTATGTCATATGACTAAGAGGCAAAGGAACACAACTTAACATTCTAGAACTTTCAGAATGAACTTGAGTTTCTGATGGCACTAAGACCGCTCCAACTTGAAGCAAACCAGCTGGTTGGGTTAATTGAACATGGACACATTCAATTAACAATACTGACACACACACACACACACACACACACACACACACACACACACACACACACACACACACACACACACACACACACACACACACACACACACACACACACACACACACACACAGGATTTTCACAACACTGTAAACATAAGCCAAGCTTTTTACATGTAACTTCTGCTTGCAGATGTTGCACTCTTATTACTGATCATATCAAGAATTCTAAGGAATTAAAACTAAAATGAAGGATTTACTCCTATAATATGAACAATCAAGTTCAAAGTATATATTTTATTCAATAAAATGTCTGTGAAGATTCTCAGTCATCCAGGTGAGTTTATCTGGAAGTTGAGTCATGGCAACTGGACTTCTTTTCTTGTGAGACTGAAACGTTTTGCTGCTCATCCAAACAGCTTCATCAGTCTGAAGAAAGCTGTTTAGATGAGCAGCAAAATGTTTCAATTTCTCAAGAAAAGAAGTCCAGCTGCCATGACTCAACTTCCAGATTTTATTCAATACTAACAAAAGTTACACTTGTCGTCACCATATAAACTCGTCTTGCTTATCATCCCTACCCACCCACAATCACACACGTTGCATTTACATGCATTTTAAGTCAACTTTATGCAACAAAGTTTACAATGGAAATCAGCCCTATATTCTTACATTCACAATGCTTCTTTCTGAATAAGCACACCCAATATTTCTATTTACGGTGGAGATGTCACTAAGTGATTTTGACAAGTATAAGCTGCCTAGGTGCCCTAAGCACATCTGATTTTGCCTGATTTCGGAAGCTAAGCAGGGTCGGCCCTGACCAGTACTTGGATGGGAGACCACCAGGGAATACCAGGTGCTGTAGGTGCCTGGAGTAGGAACTGGCAAAACCACTCCAGTATTCCTGCCAAGAAAACTCCATGGACATGGAGTCACGAAGAGTCAGTCACGACTATAACAACACAACACAACACAACACACACAAGGAACTGAAAACTCACTGAATATCAGGGACCATACCTACATACATTCTCATGAAACCTGCATCTCATTTAAAATTATTTTTAGTTCATGCAGAATATTAGTGTGTCTGAGAGCAACACTCCCACCATAAGATTCAGAATAAGGTATGGGCATCAAAGTAAATGTGCATGGTTCAGTTAACTAAGTTGTTTTGTATGCCAAGGACAAGGGCCATCATTACTCAAAAGAACTCTTCCAACCTACAAGATGCTGTCCCCAAGAAAACAAAATCCTATTCAAGCAGTGGGCCCTCAAGTGGGTACACACACTCTTTATGTTTTGACTCCCCTTCAAGCATGTAAATACCTATAGTATCCTCTCTATATCCACATTTAGAAACAGGTTGTTCCATGTCAAATCAACCAATGCATGGAATATTGATGTCATGGATTCGGTTCATTTTTGGTAATTACCTTACCATGAGATGTTTTGGTCCACCCATTTCTGAGATACTGCATGCCTAGGCCCGAAAACAGACCAAAATGATTAAGAACCTCTACCTAATGATTAAGAACCTCCCCCCCCCTTGGCTAGCATGTTGGATATTGTGTCATCTCCTGTGGCATTAGCTGGTATGTTCTCACAGACACACACACTGTGAGTCCCATTAGCTCCTGCTATAATGCAGTTCCTTGGTCTTAACTCAGCAAATTTTGAAAATTCTATCTTTTTAGAGGGGTGTTTGGACTTAAACAATTGGTAAATTTCTCTAAGATTACCAAGTATCAGATGCTTTTGGACATCAGTTCGACAACCATCTTTGTCTTTGATTAAACTACAATCTTTCTTGTCAGGCATTTGCCTGCTGACTTCTTCAATGCAGTAAAATTTCTTTACTAAGTTGACTGTATCTTCAAGTAAAAATTTTCAAGGTTTGGGATTAGGTGAAGACAAAATTCCTTTTTCTTTCACAAGTTTCTTTGCCTTCCTAGCAATGCAGTTCCTTTCTCTGAATTCATTTTCTCTTCTTTTATATGATCAGCTATCTGGTAAAACTGGTAAAACCTTTTTTTTTGCAATTTTGAAAATGCAATATCTCAGAAATGGGTGGACCAAAAATCTGAAAAAATATTTTTAAACATCTCATGGTAAGGTACAAATGTACCAAAATGAACCATATCTATGACATCAAGTTCCAAAATGGACTTTCAATGGTTGATTTGACATGGAATGACACAAACAGTAACATGTTCTTGGACAGCAATATTTTGTTTGTGAGGACTTTATCCTTTGTATAACAACACAAAGGCAAAAAACAAAGTACATATCAGTTTCAATGTATGGGAGGAGGGGAGCCTGCCACTTTATATTGTTAAGAAAAAACTATCACGATTTACTTAGCAGCTTCAAGTACATGAGCCCTTTACATTTTCAGTCGCTTCCATAATTAGCCACCCTTTGAGGAGATTATGTGGCACACAGCCTCTTATTTTGGGACTACTCAAGACATTTAACCTTTACCATGCAGGATCTGGTTTCAGAAATGATCTTACGCTACTGACCTTTACAGTCCTGCGCACCAGCAATTGAGTCAGAAAAAAGCACACCCACAAGCTGAAGTTAGCAGTGGGAAAAATATAGTTAACCTATATCTATACAACTATCACCAAGGCAAATTCAATCTGGAAACACAGTCCAACCATTTCATTACCAATCGAGTATTCCTAAGATACAGCCTAGCAAAAGGGTTTTATTTACATGCAGGGGATGAGGCCAAACAAAATTATAAGTTAAAATAAACATTTACAGACTGGTTAACATTTGAATAGACTCGTAATGTTGGCTTGTCATCCTGTGAGCAAAGCTCAACGTCCTGAAAATAAAAATTGAAACAGAAGAAAATCATACACTTTAGAAAATAAACAGAAAAGAGATGAAAATGCCTAGTAATGGTTTAAAAGCAAATTGTACAAGTTTGTCCAGGATCCAACAGTGTCTATCTGCATAATTTGCCACAGATAATTATGGCTAAATGATGTGCTGCTGGGACACTTCAGTCATGTAACTAGCTATGCACTCAACTGCATAACCCAGATGTGCCCTGGCACCTCAAATGGTTGTCATGGCAAATTACACACCCTTTCCACAACCATCAACAGAATTCCAGTCGTTGTGTTGGAAGGAATAGTAAGTCCTAATTCTTGAACCTAATTATTTCACACCCAAGTTACTAATGATCAGTGGAGCTCTTTCAGCATTGGGACCAGAATAATGTATATATGAGGTAGGTATAGTCTTTATATCTTTCATTGCTCGGAATTCAAAGCACCTCAAGCAGTCTTCCATTTGAAGGTTTAGAAGCATAGGAAGGTATCTTTTCCCAGGTCTTATGATTTGTCGTTCCAGCCTAGCACTGTCTACTCTGACAGGGAATGACAAGGGGTCCAAGGCAGATTTCCCTCTTTGCTACTTGAACCATCAGAAACCACCAGAACCTGATACAATCTGCAAAGAAATTGCATGCTGTATCACTACTGCATGGTCCTTCTTTCTCTATTCCCCTTTCAAGTGGAACCAAATTAAGATACTCCATAAAAGCCCTACATGACATACTAGGGATTTCCAACAGTAAGCAATATGACCCTCTGTTCTGTGAAACTGCATTTCACTGAAAGACATGGATCTTGGCCACTTTAACATGAGTATCAGGTATTCCACGTTATTTAGATGAATTAATCTAGGACCCATCAATAGGATCAGTATTTAAGGAGATTCCATTCTATCTACATAAAAATTATCCTTATCTTCTAAAGGATTAAGCAAAACAAAGCAACCCTATGGAAGATGTTACTATGTGCACAGCTGTATGTGTCACCAGAAACATTTGCATTTGAAGTAATACTTTTGGAAGACCATCTCACTAATTCAAAATTATGAACAAGAATAGGTTATTAGCTACCATAAAAATACTGTATAACACAAACCTGAGGTTGACCACAGCTGTTCTCGATCCCCAAATGTAAACACACAATGTATACTACAGTTTATTTCACCAGGTTCACATGGTCAATATAGATGGCAAGTCGATGCTTGTAATATTGAAGCCAGGATTGCAGAATTCCGACTTTCCACTTTTAGTTGTTACAAGATAAAAAACTGACAACTCAGAAGCACAGGCAGAACCCTATGTGTACAAAAGAGTGACCTGATCCCCTCTCCAATCCATCTGGCCACAATGTAGCCCAACAGTGTGGAATGTGAAATGGGAATATGCAGAAGGAGTTTGGAACTTAGGAAGCGGCTGCCGTTGCCTTGGAACATTCAGTATAATACACTTAACTACCTGAACAATATCTTGCCTCAAGAAATCTTTGGAGAAAAATAACTCTCATTCAGCAATTATCCATCTACATGACATGTAATGACTAGAAAATAAAGACCAATATTTTATTTTTAAAACACAAATCGCAAGTTATACAAATTGAAATGGATTAAACAACAAAAAGTGCTGGAAAGCATTTTCACATGAAACAGATAAGACAATAGGTCCTTACAGAATATTGAAGGATAGCCAGAACATTGGCTCTAGTACAAACTAATATGTGAAAGGTAGTCTCTTTCAAGTACCACTAGTAAATGTTGTGATGTCCTCACTGAGACATGCTGGCTCATGCTGTGTAACGGATGAAAATTCCATCCCAATTATTTTTTTTAAAGTATAGTTTTTGTCATCTGGATATAAAACTTCAGAGTTGTTAAATGAAAAAAAAATGAATAAAAATAAAAATATTCACCATCTTCATTCATGTTGCTAATTTGAAGCACATATCATATATATTTCTATTTATTTTCGACATTCCACAATCAAATTTGTGCTGAACAACAATGTCCAAAGCCTAGGAAACTTAGCTGACTTTGTTATTTAAAGTCACGTCAGTGAAGAACTAACTAACATTCTTCGGTAGAGTGCTTTGGCTTCAGAGAAAATAGGGAGACATCATTAGGCACAGAAATTAAGCAGTATATTGTTTGTGAAAGAACCTCAAAGGTAGAGTGCCATAAAAATTATTTACAAGGAAATGACTTATCAAAACAAGAAGGCTTCTTGTATTGTGAATCTTATTCTATAATTTGATTAAGAATAATCAAACTGCTAATTATATGCCAGGGTTGGATTTAGGCATGAGTCTAGTGTATAAAATACAGAGCCCCTGTATTTTATTTTTCCTAATAATTACTACTATTGATTACCAAACAATCAAACAAAAAACCTACGGTATTAATAGAACCTCAACACTGTATCTTCTTCCCTTTATTGTGAAGGTAAAATAAGAAAGGTGATAAGAGGTAGTGTGACTATCTTACAAAGACACTGCCAAACAGTTGTAACAGCTTCACAGCAAGTCGAGCACGAATGTTCAAACCATTTTAACAGACGATATATATGAAAGTCCTTTTGAACCTTGGGAATAACTCAAATTTGGAGGAAACAAAAAGAGGTTGAATGTGACATCGCTACTGCCACCTGTCCAATTATCAAACCAACTTATAATTTAAAATGTTAAAATTCTTTACAGGTACCACAATAGCTTTGACCAATCCGGACACGTTTTGCAAATAATAAATTGTTAACTCAATTGAAATATTTAAAGCAGTGGTGGGCAATTTCCAGATGCCTAGGCACTATGCACACTCAACCCCTCATCCCCTAAACTGCATGGGAATCTTTTTCAGGTCAAGAATATAAACCAGGTGAGGTGTATTCTTCAGGAGAAACTTTGCCCACCCTTGATCTAATAATGATCTAAATATCTACATCTCTCCCACAACTCAGCCTAGTCCTTCAAGGTGAACAGCTCTCTCACAAAAACACTGCCATGCATTTCTATGAAACAAGCAGTTCCATAAATACATTATTTTGTCAGCAATGAGTCTTCTCTTTCCATCAAATGAACCATGGAAGCACACAATGCAAAAATACTTACAAGAACCACCAAGATTAACCTTAAAGCTCTTACTCTCTAAGTTAGGGCAAAACAATTAAGAAAAAGTAGAGTAGATGTGTTTTATTTTTTCAAAAAATGTAATGTTTCATTAACATATCTTTTAATGACATATCTGGAATAACAATCTCTGGCATAATAATCAATTGCCTACCAATTTATTTATTTATTCAATCAATTTTATTCTACAGCTAAAGAAAGACCCAATAAAATACAGTATAAATTCAAAAAAAAATTAAAGACTTAAAATTAGTTGTGCAAGAATTCTCTTTCATGTTTTCTGGGCAAAGAAAAGAAATTTAGCCACAAATTCTGTAGTGGACTTATTTGTGTCTTCTAGAAGATATACCAATCCAAAGATCTGCCTGGGATTATTTATTTTGTGGGGGAGGGGGAATCACACAGGTGAATCTGTCCCTTGCCTTTCTTGTGTGCTAGTTTCAGCACAATGTTTTCAGTTTCCATTTTGCTCCTATGCTTAAAGAACTGTAGTTTAATGTCAGTTTATGAAACAGAATTTGTTTGACTCTGGATATTAAAACAAAACTCCTCAATTAATGCATTGATGGGTAAGCAGAGTTTAAACTAGGGACGGGTCTGTTTCCAGATCACTAGGGACAGAGCCACTATCAGACCTGAAAATGTAGGTCCCCTGACCCCATCTCTGTAAAAAAAAAAAAAAAAAAAACACACACACACACATACAGTAACTCAAAAAGGCACCTAGAGCCCCCAAGGAGGAACCAGGAAATTTTCAATGGTTTCTCGCCCCTCTTATTGAGTTTATGGTTGTTTTATGATATTATTTTGTAAACCAACAACAAAACAAAAAATTGAGGGGAGGCAGAAACCAGAGAGATACTGCTGGGACACACTGGGCTGCAAAGGGGAATGTGGCCTACAGGCCACTTTGCCCAAACCCAGTCTAAAAAGATCAGGATTGGCATAAAAGGGAAGGACAGAAGCAAGAGTGAAAGCTGTGAGCTTCATTTTTACTTGAAATAAAGCTTGTTAAGCCAGCCATGTTATCTATGGCCCAATATTGTTGAACTTGTAAAGTAGCTTGCAGGACGTCCCAACAGTGTTAAAGGTGCTAACACTTGTGATATATTTCCAGAAACAAGTGCCAAAGGAAAACTAGCATCTCCAATGATTTGTTTATGGAACTTCATCATCCCAGTCTCTTTAACTTACATGCTGCCAAAAACTGTAACATTATGTGCCTGTTCTGATGGCACTTGATGACTAGGCCCATCCTACCCATATAAAACCATTAGGCTGATATCATGGTATATTTCCAGAGCACTTTAGGAATTAAAAATCAATTAAACTGCTTGGTATTGTCTCTAGGCAACCAACAGAAAAAGAATTTAAATCAATGAAAAAATAAAACAAAATTTCTAATACAATTACAATTGCAATATAGGAACAAATGTTGTCTATGAAGTAGAGTAATGCAAAAGATTTCCACACTACCAATCAATATCCCCCACCGTACAACCCACCTGTTAATTGATTTCACCATGCTGTGTACCAACTCCTAACAATCTTAGTCTGAAAGAGTTCCCATATTTGTTACAACTGCACTCTCACCAGCAATTCTTTCTCCAAAGCAAAATTCAAACCAAAGTCTCCAACACACTCAGTAAGTCCAGGTTGAAGATGTCTGTTCCACTTTCAGACAAGAGGACGCCATCCAGATGGAACATTCCAGGGGACTCGAGGACCAGTGTATTGTGTGTGATCACAGTCCCTCCGATATCATAGATAAAACGATCAATTGCTTGATTGACTTTTCTCCTGCATTTCTCCACCTTGACTGGGGACAGATCTTGATTCCACACTTTACGGGGCACAATATCAGACCATACCAGAATGCAACTCTTGAATATTTGCTTAAGATGTCCTAAATCTTTCTTCATTCGATTTATGAGATTCATATTACTATCTGTTCCTAGGTCATTTCCTCCTAGATGGATCACCAGCACATCGGGATCTGGTAAACGTCGTCGCGTATGCAGCAGTGTAGGCACTAACTCATCCCATGTCATTCCACTCTTTCCTAGCCAATGTAATTTGGCATCCTCAAGTCGAATGCCCAACTGTGGGCCAAAGCTTCTTTGGAGGGCTCGTTTTTCTGCCCAGAAAACATATGAATGACCACAAATCCATACCTGTTTCTGCTTTCTTCTGCCATCTGCTATTAAGAGAACAAACATGCATTAATGCTTCATAAATTTTGTGGCCCAAGCACTGTTTGCAAATGCTATGAAGTGTCATTTTAATTTGAATTATATGATGCAAAGATATATATCAGAAAATGATACAGGTGCCTCTAGTAAAATAGGTTTAATCAACTACTAAAAACAAACTCCTGGTTTGAATACTACAGACAATTTTACAACACAATGCTGTACAAAGTGTACTGGTTCAACAATGCTTCCGAGAAATGGGATCAATGGAAAATATCATTGGTCACATTCTATTCTGATATCTTACAAGAGCAACTGATTTTTGTTGTCACAGATGTTGCAAAATAAGGGTGAACACATAATTTAGAGCTTGACATATCATTTGTACAGAATGACAGATTATTAAGAAATTGCACATTGCAACACACTCTCTCATCTCTCTCATTTTCCTAAAACTAATCAAAGGAAAAGACTAAAAAGTGAAAAAGTCAGTGCCGTCAAAGGAGATTAAACAGGATGGACGGTTACTACTACTAAGCCCCAGTAATGGCAAAACTTATAAAAGGACAGCAGGTTACAGCTGAGAAACCACTGCAAGTAGAAAGATTGTATGCTTCCATTTTCCACATTTCCTGAGTGATCAACTGAGTCACTATATAACATTTAAAATTCCAAATGCCTTTTCTGGACTGCTTTTATTAAATCTAGTGCAGAAATGTATGTATTTACTTATTTTCCTCTGTTTTCATGAACAGCTATAACTCCAAATGCTGGAAAAAGGGATAGTTTACTCATTATTACCTGAAAGATCAGCAATTTCAATCAAAATGCTGCATATTTCCTAAGCCAACTTACAAAAACCCAATTTTCCTAAAAATCACATGCTTGTTCTCTAATGCCATAGCGTATGACAGAAATGCAATGTAACAACTGAAGGGAAAACTTGTATTGGATGCTAAAGTTTTTCAAGTTCTTGCCTAACAGTCACCATTGCTGGAGACAAAGAGAGCAACAATTCAAACTACCATGAACAATATGAATTCCCAAGGTTAGGCCACTACTTGCAGGTTCCTGGGACTTGTAAGCTGAACAGGATGGATCTTTACATAACTTAGCCCTATATACACATAAAGCACTCAATTGAAGCAAGGTGAAATGGAAGACCGTTGGAGAGTGGCACTGTTATCTCATATAAGCCAACTTCCCATATATGTTCATGAATACGATATGTTAGCAAAACATGTTAATTCTGTTGTAACTTGTACTCTTCCATAGTTCCCCAGCTAGATATAGCTGATTGTTCATGCAGTAGAGAGCACAATGAGGGTAATGACTCCACTTCTAATTGGTAATGAAGGCTGTCTTCACTTCTTCTATATTGGTTGCCATCCCCAACTGACATGGCCAACAGCTGATAAACGGCCTGTAGCATCACCACTTGTTCTGCAGTGACTCCATACTGGTTATACATCTTCAAACATCTTGTGTCCCAACAGTCCTCTTCAAGCTCCCGATGTATCCACAGTTCAGTAGTGTGATTAAATCCTATAAGTACTTAAATAGTGTTCTACAGATCAATTAATATAGCAAAAAAATCAACAACAACAATTCCAGCACCTTTAATAGTAAAGAAAAGGTCCTGGTTACACCATTTATAGCTTCCCTAACAATTTTAAAACTAATGGGTGTCCCAGAAACCTACTTTTTGCTGTTGCATACTTATGGTTAGAAATCTCACTCTCCATGTCTGAAAGGAACAGGTGTCAAAGTTACTCACCTACAGTGGTTACAGGAGGCTGAGAAGGGTAGTGCTGTGTGCTAGTTGTTGCTGGAAATGGTCCCCCAGGCGCAGGGTAAGGATAGTTTGGGTAGCCACTTGAAGGGGGGGGAGGAAAGACCATCAGTGTGACACAGTCTTTAGATTATACGCCGATCAATAAACTACGACATTTCACCCATTTTCAATACAAAAGCAGAATGAAGAAAAACAAAGGCAATAGTCAGAGTAGATTTCAAGCCATTAAAATATGTTGCTACTCACACAGTTCAACAACAGCAGTAGATAGCTGGATTGATTTAAACATAGTCAGTTCTCATTTCTGTTTAAGAATGTGCTATGTTATTAATTTACTTACAGAATTTAAAATTGTGTTCGGAAAGTTTGTGCATGCTTTCAACTTGAAACTGTGGATATGTTCAGGGCACTGAACTGTCCAGAGTTTATCAAACATGGGCTATTAATCATTTTGGAATTCTTTGCCATATGTTCCCACACAGATACTTATACTGCCTCTAGTGGAATGATCACACAGGCACATTCATCTGCTGGAATACACATACATTTTATGATTTCTCTAGAACTAATTGCTTTTCACTGTCTCTAGGCCCAGTTTTTCTATCTTTCCCTATTCAGAATACAGTAATACCTTGGTTTAAGAGTAACTTGGTTTAAGAGCGTTTTTCAAGACAAGCAAATATTTCTTCTGAATTTTGCCTTGATCAACAAGCAACACCTTGATATACAAGCAGTGGAGTAGGTCACATGATCACAAGTAAGCCAATGGTGGCTTCCCCCCCCCCTGCGGGATTGTGGGTGACTATCTGGAACGTTCCACCTCAGGCAGCCTCCAAAGCAGAGAGGAGAGAGGAGTAGAGGTCTCCCTTGCACCAGGCATGAACATTTTCAAAGGGGAGTGCAGGTTAGGGTTTTATTTTTCTTTATATTTATATTTAATTTGTTTTCAACATTCATTCTTATTTTTTCTAACCATTTCTAGTCATGAGGCTCCTAGTCAAGTGTGTATAGGGCTAAAAATTGCATTTTATTATTGTCACATTAAAAATACAGAGCAAAAGCCAGTTATTAGTACAAAGTAGAGCAGATTCCACAGCCAGGCACCTAAACCATGGTGTGGCTAACTTCTTTTGTGAGTTTTGGCATTTTGTGTGTACAGTATGTGGTCTGTGGGACCCCAGAACAAATCTTCTGAATTTCCATTATTTCTTATAGGGAAATCTGCTTTGATATAAGAGTGTTTTGGTTTAAAAGCATGTTTCCAGAATGAATTATGACTCCACAGCCAGAGACCTAGAACATTTCTTACTGATACTAAAGAATTACTTCACATATTCAAAGAATGCACAATAAATGCATTAAAATTAATAAATTTTAAATTTTAAATACATTCTTAAATTAAAAAAAAGATTAAAGTAATCATTATGGTACCTAAGGACTGACTTATTTATTTCAGTGCAAGCTTTACTGGGTCACAACCCAATTCCTCAGTCCCATTAGTGTTTGAAGGAGAGGGGAGAGGATCGTTTGCACAGTGACTCTACTCCCATTGTCACCAACTCTGCTATCTGCTGCTGGGTTTAACCCGACATTTGCATGTTTGATTAGAACACTGAACAGAGAAGCTTTATGACTGCACAGAAGAGCCAACATACCTTAAGACTGAACACAATGAGTTCCCACTTCATATTTGCTTCCCAACCCATAGAGTTTTGGGAGCAGAGCTGACAGAGACATTGTTGCTGCAGGAAGGGCCATCTCTCTCTCTCTCTCTCTCTCTCTCTCTCTCTCTCTCTCTCTCTCTCTCTCTCTCTTTCTCTGTTCTTTGACCAAGGTCTGACTTCTGAACACACCCTTCTAGCTAAAATGAAATACTATGGTGTTTTAACTTTTGCTTCCCTGCATCTTTAAGCACATCTTGACTGAAGCTGAGATTCTTTCGAATAAAAATATTTTAAATAAAATAAAATAAATATTTTTAAACAATTAAAATAAATATATTTTTAAAGAAAGAAAGAAAGAAAGAAAGAAAGAAAGAAAGAAAGAAAGAAAGAACTCGTACAGCACAGCACAGATAGCAAAGTTCTTTCTAGCTGCCTTGTGCAAGAGGACACAGGGGGTACCGACTGCCCACTCTTAATGCATCAAATTCCATGTAGTCCATTTTTTAAAATTGTATATTCTTATGTATGGGTCATATGATCGCAATCAATTTCTGAATAAATCCATAAATAGAGACATAACTGTTGATGTCTTCATAACACAGAAAAGATCATGAAAAGATACAACTGTACCCACAACACAAAACAGAATACTCTATTCACTGTCAATGCTTTCTACCACAACAAAAGATTTAACAAACCCCAGTTTACCTTGGATTAGGAGGTCCAGGTGGAAAAGGAGATATTCCGCTTGGCATGGCTGGCATGTAGGAAGCTGAGGACAATAGCAATTTTGATTATTTTAATAATTCGGGACGATGACAATGTTATAGTTATATCAAAATACTACTGAAAGAATCACATATTTTTAGTAATATCAGTAATTTTTATTCTTGAATTAGATTTATTTTCAATAGACCAGATGTTAGCAAATGCAGAAGTCTTTACTGATGGCCTGTTTTTATGATGGGCCTCAAATTTAGTTTCCTGAATCATTACATCTAGCCTCCCCACCCACCTCCACTTGTTATGTTTTATTTTTGCCTTTTAACTTCACAAAACATAACTGAAATGGGCTAAATGTTTAAATACGATTTTTCAGAGTGTTGTAAGTGAAGTAGTTCCTATGAAAAAGCCAAAATTAAAACGCAGTCTTAGACTCTGCAGCTATTTGAATTATTAACCTCTGGGTGCTAATTGACCCAAATAAAGAGGCTTTAAAATTTTTGCACCAAGTGCCAAGTCAAAACATAACATTTTAGTTTAGCACACAACTTTTTAAGTACAGAACAAGTCTGCTTTAGTGATCAGACATGAAAGTTTGTCCACTACTCAGAGATTTTCCATTTGATTGCACTACAGGTTTTATCCTACTGCTCCTTTTGGATTTTATGTGCAACACAATTTCTAGAACTCAAGATTAAATCATCACTGCTACTTTCATATTTGCAATCTCTTCTTTGGCCAGTTAGGAATGGTTAATCCATACTAGACTGACATTTACTGGCAGAAATCTTATTATCACTACAAAGTGATAATCTCTCTTCTAGTATAGATACCATGAGTACAGTTTATGAAAGGCGAGAATGATAGAGAAAGTAATACAGAACTACCTTCAAGATTCCAGCATTCACTTATCTAACAATGACATATCTATCTTTTATAAACAGACTTCCCTATGCTCAGCATTACCAAATTAATAACAGTGTACAAATGAAAAAAGCTATACATATCAGTAGCATAGCATCACAGGGAACTATTGTAAAATTACTACCAGCTGTCAAAATATTTCCCCATAAACATACTAAATTATCAAGGCATTGATCCATTTAATACTCACAGGCCATGTTCATGAACCGAAATCAATAAGTCATCAGTAATTATAGCTTCCTTCATAATATTACTCTTAACATTCATCTTTTGCTGTTGACTATGTGGACTTCTTGGTAGATAAAAAATATTTTGCTTTCTCTCAAGAATTGGCAATAATGAATGATTTTGAAAAGGGCATGCTTTGACCAATAACCACCTAACAGCATCACCATTGAGAACAGGTGTAAGGAGGCATGTCTCAAGAATCTTCTAGCAGTGTCTGGGTGATGATGCTGATTGCCTTGGAAGTTTCGTCTTGAAGTGTCAAAATGATTACAGGTCACCTAAGTCTGAGAAAGCTATCAATGTACTGTACTCCTGGGCTTGGAAGTTCCAGATGATAGAGCTGGGTAGTAATTCTCTCTGCAAATGTTCACCACCTAAACCTGTAAAATGAACTGAACCCTTCTTGAAATAATAGGTTTGCTACAATAATGTTTGGATTGTTTCTCACAAGTTATCTGTACACAGATAAAGAGACATGTACACACTGGAACAATAAAATGAGTGGATGTATACAAGAGATGGAATGATGCTGCTAATCTGTACAACCAGATGACTGGCTGCAAGTAGTACAGCTATGTTGACTTGTGACACAACCTTCATATGCCACCATACATTTCCTTCTGGTCAAGTAGGTGTCACATACATATAAGGTGACATTCAGATTTTTTTTTTATAAATTTCATATTTTACATCTTATCTTGACAAGGTTAAAACAGATTACATTTACCAAAAGTGAAAAAGACCAGAATTGCTCCTATTCTTTCACATTCTTTCTTTTCTAACTCATTTAACGCCCATACCCCATATGTCCAACATTTTAGCTGTCAGCAATTGCAATTGAAATAAGGAATGCAATATATGATTCCTAAGCATTTACAGAGCTCAACAATATATTCTTTTTCCTAATGTTGGAAACTGATTATGGGCTGGCCTGTTGCTGCTCCTGATGTTTCACCATCACAGTAACTGAACAAAGAAACTCCTAGCATATATTTAGGCCAGGTTCATACATAACACTAGCCACAGTTTAACTGAACCCTCAGCTTAAGCATTCCCTCTTCCCATCAGTGCAGCTCTGCAGAGCAGATAGAAAGCATAGGCTTCCTAGGTTAAACTAACTGCAGTGTGCAATTACATCCAATGTAAGCCAACTGTGAATAGTTTTGAAGTGAGCCACCTGACAGATCCCAAGCCCACACTTCTGACAATATATTCCAGTTGCTGCACAAACCCATAAAAGCGCAAACACTGAAATCAAAGGTAGCCAGAAATTATTTCATTTAATTATTTATTTGATTTATATACTGCTCCATCTCGCCCAACAGCCATTCTGGGCGTTTTACAAACTCTATGACAAGACATGAAAAATGTCTGTTTGGAACTATTAGCAGAGACTCATTTAAAAGATGATCTTCCATTCCTAAAAGCTTCTGGAAGTTACTATTCACTCTTTTTCTACAATAGTAGGTGACCAGGGGTAGGCTAGAAGGAACATACAAACAGCCTTCACAAGGAAACCTGTTTATGTGTTCCTTCAGGTATAATAGCTGTAATTTGTCTATCCTGACTTTTAAAAATAATTTATTCAACCATATGATGATGAACTTAGTCTGTCAGAACAATTCTGAAGTTTAACCTTCAGCCAGGAGCTTGCCATGAAACAAATTCTCCCAAAACATTTTAACCCTGTCCTTAGACATCAAATCTGCAAACATATTTGAAAAGCATTAGTTTTATCAGTTGAGTTTTTTCAGTTCTAGGCTGGACAACTGTCAATAGACAACATTCCAGCCTCAAGAGACGTCATCGAGTGTGTTCACGTGCCAGGAAAGAGTGGCCAAAATTCTATCACTTGATGTAAAGGGATTTAGTGAATCAATTTCTCCATAAATTCAATTTATTATAATGCCCCCACTCTAACTCATGCTAAACTACAATGTTCAAATAAACACGGTGATATTTGATAGATGTTGTGATTTTTTTCAGGCTGTTTGGCCGTGTTATGAGATCCCGGACATGAAAGCCTCTTCGAATACATTCAAATGTTTGTTTTTTGCTGCTACTAATGTATGTACACAAGGGGCATAAGTTGCTTACTGTTTGGTGGTCCTGTTGCCTGGTAAGGTGGGTAGGCTGCTGAAATAGTAGGCCGTGAAAATACTGGCGGCTCATCTCCAAACACAACGATCATGACTTGAATCAATGCTATCAAATCCGATTGTGGCTAAAGGTTAATGCAAATAAGAGAGTTGCCCATTAGCAAATGTAAGAAATCTGTCATCTCAACAGTTACTGAGGGTCTTTCTTTCTATGTATACCTTTCAGTCTAGTTCACTCCAAATCAGTTAGAAACAACTCACTGTAAAAACAACATAACAACATATATTTGGAAAAATTCTGATGAGAATGTGAGTTCTGGTCCATGAATTACTAGAAATGATTGTTGAGATAACATCAGTCCTGCATGCACTACTACTGGGCAGCAGAGGGAAGGCGGCTTTACAGCCTAATGTGAATGTGCAGTACCAATAACTTGACTGACAACATCTGGCAAGCCTCCCTGCTTCCTGTATGTTTTGTGCCCCCCATTGTGATGAAAGTTCCAAGCAGGAAGTATGCAGGGGGCTACTGAAAGATGGAAACTACATTCCCCCCCATCTTTTTTCTGATTTTAACTACAGGTGGCAACTGCAAGTAAATGTACCTTTTTTCTACTTGAAATGCTTCTAGAGTTATTTTCACCATACAATGTGTTAAGGTAAAGGTAAGGTTTCCCCCCGCACATGTGTGCTTGTTGTGACTGACTCTAGGGGCAGGGCTTCTCTCCGTTTACAAGCCAAAGAGCCAGTGTTGTGCAAGTCTGTGGCCAGCCAAGAGGTATTTATTTATTAGAGCTTTTGGGGATTGAGGAACATAACCTATGCAGGTTTTAGCACTGTTTTTAATGTCTGGGTATGTTAATGTTGTGTTATCTGATGTTAAATTGTTTTAAATAACTTTTATTCTAAAATTGTTTTATACAGTTTTGTAAACAGATCATCAGCTGATATCTTATATAGAACAAGCTATGTTTCAAAAAAATAAAATAAAATAAAATAAATGCTGGGAAAGATAATGTCAATAATTTAAATAGATTTTGCAGCAAGGCATTTCATTTTCAAATCATCTCAAGTGACCCAAGATGTCAAAAACAATAGCACCACTAGAACTATGTACAGAGGTACATACTTTACTCAGTAAAAGTAATGTGGTATTTGTTTGATCATTTTAGTACAATATTTGTATGTTCATTGCTTATAGTTTTAATTTTATCTGTTAATGATGAAGGCCACCTTTGGTCCTTTTAAGGAGAAAGGCTGGGTAAAAACATTTCAAATAAATAAATAAATCAGTACAGGGTCTCCATGGTTAAGTCTTTCTGCTATTATATATGGCCAAGGGAGAAAACACACTAAATCATAATCCGCTGTTACTTAAATGATAAAATAATCACAAATAACTTTCAGGATTTTAAAATTGTACTTACATGTTTCCATTCATGTAGATATGGAAGATATATCTTGCCATTAGCATCAACATGTTTGCCAGTTTTTATTGTCATTGTACTAGTTGGTTTAACAAAACAGATTGGGGGATTGAAGGGGTATGTATCCAGCAGCCACAGGCATATTGGAATATTGTAAGTGTTGCCTGGAGATATTTAGAAAATAGAAAGTGCATTGTTTTCTTTCTGACTACAGACGATACTGTCGTAAAATCATGGAAATTTCTGTTCCAACAATATTACTAATTACCTAGCAACTGTTTTGACTCACTAGACCAAATAACATTTATGACTGCATAGTGATGATAACAATGGCTGACCCCTTGAAGCTCATTTGTAGCATGCATCTGGCCACAAACAGTCCATCTTTCTACAAAGTATCGTAAGTACTCAAGATGTATATTGCCACTGAAGATATTTTTAAAACACAGCCAATAACCATTGATGGATCAATCCTCTATGAATTTATCTAGTATATTTTAATACCATACAGGCCAATGGCTTTCACTGCCCCTTGCAGCAAAGAGATAGCTGTGCTTCACAAAATACTGTATATACTCGAATATAAGCCTAGATTTTCAGCCCTAATTTTGGGCTGAAAAAAGGGGACCTCGGCTTATATTCAGGTCAATACTTCTAGCCACTGAGGCAAGTGCTTGGGTCGGTGGCTAAAAGTCATTTTAAACATTGTGTGATGCTTCTCATGACCCCCCCCCCGCATCACAGGGGAGCGGCGCATGATGTTTAAAATGACTTTTAGCCACTGACCCAAGCACTTCCATCAGTGGCTAAAAGTCATTTTAAACATCATACACCACTCCCCCAGCTCACAAAGGAGGAGCTGCCAAACCCTGCTGCATTTCCCACCCTAGACTTATACTCAAGTCAATGCGTTTCCCCAGTTTTGGGGGGTTAAATTAGGGGCCTCAACTTATACTTGGGTCGACTTATACTCGAGTATATACGGGTATTTATTTTTATCTTCATCCCACCGCCATATCTTGGGATCAGACGTTAGTAGAATAGGACTGTGGTATCTGGAGGATCAGTTCCAAGCTCACCCCATGGCAGAAAGTGCAGATGTAGAAACCCTACATGTAGCATAATCTCTATCTAATGCCCAGTTCTGGGGAAATGTATATTTTTTTGTGGGGAGGGGTGTTAATTAATATTTTCAGGAAGGGATGAGTGAAACCTCAGGTACTGATCCCACAGACATGGTGGTCCTACAGTTTAAAGGGGTCCAACCATTGACAGCTAGGCAAAAGCCCTCAGGAAATGGTGGAGGAAAGGACAGGCTTTTAAAATCCTTTTCCCGCCAAAGCCAGCGCGACAGTTGATCGGCGGCGCTGGCTTCTGGTGGGAAAAACCCCACGGTTTCCCCGCACCAATTGCAAGGGAAACCTTTCCCACAGGAATGCATATATGACACCCAGGAGATGCTCCCCCTTTAAAATGTTCTAATCCCCAGGAGACAGTGAAGACAGCTGACCCCCTGCTTCAGGACAGGGGGAAAAAATGGGTCAAAACCCCTCTGTTTCTCCCTCTACGAGTCCAATTTCGGGGGGGGGAGGGAGAGAAGCGAAGGATATTTTACTCATTTTTTTCTCTCCTGCCATTAGCGCTTCCTTCAGGACGGGGGGGGGGGGAATGGATTAAAAACCCTCCACTTCTTCCCTCAAGAGCCCAATTGGGTGGGGGGAGCGGAGGGTTTTAACCTTTTTTTGGGGGGGTCAGTATTTCACTCTACTGCGTGCCCACAAACGGACCCAGGAACAGGAACCGCGAACGGGCGAGGAACCTCTGTATTCTGCTACTTAAGGTGGAGTAGCAGAAGCCCACATGACCACTATCACCCAACTTCAATTCCATGATGCCCACAGCCATCCTAACGTTTTAGTACATGAGGAATTAAAAGTAAAAAATCATCATGCATTTTTCCATATCTCTTTCAATGGAAACAAATTAACCATATACAATAACAATAACAAATTAATTTATACTAAGCTTCAATATATTCATCTTCATCAATTTCTGAAGTGAGCCTAAGATTTGTGTCTACTCCTAAATCTCTACAACAGCAAACTGAAGCTGAATGCATACAAGACCAATGTTAAAAACCTTAAGAATATGGTATTTCAAAGGTGTTCTATGAAGATGTGTGGATTATAATAAATATACTGTATATAATTCCAAGTAATATACATGCAAATTAATCAAAAGGCATACATACCTCTGTAATTTACAGGGATAGTACCAGTAAGGCTCATCAATTCTCTAGATGAACCATCATTAAAAACTGAAAAGAAGCATTACAGAAAATATTCACTTTACAGACATATCAAATAGATAGTTTGAACACTCACAAATACAGATATATCCCAGAATATGTTATTTCTATAGTACTACTACACAATGTGAAATACCTAGCAAATAATTCAGCAAGGTGTGATATGTAACCATTTTCCTTGTAGTACTGAAGAATCCTGCCAGATGGTGCAGTATAGAAATAATAATAATAATAATAATAATAATAATAATAATAATAATAATAATAATAATAATAATAATAATAATAATAATAATAATAATAATAATAATAATGTAATTTAATAAATCAGCTTCCTTTTAATACCCTAGTTGTAAGCATTAAGATAATCTAAAAACCTCAAATTAAAGCAATTATCTCTGCAAATGAAAAACATTTTTCTTGTTACTTAGATATATCTATTCTAATGGAAAAGAGTTTTCTAATTACTATTTTACTAGAGAACATATCTAAATTCCAAGTAATTAATCTACAAGATACTCTATTTCTTCCTCCCAGTAAAATTTCTCATACCATACATGAAAGGATGGATTACTAATAAGAAACTAGCATGAACTAGCTGAACGTCAACCAAATTATTTAAATAGATGAAAAAGATAAGATAGTAAATAACCTACATGTCAGAACATCAGAACTCACCATAGCCATCCATTACAGGCTTAAGATCTTTATATTGAGCAATAACGCTGAGAGTTTCCTGAACTGTCAAGTCTCTGTATTTGTACTTTTGGGGAAAGAAAAGAAGAGGAGGCATAAGAAAGCTTAAAATACTGTACTTGAAAAAGCAAGTCCTAATGGCAACATTTGAGCTCTAAAGCCTTGTCTTTGCAGTTTTCCACTGCAATTTTTGGCAGATGAGGATTTATAATAATTTACATATTTCCCCTTACCTCATGGAGCAGTGGTTAAACTTCCTGCAGCCATAACTGTGCTCATGACCTGGGTTCAATTTCAAGTAACAGGCTCGCTCAGCGTTCTAGCCTTCCAAGGTTGGTAAAATGAGTACCCAGTTTGTGTAGCCTACATAATTACATGTAAACCACCCAGAGAGTGCTTTAACCTGTACACTTTGCTTTACTTTCTTTCCCAGCACAAGACAAACCCCATTTCTCTGCACAAATCCAATACTTTGTATTCCACCAAATTACAGTATTGCAGAAAAAAATGTAATCAATCAGATTCAATTATAAACTGTGCATCATGGTTAAAAACAAAGCGCTTCACAATTAACAGCCATGTGAGAAATTAAGCTAGCAAGTTCAACATTCCCTGTGTTTTATGCAGAGAAAAACAATACCTATAAACACAATCATCTTAAAAGTACACTTGCCAAATCAGTATAAGTCTAAATCAGATTAAAAAAGAATAATTATGAATTTATAACTGTACAACAAGCTTTGTGATAATCTAATCTATTCAAGTGCTGGCAATGACGGACATAAGAGGGAATGCAGCTATGTGCACATAAAAACACAATGCAGACTGGCAGCTGTTCAAAATCCATCTTCTGTATTTTTCAAGAAAAATATATACCTTAGTAATAGTTATAAGGGCACCAAATGAAATAGAAGAGAGAGGCAAAGAACAAACTACTACAGTTTTTTAAATAATAATACCTAAAAATTCTAAGTCAACAGTCCTTAATGTTTTATAAATATCTATATATTGGTCTTTAGTTGCATGCATGCTCTTGATCCATTCCAGTATGGGATCAGGCCATGCCATGGTATAGAGACAGCATTGGTTGCCCTGCATGATGACCTGTTGGGGGAGATCAACGTGGGCAAAGTGTCCTTGTTGGTCCTCCTCCACCTCTCAGTGGTCTTTGATATCATCGACCATGGTATTATCCTGAGAGGCTCTCCAAGTTGGGGGTCAAGGGCACTGCTTTGGCATGTGCATGGCTCTGATCCCCCTTGGAGGACCATCCCCAGAGTTCAGCTGGGTGAGATGACATCTGTCCCTTGGACCCTCAATTATGGGTTTCTATAGGGGTTGGTCATCTCACCCATGCTATTTAACATCTATAAGAGATTGTTGGGTGAGGTAATCAGAGGGTGTGGAGCTGTGTGCCACCAGTATGCTGATGCCACCCAACTCTACATCTTTTGCTCCATCTGTAGCAGATTCTGTTCCATCACTGAAGCACTGCTTGGGCGTCATGCTGGATTGGATGAAAGCTAATAGTCTGAGGTTGAACCCAGACAAGACGGTAGTCCTCCAGGTGGGGCTCCCTTCTGTCTGTGGGTTGGGAAGCTACCTTTCTGGGGGGGGGGGGCTTTCCCCACTAAGAATGAAGTGCACAGTTTGGGCATCTTCCTGGACCCAGAGCTCACATTGGAAGTCCACGTGACAGCTCTGGTCTGCTCTGTTCATTTAAAACTGTGCTGAATTGCCCAGATGCCTTCTTTCCTGCACTACGATCCTCACCACATTGGTTCATCAGCTCATAATGCGGAAGTTGCAGCTTGTGCAGAATACAGAGGCCAAATTACTAAGGTGAAATCTTCCAACAAATCACCCTCACCCTGGCCACTCTGCATTGACTGCATATTAGAGTCCACATTGACTTCATGATTTTAATGTTAACAAAGTCCTACATGATCTAGGACCTTGATACTTGGCAGAGTGGCTTCTCGCACAGGGAACTACCTATATCACTAGGTCTTCTGTGGCAGGGTGCCTGAGGGTCAAAGAACATAAAAGACAATGCAATGAGTACCTAAAACAATCAGCAGTAGCTGGACACATGCTGAAACAAACTGGGCATGAAATCCTCTTCCAGGACACAGAGGTACTGAACAACACTACTAATCACTATGTCAGACTGCACAGGAAGCCATTGAAATCTACAAACATAAGCACGGTTTCAACAAAAAGAAGAAAGTCTAAAAATCAATAAAGCCTAGCTTCCAGTACTAAAGGCTGCAGAGTGCAAAAAGGTCAAAGCTCAATTATTCTCATCCAGCCACAAGCAAAGGTGACCAGTTCACACAATAAAACAACTAAGTCACCCACCCATCAACTACATATTAGGATCCTTGCTACCCCTAATTATGTTGAAACTTCTTAATCCCTCTATCACAATACAATGACTAACACCTATTGTCCTGCATAGGACAAGCTTCCTCTTTCCCACAACTTTAAGAACCCCAGTCTCACTCACTCTATACCCCAGAGCAGAGAGAGAAACTAGTTCCCTGAGGTCCTTCCCCTCTGAAGATGCCAACCACAGAGTCTGGTGAAATGTCAGGAAGAGAAACTTCCAAACAGCCCGAAAAACTCACAATAACTATCAGATCCCGGTTGTGAAAGCCTTCGAGAATACAACTAAAAAGACTATTTGTATATGTGGTAAATTTTGCATGTATCTGGTTTAAATCTTTAAGTCTTCGTGTATGTTTAGGTTTTGCTATGGCTTTTCTTCAATGATCTTGAAGCTTCCCAAAATTAAGAACGCTGTTTAAATGTGTAGCAACATTTATGTTTGTCTAGTGTAGATCTTTAAGGCATCATGAATATTATGTTTCTGCCGTGGCTTTTCTTTGACATGCAATGACAGTTCCATAAAGAATCAACAGACATAGCAACTTGGGAAAACAAGTTGTGGAGTTCTCCAACTTAATCAAAAGTATTATAGGAATATTAAAGCAAAGCATGCTACTTATATACTCCCCTACAGTGCCTAACATGCTCTTTGGGTGGTTTACAATTTTAATTATGCAAACTATACACTGTACCCCACAACAAGATGGGTACTCAATTTATCGACATCAGAGGATGGAAGGCTGATTGAACCTCAAGGCATCTACCTGGGAGTGAACCTAGATCATGAGCTAGCTTTGGGATGCAGTACTGCAGTTTAACCACTACATCATGAGGCTCCTTACCTACCCTTATAGCAGAGGTTCCCAAACTTTTTTGCCCTGTAGACCATTTGCCAATTTTTTTTGTTTTCTGTAGACGCCCTGCCTACCTAATATTGAATTTTCCTAAACTTATTAACTTGAAAGTGTTTTGACAACTGACACAGTGCTACTCACTTTGATATGGGCTTTTGTAGCATTGACAATTGTAAAAAAAGAAAAACATGTACAATTTTACATACCTTAATTGAAAAGATACAAAATGCAAGTAAATATTTGGATATGGAATGAAACAAATAAGAACCTAGTAAAATTCTTACATAAAATTAATACACAAATAATACTGTTAATGGGAGGGATGAGCCTGATGCTCTGATAGCAATTGTTCAATATTTGGCTTCAAATTAGTGAGGTATAGCCTTAAATCTCCACGTTAAGTTATCTGAAATCAATTTCTTTTTTTCGGTAGAAGATTAGAAACCACGCTAAACCCCCTTTCCACAAGGTATGAAGATGGAAAAGTTATCAAAAACTTTCTTGTGATAGTCCATAATGCCGGATAAGCAAGAGGCATATCTTTCTGAAGCCAGAACTGCTCATACCCCATTCTGAACTGCACCTTAAGTTCTTAATTAGTGATTATTTCAATCAGTTCTTCTTGTAATGTGACATCCAATTCTTCAATGTCACCATGTGGACTGACAATCCACGGTGGTATTTCTGTTGTCAAAACATCCTCAAACTTGGTTTTAAAGTCTGTGTGGACACTTAAATGTTGAATGTCAACCAAAAGTCAGCAACCTGGACATTTGTCAATGACAAGTTGGGGAAATGGGGAAATTCATGCCGTCCAATGTTTTGCTTCCTTAGATTAATTCTGGTAAGAACAGCTGCAATGATGGACTTTGTTTTCGTTAAATTCAGACTGTCACCTTGTAACTTCAAGTTAACTTCATTAAATTTAGTAAACAAATATGTTAAATAAGCAATGTCTGGTTTCCATTTGATTAAATTTTCTTTCCAAATGGGATCTTTAGCATCTAAAAACTCTAAAACCGTCTCAAAAAGTGAAAAGAAACTTGTCAAACATAAGCCTTTCAAGAGCCAGCATACTTCAGTATGAAGGAGTAATGAATGAAAGTTATCTTTTTTTCCACAACTGTGTAAATAACCTAAAATCCAACACATTAATATGATCTTGTTTACTGTGTTTATGACAAATTGAAGAGATTGATGCAATCTGGCATTCAGATTTTTAGCTACTAAATACTGTCGATGAATGACAGTGAATTGCAAACACCCAGGGTCCATTTTGTTTTAAATGGCTTATAAAACCATGATAGTGCCCAAACATGACTGGTGCTTCATCTGCTGCTGCTGCTATTATATCTGATAAAGGGATGGCTTTTTCCATGAAATAATCTTTCAAAACATTGAATATTGATTCGCCTTTAGTATCTGTTGTCAAAGTTCTCGCAAAGAGCAGTTCTACATGGATTTCTTGATCCATAAAAAAAACGAACATAAACCAATAATAGTGCTTCATCCAGTTATATAGAGAAATTGTTCATTTTCAGATAATTACACAAGACGCTTTCAACATCATGACTCATTTCATCAATACATCTTTGAACTGTGTTGTTGCTCAAAGGAATTCTTTTGAGTGTATCATACACAGGCTTGTGTAGAACAGTTTTTAAAACCTCTTCAAGAGCTAGTAAAACCAGTTCTTCTCTGATAGTATGTTTTCCTGATTTTGTCGTGAGATATTGTAAGACGTCCATAAGTCACCTGGAGATTGTGTACAATTATGGTCACCGCATCTCAAAAGACATAGCGAAACTGGAAAAGGTGCAAGAGTGAACAACTAAAATGAATACTGGGCTTATGAGGAAAGGCTAAAACATTTGGGGCTCTTTAGTCTGGAAAAAAGGCGCCTGAGGGGGGATATGATTGAGATGTACAAAATTATGCAGGGCATCTAGTCTTGTGCACTCCCAGACACATTTGGTGGAGCCACTGTGAGATACAAGATATTGGACTAGATGGGCCTTTGGCCTGATCCAGCATGGCTCTTCTTATGTTCTTACGTTCTTATGAGATATTGTAAGACGCCCACAAACCATCATAGTCTCTGTTTGATATTGAAGTGAACATATTTATCCACTGTGGTTCTCTTCTGAAGTTTTTCTTTCAGTGTTTTAAAGTATGTCAAATCTTTATCTCTTTTATCAGGGTGACACCTTCTCAGATGATGCTCCAGCTTGGATAATTTCATACCATCATAGTTTAAAACTCGGTTTCACAAAAGGCACATGGGCAGACATTTTTCTGACAGGGATGGAATTGAAGCCAAACTTCAAATAATCAACACTATACTGCCTAAATTTCTTTTTAGCCTCAGCCATGTTGAGTAAAAGTTAACTGCTGACAAAAATAAAGTTATTTAAATATGATGACAGAGTAATTCAAAATTGATTACTGCCCAGACAGCAGACAAATATTTTTAAAAACATTTTAAATCATTTTTGTAACACTGCAAATATTTTTAAAATATTTCTAAAAGTGTTGAAATGTCTGTAAAAATAGCTTACAGAAATATTTCTGAAAAATATTTTGAAATATTGTATGCTGTTTGGGTGGAGTAAATCCTTATTTAAATCTTTAGTTTGGTCGATATAGAGAGGAATCAAGGTAAATAAAATGTTGGTTTTGTAGTGGTACTGTGTAAGCTTTGGTGGTGCAATATCAAAGGGTGCGGACTGAGATGACTGGGTCCTCGTTCAATCCTGGCCGTGCCATGTACTAATGAATCTTTTCTATAAAGATTTTAGTATATAATACTGATTGCTAAAACAAAATGGGGAACCCCATTAGAAAAGAAAAACCTTGGTTAAAGAGGATATTCTGTTCCGGAAGCATGCTTGAAATCAAAACGCTTGCCTATCAAAGCAAAATTTCCCATAGGAAATATTGGAAACCCAGACAACTCATTCCACAGCCCAAAGATATTTGATTACAATACTGTAGTATAAGGTACTAAATAAATACAAAATACAGTACAGTACAAAGTACAAAATACAGTATAGTGCAGTACAAAGAACAATAACCTGCATTTGAAAACCTTTGTGGCAGGTTCAGAGGAGGGTAGAAGCCTCCATGGAGGGGTCTGTTTTTAAAATGGAGTGATAGGAGTAATCCCAGCTAGAGCAGAGGAGGGGAGAAAAACCTCCATGGACGGGGCTGTTTTAAAAATGGAGCACTGGGGGAAATCCCAGCTAGAGCAAAGAAGGGGGAAAGCCTTTGTGAAAGGGGTTGTTTTAAAAATGTGGTAATGGGGGTGGGTGTGTCCTGGTTGCAGTGGTGGTGGCAGGGATGGTGTGGAGAGGCCCCACAGAGGTGGCCTCTTTGGGGACACGGCTTGATGGGGGTGGCCTTTACTGAGCCTGTCACCCTTCCTTCAACTTTGCTTCTGCTGTTGCCTGAAATAGAAACTGAAACAGACAAGGAGGGGAGGAGAAAGCAAGAGGTGGGGTCTCAGGTGTGTTTTTCACTTTTACTTATGAGCATGTGCTCAGAAGAGTTAAAATTCGTAAGTAGAGGTTTTAGTGTAGTAGCCCTCAGGCACTTTGGGCCAGAAAAAGTAGACCTCAGCCTGTTCAAAGTTGGACAGCCCTGGCTTAGAGCACTTTTAATTATGTGACACACATGAGAGTGCTGGTATATCAAGACACTACATACTAATAAGGCAAAAATGTTCAGAATTTTTTCCTCGTTAATCAAAATGCTCATAAACCAAGTTACTTGTTAACCAAGGTACGACTGTAATTATAGTTGATTTGAATTTCAAACAACCATGATTCGGGTACAAGTATCCGTCATGTAGCTGCAAAACACGAGTTCCCAAACTTTGCAAAACGGACTTGAAAAACATGCACATGGTGAGGATCAAGTTCCGAAAAATGATGCAATACCCCCACCACACACATACAATGCAAAATGGACTTTCAAGGTATGTACACCACAAGGATCAGGTCCCTATCTTTGCACCACTTGAGAAATGCACAAAAAAGTTTAAAAATTTCCAAAAAATTGCTGAAAAAACTTTCAAAAATGATGGCAAGACAATGTGTTAGATGTAAGACAGAACACCTAAATGTTATTGCCTAAATGGGGTCCACTCATGTGGGCCCCCATTTACATTTTATGGACCCCCAATTTTTTTCTCACTGTCATATACCCCCTCCAAGTCGAAATAGACCCCTGGGGGTCTATATAAACCACTTTGGGAACCACTACCTTATAGGTTAGTTCACTCAGCAGAATAAAGTACAGCTTCTGATGGCATTTTGGGGAATGCTGGTATTATAAATTTATTAGACCAGTGCCATTGTTTGGCAATCCTCTATTCCATTCATCCTCTAGATACTGAAGTGGTCCAGATGAACCCAAAAATGTTGTAGAAATAGATCCAGACATTGGGATATTTCACTGTGGGGAAATGCTCAGTTCCAGCAGATAAAAAAATCAAGGGCCCAGTGTCCAGTGCAGTATGACTAACAGGTACTGAAAGGCAGGTATTTGCCCTGAGGGAAACTGGGCCTGCCGCTGCCTCTGAGGATAGCAACAGCAAAGGAGGAAAAGGCAGAGGCAGCAGCAGGTAAGTGTTCCATTTTGCCAAAGGCAAAACAGGGCCTCAAGGTGGGGGGGGGAAGAGTTTGGTTCTTCATTTCACAAACCAAAATGGAATCAATGAACCAGGTCATGAACTGAACTGTGAACCAGCCCAGTTCATATCTGCTTCTGTTTGCAGTTCAATTCATGCCCATCTCTACAAATAATATGCAAATTAGATTGCTGGGTAGCATCATTTTCTCTGCAAGCAAACTATCAACATTTTTATTAACATTTGTGTTATGTTTATAATTCCCAATTTAAGTGCTTCAACCTTCAGTATTATACTTTTAAGTATACTCAGTTATCTCAGTTATTAAAAACATAAAAAGCTTTAAATATTCAGATAAGTTTTATAGTTCTTAAGAAAAAAAAGCAATCATTTCTGCTGCTCGCTATAATAATAATAATAAATCAAGACTCAATTAATACATTGCTCATTGGCTATTATTTCAAAAGTTCATTTTCAAATGTAACAAAGGTTGGATACCAGGTGTGTGTACTGACACTTATACAAACCTTCATATCCTTCTTCATCCCTTGAACTGCTTTGGAGAATAAAGTTCTGTTGCCCTTAATTCCTGATTAATTTAAAGTCAGCTTTAATGCGTCCCTAGCAGGAAGTATGTGGGGAAAACTACCAGGGCAAAACAGGAGGACCTAATTCTGGAAACGCTAAAAAGAAAGAAAGAAAGAAAGAAAGAAAGAAAGAAAAAGAAAGAAAGAAAGAAAGAAAGAAAGAAAGAAAGAAAGAAAGAAAGAAAGAAAGAAAGAAAGAAAGAAAGAAAGAAAAAGCGCTGATATACAGCGATAGATAGAAACCTTAAGAAATGGCTAAGCCCAGTCTGGCCCTGAGGAGACACTGCGTGGCGGCGGCTGGGAAATGGTCCGCCTTCACAATAACTGGTTTTTTTTTCCTGGTTTGTTTTGTTGCCAGGTGCTATGAGGAAAATTAAGAAAGTCGGCTTCCTTTATTCCTTTCCCGCACGGAAAGTGACTAAGATTTGGCCGAATCGAGGATGAGATCGGCGGGAGGGCGCGCAGCCCGCCTTCTCTCACAAACCCAAGGCTGAGCTACGGGCTAGGGCCGACGCCCTCCGTCCCGTCAGCGCGCCGGGCGAAGCCCTGAGGGAGAGCCGGGCTTCGTTAAACGCGGAGAACCGGGGCTTTCGTCGAACAAAAGTGTCAGCCCCGGGAGGGGGGGCGGGCGAGCGCTCGCCGGCCTCGCCTTACCTTGCTCAACATTTTCTTCAACTGACTCTCCGATACGGTCATGGCGATGGCGGCGGCGGCGGTCCCCCCCGTCGCCGGTGGTGGTGCTGGTCGTCCCGGCCGCCGTTCCGCCCCCCTCCTCCTTCCTTCCTTCCTCCCTCCCTTCCGGCCGCGCGCGCAAACCGGCTCCGACTCCCGCCCACCGCCCGGTCACCTCCCCCGACCTCACTCCCGAGCGTTCCTTCCACCCGTTTCCGCTCGGCGGCGCGGCTGACGTCACTTCCGGCGACCGGATCGCCGCGACGCCCTCGGGAGGACCATAGAGTCGAGAGCGCGGGGAAGGAAGCAGTCGCTGCGGAGGCTTCGCTTCCCTGATTGGTCCCGCTTAGAACGTCGGAGGCGGCGGCGGGGGGGGGAAGGCTTCCCTTGAAGCGGCTTCGTGCTGGGGGTGGGGATTAAGGGCGACACTTAACGCTAATGGAGAGGGGGAGGGGAGGGGGAGGGAGGAGTGGTGTTAATTGGCTTGGTTTTAAGTGGATCTTTTTGAAGCTGCAACACCTTCCCCTCCGCGGCTGGGTTGATTTGCTTCCGAATAAATGACAGCAGAAACGTGGAGCTCAGTGGCAGGTTTTGTAATGAAGTACAATGGACCCTTGAGTAACAAGCGTTTGGTGTAACAGAAAATCCACTTAAACAAGGAAAAAATTCCGGAGATAGGGGGAGAATCGCTTAACAACTGCCTATGGGGCGATTCCGTACAACAGAAAAACGGTCGCGATTAGAGATTACTCCGTTTTCAATGCATTCCTATGGGAAATTTGTATAAAGGAAAAAAAATATTGAACAGAATTTCATTTGGAACGAATTACGTAATTCCTTTACACAAGGTACCACTGTATTTCAGACTCGCCCTTTCTCCCATTCTCTTGGACCGCAAAATGTTCGCAGTAGATCGGGCCCGTTACCTTACTGGACTGTCTGAACTGCTCACAAGAAGACCGGCCCGTTTTTGTGATCGTTCAGCATGCCTTCTCCCAACTATATGCTAACCTAAAATCCATTTTTTTCCTTCTATAGGCAACTGTTGTCCTTAAGGACCCAAGAAAATAAGTACTGTAAAAGGTGTCTAAAGCGATTACTCGGTCTACGAGTAGAGGAAATGTCTATTTTAGAAGTCTGCTTAGCACTCTTAGTCTACTTTCTGTATTGAAAAAAGAAAGCCTTAACGTTTAGAAGCAGAAAAAGCTTCCCAAGTCTTTTCCTTCTGTCCATTCACTCATGTCGGACTCTCTGTCACATTGTGGCTCTCTGTGCCATCCTATCTCTTAATAATTACCACCAATTCAATAGAAAAATGGGCTTAAAGAGATGTCTGGAACTTGAGTCATGCCAACTGGACTTATTTTCTTTTGAGATTGAAACGTCTTGCTACTGGTCCAAGCAGCTTCATCAGTCTGAGGGGAGTTAGTGGCATCACAACTATCGCTGCTTTTGTTTTGCTACAATTTGAATTAGTGAACAGAATATACCTATGGTACTGCCCAGTGTCCCTATTTGGGAAATCGGGCGGTCTAGAAATGCAAATAATAATAATAATAATAATAATAATAATAATAATAATAATAATAATAATAATAATAATAATAATAATAATAATAATGAGGGAAACATTTGAGCAGGTAGTGCTGCAATTGCTTAAGCTTACATGATTATGCCTCTCAGGACAGGTACTGCCTGTCATTCTCTACTACTCCCCTCCTTAAGAACATAAGAACATAAGAACATAAGAAGAGCCATGCTGGATCAGGCCAAAGGCCCATCTAGTCCAGCTTCCTGTATCTCTGTCACCAGATGCGTTTGGGAGCGCATGAGACTAGATATCTGTCTCCTGATACCACTCCCCTGCATCTGGCCCTTGAAGTACCCTGGTTTAAAGCCTAGAGATTACACATCTCCATCATGGTTTGTAACCCGTGATGGACTTTTCCTCTAGGAATCTGTCCAATCCCCTTTTGAAGGCATCCAGGCCAGATGCCATCACCACATCCTGTGGCAGGGAGTTCCATAGACTTACAACGCGCTGGGTGAAAAAATATTTTCTTTTGTCAGTTCTTACTCTCCCAGCACTCAATTTGAGTGTATGTCCCTAGTTCTGGTATTTTGAGAGAGGGAGAAGAGCTTCCTCTATCCACTTTACTCATACCCTGCATTATTTTGTATGTCTCAATCATATCCCCCTCAAGCGCCTTTTTCCAGACTGAAGAGGCCCAATTGTTTTAGCCTTTCTTCATAAGGGAGGTGCCCCAGCCCAGTAATCATTTTAGTCGCTCTCTTCTGCACCTTTTCCAGTTCCACTATGTCTTTCTTGAGATGTTGTACACAATACTCCAGGTGGGGCCTTACTATTGTTTTGTATAACGGCATTATAATGTTGGCTGTTTTATTTTCAATCCCCTTTTTGATAATCCCTAGCATGGAATTGGCCTTCTTCACTGCTGCCACACATTGGGAGACACCTTCATGGAGCTGTCCACCAACACACCAAGATCTCTTTCCTGATCCGTCACGGATAACTCAGAGCCCATGAGTTGATAGATGAAGTTTGGATTTTTGCCCCAATATGCATTACTTTACATTTGGTTACATTAAAACGCATTTGCCATTTCTCAGCCCACTCCCCCAGTTTGGAGAGATCCTTCTAGAGCTCTTCACAATCTTCTCTGGTTTTTACCACATGGAAAAGTTTTGTGTTATCTGCAAACTTGGCCACCACACTGTTTATCCCTGTCTCCAGGTCATTTATGAACAGATTGAAAAGCACCGGTCCCAGGACCGAGCCCTGGGGCACACCGCTTTTCACTTCTCTCCATTGTGAAAATTTCCCATTGACACCTACTCTTTGTTTCCGGGATCTCAACCAGTTCTCAATCCATAAGAGGACCTGCCCTCTTATCCCCTGACTATGCAATTTTCTCAGCAGCCTTTGGTGAGGGACTGTGTCAAAAGCCTTTTGAAAATCCAGATAGACTATATCCACCGGTTCACCCAAATCCACGTGCCTGTTGACCTTTTCAAAAAATTCTAAAAGGTTTGTAAGACAAGATTTACCCTTACAGAAGCCATGCTGATTTTCTCTCAGCAAGGTTTGTTCTTTTATGTGTTTTAAGATTTTCTCTTGGATGAGGCCTTCCACCATCTTCCTGGGACAGATGTAAGGCTAACTGCCCTGTAGTTTCCTGGGTCCCCCCTCCTTCCTTTTTTAAAAATTGGTGTGACATCCGCTATCCTCCAGTCCTCCGGCACTGTGGCCGTTTGAAGAGACAAGTTGCATATTACCGTTAAGAGATCTGCAATTTCATTTCTCAGTTCCCTAATAACCCTTGGGTGGATGCCATCTGGGCCCGGTGACTTGTTAATCCTCAATTTATCAATTAGTCCTAAAACCTCTCTTTTAACCTGTATTTGATTTAATTCTTTAGTCAAGAGGGGCGGCTCAGGCAGCGGAATCCGCTCAAGGTCCTCTGTCGTGAAGACAGACGCAAAGAACTCGTTCAATTTCTCTGCAATGTCCAAGTCCTCCTTAACCTCCCCTTTTCCTCTCTCACCATCCAGAGGCCCAATTGGTTCTCTGGCAGGTTTTCTACTTCTAACATATTTAAAGAAGCTTTTATTATTACCCTTTATATTGCTAGCCATGCGTTCCTCAAAGTCTTTCATTGCCTCCCTTATCATCTTTTTACATTTCTTTTGCCTTCCATCCTAATGGAAGGGTGTATAAGAATAATAAAACTCAGACATTAGGGATTTGTTTTGTTATTTGTATTTTGAGGCCTCTGAGAGAAGCCCAGTGGTTATTAAATACGGTATCAAACAAGGACTCGGGAGCTGTACGTTCAAATCGCCACTCAACCATGGAGACTCACTGGGAGATGAAAGTGGTAAATCATTCCTTGGACATCTCATGTACAGTATCCTAAAAATCCTATTAGGGTCCCTGTAAATAAGAAACTGGATGGCACATAACTACAGGAACAATCCGAGAGCCTAAGCTCTTACTCTGTGTAAATCCAGCACTGGTTCCAATGGTTTTGGGAGCATGAATCCTAGGACATCCAAAATGCTTTGATTTTAGAATAGCTGTGGGGCAGCCACAATGGTAGATAGGTCAGCCATCCATGGAACATCTGCAGGTGAACCTCCCTTTGCTAGGCAGATGCCAGCTTTGTAGTTTCCAAACTAAACTAACCTAAACTATACCTCATTGGCATGACCCAAATGGCTACGTTATAGTGTACAACTTTTAATTTATTTGTCACCTCTGAAAATAGTATTCAGAAATATTGAACAGATCTATTTTGTTACCTCATTATTTTGGTGTTTTAAATTAAAGTTAACAGATTTTTAAATGCAATGCTTGGTTACATATATAATGGAAAAGAAAAAGGCAAAATTTCATTGTAGTCATACAAAATAAATATTCATAATGAGGTTGGTAAATCTTTAATAGTATTAAGGCTTGCTGTGATATAGAAGTAATGAACCAAACATTCTAAAATATACCAGTGCAAGACATAAATCAGTGCATAGTTCTTCCCATCCTGTCACAAGGCACTGGGCATAATCAACATTAATAATTGATATAATACATCCATTATCCATTTAAATTAGATTAAAATTATTGCATTCTTTCTGGACCCTTGTTCCTGAATAAACTTTAGATGTTTTATTTGATTTTGGCTAACTATATAATCGCTAGTTTCTCTTCATGTACAGTATTTTAAAGCACGGGGAAAGCAGTGCAATTTTCAAGAGAGATTCCATTGTTGATGCAGTTATGCCAAGGTGGGTAGGTATATGTCTTAGTGCATTCTTTTATGTCTTCCCATATGCATTACCCACATTGTCAATTTGCAAGCACTGACCAGGATCTAGTAATCCTTCTGTGAGAACTGAAAATACTAATATATGTGTGTGAAGAAGTCATAGCTTCTGCTCTCTTCAGCTGTGTCATTCCTAGATTGTTTCCACAAGGATTCAGGTTGGCTTTTCAGGGACATGAAGGACTATAGCTGGAGGCAATCAATGGACAAAGAAACTCTCTTTACCAGCAAGATAAAAGTACAAAATTAGAGTACAAAATCTAGCAAAAATGTACAACTGAATATAGAATGCAAAACTAGAGATAATTTTTTGTGCTGGTACTGTATCCTATTAAAACACTATATATACTGTATATACTTTCATCCTGTTTAAATTATTTTTGTGATAAGAGTTTCCTTCACAGAGGAATCCTTAACTTTCTCTAGCCATTAAATAAAGTGACGACCGAGTTTCCATGTTGCTAGGCAAACCAGCAGCCAAGTAATTGTGTCCTTTCTGCAACCGTCAAATATTTTGATGGACAAAAGCTGTGCTCCACAGTCATCAAAGTTTCAACTGCTGTTGAAGGTCATGAATTGAGGCAGCACCGGACTGTAGCTTTTCTGCAACGGAACCCTCGTCTGATAGCTTGATCATTTCAACCACTCCATTCATTCCGAGTACACAAGGCATACTCAAAAATACTTCACCATTTATATTGTAGCAATCCTAAAGATGGAAAACATCACATATAGAAAAATATTATTGCATATACTATACAAAATATTCAGTATGTCTGTGAAGATTCTCAGTCATCCAGGTGAGTTTATCTGGAAGCTAAGTCATGGCAACTGGACTTCTTTTCTTGAGAGATCGAAACGTTTCACAGCTCACCCAAACAGTTCATCAGGCTGAAGAAAGTTAGTGGCAAGTCCGCCATTTTATAGTTCCCCTTGATTTCACACACCCCTGGCCTGAATAGGCTCATAAGTTGGACAAAGGCCTGAATAGGTTCCATGATCTAAATAGGCTCGTTATTCAATATTCAGTATTTTTACTCACATAGGGCATCGACACAGATGTCGCGTTCTTTGTGTCAGAACATGAAGTACTTGAAAGTTATAGTACTCTGAATACTTGAGAGCACAACCAAGAAAATGATATGGGGAGGGGTTATGGGATCCACTCTCAGAAGTACTAGAATGGAGAAAGGATAAAGCATCATGTTGGTGCTGCAAAGCCAGTGAAATAATGGATTTCCCCTATTCTGGTTATCCAGTGCAAAATGCAGTGGCTTTGAGAAGGCAAGAAGTGTATGAAAAAAAACCCTCTAAAGCAGGGGTCCTCAAAGTTTTCAATCAGTGGGCCGGTCAACCACACCCCAGACACCAGTCCAAAAATAAAAGGCCAACATGGAAAAAGGGGGGAGGGAGTGGGGGAACTTGCCATAGCCCTCCCACTTTGAATGCCGCACTAGCCAGCATGCTAGATCAGCATGCTGATCATCTGGGCGGTAGTTGGGGGGAGTGGGAGAAGTGACAGCCCACTGCTTTGAACTGCCTCCGCAATAGAAGCAGCTGCTGAGGCTGGTTTGCTCGCAATGCAGGGGGTAGGTGGGGGTGTGTGCAATTGGTCCCGGGGGCCGGATTCGGGACCTTGGGGGGCCGCATCCGCCCCCAGGGCCTTAGGTTGAGGACCCCTGCTCTAAAGAATGGGAGAAACACCAGTTCTTCAGCCAACAAATGTATTGCACTACGGGGCAGTATGTAAGTTTTAATTAATTAATTAATTAATTTAAACCCGGAGCCAGTGTTCCTAATCTTAATAAAACATGGAAGCAGATTATCTGAGATATCTATTGGTGACAATAGTTTAATGCTAGGTATAAGATATCTTGAAAATAGCTGTTATTGAACTCAATTTATTTTTATATTTTATAAGTGTAACAGGGTCGTATTGTCCCTTTCATTTTTATAGCCCCAAAGAAGGCCAAAAACAATCTACTGACAAAAAGCATGGGGCTGTTTTAACGAGTAAAACTCATTCTTTCTCTATGTTTAAAGGTTCTCTCCTTGCATGTTTGGTTTAACTGGATCTTGCTAGTTCCTTGTGCTGTATCCGCATGCTTACCTTTACCATAGTTGATATGGAATGTACTTTTTTTTTATCATTCAGGATACTGTCAGCCAAGTCAGCTACTGACAAGCCCACAGACCAGGATCTTTGGCCTTTCCCTTTTAGAACTTCTAGGGCTCTACATAAAAGCAAACAAGAAAAGGCCAAAATTAGAATTTAAAATGCAGTCTCTCCTCAAACAACATGGCCCTTATAAACAAGCAAGCAAACAAAACAACACACCTCTATATACAATAGTACAGTATCTTGGTTTATGAACATAATTTGTTCCAGAAATATGCTTGTAAACCAAAGCTCTTGTATATCAAAGCAAAATTTCCCATAAGAAATAATGGAAACTCAGATTATTCGTTCTGGAGCCCCACAGACCACATACTGTATATACAAAATGCCAAAACCCAGAAAAGAAGTCCACATCCACACCATGGTTTAGGTACCTGGCAGCGGAATCTTGCTGTGATTGGGCCTAACAACTGAATTTTACTTCCTATTTTTAATGTGACAATAATAAAGTGCAATTTGTAGCCCTATACACTCTTGAATAGCTGCCCCAGGACTAGAAATTGTTTGAAAAAATAAGAAAGAATGTTGAAAACAAATAAAAATATAAAGAAAAATAAAACCCTAACCTGCACTCCCCTTTGAAAACATTCCAGGCTGGTGCAAGAGAAACCTCCTCTCTTCTCTCCTCCCTCTGCTTTGGATGCTTGCCTGAGATGGAAGGTTCCAGACAATCACCCACAGTCCAGCAGGAGGGAAGGAGTGAGTCACCAGTGGCTCATTTGTGATCATGCAACTTGCTCCAGTGCTTGTACTGTAAGACATTGCTCGTTGATTAAGGCAAAATTGATCAGAAATGGTGGCTCATCTTCCAAATCCTCATAAACCAAGGTACAGTACTTGTTGACCAAGATACTACTGCACTTGAACTTATCAATGTCTATCTACCTACAGAAAGGTAAGATTGTTCTGTTACTCAGATCCAAATTAAAACCTATGTTTCGGCTACCTGCTTACCTTCAGGCAGACACCACTAAAATCAGAGACACGCTTCCAAATATGTACAACATTGTACTGTAAATATTTTTACCTGTTGGCCAACAGATGATCAGCGTTATCGTCTGTTAAATCTTCATTCTGATGTTCTCTCACTGAATTAGAACTACTCCATGCTGCCACTAAATGAAATAAATACAATCAATTATCCTTCAGACCTATAAATTTTTATTTTAAGAAGAAATTCTCTTCAGAGTATGTGACTTTAAATTAAATAGCTTTATAATTAAACAAGTGTGCAAGAAAAACATTTACAAATATATTTTTCATATATTTCATATAAACATTTATAGGTATAGGACTTCTATATAGTTTAAAACCTAACCAGATAATAACTTTAAAATAGCTCTCTAAAAGCATTACCTTTCCCATTTAGCAATCAACAGGTTGTAACTATGAGCAGAGATCTGTGGCACAAACCAAGAATGAAGCCCAATCTGACCCAAAAGCTATTTTGACTATTTCTTAGACAGTGAAGACTAACCTCTTAGACAGATGGGTGCCAGGTGTCAAAGCTTACAAACAAGAGTTTGTCAGGTTAAGATATTTTGGGGCATTAGGGAAAACAAAACCCATCCTGATTTATATTTTAGCTGAACTATGTTACTTCTAAGTCTGTAATATCTGTACACAGGAACATGTAGAGCTGAGTCTGATTTTATCCTTTTTGAAATTAGATTAGCTCCTGTCTTGCAGATACATTGTTATTTTTATATCTTTATATTTTTTGCATTTGTTTTGTTTAAATTCCTTTTCTCTATTTTCCTCAAATAAATCCTCATCCAGTTGTTGGTCCCCCTTTTAAACAGGTGCTTACCAGGAGTTAAAAAGACCCAGCATAAAATTATTTTTCCTTTTTCTCATATTTTAACAAGTGTTGGATTCTATACATAATTGTTTCTAATCTTCCATTTCTTACAAGTATATTGTGCATTACAAGTGATGAATTAGTTTTCTCCTTTCTGAATTCAGTTCACAACATATTTCTTTTAAGTACCTGAATTGTAGTGCTAAAGAAATACAGAATGCATCCTGTCAAGATGGCACACTAACATAACAGATTTACATTAAGTCACAGTGGGCAGCATTCCTACTTCCAGGCACACATCCAACAACCAAATGTAAAGACATCTCAGACAGGAGTCATAAAGTATGTAATAGGGTAATCGGGTACAGCAGATAAAACACAATGATTCCCTTTAATTTCTGTCTGTCTTGGAAAGTTCAAATGGACTGAGAAATTCTGGTTTTCTGAGTATTTATGAAAGATACCTCCTGTCTGCCACAGCCAGCAGACCTAATGGGTATGGACCACTATATTTGTATCTCAACAGGATTTTGCCCCCATCTTGTTTACAGTAGGTCTCCACCTTAAATATTTTCATAAGAGTTAGTAAAAGGTAAGGTGCTTTCTCAGAAAAGGCGATAACTATCAAATTATGCTCTCATACATAATCCAGAGCAGATCTCAAATGTTGAGTCCTAGCTCACATAAACAGAATTTTTACCTTTGTTTTCCCCTTGTTCACCAATAATCCAATTCTCTTTGTCTTTGGTTTGGGCTTTCATTATGTTTGAAATAATATATTGGAATCTCGTGGAGTCTAGGTTACAGCCAATACCAATAACTCTGCTCCTAGGAAATCCACTCATCTTCCAGGACACATACGTCATTATTTCCACTGCGTAGTCAGAAAACAAATAGCAAAAGGAACACAGAATTGTATTACTCCTTCAGAGCAATATGGATGTTCACAAACAACTAAAATCAATGTTTTTATGTTTTAGCATGTATAAGAAACTAGAACCCAGTAATTGTATCCATTCAACAAAAATAATAAAATCTCTAAAAATATATGAAGGATTTGTTGGTAAGTTATTTTCAAAATATTTTCACATTATTTCAGTATTTATTTAAAATATTTTTACTCCACCTTTCTCCTTAAAAAGGATCCAAGGTGGCTTATATCCTTGAAAGACAATATTTAAAACTTTAAAAAGAGGTTACTTTCCCTAACTCTGGTTCTTCTAGTGCTCATTCTGTGAATTCACATGCATGGGTTTCTTCTGAACGTGCACAGAGCCACTCAGAACTTTCTAGTGCTTAGCACTTGTTTGCCAGTGGACCTCCTCCTTAAATGCACATGCTTTAGCTGCCTTGTCAGTTCCCTCCATGCCTGCCGCTATCAGTAGAAGCACATAAGAGAGATGTACAACCTGACAGGTAGAGGGGAAGGTTGGATGGGAAGTGTGAATTCACTGAATGACCACGTAATAGGTAACTAACGTATTTTTCTTCTTCATGATCTTCTGTGAATGTACACCCATGGGTGATTGCCAACTTACCAGGTGGCCAGCTGTCATGGTAAAACAGAGGTGAGGACAGTTCAGCCAAAAGCAGCATCAGTTCTCTCATGTATGTTGAGTCTGCAGTGCAAAGCCAAGGTGGAGGATGTAGCCCACATAGCCACTTTACAGAGCTCTGGTCTGCTGACACCTCCTAGGAAGGCCATGGAGGTGGCAACTGCCCTGATAGTGTGTGCCTGGATAGGAATAAGGAGAGGAACACTGGCTGGATCATAAGCCAACTGTACAGTTGCAATGATCCACTTAGACAACATTTGAGAGGAGATGGCAGAGCCTTTGGTATGGACATGAGACCTGACAAACAGTGTTTTTTTTATTTTATTTCCTGAAAGAAGCCATCCTGGATACATAGAAGGCCAGTGCCCTCCTAACATCCAGTGAGTGGAGAGATTGCTCTAAGTCATTGGATGGATTTAGAAAAAACATCAGTCGGATTATAGGTTGCTTAATGACTGAGGACAGAAGTGTTGCAAGGAGCTGGGCAATTTTTGCCTGGCATTCCACTAGAAAGAAAGTTCTTGCCACGACAGAGTCCAAGACTCCCCCTATGCAGTATATAGAATGGCTTGGGAAGGTATCAGTTTGGATTGTTTGAGATTTTCTTAGAGACCTGGATCTGTAAGGAGGGTGAGTGTGAACTGTGTGTCTTGTACTGCTTCATCTTAAGAGGGCACCAACAATAACCATTTGCTGAGTTATGGAAAAATTGTGATGCCGTGGAGGTGGAGGTAGGCTGCCATGGGTACCATGCATTTGGTGAAAATCCACGGGGTGGTTGATACTCCAAAGGAGGGAGCTTTGAAGTGGTTCATCTGGCCATTGAGGGAAAACCTGAGGAATTTCCAGTTGTCCTGTGTAACTGAAATATGGAAGTATGCCTTCTTCAGGCTGATGACAACAAACTAGTCATTCTCCTGAAGTAGATGGATTATACTGTCCAAGTTGGTCATATAGAAGTGCTTTGGAGTGATGAACAGATTGAGACCTCAAAGGTCTAAGATGGGACGGATACCTCCCTCCTTCTTGGGAACAATGAAGTATTGGGAGTAGTAATCTGGGGTACTGAGTTCAGATGGAAACTCCTCTACAGCATCTTTCTGGAGGAATGACAAACACCTCCTTCTAAAGAGCTTGGGAATAGGTCATAGGGAGGACCACGGTTGAGGGGAAGATGCAGAATTATATTGGCTAGCCAGTGGCTATGACTTGTTGGATGTAATCTTTATCCAGGTCTGTAGGAATGGAGTGAGACATGTGCGATAAGGTGTAGAAGATGGTCCGTGGATCAGGTCTAAGTCAAAGAGGCTGCTTGGACTGGCAAGGCCTGAAGGGCATGGTGTCTAAAGCGTTGGTAAGTGTATTGTCCCCTCAGGGGTTGCCTCAGTACCCTGTAGCATGGTTGAGTATTGTAAGAATGTGCTGTTTTTGTCATTTTTTGCAGATTATCCAGAATCTCCTCTGTGTTACCACTGAAGATGACAGAGCTGTCAAAAGGTAAACCCTCAATTCTATTACAGGCATTGTCTGGGATATTTGCCAGTCGTAACCATGAGTGCTTGTGTAGGGCTATAGAAGGGGTTACCTGCTTGAATGAGGCACCATGTGCCTAGCTGTGATTCACTCCTGGTGGGCCAGCAGCATGTCACCCTGTTCATAGAAAAGCACTTTTGTGTGATACTCGTAATATATTTATGAAGGGGACTACCTTGTTTCACCAATGTCTCTGGTAAGCCCCAATGGCAGCCATGTAGTTGGCCACATGAAAAACAAACAAGGCCAATAAGTTGTCAAGCCCACAGAAGACATCCAATTTCTTTCCCTATTAGTAGGGGCGGCAGCTGATTGATTTCTTGCCCAGTTCTCGGTAGCTTCAGTGAGAAGGCCATGTCCTGCTCATGGGTAGAGTATAAATTCTCCACTCTCCTTTGGATCTGCGCCAATGAAGATGGTTTATCCCATGGCTCCTTTACAGTCTTCATCAGGGACAGGTTAAAGGCTAAGCACACCAGTGTGGCCTGGTCCTGATTAACGTCCTCATAAAGTTTAACGGATGAGGTTGCTCCACTACCAACTCCATGACCTTCATGATGTGGAGACTTAGTTGGAAATATGACCTCAAATCCCCTGATGGGGAGGGTGGATGTGTGTCCACAACATCCAACTTTGGAGTGAGGTTTAGAGGGGAATATTTGAGGAACAAGCGGTTGAAGGAATCAGAGCCAGAGTCTGAATATAGCTGATGGACCTGAGCAATTTGCTGTTCTGGAGTGGACGAAGATCTATCCGGTCCCATAGTCTGTACAGTTACGGGCAGCCTGTGTTGCTTCAGTGTCAAAAGCCTGGCTCCTGCAGCATGGAGGAGGCAGCTCTGAGGAAGCATCAATACCATCAGCACCCAGTGCTTTAAAACTTCCAGTCACCTCAAGTGAGCAGATGTGGGATAGAGTTGCCAGTTTCCAGTGGCATCTCCAGTGCCAAGGCCCATTGATGCAGGAACTTTGGTACCAGTGCAACAGTTGGCTGGGATGGGGGCAGTCTCTTGTATGTATCAGGCCCTGATTCTCGCCTCTTCGGGAGAAGTGGTATCGGCCAGCTTTCAGGATCAGTGTCCATGCTGCCCTCCATATCACAGTGGGGATGGTGAAGGTGAAGAGCTGGAGTCATAGACATACTTGTATCGCTCATGGTATTGGCATGGGCATGGAGGCAGCCCCTCCGGGCCTTAGTAATCCTCATAATAGAGCGGTTCTGGATAGAGTTGGACTCACTTGTGTTCTCAGTCTCCAAAAAACAACAGAAACTGTGAGGGTGTTTTTTAAAAAAAAAGAAAAACAGGTGAACTGAGCTCTGTTGTCAAGGAGTGAATGAGAACTGAGGAGAAGGCATCCAGAGTGTGTACATTCAAGGAGGAGGTCAGTCAGCAAACAAGTGCTCTGCTCTAGAAAGTTCCGAGTGGCTCTGCACAGGCACTGAAGAATCCCATCTGCGTGTCTTCACAGAAGACCACAAAGATGGACAATGAGTATACAACAGGGGTTTACATCATTAAAAACAATATTTAAAGCTAAGAAAAGGAGTACAAAGAGGCAGCGCACATCATTAAAAGACATATATTAAAGCTAAAACAATAAGCCTGAAAATTCTAAAAAGGTACAAACAAATGGCATTCAGAGAGATGGTAAATACAAGTAGGAACATACTTGGTAAGGGAAAGTTAATTACAAAAGAAGCTATTATCTAGGGAAACCATACATGAAAAAGGTAACATTGTCGTACCTGGTTGTGAAGCCACAAGCAGTACACTGTTTTGACTGTAATGAGCTATTGATGGAATTACGCCTCTGAACAGTTCGACATTGCTTTGTACAACCTCCAGATAGGACTGAGCATTACCTAATGAATTAATGGTAAGCACCACCAAGTTTGAATTTGCTGAGGCAGAAAAATCTAGGAGACACAAAGAAAGGAGTGGAAGTTATTTGGCAAAGATTGAGACGTCAATGGGAGCTTTGCATTGTTTGAAAAAAGAGTCACAATGGGTTGAACATGAATTTTACATCTCTACTGTTTCTTTTAAGAGAAAAAAAATATTATGGATTAGTTACTCAGGAGAAATAGTGGCCAGGATAAAGAGGACTGAACCTGAAATCAAATACTCTCATACTGTACCAAACTTCCAGTTATAAAATGGAAGTCATTCTTCTCCTTCTGATGGATCCTACACAGATTTGCTGAAACTCTCTGGAGCAAACTTTTCCAGATACATGACTAGCTAGAGAGGTGGAGAGAAAATCTGTTCCACTAACTGTGTCTGTTTTGATGGTGAATAGATATTATTGAGTTTTACCAGATATGTAATATATGGGTCATCTGCAGCTTTTTAAATAACTCTTATATCACTCTGGTCACGTAGAGCAGTGCTCCCCAACCTTTTTGTCCCCGCGGACCGGGAAATTTTTTAAAAATTTTCTGTGGCCCGGGAGCACTCAGTGTTCTACTCTCAGGCGGGGTGGGGGGAACCCGGGGCTCCTGGGCAGGCGGGCCCCCGCCTTGCTCCATAGTACATTTTCCCGCCCGGCTGTGTTAATTCCCCATCAAGAAAGATGCCCGCCGCCGCCGCCACCTTATATACATGCATGAGAGGAGGAGGAACCGGAGCAGGAGCAGGAGGAGGTGGCGGAGGCTCGTCAGGGCTCCTGAATTTCTATCTCATTTCAATTTACAAGGCTACCCTGATAAATAGTTGTTTCTATGTTGTTTGTCAGACCAGAATCCTTACTTTACTAATCTAGTTACTATTTTCTCCATTACATTTTCGTATTAATCAAGAAAGATATTATATACATGCATGGCTAGGGCTCTGATTTATCTGGAAGATAAATAGTTGTTTCTATGATAATATTTATTTATTTATTTATTTATTTATTTATTTATTTATTTATTTATTTATTAAAGTTGTATACCGCACCATCTGGCAAAAAAGGCCACTCTGATAACTTGACATTACTTTTAAAAACTTTGTATTGTGTGTAAACCAGCTGACGTATCTGAAAAGGCCATATGACCACAATAAACTTATTATTATACATATGTATTGCATTTGTATTGTATTTCAAAATGGAGCCAATTACAGAAAATGACAGGTGTACACTGGATGCCACTTCATACAAGAGTCCTACTTGGAATATGCAATACTGCTCCATGTTCTAATATTAGATGCATGTAAAAATTATGTTTCCTTTGTCTGAATATGCTTAGCTTTTCAGATGTAAAGATTTAAAAATAATGATTTATCTGTAATGATTTACAGATGTGTGTAAGATACACTCCTCATTCAGTACAATCTCTACACTCTCTGGAGTAAATTATGTGACACATTAATATACCTGTAGGACAGTCCTTCTAAGAAAGGATCTGCAATTCTGCCTGAAATGTACCTAGAGGAGGAACAGGAAAAGTCCAGCCTGACAGTCCATGTGGGACCTGCAAACACCCCTCGTGTGCCTGCCCTTCACAGACAGACAGACTAACTGACTCTGTCTTTCTCTCACTTTCACAAACACCACCACCACCAACATCAATAAAGAAACATGCAATAAACACAGCAGCCTCAGAAACCTCCAGGGGTGAAATTGGCCATTAAATTTAATTTCCTCCTTGCTCATATATTCTGGGGCCAAAATATCCTTGCGTGTGTGTGTAGTGACTTCCTGTCTAGGTTTGGCAAACCGTGAAAATGGCCCCTGGACACTTAGTATCTGCCCGTCCTGATATAGAGCACCCATTCTCAACAGGACCCATATGCCGGGAGGCACAGACTGGGAACGGTTTTTCACACAACAACGTATATTATTCATTAAGTGTCTTACACAATCCCGATTCAGCCCATATTCCTTTCATATTGTGTTGACTGGCATGGCCAAAAAAAGGATGAGAATGGCGGATGCAAAAGATGCTTAATTGCAAGGGCCAAAGTTAGCTATGAAAGAGCACAGAATAAAAGTGTTGGTTCCTTCAGTGAAGTGTTGAACTTCACTATGCCTCTACTTTAAAACACTGGTATCCAAAGGGGACAGTTCTAACAAGTTTTGAAAACTGCTAAAACAGTGGAGTTAAAACATGCAATAAAAGTGTTGTGTTCTTCTTCATTAAAACACTGGTATCCAAAGGGGACAGTTCTAACAAGTTTTGAAAACTGCTAAAACAGTGGAGTTAAAACATGCAATAAAAGTGTTGGTTCCTTCATTGAAGTGTTGAACTTCACTATGCCTCTACTTTAAAACATTGACATCCAAAGGGGACAGTTCTAACAAGTTTTGAAAACTGCTAAAACAGTCGAGTTAAACTATGCAATGAAAAACAGACACATCAGAAACTAATGGGGAAGATTACCTCTGCTGATTTCCAGCTTTGGCACGGCAAATATCTCCAGGTCCATTGTTCCTCCTTTTGCTGTACCTTCTGAGCAATCCAAGACAATCACCTTGTCAGCAATATCCTGCAGAGATTTTGTTTTAAAAGGGGGAAGGGAATACAAGCTTGTATTAGGGAAACAAGTCCACAAGTTACAGAACAACCAGTGTGCTCACAGGATACCAAAAGTCAAGAAGCTTCTGTCAAAATTTTACTTCTAATCTGAAATATTGACCAGCATTCTGGCACCAATTTATGTTTCCACAATGGAAATCCAAGAAAATTTCCACAATGGATATCAGGGAAGTTATCTATGAGGTGCTGGTTGCATTCCTGGGCACATAACTGATCACATAATTGAGCAAGCACCTAGGAATGCAACCACCATACTGTAATATTAATGAGCAATAATTTGCCACCAAGTGATTTCCAAGTTGTTGTTTTTGGTGGCATATTGAAGGAAAAGACAGACTAACTTCAGCTTGTGTAACTTAGTAAAGTATATGTGGAAGTAAGGATAGCCTGAGAAGATCCGCTGAGAGTTTGCAAAAATAAGTTATATGTACGCTAACAATTACTTCCAAGTAAGTTCCTTTCCACATAGTGAGAATTATGTCTCAGTAAGCATACATAGGATTCAAGCTTGGGGAATTTTTTTCTTTTCTAGACTTCAGCTTCCAGAATTCTCTCAACTAGTATGGCCATTGACTACACTGACTGAGGATTCTGTATAGGACTGTAATTTAAAATTAGGGTCAAACATTTCTAATGTTAATTTAAATCCACTTTATGAAAGAAAAATTACATAATTTGCATGTTTTCATATTATTTTTCTAATAATTAATAATAACCGCATGCCATCAAGTCAATTCTGACTTATGACCACTCTTTCCACTATTTCCTAGGTAGTGAATACTCAGAAGTGGTTTACAGTTCCCATCTTTGGGCAGCTAGGTGACGACAACAAAAGCTGACTCTTCTCTAGGAAGGAACAGTGGAGAATCCAACAACCAACCCGTGGCTTTGCAGCCAGATACCAAAACCACTGAGCTACCCAGCCAGGTATAATCTTCTGAATTTAAAGTACAGTCGTTTCACATGAAGTAGATACCTTTGCCGAAATAGCCAGTGCACAAGCAAGGCCCAAGTCTCCTGCTCCAATCACTGTAACTTTCTTACATTTTCCATCGCCTTTCTTCCCATTTGCTTTGGACTGTATGCTGTTTTCACCTAAAATCACATAGGATGGTTTATGTAATAGAACCTACACAAATATAAATATCAGAGTTGCATGAAAAACATTGGTTTAACTCTAAGGAAGAAACCGTTTCAACTAGTTTGGCATAAAGTTAGTTAAGAGATGCAAGTGTTGAGCCACTCTGAGCCACTGGGCTCAGTGGCCGATCTTGGGCTAGCCAGGCTCTCTCAGCCTGACCCATCTCGTGGAGTAGTTGCAAACAACTGGAAAGTCAGTTTAAAAAAAAAAAAAACAGAAGACAAGTCCTGTTTGTTGAGTTCACTGAGCTGGGTGAACCAACGGTCTCACTCAAAAGCATGAACATGCATTCCTAACACACGACTGGTTACCATTTAAACACCAGATACAGAATTCCCAAAGCAAGCAGCACACCTTCAGCTTCAGTGATTTTTGCAATATAAGAGAGCAGCTCCAACTGTCTGGCTGCATCAGCGGATGATAATGAATACAGAGGCAGCTCCTCTTCGAATTTGACAATCATTTCCTTCGTCAGGCCTATGATCGTCGATCTAGGCTGAAAGACAGCAAGGATGTGTTAGCAAATGTTCTTGTGGATAGGCAGCCTTTCATCTATCTATCTATCTATCTATCTATCTATCTATCTATCTATCTATCTATCTATCTATCTATCTATCTATCTATCTCTATCTAGATATAGATATATAGCTTATCAATTTATTAAATTTATTTTTCTTTATAAGTGCATCGGCTGGTTCTGATTAACATTCTTTACAAAACCAGAATCCAGAATTGGGTCTAAAAAAATAAGAACAGGCTTGGCTTACAGAGATGGTTGTAACTCATTCATATGGTGGGGTTTTTTTTGGGGGGGGCACAAGACTTTGCCTGGAGAGAGTATTGGGTAAAACCCACTTTCCACCTGAGCAACACTGGTTGGCAGTGGGGCAAAAATCCTCAAGGCCTTCAACCTTTTGCTATTCAGAAAAAAGGGGTCTCTCTTTTCCCCAACAAGCTTAATTACATATGGCAGCTGACGCCCTACATTAAAAGACACGTGCTTACACAGTTAAGGAATATATATGTAATACAAAAATAAAAATAAAGGTGAGGTTTTTTCGGGGGGGGGGAGTAAATACAATTTAATATAATGGACACATATTCCTTACATGGCTCCAGTTTTGCAGATAGGGCAAGTAGATCCTTCCACGGGCATCGACATGCTTTCCTACAGAAACTCCCATGTTGGCAGTGGGTTTCAGGAAGCAAATTGGAGGAGTAAAAGGGTGAGAATCTAAAATCCACAGGCAGACGGGAATATTGTAAGAATTACCTGCCAAAATATAACAAGCTACTGTCATTGATGCCGGAATTATTATGATACCTTTTAAAATTGTACCTTCACATTTTAGCAGGGTACCATGCACCTTCCTTAGTGAATTCCGGTCTACAAATTGGATCCAGGTGCATGCTACCATTTATAAGAGTTAGCCATATATAAAGTAGGTGAATACTGAATATATAGTCCTTACTGACGAAAGTCCCCTTGTGGCTCTCCTCAAATTGTCTTTGGGCCTTTTCACATGACCCCTAAGATCTGCTGGTCCCTTAAATTCGGACCAGAGATCTTGGGGGTTTGTTTCTGTTCCTGCGTCCCCACCCCTCAGCACTTCCTGCTCCTGTCGGCGTGAGGGGAGGGAGGGAAAAAAAGGATGCCCTAACCACATCCGATCTCACTTGATAGTACTTGGATGAGCGACCACCAGGGAATTCCAGGTGCTGTAGGCGCCTGGAGTAGGAACTGGCAAGCCACTCCAGTACTCCTGCCAAGAAAACTCCATGAACGTGGAGTCACGTAGAGTCGGTCACGACTGTAATGACACAACACACACACACACAGGCTCTAAATAAATTCAAAAATAATCGTATTGAACTTACCCTGATATTTAACTGGAAGTGTACCACTAAAATTCAACAGGTCTTTCTGGGACCCATCCTTGAAAGCTGAAATTCAGAAAATTCATTTTTATATGTGTCTGGATTTTATTTTTCCCTTTCAAATACTTTATCTTTAAAGTGGATAATACTGTTTTGTTCACATTTCACCTTAAACCTAGGTAAATCATGTATTTATTATGTTGAATATTTATTGCTTTAACATTTTAAAGAAAAGCATCAAAGTGCTAATTCCAATTAACTATGTAGCAAAACTAAATTAAATGATTTTAAATGAATATGGAATACAATTCCTTACTTGAAATTACCGTACGTACTCACTCTGTCTATTGCCAAGTCCATTTTTGGAAGCATAGGCTACTATCCTCTAAAAAAACAAAACCTGATTTGGCTACAGTGCCTGTGACATGGTAGTTGTGGGGCTGTCATTTATGACTGTGACCACACATGTGGGCTGGCAATGCACAAGAGAGTAATTGACAGGATCGATAAAAATCAGTATTTTTTTTAAATGAAGTTGATTTAAATCACAATTTGAATCATTAATAAAGCTAGATTATTAAATTTAAATCATAATTTGAATCATGATATAAACCAATTTGATTTAAATCAAATCCACCCTGATATTTGGCCACAGTTCTTATACATTAGAAAACTGTGTGTCCTTTTTTTGTTTCACAGAGAATTTCAAAGCACAATGGCACAATGATAAAATCATAACAAAAGACAACATCAAGGTGAAATTATAGCAAAGATAGCAAGGTGAATTACTGTACTAACAATAAAACAATGGGCAAAGTCCTGTAGCAGAACTTTGAGCAGACATCAATAATCTTTTAGAGTGAAGTCCTAAATAGCTCTGGTCACATTATCCAAGAGGCTTCTGGGTACCATAATCTTCACATTATGCGGAACAGGCTTTGCTTACAATAGTGAAGACTTTCTTCAATCCATTGTGCTAAGGTTCTGTCATCAGTTTAGAAAAAAATAAAGGAAATATTTGTCCTGATATCTCCCTGATAGTAAGCCTTCTACAAATAATTATTGTGGACTAGATATTGGGCAAAATCCTGTTCCATAACTTGGTGCCAGTGTAACATGGCATGGGCATGAGACAGATTTAATTAAAAGTAGTTTAGATCATTCCATCCATCTTTTTTAAGTTCCAAGGCTCCCTTTTGCCTTGGAAAAGCCTTGGGGTATCTCAGAATGGCTAGCAAAAGCAGCTTTTAATGGTAAAATATAGCAGTCAATGGGGCTGGGACCAGTGGGAGCAATTAGGCAGCAACTGCTGACACCTCAAAACATGCTTTGCTGCCTAACTGGGTTCCATGCAGAAACCTTTGGCATACTAGTCATATGTATACAGCAGGGATCTTTGCTGCTAACGGCTGCTTTGGAACTATTATCAACAGCAGGTTCACGTCGTAAAGCAAATTGTAGCAGTCCCATCTCGAGGTCATGAACAGATAACTCACTGTAGCCTTATCCCTTTCCAGAAATGATCACAACTATGAGTGTCCCCCACCCCACTACACACACAACACACTCGTACTTCCTGTTAGAGGGGAATGAAACAGTATCTAGAAACAGTGCTGCACTTAAAATTGGATCTCAGGATTAGAACCATAGTCTCTGTGTCTTGGATTTCCCCAAGTGATCCTCCAGAAATAGGCAGATGATGTGGGCAGCAGGAACAAGAAGGGCTAATGTCAGCAGCTGGCCCACTGGGCTGGATGCTGTTCACCAAAACATTTTTTGGAGCATCTCATAGCCAAGAGCATATACACGTATGGATATTTGTTTTGTTATTTGTACTTTAAAATGCAGTATGACCTAAGCCAGGGGTGTCCAAACTTTTTGCAAGGAGGGCCATATTTGGTGAGGTGAAAATGTGTGGGGGCCGACCATTCAGCCACATTTGGTCCCCGGCCCGGACATTGGACAAGTCTCTATAACATGCAAGGAGTCAGGGAAGACGCTGCAGCAACAGAGCCAGGGGTGGGTAGGATGGGCAGGTGGCTGGGGGGATGTACAGAGGCAGGGAAGGCAGGCAAACCATAAAACTGCAAGCTGATGTCTCCATCCAGTATGGGGAGTGGCCAGCTGGCGGAGATGCAGGCCAGGCTGAGCAGGTGGGGAGAAGAGGCCACATGCCACTCAAAATTTGAAAATGGGCCGAATTTGGACATGCCTGCCCTAAGCACATCCGATCTCTCCTGATTTTGAAATCTAAGCAGGGTCGGCCCTGGTTAGTACTTGGATGGGAGACCACCAGGTTATACCAGGTGCTGTAGGCACCTGGAGTAGGAACTGGCAAACCACTCCAGTATAATGTGAAGACTATGGTACCCGGAAGCAAATAAAACTCCATGGACATGGAGTCACAAAGAGTTGGTCATGACTGTAACCACACACACACACACACACACACACACACACACACACACACACACACACACACACACACACACACACACACACACACATTTACTGCAACAAAATTGTGCTTATTCTAAACTATACACTAAAGTCAGTGAAACACTGGTGCTTTTTCTCAAGTCCTATGGCACAACAGCATCACTTTGATAAGGATTTATAAACATGAGAAAATCCAAAAATTATTATAAACAATACTGAAGTGTTAAACCCGACTGTGGGTGTCAGATACATCTCTCTGAAGGTCTCACTGACACAACTAAGGGATTGGCATGACCACAAAAAAAGATAAAGTGCGTGGGTGCCAGTCTATGAAGAACAGCAAATAATTTGTGGTTAGCTAGAATAAGCTAAGCTAGGAAGTAGGAGACAAGACTATGCTCACGATGACCCATCCTCCAAGACTGTTGGCACTATCTTATAGTGCCGAGGTGTCATTTTGCTGAGAGCAACATATGGCGGTTAGCCAGGAATAAGGAACCAACTTTGAACAAGGAAATAGGGTCAGGTCATTCTAGGCTTTGATGGCCAAATGGCTATAAGCCAAGAACATGAGCTGATGAACAAGCACATGAAAGCACATGTAGGCACGTGTAGGGGCATACAAAAAACATCAGTCTTAGATCATACACCATGCAAAAGAGTATATAACCATCATCAGAAGCCATTTAGTCCTTTGTCCAGGACAGCAGGGCAGATGTGCCTGTGCCATGTCTTGGAACCTTAAGGGCCCTTGGACGCTTAAGCTAAGATGTCTACTAACCTATTTTCTGTACTGTATGTGTTCTGTGTTGTATCTCTATCTGTCTTTAATAAACCTTTTGCTATATAACTAACTCAGCGTGGCAATTTTGATGAACCACCAATGGTGCATTGGCAATTATTAAAGAACCACCAAATGCCAATTTTAAGGTACATTCTTGACTTTATCAACTTAAAAAGACAACACTCTCACACAATCAGTTTGTCAACTGGCCAAACCAACAGAAATTATTCTTACTATAGGTGCTCATAGTGAATCTGATGTTTGGGTACAAATCATATACGCTCTTCAGTTCTTCAATGGTCAGATCTCGGAATTTATACTGCAGACAAAGCAATAACAATGACAATGTTGTTATTTTATTTTGATGTCGTCCTGCTTTAAGCACCTACCATTATTCTTAAGTAACTGACCATTACAGATGAAATCCTACACATACCGCCTTGAATCCTACTGATGGTTGCATAAGTTCACCTGGGTAACTGGCTGATTAATAGGGTTAGACATTTAATCCAAGTGTTGGCTTTTTCAAGTTGGCATGCACTCTAAGATTGAGGTATTAAGAGAATAATAGCTGATTGTGGAGGTACTGGGGAACGTCTTGGTTATGCAAATAGACATGGGACCAGGTATGCAACTGAGATGCATGCCAGAGCCTCTTCAATGAATCACATCAAGTTACATAAACCTTACATGAACAAAACCAGGATTCTGCCCCTGGAAGTATCAACTTCTGATTCTTCTGAGTTACTAGTCTGATGCAATCTTGACTTATTTCCGTGTCAACTAAAATAAACTATATAATCTGAGAACATAAATTGTTATCTTTCTAGAACTCAATGTATTCAATCTGAAAATGCCTGAAATCCTCATAATCAATTATCTCCTTCATTCTCCCAGTCATGATGCAGGTTGCAAATAGGCAGCAAACTTGGACACGCTCACTTGGGAGTAAATTTCACTGAACTGAGGCAGCTTACTTCTAAGGAAGATTAAGAGGGTTAGACATTTAATCCAAGTGTTGGCTTTTTCAAGTTGGCATGCACTCTAAGATTGAGGTATTAGGAGAATAATAGTTTCCCCTTATATTAGTTCTTGATCTATCCCCTCTATGAAGCAACAGAGTTCTGCATCAGCTGTGAATATTGTGAGCATTGAGCAAGAGAGGCAAACTTGTACTTCTTGGAACACTAACTCCAAATTGTGATGTGAAGGCATAGCTGTCAGATCTCCACAAAAGAAAATACGCTACCCAATATTTGGGAACTAAGTTATAAAGCTAGTACTGTGGTATAAACCAAAATACCACAAAGATCATAAAGATCTTGGCAAAATCCATTTCTTCCTCCTCCCTTTGGTACCATATAGTGGTGGCGAACCTTAGGCGCTCCAGATGTTTTGGACCACAACTCCCAGAATTCCATGCCTGTGCTGCCAGTGACAAAGGACTGTGGGAGTTGTGGTCCAAAACATCTGGAGGTTTGCCATCACTGCATGGCATACACCTTCATGATGAATTTAATCTCAAGTGCCTGCAAGAAATCGGTCGGTAGACAAAAAGATCAGCAAGTAATTCTACATTTCTGGAGGCTCAGCCTAATTAAAGCACACCTCCAGCTGGCTCTCCATAGGCAGTCTCCATTTTGGAGCGCAAGTATCTGCAGCTTCTACAGCTCTACAGCATTTGAGGAGGGTGTTTCTCTTTAACCAGGCATGTCCAAACTTCAGCCCTCCAGATGTTTGGGACCACAACTCCCACAGTCCCTTGCTATTGGCAATCTAGGCTTAGAATCCTGGGAGTTGTGGTCCAAAACATCAGGAGGGTCAAAGTTTGGACATGCCTACCTTAAACCTTTGAAAGCTTTGTAAGGCTCAACCTGCTTTACCGGTCTCCAAGAATCGGAAGTCTGCGTTTTCCTCTTTAGAGTCTATCTATTTCGGAAGCCCGAAAGAAAGCCATTGGCTAACTTCCTCTTGGGAGTTGATCGTGTGTGGGGGGGGGGGCGCCCTCTCCCGCAATAGGTGTCCAAAAGGGACGGGCACCCACATCCAGTGTGGACTCCCGGAGAGGTGCCAGGCAACTACCCCATGGAGAGGAACAGTCACAAGCATCAAAGGGTGGGGAGAGAGAATCAGTGCGTACGTGTGGGGGGGGGCGCTCTCGCCCCGCCCCCTCCAGGGAGAGTCCCGCCGCCCCCGCTCCCGGGGTAGGGGGGGCGCGCGCGCGGTCTCGGGCCACCCGCTTGCCTTGCTCAGCCATTTTCTCAGCTTCTCCTCGGAGAACTCCATCGCCGGCGCTGGGGCGGCGCTTCCAAAAGCCCAGCGGCGTTTCCTCTTTGGCCTGCCTGGCTGGGGCGGCTTAAAGGGGTGGGGGGAAAAGACGGCAAGCGCTAGGGGCCAAGCCCTTCAAAAGGCAGGGCAAAGCAAGGGAAGGGCCTGGCCTGGCTCGCCTTGACGTCTTTCTCGCTCCCCTGGGGGTGACGAAGGCAAGGAAGCCGGCGCCTCTTGCACACGTCCGTGGGGGTGGGGGGGCGTGCTTGCACTCAGGTCACTTGTCTTTAAACCGGAGGATGATGAGAAATGGGCGGCGGCGGCGGCGGCGCGGCATGGCATCCTCCGTGAAAGCAAGTGCACATCGTTTTGCCCTTGGATTACGCCTCTGCCCTGGGCGCTGTGTCCCTCCCTGTGCCGCCGGTACCGTAAAAAAGTAAAAGTCCCCCCCCCGCCGCCGCGCACATACTTTCTAGTCGTGTCCGACTCTAGGTGGGTGCTCATCTCCGTATTCAAGCCCAAGACCCAGTGTTGTGCAAGTCCATAGCCATGTGGCTGCCATGGCTGCACGCATTTCTGCACATGGAACACCGTTTTTACGGCGGTGCCTATTTATCTACTTGCGGGATTCGAACCGCCGAGTTGCGGACTCTGTAGCTGACAATTTTCAGTGCTCTGGCCCGCTGAGCCACTACAGTACCACCAGTACCGTAATCGAGTGCCAGCGATACCACCGGGCGGAAACAGCTGGCGAGGGTGGTGTCCCGAGTGGCGGGGAGGGGGTCCCTTTGTGGGAAGGAAGGCTGGGGGAGGGGGTTATTTGGAGCCCCGACGCCGCCGCTGATGCTCAACTACAGGCTTTTCGCCTCGGACCGCATTTGCTGAAATTACAAATTGTTCCTACTTGGAAATACTAAGGGATACGTTTTGCTTCTGTAAAATGTTTAATATAGTGTGGGGGCAATTATGTATATACTGTACTATTAAAAGAAACAATGATAATAGTTAAAACTTTACAATATTTTGAAAGAATCAAGTAAATATCATGTCAAAACTTAAACAAGAGCATTTTTAAAAACTCAAATAAAACAACAGAGCATAATAATCCTTTTTTTAAAAATCCCCTTAGACAACCAGTTATTTAAAGGAAAGGCTGTCTCTGAAGAGAAAAATATTTACTTGCAGAAAGTCAGCAAAGATGATTTGTGAAGCAATGAATGAAGGACAGACTCAGAATTCCAGCTGAGTGAGGTGTAATGTACTGACAGGAACTGGACTGAAAAATAAGATTCCTGGTCATAGAGGATGAATGCTGACACAATGCAGAATTAGAAGCCAGCAGAACTGGTGTGTCAGGCTGAGGAAGTCATGAAAGATCAGCAGAAAGTGTTGTGCAGACCAATCTCTGCATACCTGAAAGAGGACATTCTGAAGTTTTTGATTTTTTTTAAATTAACTGAATTTATTATCAGATCATAAGTCAATATGTGAAACTTTTCAGCAGATCTTTATAACTAGGCACTATCTAAACATGTCCTTGCCCTTTTGTGTTTCAGTGGGTAAGTTGTGTCCAACTCTTCATGACCCCATGGACCAGAGCACTACCCAACTGCAAAATTCAAGTTCAGTCAGTATTCTGCCATTATTTACCAGAAGTTCCATATATATTTTTGGTTGGAAATCTAATCAGCATATGTATAGCTAGGATCATGTGCTGATACCACTTTAAAAATTAACGCAGGGTGGGTGTTGTTGTTTTTTGGTGGTGCCATAAAATGATAAAAACTGTGTAAGGAACCCCTCCTAAAAGGATGTTCCACTAGGTGAGGAGACCTCTTTGATTTACACCCATCAACATTTTTTAATCAACTCAGGTCAGTGTTAACATCCAGAGAATGTGTGATGAGAAACCATGGGCAAACTCTTCTGTCTAGATTTCTCTAGCCTCCCCAGTTTCGGAGCAAAACTCTGTTGATTATGTACTTTGAACCTTTGCACACCAACCAGGAGACTTAGGAAACTCCCCAAACCCCAAAATACTTAAAAGTAACAAAACCCAAAGAACAAGGCACCTTCTTTAGACACACATTTTTCCTCCTTTCCCAAGGAACACATCTTGGGAAAATATTAAAGTTTATTAAAAGTTATTTTAAAAAGTAAAAGAGATCAAAAAGTCAGTTGTACATTCAAAGTATTGCAAACAAAAGAATATTCAAACCCCTAAAAAGTTAAAATAGATAAACTACCCTTTAAGCATTAAAACAAGCTATTCTAAGTAACCACCTTGGCCAATTTAGCAAGCATCAGCTGATGAGGAATGCTATTTAAAGGCTCCATCTATTTAGGTGCTAACCAATCAATTCAAAATCATTTTTCTGTCACCTTTCCTTCAGAAATGTAATTTCTCCAAAATCCAGCTCATTATTCACTCACACCACACCTGAGGCAATTAGTGAAGGAATTACATTTTGTCTTCTCAAGAGTCTTTAATCAGACCCCCAATTGGCCATACTAAAATACTGTATATCTTAATTTCCAGATGGAAGAAATGAGTTTTCTGCATCAGCAATCCTCCCCTCCCCAGCCAAAAAAACATGTCTGTTTCGAAGAAAAGCCAGGTGGAGAGGAAGAGTGTATGCATGACCTCGGTCCCTTTGTTTGAAGGAGGGCTATAAAATCCAATCCTTTGCTTCAGGTGCAGCATTGTAACAATAGCCCTGTGGCTTCCTCCCTCATCTAAGACTGCTGGGTGAAATTCATTTTGCCATGGTTGGAATTTTGGTACTTGCCTTGAAGAAGTGACACTTATCCATGATTTTTATTTATTGTTTATCAGTGGCCTATAAAGGTGTCTCCATTGCCTATTCTTGAATTTGTATTTTGTCCCTGGGATTACTCCCAGAAACATGAAGCTGGACATTTATACGAAGAATGATTACATTAGCTTAGCTTTGCATCCTCCATAGTCTCCCATGCACCTCTCTATCATCACACCTGGTATGGCCCACATGAAATACTGGGTAATATAATTTCCTCCATATACCCTACAAAACCCTATTTGAATGCATAGAGAATGTCTCTCTTTTCGCCACTGAGTAACCCTATTCTGTTCCTAACAGTTCCAGGTCTGTGACTGCAACTTGAATGAATGAATGAATCTGGTATTTCTGATTTGAAATGGATAGAGCTAAGGAGGATTCAGTAAAGATTTAACTTTGTAAGTGGTTCTTGAAATAAGACAAATTTACAGTAGTATTACTGAACCCACCTCACATACTTCAAAATGTAACCAGAGATGCTTACAGATCTTCCTGTTAAGTAGGAAGAATTCTCAATAGACTTTAAAAGATACTAGTACAGAATTTAACTTTATCTGATCTCTTAAAATCCTGACTAGCCCTGCTGCCATTCCAGGCATCTCCTGGAGCTCACATTTCCCTTCCATCTCCTCTGTTGTTATTGTATTTTGTTGTTTTCTTGCCACCTTTTGCTTTCTCTTTTAAGTTTACTGGGAATAGGTTTCTTTGTTCATTTAAAATACATTTCTTCTCAAAGCGCTGTACCGTCTAAAGTGATATAACAGAATTCTGTATATAATAGGAGAAACCATAAAATTATGAACAATATCACAAGCACTCAAAAAACAATAGAAAACCATCTAAAATAAGCATGCATTTTTATTTATTTAAATACTTTTTACCCTGCTTTTCTTCTCAAGAAGGTCCCAAGATGGCTCACATCATTATAAGAGAATATTTAAAGCTAAAAACACTAAGTATATTCAAAGGGATCAAACAAATACCACACTAAAAGATGATAAACATCAGTGACATCTAAAATAGTCAAACTAGTAAGGCCATTAAAAATCCCAGTGTCTTTTCAAGTTCTCACCAGCTTGCAGAAGTCAAAGTGCTTTTCAGGTGCTTTCAAAAGAGGGATGGATTCTGCTAAGAATCCCAGGGAACATACAGCAAATAAGTCTATGTACTTTTTAAAAGGAAGTTGGTTAAAATGGTTACTCTGTGGTAAAGGCATTAAAATGTAGAGCAGCTCAGATCCCTAACAGGGCATGAATAGCATTCAAAGTATCTAGCAATAAAGAAGCATTTCATACAATACTAAAAGCATTAGAAACTGCTCTGCACGTTAGGCCCATAATGCTGAGGACCACTTGCTACTGAACTGGTGCACTTCAACAAGCCTGATATGACATACAGACTGACTTTTGATTCAAGCAGGTGTGTGCTCATGCCTTTGTTTTTAATGTTCAACATTAGAATAGTTGTGATCAAAGGCATCTGTGTGGTTCTATCCCTAACCAGAAACATAAAATACATTTGTTTGCATGCATGAGGGAGGGTGGGGTGTCCGTTCTTAAATATAGTGAAAGAAATGTCTCCCATTGGATTCTGTTTATAAATATTGAACTACATCAATATCAAAATCAAATAAATGCAGTACTTTGGTGATGTCACAATGTTGGGACAACTATTACATAGCCAATGATGTCACAAATAAGTTCACTGCACAGTCAGATGCATCACAGTTAGGCAGCAATAAAGCTGAAGTACTGATTTCAGTTGAAAGGAGATATCCACATATATCCCTTTGTCCTTAATAACTAGACATATCAAGCTATATTCTGTTTGTGAGACGCGGTACAATGATTGTCATTACTTGGCTGATCTTCCTTCTGGTTTCAGAGCTGATACAGAAAATTCCGAAGACTAAGGTGAGTGTGTTTTGAGATATAATGTGGAGATGTCATAGAAATGACCTTAGCATGATGTAAGAGCAGATAGTTTTGAGTTCCAGATATTTGAAATGGTTTCAACCCATTGTTTTCAGTTTTCATACAGTTCAGGAAGGAATCCACAATCCACATCAGGCCAAACCAAGACTCTAGTTTAATTGGCCCATACCCACAGAGAAGTTTGAGTCATTGAGCAATATTGTCTACCTCTAATAAACTAAATACATGTATGCAAACATACGGTAATGAAAAGATTTGGGACAATATAATATTTGGTACTTTCCAGATGTTTGCTACTGCAGCTGATATAAACCCTTACTATTGGCTAGCTATACAGATTGGGGTGATGGGAAGTGAAGTCAATTTTTTTTGTAGGACACTACGTCAGGGAAGCAGGCCGTGTAATATTTGACAAGTCTTATAGAGATGTAGCATTATTTTGAGCATTCCTGTTTAAAAGGAAGCTCTCTTCATAACGAGATAAAAATGACCACCAATCTGTTTATCTCATTTAATAAAATGAATAATTTAACAAACTGAGAATAGGATTGAAACTACTTCCCAATGTGTTTCATTTTCATTTTATTGAATCAAGTTACAAGAAACAGAAAGATGGTCAAATTGTACTTACTTTGGTACAATGGAATGAAACGACAACTTTTTTTTTGATTCGGTGAATAACTGAATTGTGAAATAGTCAAAAGGATTCCTACTTCAACCAAGAACTGCCTTTGTTACTTGCTCTTCCTGAGCAGGGCAAATGAGGGCTTTGACCCTAAGGGAGGCCTTTGAAGTAAAACTCAAGACTGAAACTTTTCAGCAGTAGCCCTTCTTCACCTTTGGAACTCCCTCCTGCTGGATATTCACCTGGCCCCTGCACTGAGAATATATAAGAGAGCATGAAAAACAGTTCTAGTAACATACTTCTGGTTAAACTTCATGCTGCCTCTGCCTTTTTAATTAACTGTTTGTTTATATTGTTCATACTGTTGGTTTGATTTTGTTGTCTCACAATGTGTTGTTTTATGTTTATTTCTGTTTTTTTATACTCTTATTATTGTAAACTTACTAGAGTAGCCTTGCAGCTACATGGGTGGCATAAAAATCCAATAAAGGAAGGAAGGCAGGCAGGCAGGCAGATGCTTGGCACAAGCAAGTTTATATTCTTTTGTCCTCTTTGGATTGCTTTTCAATATACAACATTGTGGCTCAGTTTCACAGCAAACAATACATTCCTTAATGTCGGGACTCTCTGCTTTGTGTCACCCTTCCATAAAAAAACTATATGGGCTTGGTTCCTGAGAAACATAAGTGGGTGATTGCAGAGGCCTGTCGTCTCTTCAAATGGCACGGGGTATGCAACAATAGGGGGGGATAGGAGTCAAGGAAAAATTGGCCCAAAGTAGGAGAAGGTTGTTGTGTAAAGATATGTCTTTGAAGGCACATTCATGGAGGGCATGAACCCCAGAAGGATCACGTCAGTTGGATTTACATCTGAGTAAACTTGTGCAGGACTGAGCTACAAATAAAAAAAACACCAATATAGCTTATGGGCCTTATTAGCAGGTGGGTGAATTATAAGCAGATGTACTATAAACTAATTATTTCAATAAAGTTGTTATTAGAAGGATTTAAGTGACTACACTGTTCAGAAGTTCCGATGCACAATTTTGAAACAGTAGATTAATAAGCTCCCCTAAGACTGGTGGAAGAAAACACCCTTAAAGTATTGTCAGAAACACAGAACAAGGGGGAGGTGCTCATTTTTTAAAATAGGGCTGTAATCAGAACAACATGGATGCTACATTCCATATTTTATTTACTTTATCTTAGTAAAATGTTAGAAGACTCTCCTAGCATCACCTCCTTTGCACTTATTTCCAGGAATGCCCAATAGGGGCATTCAGGAAGAAAGAGTAGGCTGTAACCATTCCATTTATTGGCTATACTATTCTTCTGATGAATTCAAGATGTACCATTTTCATCTCTTTTTCCCAGTCCCTTCTGACCCTCAAGCGATTAACATCTTGAATGTTGTTTATTCTGCTAAGACATCTCCTAACAGAACATCCCACAGACTCAACAGTGTCAAGGAACCATCCTGGGTCCTCTTCCAAAGGCTTCCTCAGATCACCTCTGGACTTAGTAAAAATACTTAAACAGACTGTGTACTTTTAAAATACACCAGCCAAACTGCCACCATTAAACCAATGCTATGGATTTAGCTCTTCCACCTCTGGGCAAAACCAAACCAGTTGTAAAATTATTATTTTTATTAAAATAGTTAGTTAAAGAATCATGAAAAATAAGTCAATTCAAAATACAGGTAATAGTTCAGTCTTTGGCAATCAGTAAAATAATGAAACTATCTTACTAATCTAAGTTACACTAGCCATTGTGGCCCTATCTATGCGTAGCATATTCTATCCAAACTTATGCAAGCATATTGAAGACAAAAAGAACTCTATTAATTCTATTGTCTAACTTTAAAAGCATTCACATTCTCAGTAAATCACCCGCCCCCTTCGTCCATCCTTTCCAACTCATTGTCCAATCATCTGGCTAGTTTTAATGATAGTCCATGTTGTACAGTGTTCCCATGCGATCATCTCACAGCGATTCCTTAATTAATTGTTGGCACTGATGTTATGGCTTCATTCTTCTTGGATGGCACAACAAAGCTTCCATCTTTCTGGTTCCCAGTAGATAAGACACCTGCAAATAATTGCTTGTACAGAACATGGCAAAACATTCTCACACAGAAATAGAAACTGCTTCTTGCTGACTGCTTGTGTTCTAGCCTGAATGACAAGACATGTAACTGAACTATATAGACTCCATCTTTAATCCTTTCTCCTTTCCTTCACAAACAGTCTAAATCAAAAATTATGACAAAATACAATGTTCCCTTGTTGATCTTTCAGCATCCATAATCTAGGTATAAATTTCCTTTTGATTTCTTAGATTTTATGGAAAAGGCTTCTTGTTTTTCCTCTTTTGTTATTTATTCTATGCACTGAGTTGGATGATAGTTCCTTTTGTTTCTACCTTACAGGTATCAATACTGGAAAAGTAAGTGTGGACTGGCTGATAATTCTAATTGTGACCGTCCGCATGTCCTGAAAACCTTACATCACATTGTGATGGAAAGCCCCCTTAGAAGGTTCCCTGAAAGAATTACATCATCTTGATGGCACTGACTGCTGCTCAATGGTTAATGATTTAGATATCTGACCTTACGCTTAGTGACACTAATGACTGCTGCTCATAAAAAAATATTTTATTCATCACTCAGAATTTGTAGTGTGGATTTTTAAAATCTTGCAGAATCCAATCTTGTAATGTTTTACATTTTATACATATTTTATATTATCTGTGCAGTCTTACACCATACAGTAATACCATATTCCATTAAGCCATATGAAATAAAGTTCCTGAAAAGACTGATGAAGCTGTTTGGATGAACAGAGAAACGTTTCTATCTCTCAAAAAAGAAGTCCAGTAGCCATGACTCAACTTCCAGATTCCTGAAAAGTTGTATTTAGGCTTTTAACCCTATTTCTGTCACTTTTTATTTCTCCTTCTCACCCATCTTTAACCATTTTAATGGTTTCATCATTCATCCATGCATCTGGACATGACTGTTTCCTTTTGACTTACTATAGGAATAGACTTTTTACTTCCTTGATAATCTCTCTGTTTTCCATCTACACTTTCTAGTGCATGGTCAGATGATTTGAGTAACGCAAGTCTATTTATATGAAGTTTAAATTTGTCAGAAGTGTCATTTAAAGTATATTTTGGCGCTAGATTCTTCTAGTGTTCCTCTTCAGCTTCACTCTAATTTTTGATACTACGTATGGTTATTGCCTCAGTTTTATTCAGTTTTGTTCTGAATTTGTCTTTGCCAGAATAAAATACTTTGTATTGTAATGGCCTGAATGAAAATGTCTTATTCCAGCCTACTTCAGTACACTCACAATAAGTACTGGATTGTTTAAACATCTCATTTCTTCCTTTAGAGATTCAAGCCTACATTAATAAAACTATAGTTATACTTTGATATAATAATACATCTCATGTCCCTTCTTCCAATTAAATGTGTCACACAGCAGTGGACTTGCCTTTACCCCCTATCCATATCAGGAATTGGATGTCCCTTTTTCTTTAATCTATTTGCATTATTAGTGACAGTATTATTCATGCATGTTCTTTGCTTTTCCAAATATACAGTAGTGGCTTACCATTGCCTTCTTTGGCACTTTACTAACATTACTTGGCTTTAGTGTCATCATCACCATTGTTTGTGAAAGATCCTTTGCCCCTGTCACCTTCCACTAGTGCTACTGTCCTTCAGGAGTTTCTCTATTCCCATCACCATTGCAAGTATCTATTATTTTATGCTGGTGTGACCATTAATCCTAAGGAGGGTGACAGCATTTTAGTCTGGGGTCTCATCTTTGACCACTTCATCTTGGGCGACCCTGCTAGGAGACCAGAATGGTAAGACTCTTGCCTCCTGGTGGCAGTGTTTCCAACTTCCTCAACATCTTCAGACCACCCCGTCACATTTAGATGTACAGCCCACAAGAAAATCAAAATAAACAATTAAAATGCAAAATATAGCAGTAAATATTACTCTATTTAAGAAGTCCAATTATGTCTGATTTACATAACACAGATCAGAATAGGATAACTAAGTTATTCCTTGCACAGAATTAGGAAGGCTTTGATCTGAGATTTCAGGTTTCGTCCTAACTAGAAACCAGCCCTGTTTGCTTAGCGAGTAGACAACAGAAAGGACATTTAATCATCACTGTACATGTTTATGTCAACAGTATATACTTTAAACACCCATCGGGACCTCAACCTCTGCTATCTAGTCCTCTGCTTCACCATGAGATTTATTGAATGAATGCTGGTCAAACAGGACAACTACTCTCCAGACTAGAGTGTTTAGTATTACCTTGTGTGTTTGGTTTGCAGGTAGAACCAGCAAAGAGTGAAGGTGACAAACACTAACTTGTTTTGTGTATTGGATATACACCACCCAGCTAGGAATCCCTATTTACATGAAAAGGAAAGATCTTTCAGGTGTGTAATTTAGAAGAGCAGGGAAGGAAATTCTAGAACTTAGAAGCTAATTAATGTAGTACTGAATACAATGATGCAACATTCACACAAGATATAAGCTTGTAGTGTCTTAAAAAAAACATTGCGGCTTACTTAGTGGCTTTGTCATATATAGCCGAAACTCAAAAAATTAGAATTTCATGCAAATTTTCATTTATTTCAGTAAGTCAACTCAAAAGTTGAAACTAATATATGAGATAGACTCATTACATGCTAAGCGAGATGTCAAGCCTTACTTTGGTATAATTGTGATGATTATAGTGTACTACTTTTGAAAACCTCAAATTCACAATCTCAGAAAATTAGAATATTACATGACATCAATAACACAAGGAATGGAAATAGAACAATATCAGACCTCTGAAAAGTCTAAGTATGCATATGTACTCAGCATCCTCAAAGAGCTCGTCTGTGGAAGGAAGCATGAAGTGATCCAAAAATTTCCTGGTAGACGGCTGCATTGACCCTGGACTTAATGAAGCACAGTGGACCAACACCAGCAGATGACATGGCTCCCAAAATCAACAGAGACTGTGGAAACTTCACACTGGACTTCAAGCATCGTGCATTGTGTGCCTCTCCATTCTTCTTCCAGACTGGATCCTTTTCTCAGAAAAGAGAACTTTGGACCATTGAGCAACAGACCCCCCCCCATAGCCAAGATCCTATGGCTATGGAAATGGAAATCGACATTTGAAGCTCGTGTCCAGGATCTATCTCTGTGTGGTGGCTCTTGATGCACGACTGTGAATAGGGAACCTTTTCACATTCTAATTTTCTGAGATTGTGAATTTGGTGTTTTCTTAAGCTGTATGCCATAATCATCACAATTATATCAAAGTAAGGCTTGACATACCTCGCTTAGCATGTAATGAGTCTATCTCATATACTAGTTTCACCTTTTGAGTTGACTTACTGAAATAAATAAACAGTTACACGATATTCTAATTTTTCAAGTTTCACCTGTACAGTAATATCACTTTGCCTCAAGCACAAAAGGCAGTAAGTTTGCATGAGACAGACATGAGAATTAAGATTTTCATTCTTAAAAAATGGAAATTCTATCTTCTATAATTCTATGTTAGAGTGCTTTAAAATGATTCCTTTTCCCAAAAACATGCAACAGAGAAAAGGGCCTTGCATAATATGTAGCATCAAATAATTTTCCTCTTTATAGCTTACTGTATTTGTATCACAAATAGGAGCTAGATGATGCATAGTGAGTACAATATAAACAAAGTGGTGTTCTATTTCACAGTTGTTAAAAGTATTGAGTATTGAAAGGAGGAGTTAGCTAATAAATAATCATATTTGGCGGAGGTGTGAACAAGTTTTTTTTGTGAAGGGGATTCCAGGCTGTAGACCAAATAATGTTGGGCTCATGGTCAAAGTCCCAAGTCAAAGCACTGATATGTGTCTTTAACTAGGTTACTAGTTTCATTCTCCAACACACAGGAATGACTCACACTCAGCCAGTGCTTCAAGAGCCAACTGATTCCCAATGTCAGGATTTATCCACCTCCTGAAGCACCTACTTCACATACCCCTTGTGTTCCCCATACTTTGATAGTGGGAAATAAAATGACTGAAGCACAACCTGGAGGGTTGTGATGCTTTATTCCTCCTGAAGAGGAAGAATGACAACATCTCCATAAGCCATGGGGAAAATCAGACCATGAAATGTACAGTGGTCCCCCGCCATTTCGGGGTTCATATACTGTGGTCCCGATATATCGCGGGACCACAGTATATGAAAAGGAACACACACACACACACGCGAGGCAAGCTGGATGGGTCTGTTTGAGGCCTCCTGTACTTATCCCAGGCTTCTCGGGCCTGTTGGAGGCCCCAGAAGTGGTTTCTGGTGATCCGGAAGGTATCCCAGAAAAGCTGTGTCTGCTATTAGTGAACCTCCCAGAAGGGTAAGTGACGAGTTGCAGGGGCTGTGTGGGTGTTTAGTGGGTAGAAACTGGCTACAGCAATCTCCACAAGGGGAATTTCCTTCTGTTGAACAAGAGGGCCTTTGGAGCTGAGTTTGTTTTTATACTGAAACAGCATAAATTTGCCATTTCATTCTACAACTCCAAACATAAAGTTTGTAAGGAATGCATGTTGTATTCTACAGCAATTTATTATATAATTATTTTTTTCCTTGTAGAAGGAAGCACAATGGCATTTATATATCCCTTTCAAATCATACCAAACCAATGAAAATTCAATAAAAAGTTTAATATCTGCAATTTATTGTATACACAATTTGCTTTAGACTGCAATCTGTATGTGCAAAAGCATACAGTTCCATGGCACCAGAAAAAACAGTTATGCTTGACAGTTTTTACCTGATTTGTCACATTGTGTTGAACACAATGAGGTTCACAAAAACATAACACGGACTCCAGAAGCATCCTCAGATATGAACACTTGATTGTATTACTCAGACTCAACAAAATAAATAGAAACCCAACATAGTCAGCACGATTTATTCACTAGTCTATTCAAGACTATATTTTCTTTCCAGTGTGTTTTGGTCTCCTACTACATATAGAGAACTACAATTTAGCAATATGGTAATTAAGATTACAGAATACAAAAGCCAGATAAAAATTTATTATAGATTTAAAATGGGAGCTTAATATAAAAATAAGGTTACATTTTTAGAGTTCTATTTTGGGAAAACAGATGGGGGGATTTCACTAAAGGCCTTTCCATTATATATGCTGTTCTGGCCTCTGATAACTGCTGTAAAAATTCTAAGTACAGCATTAGTAAATTACACAGAAAACAACTGTAGAAGGAAGTCTTCTAATTAAATACAAAGTGCCCTTAAGATTTATTTAGTAATATCAATAAATATTAACTATTATCGTTGTGCTAAGCAAGACCTGGAAGCGATTTATGAAAATCTGATTTCATGGTCCAACTTCAACACATCTTTAAACAGTACAATTAACCTTTTGCCCTTATTCCTACATTCCCGGAAAAGGCTTAAATGTGTAAAAGGCACATCTTCTGCCACCAACCCATAGTTTTGCTACAACAACCTATGGAGTTGCCAACAATATCTCATTCCCAGAAGAAAATGTGTTCCAACATCTCTCTCTTGTTTCAATGTTTTATGTTCCTCAGGTGAAAACTTGAATATTCTTGTAATGACAGCTGCTGATTTCAAGAGGACATGAGAAAGGTGAAGGGGAAACTGTTTTTCTAAACAAGAATGCCAATGTTTGATAGTGTGTCATCTGAAAGAATACTACTACTATATCACTCTCTCTTTGGAATGTGAGACTACTACTCTAGTATTCATGCTGCTGTATGAAATGTCAAATGGTTATTAAAAGAGCAAAATTATGAAGGTTGATAGTACAGTCCACTCTTTTAAGTTACCTTCCACAAGGCAAGTAACACTGAAGTTTCAGAATACAGTCTTGAATTAAATTCGTAAAACGTGGTTTAAACATGTGTTTGGATTTTGAATAGCTGTTACGATTCTGGGCCTACGGTATTTTTATAAATGCTTTGTTAATTCCACAGTTTGCTAAAAACTTTGGACACAATCCTATTTTGTAACGTTGCACTGGTGTAAACTGGATGCGTCACTGGAAAAAATTGAAACTGAAAGCTTCTTATCAACTCTTTTCAGACTGTAAGGCTGAGCAGGGAGGGCTGTAACAGTAAAAATTCACAGCTGAATGAGCAGTCATCTTAATCATAGCAGTCTCCATCTGGCAGCCATTTTTTTACTATTAAAGGTTCTTCTTTCCCCATCCCAAGGTCCTCAAAGGCTTCCCCTGTGCAAAAGAAGACTCTAGCGCACTCAAAACCTGAAAGCAGAAATAGAACGCTTTTCATTTCCAATGTGCCCCTTCTAGTATAAATTACAGTACATATTTCTGGCATGAGATTCAATTTATGACAGCATAACTTGATACTACAGGTTGTTCCCATTATATGGGCCAATGAAATATATTCTCACATGAGAATCATAAAATGTATAGCTTGATAATGTTTCCAACTGTTATTGTCGTGAATGATCAAGTGGCTGCAAGATTCATATGTATGCATATGAACTAGCTGTAACAAAACAGAAGGGTTCATTTGTTACATCAAGTACAGGTGGTCACAATAAACTTTTAAACAAAATTCCTGTCAAACAGCATGGTTTTACATACCACACCCAGTTAAAGCAAACAAAAAAGGCTATGTGATTTTTTTAAATGAAATATCACCCCTCTTCTTTACGTTAACTCTGATGTCACCATCCCATTTTGTGACTGAATTAAAAGGCTAAATTTCTTATTTCCAAACTTAAGAGCTTATCCCCACCATGTTTCTTGACACCTTTAACAGTCCCTGCCAGGACACCCAATGCCTTGCTATAATCTTTTTGTCTTGATTTTTGGAGCATAGGAAACTCTTCAAGGTAGGATAGCCGGTGCAATTCTGACGAATTGCAATGGTGCTATTTTGTTGTTGTGACTGCACATTATGGCTACATGAATAAAACAAACATTAAAAATGAAAGTGAAATTCCAGAACAGAATTATCTAGAACACAATAAACATATAGCCTTTACAACACAGAGACATTTTACTATTGAAAACTTTTTTTCTTTTGTAGTACAGAGCCTGAAATCAGTGTGTCAAATATGAAACCAGCCCACTGTTAAAGAAACACGTGACCTTTTGATACACTAAAAATCTGTATGTTTCCTAGAAAAGCATTAATCAGATTTATTAAGCTGTTTAGAACTATAACTACACCCTATGAGACGAATAGTGCAATGCAGACTAAACCAGTGTATATGCAGGAAAGATGTAGTACCTGCTGTAATGTACAATAGCCTTTGAAAGTGTTATGCTATATGCACTTAATCTAAAACGAGAGGAAAAGTGGGATAATATATATTAAAGCATATATTCCCTAAAATGTAATTAAGTGAAAGTCATAAAATGATATAGAAAATATTGAAGTTTACATTTTTTCCAGGATATTTTTATTATTATTTTTGGCAATGAGGCTTCAGCTAGGAGGCAAAGCGATCATTTGGTCCTGTTTCTTACTGAAAGAATTTCTAAATAATACAAACAGCCCAACTCAATCTTCTGCACAGCAGGAGACGAAAGTATCAAGCAGTGAGCTGTCAGTCCCACTTCAAGGGAAACTTCATTCTAACTGGAGACAGACTGGGTTTCCCAAGGCTCCAAAAGGAATTAATTTACTAGGCCAGCAAAACAGCCCTATATCTAGTGTCAGCAAGTTAGTTCTGCAGATCAGGCAGGAGGGGTTTATATTGGCAAACCGGCTGCTGTCTTTTTCTGCATGCTGAATGATGCTGACTGTTGAATTCACAGCTGCTACTTGTATGAGGAAGTCTATGTTATATGAAAATCTTTAATCTTCCAGTATGTTACTTCTCCAGAAAGTCCACTCAAACAGGAAATCACAGTACAGATTAACAATGTTGTCAAAACAACAACAGCAGTTATGTTTTTAAAAATCTGTCCTTTACTTGAACAGAAAACATGAGTGAAGAATCTTGATTTGGGACAAAACTGTCTTTTAAAGAAGAGAACATAAGCATGCCTGAATTTTAAAATAATAAAAAAGAATACAGACTGGCCTATTCACTTGTGGGCCCACTTGCTACAAGCCAGTGCATAGTCCGACAGTAGTTTGCTGGCATCTTTGAACTACATTTGACAGCAGTAACATTCATTTTTTTCCATTTATTCCAACTAATTCTCAATTAGTGCATGTTTTATTTTGTAAAGAGAAAACCTTGGCAGAGTTTAGGGGCCAAAAGAAAGAATCACAGCTTGGATGTAGATTTGCCCTCCATAGATGCAATGGCTCCTTCCATTCATGGAGTGCACTGAGAGCCAAGCAAAGTCCTCCCAACTAAGGAAGGTGCTGGGAATTTTGTCAGATATGCCCTTCTTCCTTCCAGTGCCACTTCCCACACTGTCTGAGCTGCCCATGATTCACAACAGTATAAATAGTAGCAATGAGAACTATAACTGGGAGGGGGAATCTGAGGAAAAACCTGGCTCCATATCATTCTTCTTTCAGCTGCAGCTGCAGAATTCTAGTACAGTGGAACCCCAACTTACGAGATCAATGTGTTATGAGTGCACGCTCATAAGTTGCTAATCTTGTAAGTCAGGCAGTGGTTTCCCATAGGAGTGTATTGAAATCCGTTCCCTCCAGAACGGATTAATTGATCTTCAATGCATTCCTATGGGAAACCACTTCAAGCAACATCTGCCTTTCCCCTGCGGCACAGGGCAGGGGGTCCGGGATACGTGGCACACCATGTTTTATCCGAGGCAAACACTTGCCTCCATGGCTAAAAGTCACTTTAAACATAGCATGCCGCTTCTCCCGACACCACCACCCCCTGCGTCATGGGCGAAAGGCGGGCAAATAAAGTATTTGCCTTGGTGGATAAAAGTCATTTTAAACATGGTGCGTTGCTTCTCCTGAACCCCCTCCCACGTCACAGATGAAAGGCAGGTGTTTTTTTAAATGACTTTGAGCCACTGACCCAAGCGCTTGGGCCAGTGGCTCAATTTTAAAAATCCCATTGCTTCTCCCCCAATGCTCCATCGTTAGTTGAACAAACCCTCTTGAATGTCGGGATTCTTGGTTGTCGGACACATTGGCAGTTGGGGTACCACTGTAATCATAAATATGAAGGCCAACCCCATATTTCTAAATTTCCATATTCTACACAGTTTCCTACTTTTTAATGTGCAAAGTAAGACTGCAGTTGAAAGCTGGGAGAAGCAGAAGAATGGAGAAAAAGGAAGAGTAACAACAAAATCAGGAAAGGCAAATCAGTTAACATGTTCTTAGCTTCTTTGCCTGTTTCTTGCGTTTCAATTCCTCCTCTTCCCGTTTCAGCTCTTCTAGATCTTCTTTTATTCCAAGTCGCAAACTAAAAACCAAGAAGCTGATTAAAATCAAAATATAATTGCAAGCAAAACATAAAAACCACACATAGCTAATGAAAACTAAATCCAAGCAAATGTAATGTTCTGATTATTATGCAATGCTACAAGTCTGAATTTCACTGAAGGACCCATTGTTGGAACCATCATACATTTTCAGCATTGAAATGGAACAGTACTAGAATATACGACATTGGAACAGAGATATACTGATGCTACTTTCAAAATAAAGGCTCTTGTGGCCTGTTGGCCAGTTGCAAAAACATAAAACAAAAAGTTCCTACAGCAGTTCCTACCAAACGAATGAGTTGGCTAGAAGAGTGCTTTATTTGTTACTTACTAAACTAAGCAACACATTTTCAACCAGTATTGCAGGAGTTGGGTGCCTGATCTACCAGCGATAAAGCAAAATCCGTGAAATGCAGACACCTCAGCAAAGTGAAGGGCTGCTCCTGCTGGCTGCATTTCCAGAGGTTTTTAATCCCTTCCTGACACCTCAGCAAACCTTGCTGCTAGGAGCTCAAAGCCTGTTTGCTGAGGTGCCAGGAGGGGGCTAAAAACCTCTCTTTGGAAACGCAGCAACAGGAGCAGCCCAAGGTGACTTTGCTGAGGTGTTAGGGGTTGATTAAAATCCTCTCTTTGCAAGCACAGCTGACAGGAGCAGCCCGTCATCTGTAGAACACCTCAGTCTCACGTAACTGAGGAAAGTATTACATTTATTCACACTATAATAGCTATGTCTAGGTCAGGCCTGCACAACACATTGACCACGGGTGACCGACAGCCCATGGGGCCACCAGAAGTTGCCCGCCAAGTCTCTGTCAGCCTCTCGATCAACCGGCAGCATGTTCTGGGGGGGGGGGTTGTCCAACTGCCGGCCCAGACATTTGGTACGGATTTGTTCTCTACTGCTGCCATGCCCCACCCCCTTGCTCAGCTCCTGACCCGGAGCACCAGCGAAGCGCGCATGCGTGCTCTTGTAGACTGGCAGGGCTCCGGTGGGCCTAGGTCATCCTGCCACTCACACTCGCCCCTGCTCGGGCAAAGGATAGGACGAGGAAGACTGGATCCTTTTGAATTTGGCACCGCACGACCCTGGACAGGGAAGGCGAGCTGCTTCCACCTTCCCCCAACCTGCTGGAAGGCAAGGCTGCTGGGGAAGAACCGGCTGAGGCAGCGGGGTGATCCCCGTCTCCCCCCACTCAGCTGGCCGGCACTCGCCTTCAAAGCCTGGGTGGGGAAGGTAAGGCTGGGAGAGGCGAGGCGGTTCTGCCTTCCTGTTGAATAACTCATAAGTAGAACCACTCATAAGTTAAGGTAGCACTGTAATCGCTGTTAGAAGTGTGATGTAAATTTTACTTACATCATGAAATGAAGTAGCAGAATGTTGTGGAAGAGTGCTGAATCTGCTATTTAGAATCATAATGCCTAAAGTGTTCCTTTTTGAGTCAAGACCAAAAGACTGAATGAAGAAACTGGATAAATGCAACTCCAATATTACCTTTTGGCTTCTTCCTTCTGCTGCTCTTTCCAGCTGCTTTCCATGTAACGTAAGGCATAATCACTTTCATCTTTATACCTGAAAGTTTAATGCAATATTATAAAACTATAAATGCATGTATTTCAGACCAAAACTGCACACATACTTCCACATAATAGAACTGCTTTTAATAAACAGCTAGACTAGTGTTGGTGAACCTATGGCACGGGTGCCAAAGTTGGCACTCAGAACCCTTTCTGTGGGCACCTGACATCACCCTTCACAGCCACCTGTATTCAGGTTAAATTGCTGTATTGGCACTTGGCGAAAAATCAGTGGGTTTTGAATGGTAGTTTGGGCACTTGGTCTCTAAAAGGTTGGCCATCACTGAGCTAGATCAACCTAACTCAGTTCTCCAGGGATGGGGTAAGGGACTTTAATCTAGCAACTCATATACTGACCCAAACATTAGCAAAAGAGCATGGTTTGTGTGTACTCTACAACATATAGACATGTTCTTTTAGCTAGGTGCATGAGTTGCAGGATTTTATTATTTGTATATTGATAGTTATTTTGATGATTTTAACATGTTTTATTGTTTTAATATATTGTTGTATGCTGCCCAGAGACCGCTTGGTAATAGGGTGGCTAAATTTTTTTTGTAAATAAATAAATAAATATAAATCCCAAACTCCATCAAACACTGGAATATTTCCAGCATCATTTGCCAGATTTGTATTTTTAGAGATACACATATGCCCCATTTAGAACCTCCACTCAAACTCAGCTTTCCTATGTAACTCTAATTAAACTGAAAGGTGATCATGCCAGAAAAATCATTTCAGTAAAAGAAATCCTGTACCTTTTCCTCTTGGTATTAAATAGGAATAATTAGGGATGAGCGTTTCGTTTCAAAACCATTAGGTTACGATACGACCCACACGAACCCAGGTGGTGCTCAGAACCCTCTGATACAGACGAAGCCAACTGCTTTACCTTTCTCTGTGCCAGCATGGAGCTTAGGTGCAATGAGGAAGCACGCTGCAACGCCATCTTTGTTCCTCCGTGGTGCTGGCCAATCAGACAGGGAGGGGGGATGATGCCTATCCCTACACAGCTCCTGATTGGCCAGCACCATGGAGAAGCAAATATGACATGCTTGATTTCTGGTTGGGGTTTAACCCTGTGTGAGCTCTGAGAAAGTTAAATCAATAGTCTCTCCATGTATCAGAGAGTTCCGGGCACCACCTGGGCTTGCGTGTGTCATTTTGTAACCTACTGGTTCCAAAATGAAATGCCCATCCATAGGAATAATCTTTTCCAGTAAATTTCATCTTTGGTACAATTTACATAAACGTTACAGACCTATGGAAGGAATAGCAAAGTGATATAAAAGCTTATTTTGTCACCTAGTCCGATCATAGCCAAATATTTCTCTAATATGTCTAGAGATTTCTTCTTGTGGCTCTTCTTCATCATCAATGAAGTCTTCCATTTCAGAATCATCCTCATCTTCATCTTCATATCGCCTTTTATATGTTATTGGTGGAAGAGAAGGTCTTGGAAAACCTAGAGTAGAAACTCAGAGGTATTAATAATCCATAAGCCACTTCTGACATTTCACGCTACGTTCGTTTATTTTTTTATCACCAAATACATTTTATGAGACTTTGTGTACAGTTAGAGCTATGAAACATTTAAGAGAGCATAATATACATCTGGTACTATGGCCCATCATCATATTACTTTTCAGAATTGTTAAGCTTCATTTATTTCATAAAAGGCAAGTACAACACTGTAGTGAGTTACTCTACAGTAAAAAAAAACTTTGTTGTAGTATAATAATCGTTCATTGCTTGTCCTTGCAAAGTGCAGCAAAAATTAAGGTGAAACTCAAACTCTACCTTGCTACAGCTTGTGAAAGTCCTTTCCCTAGCTAGCTGAAGCAATTCCTATGCTTCTAACCAATGGAACTTTTTCTTTGAAATCATATTATAGAGAAATTAATCAACTACTGTACCTGAAATACTATTAAAGACAATAAAAATTACCATGTCTATAAGATGTTGCCATATATTAGATGCCCCACCACTTTTAATATCCCGAATTAATAAATCTTCATTGAGTTCTCCTCCACCCCACTCCTGCTGTTTCCTTTCTGCATTCTGAGACTCCTCTCCACTTTGCTTTCTGTACAGATTGGAGCCTTCTTTTCAGTGGGGAAGGCTTGGGGGCAGAGCAGCTCATTAAGATGTGCCTTTCCCCACTGAAAAGAAGGTTCCAATCCCTGCAACAGCAAAGCAGAGAGGAGAGTAATCAAGCGCTGCCAAAGAGGAAATGAAACAGTGGAGTCAGTTTGGAGTCTCCTTCCCCCCCACCCCTTGCTTTGTTTTCTTTCTGGCAGTGCTTGATTGCCCTCCTATCTGCTTTGCTCTTGCAGGGATCAGACCCTTCTTTTCAGCCTGGAAAGGCACTTCTTAATGGGCTGCTCCACCTTCCAGCCTTTCCTTGCTGAAAAGGCAACTCTGATTCATGGAGAAAGCAAAGCACAGAGGAGTCTTCAGGACACAGAGTAAACAAAGGCTGTCAGAAAGGAAGGGAAACAGCAAGGTTAGTTTGGGTATTCCTTCACCCCACCCCTCAGGAAAGGCTTATTTCTGTGTATATGATGGCCCTTAATTTTTAGCGCCATGATTTTAGAAAAAATAGCATCATATACAGGGAAAAATACGATTTTAAAAAATAGTCCTTCATGCTCTCATTGTACATTTGTATGAAGTTACTGAAACTAGACATTTCATATGCGCCTGAGAATCATATGCCAGCAAGTCAGTTCTGATTTATAGTAACCCTTTTCCAAGTTTTCCAAGAAGAGAATATTCAGAAGTGGTTTATCATTCCCATCTTATTTATTTATATTTAATTTTTTATATTATTTATGTTGTATTATTTTCTGAAAGCATTCTGGGACTGTGCAGTTTGCCCCAGGCCACACAGGGTGGCTTTTCTCCCAGGAGGCACAGTGGGGAATCAAACATCCAACATCTAGCTAACCATCCAACTAGGATGCCTATTTCTTTTTGAGTGATAGAAAGGATTTATGTTTCAGAATATTATTTTAATGCATTTTGTACATTTAAGTATATAAGTTCAGACAACTGCAAGGAAATAGATATATAAATGACACAAGAGGTACAAACATATCTGCTGCTAAAATCAAACATTTAAAGTACCTTGTGATGGATTGCCAGGTCTTTGCTGAGGAAATGGCCTCATTCCATTCATTGGGGTACTTCCTTGCTTTGGGCCCAGATTTTTAGATGAAATTGTTTCTGATACAACAGTGCATTTTGGTTTTGCTGTCTGAACTAAAGTGCTGCTCGAGTGACCTGGTCCTGACCCTGAGCTCTTAACTCTTCCCAGTCCACTGTTTAGATTACTACCTGGCCGGCCAGGTCCTACACTTTGACTGTTGGTGGCACGCACTGGCCCTGAACTGCTGCCAGGCCGGCCAGATCCTATACCTAATGAGCTGCTAGGCCGGCCTGGTCCCACGCTTGAGCCGCTGTTTCGTGGCGCTAATCCTGAACGGTTTCCTGATCGACCAGGTCCCGTGCCTTGTGCACCACGTCCAGTAACCAAACTGTTCTTTGCTTGTGGAAGTTGTCCTCCTGCAGTTGAACTGTTGCTTATTTGTTTGGAGTGGGGAATTTTAACACCTTCAGGCTGGGCAGAAACCAAACCAGGTGGTTTTGTAGTGCCACTAGTTTTCTTCAGACCAGGTTCTTTAAGAGGCGGTTGCCTTGGAACATGGTTTGTCTTCAAAGCTGGAGCATGAGAGCTGAGCCCAGATTTCCCTCCTCCGTCGGTTGTAGGTTTAACATGACTGCTGTTAGGCAGGCTTTTCAAAGGCCCCTTGTGCATGGCTTTCACTTTTTCAGAATGGTTGGGTTTGGAAGAAGACGCCAAACCCGTCTGCTTTTCATTTAAGGCTGAACTTTTGGCTTTCTTATCACGATCACCTTGTGAGGAAAGGCTTCCTTTAGAGAGGGAACTCTTATCTGTGGGAAGCTTGCCCAATTTAGCTTTTAGAAACTCTTTTTGTGGGAGGTCTTTTTTGGAGGAACTTGATGCAAGTACATTTTTACCCTCTTTTTCCGTTTTCTTTTCTTTTAATATAATCCCCTTTCTATTTTTTCGTTCCAAGTACTCACGCTCTCTCAGTTCTTCTGCTGTCATTGGCCTTTCCTCAGTCTTTTTGACAACTTTGATTTCAACTGGTTCATGTTGTTTTTTTTCAGCCAGCTTGAGAAGATCTTGAAAATTCATTACTGGAGGTGCACCTCTAAGAGGTGCCTTTGGTTTCACAGATGGTTTGGGTGGTTTTTCTTCATATTCTTCAGATTCATGCTCTGACTCTGTCTGACTACACTCAAACTGTTCCCTCTCATCCCATGTCGCATCTTCTTCTCCTTCTGCATTTCTATCCGAGCTAGTTCCACGACCTTGCCTTTTTTTAGATTTCTCTTCAACAGGAATGCCATTGTAGCCACGGAAATTGTCCTTTGTCCGAGAAGCCATAGCTCTTGCTTTTCGATCATGTTTCAACTCCACGCTTAGCTAGAAGTTCTTCTTTTTTTCTTTTTTCCTCAAGAGCTACAAAAAAGAAATGGTTCTGCTTAAAAATGGTTTGGTTAAAGTTGAAAAGATTTGGGGAGTTTGAAAGATATAATTTCTACATGTATTAAAATGTATAAAGATCATGCTCAGATATTACATTCCGATTATACAATCCATACAGTTCCAAAATGCAGATTAAATTTAAATGTTACACTTGTGAAATCATGAGATAATTTTAGCTAACAGACTCCCTTTAATTGATAAGTCTGGAATCCAAGGAACTGCACAATTAATTTACCATACCAAAGAGGCTTCTTAAGTACAGTGGCAGCCTCACTTATGAATGCTTTGACAACCAAAAAATTCGACTTCCAAAGGAAATAATTGGAAATGGATTTCCAAAAAACCCCTCAAGTTACAAAAAGAAATCCATTTCCCGTAATTTTCTTTCAGTACCATTCTGTGCCCTTGGGAGGCGGGTGGCATATATATATATATCAGTGGCTGCAGAAGGCTGCTCTCCCCAGCCCCACCAGACAGCTGATTCTGACAGGTTAGATCTGTCAAAATCAGTTGTCTGGTGGGAGCTGTGGAGAGCAGCCTTTGGCTGCCATTGATTGAGGGGGTCAGGACAGCCTTCCCATGGGGATGCACTGAAAACCAATTAATCTGTTCCCTTTTTTGCCTTTTTCCCAACCTCTGGAACAGATTAATTGATTTTCAATGCATTCCTATGGGAAACTGCAATTCAACTTCCAAAAATGCATTCAGAATGTATTAATTTTGTGAGTCGAGGTATGATTGTAGTAGCTCACCATTCCACATGGCAAACTGTTCTGAAGCTAAGGAGACATTCACAGAGCAATGGTGTGATATTGAATTGGGATTTGTTGCTCCTTCAAAGCTAATCAAAACAGTATGTTCAGTTTTGTTTTTTAAAGAGCTTTTTTTCCTTTTAAAGGTATAGGACGTGAGAAGTATTCTTGGAACTTGTGCAATAAAAGGAGAGTCAGTACTGTATCAGTTTTGGCAGATTCATAACTGCTTTCATACAATCAAAGACAGCAAACATCTTTATTTTTATTTATTTTTGGATATTTTTACTCTGACTTTCTCCTTGGAAAAGGACCCAAGGCGGCTCAGAGTAAGGTTAGACAATATAAACACAAGTATTGTTGCACTTCTAAGAGTAACATTCATGTCATAGATTACAGTCCACTTCTTCAAGCATATTATCCAAATAATAACAAATAGACTCTGAGGAGAAAAAAAGTTTTAAAGCACACCTTTTCGCTTCTGTTCCTCTTCTTGCCGCTTGAGAAAAGCTTGCACAGCTGCTGAATGAACACCCTTAACTTTTGGATCCTTTTTGGGAGGGCCTACAGCCAAGCTGTATCTTTTCTGCAAAGGAAAGGACTCAGATAATCACTCAGTGTATCAGCAGTTAGCATGCAACAGTTGCTTTCAGTACTGTTATATTGTTCCTGATGTGCACAACATTCCATAATGTCTAAGACTAAATGCTACTATGAAAAAAAAAACCTGTCAACATTAATGCTACTATCATGGCTAGGCAAAGTGAAAGAAGAACCAATAGTCTATTACTGTCAACTACTTTTCTATTTATGTCACCTATGTCATTTCTGTTTAATTAAATATTATTATATAAAGTGGACCCCCCCACCAAGTGGAACAAATACGACAAAAATATTAATTAATTATTAAAAATTGTTTAAAAGTATTTTACAAGTAAGTGATTTTTCTATATCTAGAACTTATTCCTAAATTGAGTTTGATATTGTCTTATTGAAATCTTAGAAGTGTGTGTCAGTCAAATATCAACAAATTACACAGTAGTTATATTCAGAAGTGAAGTAAAGCATTGCTTGGCAACATGAGAATGAGTAGAGATGACCCTCAAACTCGCACACTGTCTTTTAACTTTCATATATGTGAGAGATAGCAGAAGCTTTTGATCTGGATTTGAAACAAATCACAGTTTTCTTTTCTTTCTCACTTCCCCCCTCCAATATCTAATAAATTATAGGCAAACCAGGGTAAAGGGAGAGTAGTTTGGTCTTTACATCTGTCAAGTTTTAGTGAACGAGCACATTTGCTTGAAAAAACTGTTTGTAAAAACTTATCATGCCAAGGACATGAAACCTAATAGCATGGTCTATCAGATAAACTGATACAAACGTGGGAGAGGTGATACCTTTAGGCTACTATAAATATAACTGGTAGACTGATGTGAACTCAGCATGCACAGCTACATTTTAATTAAATGTATCACAGCAGTGCTTGGGTTGTAATTTATTTAACACATTTAATCACTGTCACCAATTTAATTACAATTATTTCTCCACCTGTATGAGAAAACATTATTTTATATTACAAATTATGGTTTGAGTTTACCGGATGTAAATAGATTGGAGAGAACAAAGAACTACATCTAAAACTACATCTAAACCTTACAGCTTGAATGAAGCATAAACTTATCAGTCACCCTATTAAATTACATGCTGCCTCTTTGAACACTATCTGAACAAAATAGATACCTCCAGCATTCCACTCTCTGTTAGATAATGCATCAGTTCTACACAGATGCAGCCAAATGTTTGCCCTCAGATAAGCAAAGCACAGGTCAGCAATCTTGATGTGCGCTAAAACAACAACTGCAAAAACTGATTATCTCTTCCTGAGTAGAACCAGATGGCAGCTGTAATGGCTGAATGCTGCAGCAATGTGAAAACCAGGCAGGCCCTTAGACCTATTTTAATAATAATAATAATAATAATAATAATAATAATAATAATAATAATAATAATAATAATAATAATAATAATAATAATAATAATAATAATAATAATAATAATAATAATAATAATCCACAAACATTAGCTATAATATCAGCTTTCTCTCCCTCTCTAATAAACAGAGTAAATGTCTTTTAAAAGTTCATTCTCCTTCATGGTGAATGCATAATGAAAACTTCCTGCATTGTTTCTAGTTCTTTCAGAAATAACATAAAAACTTTTGACCACAGCAGATTATGATTAATTATGCCTGATTATGCAGATCTAGAATGAACTTAAAAAATATCTCAAGAATACAGTTTTTAAGCCCTCAAATGTAATTCTTAGTTGTTCACTTCAAAAACAAATTTAAAAGCTATATTCAAGCCTTTCAAAATATTGTATATTATGTAATATGTCACAGGCACACAGTAATGATGTTTGGTTTCAGAATATACTGAACAGGGACATTCACACTCAGCCCAAATCCTGAGCTAACTATGAATATCTATGAAAATATTACTAGTCACATCATTGGGAACACAGCTCATTATTTCTTACTATGATTTTCCCAAAGGAGATGAACCAATAGATCTATAATTTCAGTGAGACATGATGCAACACTGGTACTGTATTGCAATAAATATATCAAATTATAAATTATGCCTGCATTCTCCATCTAACAAAGGACAGTTGAAACAATAACATTTCCCATAATAATAATAAAAACACTTTGCTTACTCCATAACATTTGTTTGAAATCTTAAATTAACTATAATATAATGTGTGCAATATTGTATCACAGTTCTCTTTTATCTTGCTTCACAAATAAACTGTTTATATGCTGAAAGTATTTCAAAGTATACTTCCGATAAGACTTCTTCCATCAGAAAAACAGAACCCTTTCCACCCAAACAGTGTTGTGAAGGACCAGGATTAGGTCAGCAAAGGTTAATTTGGCTGTTATCCAGTAAGTCAGCAACATTCCATAGTCAACATCCAGGAGAAAATATTAGTAAATGATCAATTTCTCATTATGTATTGCTGAACAAGACCCACAACTCAATGAAAATCTCTTTTGAAAATACACATTCCTTTCTGGTGTACCTTTTTCATTTTATCACCTCCCACAAAAAGTGTATGTCCTGCACATGTTGAAAATACTGCTTTAATAAAGCACACACCTCCCTAACAAATTCTGAAAAAGATAAGAAATATCCTTTTAAGAACACTTCCATTTCCCCATCCTCCACCCCATTGCTGAAACCAAAACAGCTTTTTAATCCATCATATTTTGACATCCAGAATTCAAGAGAGTTCACTTTTCTCTTTAATGGTAACTGTCCTATTACTCACGTTTGCTGTCATGTCATTAATTGTAGCTGTGACTTGCTACTAGTTAAGAAATACATTTTTGCATTCTTCATGACACACCAGCAGCAATTTGCATGGTGATTTATACTGACATACACCAGCATCCATAGGGAACAGGATTCTGGCAAATGTATTCCACATTTGCCAGATGGCCTAAAGCAGTGGTGTCCAAATTTTGGCCCTCCAGGTGTTTTGGACCACAACTCCCATAGTCCTTTGTCATTGGCAATACAGGTTTGGAATTCTGGGAGTTGTGGTCCAAAGCATCTGGAGGGCTGAAGTTTGGACCACCCTAGCCTAAAGCCTCAGTATTACTAGTGTCACAACGTGCTGCTTCAGTTAAAAGGTTTGGAAGATATACTGGAAAAGGCCAACATGTATCAGTATGAACAATTCTCAGCTGCAAAAACTGTTGCAGATCAAGAATGTTATAACATAGACAATGCAAACTTAATATTACACATAAAATCTGAATGTATTCATTCTGGATAGTAGGTCAGATGAAGCAGTTAAAGGGCATAGTTGACCCAAACACATTTGTGGAAAAGTTATTCCAAGACTGTTCAGAGATATTTGGATCTGGTGGCTATTATGGGATATAGTGAAATCCTATGAACAGCTGCCTGAGAATGTGTTTGCTTAAAATAAGTAGAACAAATATGCTTAGGTTTTAGTTCTGAGAACTTCATAAAGAATTGCATGATTCATTATTTCTACACTTGGTTCATGCAATAATCTATAGAATCCTTTTTGACAGTACCATATAGGCTCCTGAGGGTCATTTCCTAATTGTGTGATATATGGTTTTAGTGTAGTGTGTAGTCTTATGGAATTTTCTTCCCATGAACATAAACCATGCAATGATACTTTGACTTTTGGCACATAATTGGAAATATTCACACAAATCACATATATGGGTTTGACTATGCATGTTAGTAGCTACTATCTTAATTGAACTTTTAATTGATTAATTTATTAGGAATGGGGTTTTAGTATTTCTTGGACTACAGATTCCATAATTTTACATTCTAGAAGATCTATCTGACTTAAAGTTAACACAGTAATAGTGATTGTACACAATTTTTGCTCTGTTAGCAACACAAAAATTACACCTACATAATGTGGAAGAAACTATAGCAGCCCTCTTCCTTTTTTCATTTCTAAAAACATAATAAGGCCACTAAGTCCCTCTGCACATAATCAGAGAAGGGTGACACAACAGACAAGAAAGTTGTGACTTCCACCTCAAGGAATATGAAGGAGGCATGGACATTAGAGCTCTCTTATGCCAAGGGTGGGCAGTCTCTGGTTTCCAACCTGAATGTAGCCCTTAACTTCATTTCAAAAGTTTTCTTCTAGCAATCAGTTCAGAGTAAGAACAGTCTGTTATACTAGTAGCCCACTAGGAACTGAGAGAGAATCAAGAAAGACAAAGATTGTGGCAGAAAGGGAGAAAAAGAGTGGTTTTACTCACTCTTTGTCCTGATTCCAGCCACCAATGAAAGTCCAATGAGAATCTGTACACTGGGCCAAAAAATAACCCCAATTACATTTATAAACTGATGGGGTAAGAACTCTCTGCAACAATCCAGGAAAGGGACTGTGGTGTCCCAGTGGACACCTCAATGAAGTTATCAAGCCAGTGGGCCGCAGCAGTGAAAAAACAAACTCAATGCTAGGGATCATTAAGAAGGGTATAGATTAGAACATAAGTCAGCAAGTGTCATTTTGCCTCTTTATAAATCTATGGTGAGGCCCCATCTGGAGAATTGTGTACAGTTCTGGTCACCATACCTCCAGCAAGGATATTATAGAAATGGAAAAAGTGCAGAGGATGGCAACCAGAATGATTAGTGGACTGGAACACCTTCCTTACCATCTGAGGCTGCAACGGCTGGGCTTCTTCACTATTCAACAACAGCACCTAACAGGTGACTTGATTGAAGTTTATAAAAATCATATATAATATGGACAAAGTAGATAAGGAAAAACTCTTTTCCCTATCGTACAACACTAGAACTAGGGGGTACTCCATGAAACATGAAACAAATAAGAGAAAGTACTTTTTCACCCAGAGGATCACTGGTCTGTGGAACTTCCTGCCAGAAGAAGTGGTGACCACTGTCAGCCTTGACAACTTTAATAAAGGATTGGACAAGTTCATGGAGTACAGAGTATCAATGGCTATAATTATTGATGCCTAAGGACAACCTTCAGGTTGGAAAGATAGTCAGGATCTCTCTCAATGCCATTTGCAGGGAATCGTATGCAGGCGAAGACATCTGCTTGGGAATACCCTGAACCAAATGGTGAGCCACTATGCGAGACAGAATGCTGGACTGGATGGCCTGTGGCCTGTTCCAGCAAGGCTGTTCATATGTTTCTTGTTTTCTTACACATAACCATCAAGAGATGAATCCCTCAGCAGAAAAAAAATGCCCATCCTCTGTCTCAGGGTGGACTCTTCTATGGGCATGGAAGTAAACCCAGAAAACTTTGCTTGAACTACAGTACTGTACTTCTGAGTAGATTCATGTTTCCTCAAAATTACACTATGATAGACAATCACTCTTGAGAAAGTTTTTCAAGACACTCCAGCAATAATATTGCCATAGCTATCTAAATATTAGATACTGAATTTTATGGCAATATAAAAATGCAAAAGAATTTCCTCTTGAGCTCTGTCTTTAGGATACGAATGATTAAAGGCAGGGGAGGACAAAATATTAGAGATCAACTTTAGAAAAGATAGGATAATATATTTTCAAAATAATATGTTTCACTACTACCTGTTTTGTAATGCCTGGAAATCCTTCAATAAGTTATTTTTGCTCTATCATTCTCTGAGCAATAACACCCACAAAACAGGAAGCACAACACGATAGGCTCTTCTTTTAAAAATCAGCATCGAACACTACAGCAGAAAGGGCAGGAAGACATTCTTTCGCTCCTACCTCTTATACACCTTAATGGAGGATTTTCTGGCCTACAGTAGTCTACTTCCATTGACGGGCTTGTCCCCTTCAGTGAAACACATGCAACCAATACCTTGGATCTCCTTTTATCTCAGCTTCACAGGGGTTTTTAGTACAACCTCTTCATAAGCCTCAATAATATTTTATATTATCAAGCTTACATTCCAGTAGAAAACAATGTTCATGTTGACTTATAGGGTGTATGGATGATTGTGGCTTAATATTTCAACAGGCCAGGGTCATTTTAGGCAGACCCATCTCTGAAATGGAAAAAGCAAGAGAACCATATTCTGAAGAGAAGTGTGCTTGTATGTTCTGTAGGTGAACAGATATGAACTTTCATATACAGCAGGCATGTCCAAAGTCAGGCCTGGGGGCCAAATGCGGCCCCTTTTCAAATTCTGAGTGGCTCACGGCTTCTTCTCCCCACCGGCTCAGCCTGTCACACATCCCTGCCAGCTGGCCCCTTCCCATACTGGATGGAGGCTTTAGCTTGCAGTTTTGTGGTTTGCCTGCCCTCCCTGCCTCCGTCCATCCCCCCAGCCACTTGCCCAGCCTACCCACCCCAAGCTCCATTGCTGCAGTGTCCTCCCCACCTCCTTGCATGTTATAGAGACTTGTTCAAAGTCCGCCCAGGGGCCAAATGCAGCTGAAAGGTTGCCCCCCACACACACATTTTCACCTCACCAAATCTGGCCCTCCTTGCAAAAAGTTTGGACACCCCTGATATACAGTATCCTGTTGTGCATTTGGCTGTGGGAGTCAGGAGTTGGAAGTTCAACTCCCCACTGTGCCTTCAAAAAGAAAAAGGGACTTTGACAACCTACTCACAGTCCCTGAATCCTCCCAAAAGACAGGAATAATAAGCCACTTCTGAATCATCTATACCTAGAAAACCCTGTACAGTTTCGTCACCATGAATTGGAATCATCCTGATGACATTTAAAAGAACCCTCCATATTAATAAGTTATGTTTATGTTATTTATTTGAATATTTTACTCCCACCTTTCTCCTTGGAAAAGGACCCAAGGTGGCTTACAATAATGAGGGAGAATATACAGTCCAGAGGATTTAAGACATATTGAAGTTAAGAACAGGGAATTAAAAGAGGCATCTCAGAACATTAAAAAGTAACAGTAGCAGAGCTATGAAGAGCACGCAAAAAGAAAAGAAAAATTTATAATAAAGAGTGGAAAGTGCCATGGAAAACACGAGTGTTCTTATGAAATAAATCAATGTAATCATGTCTGGTAATCCATATAAAGTAACATAGTAGGAAGTCCCTCATCACCGGTCACCACTGTATTTATTATATGACTCTCGAAAGGTGTGGACTGAAGTGCCCTGGCCTTTTAAAAGTTCTCCATCTTCTCGAAGCAGTTCCTCGCCGGCTTTTTTTTAGCCAGCCGGAGGATCCCAGCAGGACACACTCGGGGAAGGGGTGGGCCCCGGCGTGGAAAGCAACGAAGCCTCGGCGTCCCTTTCGTTAATCCGTTCATCCCCTGCTGAGGGGAGGGGAGCTGGGGGATGGGGGATGGGGCGCCAACAGCCGGCTCGGCGAGGCAGCTGGGCGCCCACGTCCACTGGCCAGGGCTGGCCCCTCCGCTCTCCGATTCCCCTCGCAGAGAGCCCCCCCGCCCCCACACACACACCCCCTCCGCTTCCACCTCCCACCACCTCCTCTTCCCCCTCCGTCCCCGCTCGCACTCACCGGCACGGCGCTCAGTCCCTGCTGCTCCGAGGCCACCATGAGGATGCGGTGGAAGTCCATGCTGGGCTCCTCCGCGTCCCCCGTCCCCCGTTAAGGCGGAAATGCCCACGTCGCCGTTACTACCGCGAGTACTACTACTACGACTCCCCTCCTTCTCCTCCTTCTCCTCCTCCTCCTCCTCTTCTTCCTTCTTCCGATCCTTCCCCCCCTCACCCAGCGGACGAGAAGTTACCTCCCCCCCCGCTCACTTCCGGCCCCGAAGACGCTCAGCCCTGCTTTTTATATCGCCTCGTAAAACGTCTTCTTCCGCCGCCGCCGCCCCCGTCCGTCAAACACCTAAGAGAAACGTCACTTCCGCCCCTCTCTCTCTACGAAAGCTCCCGTCAACGTCCCTCCTTCCGGGAAAAGAGCACACGTGTCATTGTACGTCACGTGACGTGAGGGTGGTCGGGTGTTTTTTTTTTTTTTGAAACTCTCAGCGGCAGGACGCACGTGGCGGGCGGGGGGGCGTGGCTTTAGAGTCGAGGGCTCGGCGGGTCCCGCCCGTTTTCGGCTTCTGGCTTCCTAGCAAGTTAACGGTTGCAAACTTGGTTTCCCCATTTTCCGTTTCACGGTTGTTGTTGTTTTTTGCGGTTCCCCGGTGATGGGTCCTGACGATGGCTCCCCCGTCGGTTTTCTCCCAGCGTTTCTCCTCTTTGGCGCCGGATTGTGCCGTCCTTGCTTCCTTGCATCTAATGAATTTTCAAGCATTATCCTTCAAGGGGTGTTGGAGGGGTGAAGTGGGAAGTAGATTATCCAGTCCTTTAACCCTGGATCTTAAAAATCCTCCTCCATGCCTTGTTTGTGAAGATTCTCAGTCACCCAGGTGAGTTTAACTGGAAGTTGAGTCATGTCAACTGGACTTCTTTTCTTGAGAGATTGAAAGGTTTCGCTGCTCATCCAAGCAGCTTCGTCAGTCTGAGGAAAACTAGTGGTGAGTCCTCCATTTTATACTTCACTTTGACCTCATGTCACCCTGGTCTGATATAGGCTCATAAGATCAACAATGGGTGTGCACATCACCACCAAGGCCATAGCTAAACGACCCATATTTAATGGGTGTTGGGAAGTTTAAAGATGGGACTTGCACCTTAGGCCATTGTCCACCTAACAAGCCTCTTGGCCACCTAATGAGCCTATTCAAGCCATTGTTCGTCTTATGAGCCTATTTCAGACCAGGGTGACATGGGGTCAGATTGAGCTATAAAATGGAGGACTCTAGCTTTCTTCAGACTGATGAAGCTATTTGGATGAGCAGTGAAACATTTCAGTCTCTCAAGAAAAATCCAGTTGCCATGACACAACTTCTAGAGACCTTCATGCCTTACTTAACACGTGTCAATTAGATTGTTGTGTTTTAATGTTAAAAGTTAACAATTATGACTTGTTATGGCATTTGTTGTCTTCACCAAAACTAGGGTCGTAGTGAAATTAACATCTTACAACCCGTCCTGTCCTGTCTGTAATTTCAGCACTATTACGTATACAGCATGCAGATTGCTATGGGCCAATATCAGGCTCTTTCTGCATTGTATGTACTTTTTTGTTTTATTCTTTTAAAAATTAATATACAGCAGTTCTTTTTTTTTTCAACTACAATGAAAAGATTTGTCTTGGAAGCTTGCCCATAGAATTTTGTGATGTTTAGTAGGTTTAATGAAATTATCCCTGCAATTTGAATATTGAAGAGAAAGCTGTATTGGATTAATAGCTAACCGTTTTAAATTTGAGGTGAAATCTTTGTGGCACCTTGAAAATGTTCCTTAACCTGGTGTGTGCAATATGCTCATGTGATAGAACCTAAAATATGAATGAAAGTTCATTAAAAATGTTGATAGTGAAATTGATGGTTTCATTATAAAAAGATAAAATTACAATGGTCTTTGCTGGTAGTATTTCATTATATGTCTGGAGGGACTGATAATTACAGGCAAGTACGGTAGCTTAGTTTGGAGGTTAAAGGTGCAGAACTCCAAGCATGGAGTATTAGCCATTTGCCACTTCCAAACAATAATCTTCAGGATCACGCTGGTGTTATGAAGGTGAGCTAGACATAATGGAAGTGTCAAGAAAAGGGCTGATATCTTAGAACTATTTGCAGACCCATTTCTGTGCATTGGCCATTGCTGACCAGGTGTTCTAAGAGTTAGGTTTATCTTTTTAAAATGCTTAAGGACACGTTTATGCCAGCACTAAGAGTACATCAGCTAAATCTTGAAAAACTTCCACCCTTCTTGAATCCTCCAGTGCTGTTTACTTCTTTGTGTTTCATTGTAAGTCTTTTATCACCATGTGTCATGTTGATTCTTAAGTGTCTTTAACTTCTGGTCAGATGTACCCAGCTTTTCCACCCCTTATGTTTTGCAGGATATCATGAGACCACCCATCTATAGCAGGATACATTCCTAGGTTAGCAAAGTACTCCATACATTTGGTGAGTGAGGGACACACCACTCACAGTTTTCCTTGCCTTTCTGCCTATATTGTGCTTATTTCATTTCCTATCAGAAGGCCTAGTGGGTGGTGACTGGTGGTGATTCTGCTGTTCTCTGATAATGTGCACCACTATGTGGTGATGTATATAGCTTAGTGACATTCTGGTTCACCATGTCCTGAACGTTTCATCTTTGTAACATTAGTGTTTCTTTGCACCACAGTGTGTTGCCGTATCTGCAGACATATTGAAATTCCATGTCCAATGATTGGGAAGAGATGGGTTCATTTTCATATTGCGTCATGGTTAGTCTGCAAATCCCTGGAATTATCTGCTGCTGTTAGAACACACCATTCTGGAAGGTATAGTACTCAGAATGTGCAAAGAAAGTGTTAGCTCCCTGCTCTCTTCAAACATTAGAACAGTGACTCAGAGGTGGAATGTTGTTGAGAATAAAGAGGCCATGAATAACACAAACAACACATCAGAAAAGAATTCCAGCACTAGGCAAATCCCAGTGGGATTGAGTACCAAAAAACTGAGAAAAGGCTCCCCGGGAAAGGTGGGAGGTCAGTCAACAATTGGGAAATTTTGGGCACCAGCAATAGGAATGAGAATGGGGTGGGGGTCACCTTTCAATGAGAAAGCAGATGAAAGATGTCATAATTTGTTTTATAATTGTTGAAAGCCATCAGCAATAGTCTATGTGCACTTGAAATTTTTTTCTCACTTCCTCTGCCAAGCATGGGAATTGATTAATTTGCGAATATCCTGAAGTGGTTCACTTAATAAGCCACATCATGATACTGACTGGAACCATTTCTATGGAATGGGTCAAGCTTGATTAGATCATTCTAATATCAAGCTTGATCATTCCCATGAGGCCAACATTTGCTTGTTCTCTGCTGCTAGTGTCCCCATACCCATAGTCATTTTTGTTTTAAAGGGTCTTCCATTTTTGAAACAGTATAGCTACATCACATTAGTGGGTGAATGTATTCACCCCTCTTGGCCTTCCTAATCACTGTAACTCTGGTTATAAATGTGTCTGAGAAACTGCCAGAAGCCCTTGTGAAATTGATTATGCTTTGACCCTTTTGCCTTGAACCTTCAGTCAAATGCAAAGGCATAGAAATTATGTTGTGCATGTTCAATATTTATTATGGCTTAATTCTGCTCAAGTTCTAAAGTGTTGAAATGAATGAAGCTAAGGATTTACATTGTAGCAACGTTGTCAACAAACTTTCTAGACAACCAGAAAAATCAGCAGTACCTGAACACATCCTGAAACAAACTGGACATGAAATTTTCTTCCAGGACACAGAGGTACTGGACAACGCTACCAATCACAATGTCAGACTACACAGGACATCCACTGAAATCCACAAACATAAACACAGTTTCAACAAAAAAGGAAGAAAGTTTAAAAATCAACAAAGCCTGGCTTCCAGTACTGAAAACTACAGCTTGCAAAAGTTTAAAGTTCAGTGATCAGCTCACGTGATAGAACAGCCATCAACTACAGAGAAGGATCACTGCCACCCCTGATTGCAGTGAAACTTCTTAATCATCACAATACAATGACTAACACCTATTCTCCTGCATAGGACAAGTTTCCTCTTTCCCATAACTTTGAACCCCCACAGTCTAACTCACTAGATACCCCAGAGCGCAGAGAGAAATCGTAGTTTCCTGAGCTCCTTGCCCTCTGAAAATGCTGGCCACAGAGTCTGGTGAAACGTCAGGAAGAAAAACTTCCAGAACACAACCAAACAGCCTGAAAAACTCACACCAGCTAAACTTTCTAAAATTATGCCAAATTATGTTGAAATCAGTGTTCTGGGATTTTGATTTGGGGCAACCTGACCTCATTGACATTCTAATCCTTGATAAAATTAACTGCTGTACATGGCTTTTTTCCACATCTCTGTCACTGTACAATTTATACATCTTTTACCAAAACCTTTATAACTTCCACACAATTATTAATCAATTAGTTGCAACTATTCTTTTGCAGTACTTGGTGCTAGCCTGTGCAGATTTATGCTGTAAGAAGATCTTTCTATTTTACCTCCAGAAATGTAGCTGTCTCAGAAACAGAGGTCCATATATAGTCATCAAAATAAAGTCTATTATTTTTTCTAGACTAAATCAGCTTAGACCAGTGTTGGGGAACCTAATGGCATGGGTGCCAAAGGTGGTACTCAGAGCCCTTTCTGTGGGCACCCAACATTACCCCTTCACAGCCACCTGCATTCAGGTTAAATTGTTGTATTGGATCTTTGCAAAAAAAATGGTGGATTTTGAATTGCAGTTTGAGCACTCAATCTCTAAAACAGTGTTTTTCAACCACTGTTCCGCGGCACAGTAGTGTGCCGCGAGATGTTGCCTGGTGTGCCATGGGAAAAATTCTCCCTACACCAGCAGTTTTGATAGGGATGCCTTGGGAGGGCCTGGGCTGGAGGATGGATTTGGTTTTTTTTGGGGGGGGTGAGAAGTGTGTTTGTGTGTGTCTGATAGGCACAGAGTTAATTTTTTTTAACATTTTCTAATGGTGGTGTGCCTCATGATTTTTTTCATGAAACAAGTGTGCCTTTGCCCAAAAAAGGTTGAAAAACACTGCTCTAAAAGGTTTGTCATAATTGGCTTAAACTGTAGATTGTGTGATATGTGATGCAAAGGGAAACCATGGTTATTTGAAAAAGGGAGCAAAATCTTCTGGTCATCTCCTTACAGTCATGCCTGGTCATAGTGGGTGATGGTGTGTGCAGGAGCTTAGGGTCAGTGCAAATTTAACCCATAAGTAATTGCTATTGTGACTTGAAACCTCAGGGTCCTGACTCCTGAGCTAGTGGTTAGTTGATTTCTTTTAAAGGTTTTAGAGTGCAGATACTGACTTTATTTATTATCCCTTGAACTTACCATGAGCTTTGATATAAATCATGAAGTTATTATCACAGACATTGTCTGACACCTTCCTTGTGTGCATTTTTGATTTAAGACTGTTTGCCAGCTGAGCTCATCCTGAAATGAATGGAGGCCGTTCCACTGCTGCTTTGGCCACTGTTGACCAGTCCCTCTGAACACCAGGGGAGAGATCCCATGTGATACCAGTCATACCAGACAGCATTCCTGTAGCCTGACTGTCCTCATGAAGAGCAGTATCTTTAGGAAAGAAGGAAGCTAAGTGAGAAATTTTCCAGATGTTGGGTTTTGGTGGTTTTCTTACGAACTACCATAACATGTCTTTTCCTGTGTGTAAATGTTGTTCTTTTCTACAGTAATGGGATTGTGCAGTAATGGGACATCCACTTAAACTGTGGGTTGGGAGAGTGAAAACAGAAAAAAGATTTCTTTTTTTACCCAGCTTGTTGTTAGTCTGTGGAACTCCCTGCGACAGGATGTGGTGATGGCATCTGGCCTGGATGCCTTCAAAAGGGGATTGGACAGATTCCTGGAGGAAAAGTCCATCACAGGTTACAAACCATGATGGAGATGTGTAATCTCCAGGCTTAAAACCAGGGTACTTCAAGGGCCAGATGCAGGGGAGTGGTATCAGGAGACAGATATCTAATCTGGTGCGCTCGCAGATGCACCTGGTGGGGCCCCTGTGAGATACAGGAAGCTGGACTAGATGGGCCTTTGGCCTGGTCCATCATGGCTCTTCTTACATTTTTATGAGGAAGATGGCTTTTTAGCACTTGGAGGGTAGAACTTCAGTACTCAGATCTGGACTTCAAAACCATCCTGTTTAATTGGTATTTACTTTTTTCTTTGACTGTTGCTTTGAATTAGAATCTGTTTGCCTACTATATAAACTATTCTTTTTCTTTTTTTCTCCACCCACCAAAAGTTAGACCCCCAAATATCCAACTAACATACTGATTTTGTATCTTCATAGTGGAGATAATCAGCCGTCAGCCATAATTTCAGCATGAACAAAACCCTGTATTTGTTCCCACCATTTCCACTTTTTGCAATATCTTATATGACGAGATTGTGAAAATTTCCTCACAATTTTGTACATATTTCCTCACAATGGTGTACACCATAATAAAGTTCTTGCCGAGCTGTGACTTGAATCATATAATTTATTTAAGCTGCCTAAAGCAAGGTGCTAGCTGTTACTATGCCTGATTGCCAACAAGATTCTGGCCTGTGGATTTTAGAATTCAAACTATTATATGCAGCATGTAAAACCCAAGAGTAATTATAAAGAAGACTTGCTTGTATTTAAGATGGCACATGCCACCTCTAAATTGATGAAAGAGGGGAATATACTTAAAAAGTAATTTGTCTTAATTATTGTCTTAAATATGAAAGTTTACTGTGCAAGTCATTTTCAGTTATAAACTTCACAAAAGTTCCTTTTTACTGTATTCTCAAATCCCATTTTTACTTTAGAGTTGTATGATGTGTGTTTACTTATTATTTGGAATAAATAGATATTTTAAGATAAAGACTGCTTCTAATTTCACACTGCCCACCCCATCCTCTGTATAAAATAGTTTTTTGATTATCAAACTCTTCTAAGTACTATACCTTATTTTTAAAAATATCAAAAGGTGAACCTACTAACAGTAGGTGGCACTGCAGGATGAATAGTCTAGCTCGATCACACCAAAAGGCATTAGCAAATGATGTGGTCTTTGTCTTATTTTTTGAACTCTTGATGCCATAATTATGATAATAAATGCATGTTAGGCATTTTAGGGTTATTGTCCTGTGAAATTTTGACTTTTCTTATTAAGCCTAGAAACTGCCACACCAAATGAGGACGGTGGTTTCTTCAGCTCAGGCCGAGGTATCATCCTAACCAAAAAGAAAATGATGGCAAAATGCCACTTCAGATTACACGCAGAGATTGCTGTTCTCTGTGATCTGTCAAGATTAAAGAAACATCCCTTTAAACTTAAATATCAAAGAAATAGTTTGGCAAAACTTAATTCACTCATATACTGTTTTCCAGCATGCAGAAAGCTTTTTATTAGGTGGGCAGACAGGGATGGATCGCTGTAAAATGTGACACCCCCTTCTCCTCCAGTCTGAACTGCAAAGTGTAGTTTTGGGCTAAACTATCACCTTATTGTCTGTTATCTTTAAAAGAACTAGTGGTTTTCTTTACTGTTGCCATCTACTAGAAAGTGCATCTTGTTCATTCAAGATACAGTTCTGCATAACCAGTTGCTGGCTCTTACCATTATGGGGTGCTAATAGACTTTTTGTTGGCCACTATAAAAAACAGCATGTTGGGTTAGATGGATCTTTAGTCTAATTCAAGAAGGCTGTTCTTGTGCAAAATCCTCCTTGAATTGTCAGATTAATAGGGAGACTATTAATCTGGATTAGGACATCTGAGCGGGACTGACCACTAAACATTGTGTCAGCACATAAAGGATGACCTGTGGCTTTATTTTGGGCCCATCTGAGCCAGCAGTTCTAAACAAGCCTCCTCTTGGTGAAAGATATAACATAATTGCTGATAATTGGTGTTTGGGATAGAATTCCCAACTGTGTGCTTCTGTGGCCCTCTGACTTGGTGCTCCTTCAAAACACTGTTGTACAGAATTTGAGGTGACTTATTCCAGTTTGTAAATCTTTCGTAGGAACTTCTGTGGAATTAGCATTCTGGAAAAGCAGCAGGTAAATATGGCTTTACATGCTACCTAGAACTTGGCTTTACATGCTGCCTAGAATTTTAATAATACGTCTGCATACTCTCTTGGTGAGACTGAACTGAATATTGTATCTGATAACCCCATTAGGTAAACCTGTGAAAAAACTGGTTTTAGAATTTGAAATTTCAGATACGAACTCACATCCCAATATATACACAAATTTTCTCAAATATGTCTTGAGTGAGTCTTAAGGTATTTTCTGACTCCTTGGAGATTCCAATGTATATAGGGTTAGGGTTAGTTTGCCCAAGTTTACTGAATCCACTAAGAATTCCAATATAATCTCAAACATCCATTCTCCAAATATTTGTTTGGCAGGCCATGGGAATATGATGTTAATGGGATAGACAGCATTCTATAAGGTCTGTTCCTGCATCCTTTCCTCCCTCTGAACACCATGCTACCCATCCTAATTTTCATGAAGTGATGCTACAGTGGTATGTGTGGATTTTACCATGGTTTCAAATGCTTGCAGAAATTTCATTGAGGACCTCAGGTTTCATATGTATGTAAATAAAACTGCCATTTTAGTTGGACAAGTATCTTGCATGTTCAGGAGGGACGGGTTGCACTGGAACCATGATGGGGCCAGATTGCTGGCACACAACATGAAAAAGGCTGCAGAGCAGCTTTTAAATGGATAACTAGGGGGAAGCCGACAGAAGCTGAGTGGCATCTGGTTCGGAACACCTCATTCCTGTGGAACGAGGTTGGAGAGGATAGAGAACCACAAAGTGATGACGTAGTCAGTATTAGCACTGGGAGAATAATGGGATGTGGTAGTTTATCTACTGGAATTAAAAGCTGGGGGGGGGGACAAAGGAGCAGCTGTTCATGGGGGACCCACTGTATAGGTGCTTCTATGCAAATGCTCAAAGCCTCCGAGCAAAGATGGGAGAACTTGAACATTTGGCAGCTAGGGATAACATTGATATAAATAGCCATAACAGAAACCTGGTGGAATGTGGAGAACCAGTGGGATACCGCAATCCCAGGCTATAAACTCTATAGAAGGGATAGAGAGGGGTGGGTTGGAGGGAGAGTGGCCATCTATGTCAAAGAAGGGGTAAAATCCAACAGAATGGAGATTGATGGTGGGTCTGACTCCACCATAGAATCACTGTGGGTTAAACTACCAGGTCCAAGGAGTGATGTGATAGTTAGGGTATGCTATCGTCCACCAGATCAAAAACCTGAAGGGGACTGTGGAATGAGGAGACAAGTCATGGAGGTGTCTAAGAGGGTCAGGATAGTAATCATGGGGAACTTCAGTTATCCCCACATTGACTGGGCCAGTGCGAGCTCGGGGCAAGAAAGAGAAACCGGGTTTCTCGACATGCTGAATGACTGTGCCTTAGAGCAACTTGTCATGGAGCCCACCCGAGAACAGGCAACTCTGGATCTAATACTGTGTAATACTCAGGACCTGGTCACAGATGTGAATGTCACTGAGCCTCTCGGGAACAGTGACCATACTACAATCTCGTTTGCCATGCATGTTGGGGGAAGACTGTCAAGCCAATCTGACATAAAAACCCTTGATTTCCGAAGGGCGAACTTCCCTCAGATGACAAAACTAGTTAGATTGTTAGAAGGAAATTGAAAAGGAAGGTAAAAAGAATTCAGTCTCTCCAGAATACATGTATTCTGTTTAAAACAACGGTAGTGGAGGCCCAGCATAAGTGCATACCACAAAGAAAGAAAGAAGAGCTCATCTAAGTCCAAGAGGGTGCCGGCATGGTTAACAAGTGTTAACCAATTTTTTTAAAGGAAGGGGGAACCTGGGAAAGTACAGGCTGGTTAGCCTTACGTCAGTTCCAGCAAAGATGGTGGAAAGCCTCGTCCAAGAGAAAATCTTAAAACATATAGAAGAACAAACCTTGCTGTGAGAAAACCAGCATGGCTTCTGTAAGGGTAAATCTTGCCTGACAAACTTCTAGAATTCTTTGAAAAGGTCAACAGGCATGTGGATTTGGGTGAACTGGTGGATATTGTCTATCTTTGATTTTCAGAAGGCTTTTGACACAGTCCCTCACCAAAGGCTGCTGAGAAAATTGCCCAGTCAGCAGATAAGAGGGAAGGTCCTCTTATGGACTGAGAACTGGTTGATATCCAGGAAACAAAGAGTAGGTGGCAATGTGCAATTTTCACAATGGAGAGAGATGAAAATCAGTGTGCCCCAGGGATCTGTCCTGGGATCAGTGCTTTTCAATCTGTTCATAAATGACCTGGAGACAGGGATAAACAGTGAGGTGGCCAAGTTTGCGGATGACACAAAACTTTTCCATGTGGTAAAAACCAGAGAAGATTGAGAAGAGCTCCTGAAGAATCTCTCCAAACTGGGGGAATGGGCTGCGAAATGGCAACTGTGTTTCATTGTAGGAAAATGTAAAGTAATGCATAATGGGGCAAAAAATCAAAACTTTATCTATCAACTCATGGGCTCTGAGCTATCCGTGACGGATCAGGAAAGATATCGTGGTGTGCTGGTGGACAGCTCAATGAAAGGGTCTAGTGAAGAAGGCCAATTCCATGCTAGGGATTATCAAAAAGGAGATTGAAAATAAAACAGCCAACATTCTAATGCCATTGTACAAAACAATAGTAAGGCCGGACCTGGAGTATTGTGTACAATTCTGGTCACCACATCTCAAAAAAGACATAGAACTGGAAAAGGTGCAAAAGAGAGCAATTAAAATGATTACTGGCCTGGGGGGCCTCCCTTATGAGGAAAGGCTAAAACATTTGGGGCTCTTTAGTCTGGAAAAAAGGCACCTGAGGGGAGATATGATTGAGACGTACAAAATTATGCAGGGCATGAGTAAAGTGGATGATAGAGGGACGTTCTACTCCCTCTCACAAAATACCAGAACTGGGGGACATCCACTCAAACTGAGGGTTGGGAGAGTGAGAACAGACAAAAGAAAATAGCCTCATGGCGCAGTGGTTAAATGCCTGTACTGCAGGTAAAACTGCTGACGACCTGGGGTTCAATCCCCGGTAGCCGGCTCATGGTTGACTCAGCCTTCCGTCCTTCTGAGGTCAGTAAATTGAGTACCCAGCTTGCGGGGGGGTGCAGCAATGTGTAGCCTGCATAATTAAACTGTAAACTGCCCAGAGACTACTTGAAGTGGTATGGGGAGATATATAAGCAAAACACTTTGCTTTGCTTTTGCTTTTTTGCCCAGTGTGTTGTTAATCTGTGGAACTCCCTGCCATAGGATGTGGTGATGGCATCTGCAGGAAAAGTCCATCACAGGTTACAAACCATGAGGGAGATGTGTAATCTCCAGGCTTAAAACCAGGGTACTTCAAGGGCCAGATGCAGGGGAGTGGTATCAGGAGACAGATATCTAGTCTCAGGGGCTTCCAAACACATTTGGCGGGGCCACTGTGAGATACAGGAAGCTGGACTAGATGGGCCTTTGGCCTGATCCAGCATAGCTCTTCTTATGTTATGTTCTTAGTTGCTATAATTGCAGCATGAATAAATGCTGACACAGTGTCTGAATTTCTCACCGAGATTATACCTCTACCAGTGGAAACTTTCCTTGTAGGAAACTATCCTGACCTCCAGTGTTTGATTAGCAATTGTGAGTCAACATGATCCATTGCTCCTAAAATAGAAGCAAAATGTGGCTACTGCCTTAGGATACATATGAATAAATAGGAAATAAACCAAATTATTTCTTCTGCCTTTCATTAGCTATGCAGAAAAGACCCCCCCCCCATTTTCTGTGTTGGCATCCTGGGACATCCTGCTGACATGTCAAATGATATTGTTCAGAATCTGAGATAGTCAACATTTTTGTCAAACTTTATGTCCCATGTTTGGCATCTAGTTTGAATTGCACTTAATAGTAGTTAATACCAGCAGCCTACTAATTTCCCCACACTCCTGCTTAGTGTAAAGTGAATTTTCCATTCATAGAGTATGACTTACGTTTGAAGTTGCACAGAACTACTGTATTACAGTATATCTGCTACTTTCTTGACTGCAGTACTGCAATTTAACAGTGTGCCGTGAGGCTTTCTACATAGAACTTCACCTGCTCTGCCTCTGCTGACCTTTGTTCAGCCTAGACTAATGGTTCCTAGGGATGTTGGTATCACTTCCCTTTTGTCTTTTTCAGGTTGGGGTGGGGTGGAGGTGGGAAGATATATCTTGGCTATATTCTGCCAGCACAAAGTGCAGCCATAGCTTCCTATATTTGCAAATCAGATGGATAAAAAAGTTTTTAGGAATCCTATCAATGTATTTCTATAGTAAATAATAGCTTACAAATTTTCCTGAGTAACAGGTCAAGATCTAGTTACTGTTTAAGGATGAAGTGTGCTCTTCTTTCTGTTCTCAATCCACAGTTCAACACATCTAGGTTACTCTACTAACATTTACATGCTAGGGAGGCTTATTTTCAGTTAATAACAGTACTGTGTAAAACAGTCGAGCTTTAGATACAGATCTGTGTTGTTACCTTAATTTATAAGAAGCACATACTGTACTCTAAAATCACAAAGTTGGCCCTTTTTCATGGAGTTTACTATCTTGTAGAATAGGTGATACAGAGAGAAAAATGTTTGACCCTACATAAATTGATGAAGAAAGGTTCGTATTTGCTGGTGCATCCCAGACAGTTCAGTGTTGTTGACCAGTGTCCATTTTGTGTCTGCATACCTTGTCATGTTTTAGTTGTTCTCTCTTGAAACGACATGTCTCTTTCTCTTTGTTGGAATCTGTGTACAGTGGAACCTTGACTTACGTCATTAATCCGTTCCAGTGGTCTAGACTTAAGTTAAACATGACTTAAGTCAAACGGACGTTTCCCATAGAAAGTAATGGGAAAGTGGATTAATCCGTTCCAGATGATGAAAAAGACGCCTGAAAACAGCAATTTAACACAAATTTGACTGGGATAGGATATTCCTTCTAGGGATGTAAATGAAATGTCTCTTCAAAGAGAGAAGGAGGCAGTGGAATTATAGTCCACAAGTTATATTTGCACAAATATAAGATGGGGGATACTTGGCTGGAGGATAGTACCTGTGAAAGGGATCTGGGAGTCTTGGTGGACCACAAATTGAACATGAGTCAGCAGTGTGATGCGGCGGCCAGGAAAGCCAATTCGATTCTTGGTTGTATCAACAGAACCATAGTGTCTAGATCAAGGGAAGTGATAGTACCACTCTATTCTGCTCTTGTCAGACCCCACCTGGAGTACTGTGTCCAGTTCTGTGTGCCTCAATTTAAAAAGGATGTTGACAACCTCGAGCGGGTGCAGAGGAGGGCTACCAGGATGGTTGAGGGTCTGGAGGAAATGTCTTATGAGGAATGGCTTAGGGAACTGGGAATGTTTAGCCTCTCTAAAAGAAGACTGAGAGGGGATATGATAGCTATGTTTAAATATTTGAAAGGATGTCATATTGAAGAGGGAACAGGTTTGTTTTCCATGGCTTCAGAGACTAGGACTCAGAGCAATGGTTTCAAACTACAGGAAAAGAGATTCCATTTGAACATTAGGAAGTACTTCATGACAGTTAGAGCTATTCGGCAGTGGAATATGCTGCCGCGGATGGTGGTTGAGTCTCCTTCTTTGGAGGTTTTTAAGCAGAGGCTGGATGGCTATCTGTCGGAAATATTGTGATGGGGGTTCCTGCATGGCAGGGGGTTGGACTGGATGGTCCTTGAGGTCTCTTCCAACTCTATGATTCTATGATTCTATATGCCTCCACTTTTTAATGTTCATAGCAACAATGTCTAACATTTAAGTTTTACTAATTTTTAACCTGACGTTCCAAGTTCTGAACAACTCTATGCTTACCATTAGAGTCCCACAACTTTACAGCTCCCCAACTAACATGCTTCTATTGTGGACCAGACTTCTGCAGCCAGATTTTTTACAAGACTGAGCCGACTGTCTAACCAGCGAGGCCAGCCCCGAGCTCCCGTCCCTTCTTTTCCTCCGGCAGCAGCGGCGGCTTCTGTGAGGCCGAGGACCAGCTCCAGGTGCTCAGAGCTGGCCTCACCGAAGCCGCCACTGCCGGAGGAGGGGAAGAAGGCAGGAGCAGTTTGGAGGCGGCAGCCGCGATGCTGGGTCGTGGCTGCCGCCCAATTCTGGTGCCTTGCGCCAGGGCTCCGAGATGTAAGTCAAAGCCTGCGACTCAAGTCAAACAAGGCCCCTTCTTGATGCAAGTCAAATATGATGCAAGTCAATCAGCATGTAAGTCAAGGTTCCACTGTATGTATGTAAGAGAGTCAGCATATTTGTATGTGTATTTTTTCATGTCTCTGTGAGGTTTATGTAGAGGGAGAAGTGAAAATGGGAACTTTTGCTTTTTGAGTCTTGGCAGAGTACTAGAGAACAGCCACAAAAACTTATTTATTTATTTTATTTTGAATATTTTACCCCACCTTTCTCCTTGGAAAAGAACTCAAGGCAGCTTACAATAATGAGGGACAATATACAGCTCAGAACATTTAAGACAGATTCAAGCTTAGAGATGTGAAGGCCCAGAAAAAAACCCAGAAAAAAATTGGGAAAATTTGGTTTTCCATTTTTTTCCTGTAGCCTTTTTGGTTCTCCACCACCACCACCCCCATTTCAAAAATTGAAAAAAGAGATTATGGTAAACCACTGTGTGAGACAGACTGTTTGACTGGATGTGCTGTGGCCTGTTCCAGCAAGGCTGTTCTTATATTCTTCTGTAGGGAGAGCTTGCCTAAAGAGGAAGGTCTTTGCCTGCTTCTGGAAAGGCATCAGAGATGGGACAGTCATAAAGCTCAGGAAAACAAATGCGAGCAAGATATATCTAATGATCATGGCAGTTGAGAATCTAGATTAACTACCATAGTCACAGTCTCTTTGCCCAAAATGTCCTCTGCATACTGTATTACCCTAGGTTTTTTTTTTACTTCTGCTGAAACAATATTTGGCTGTTTCATTCAGTGCCCTGGGAAATGGAATCAGTGACAGATTTGATACTAAGCTTGAACCAGATGGGATTGGGGGTGGGGGGAGAGTTCTGTAATTTATTTTTCTCAGGAAACTGGTTACTGATCATGATCCTACCCAAAATGTGCCCCATATACAGCTGCATTCCACAGAATGACTGGCAGCTGGTGCTTTTCAAAAGCTTGCTGCATTTGAATAACCAGATTAGTTGAACAATCTAGAATGGGGAATAACAGCCAATTTGCATGTGTTTTCCTTCATTAAACTCAACAGTATTGGTCTGACTTCTAATGGGGAAGCTATTGTGCCCTTTTTAAGTTACAAAAGGCAGTGTAGAAGAAAGGCTTTTAAAAAGCCTTCAAGAATACACTTTTAAAAAGCTTTCTTGTTCTAAGGGCCAGATGAATCACCAGGCTAAATGGGCAACTATACCAACCCTAATCTTATTTTTCACTTTGGCTTTGTCCTTGGAAGTCTTGGGAAACAGTTATTTGTACAAATATGTGTAATTTAATTTAATATATTTTATGTGTGTTCTATGTGTTTTTTACTGCGTAAAAACAAACAAAACAAGCAATGCATGTTTCTAAGTCTTACAACTTGGCAATTAACCAATTATTGACTAGATACAGGGAATTCCAATGTCATCTACTGACTAGGTGGCGTCAAGACACATAATAGATGACATTGGACATCATTGCACAGTAGTGTTTTTGTATTACACCGAGGAGCATCCACTCCCCTCTCTCTGTGTCCCCTTTCCCTTCCTTGTGCCCTTACGAATGTAATTGGCCCAGGGATGGGTGAAATCCTGCTGTACAAAAAGCATCTTTTGTAAACTACAGAGTTATTTATTTATATTTATTTGATTTATATATCACCTGTCTGGCCCAGGGGGCGCTCAGAGAAGTGAACAACCATCAAGAATGCAAATTATAAAACATCAAACAACAAAAGGAAATGCATACAATATTAAAATACTCAAATTTTGAAAACCGAATCCAAACCCAACCCAAAAATAGTCATTAGGAAAAATCAACCGGATGAAAATGAAAATAAGAAATGTTAGAGAAAAACAGACCAGAGGCAGATTAGATGGATCATAGTTAAGTGTCTTCATTAACAGCATACTCAGGGAATGTCTGGTCTTAATTAGGAGCCAGGCAGATTTTCATAGGTAGATGATTCCAGAGTTGAGGGGCAACTACCAAGAAGGCCCTGAGCAGATTGCCAAGAGGTGTATTTTGAGATTCTTAAGGTAAAGTGTACTTCTGTGCTGGTTTGTTCTGTAATATTGCTGCTTTCCCATCAGTAAAGCTTTCTTTGTAGTGAACAGGAGTTGTTATCATTTCTGGCATGCAGGTACAGTAGATAGCTATATGTTCTTATGTATTTAGCTCAGAATCTTTCAGATGGATGCTCTCTAAGTTATTATCTCTTGGTTTATGTATTAGAGATGTGAGATGGTACAGTCAGATACAAAGAAATCTGTTTTGGAAGCCCAGAGACTTGGTGTGAGCAGGTAGCACCTGTGAAAATGAAGTGACAAGACCAATAAGCACAGAGTTGTTTAAAACTGGAATTGCAATTGTGTTACTGCTTCAGCAGCAAGTACTGTAATATACTAGAAAGTCACAGGAATATTCTGTTGGTCTTTACATCTAGATGTTAGTGTCATGTTTGGATAGCTTCCATGAGTCAGTCATGTGCTGCTGAACTGGCCACCTGACCTTGCATTTTTGGAGCATTGGCTGCGTCAGCAGAGAAGCTTCTCTGCTTCTTTGACAGTTTCCAGTGACCAAATACTGCCTGTAAAATGAAGGGACTAGGTTGTGTCCTTGTAAAGGGAAATGGACCAAGTCCCACCTAAGATGCATTCGACTAAAATTTAGAATTGCATGATGTACTCTGACACAGCATAACGTTTTAGCTGAGTGTACTTCATTGACATTCTGGTGTGTGTTGATTTGCAGGAGATATAACACATGTTTGCTGATTCGTGGTCTTGCAGCTCCATCCCATAGTAATCTTTCCCCCTTTTCTGCTTGCTTGCTTGCTTATTTTCATTCATTCATTCATTCATTCATTCATTCATTCATTCATTCAGATTTGTCACTGCCCATCTCCCCAGAGGGCACTCTGCATGATTGACAATATAAACCACAGTAAAACAAAAATATTTTTAAAAATCCCAAAACATCTAAAAGTGACAATATACAAACAATTATTAGGGTAAGTGGTGGGGCTTTAAAAGAGGTGGACTGTATGATGTTAGCCATCTCCATGATTGCTGGCTACTTGTTTGACCCCAGGCAAGCGGGCAGAACCAAGTCTTCAGACTCTTCCAGAAGGCCAGGATCGAGGAGGCCTGTCTCACCTTGGCAACATGTGGTTCCAGAGGGCTGGGGCCAATGCAGAGAAGGCCTGTCTCCTAGACCCTATGAGATGAAATTCTCTTGTTGACCAGGGTCTGCAGCATGCCCTCCCTGCGCAATCGGGTGGGATGGGTAGATGTAATGGGGATGAGGTGATCCCTCAGTTAGTTAAACTGGCCCCATGCCATGTACATGGCATGTACATAAGAACACAAGAACATAAGAAGAGCCGTGCTGGATCAGGCCAAAGGCCCATCTAGTCTCTTTACATGGAAAAAGTAAGAATAGGAAGTAGAGGCACAATAGCTTCCCCATTAGAAAAGTAGACGTATGTTGACCTCAAGTCACTTCTCAACAACTAAAGTAATGGAAAAAATCTAGAACTTAAGATATTTTCAGTAGGCTGCTACCTATACAGTGATGTCAGTATACTAAACATATTATAACAAGGTGTTTACAGATCCCAGCTATTTTTCATTCTGCTAAATCTTTGAAAAAGTTCATTCATGGATTACAATGAAGTATTTGTCTCCTGCATTTGAACTAATCACAGGAAGTTTATGAGAGGCATTTAACTAAAGGAAAGACAATCTGAAAAGGGGAAGAGGAAAAACAATACATCAATGAAACCTGCACATATAAACAAAGAGCCCCATAGATTTATAGACATCAGAGAACAAAGCTTACAAAGAAGGTTTCTGTACTGTGTGGAGTTGCAGCACTTCCTCTTTTGTAGACCTGGGCTGAATTTGCTTGGAATTGGCCAAACGAAATGAAAGAACTTTACATTATACTGGGGGCTTTAGGAGTAATTGCATGGCAGAGCATTAGAAGCTGACATATGCAAATGCGAGAATGTTCAGGCCCTTGGATTCAGCACTTGTCCCCACAGCTAATATTTTGAGAGAGACAATCCTTTAATGGCAGTAATCCATTTATTATATACTCTTGAGAGTTCTGAGCTCTGTGCTTTGATATATTTATCACTTTTGTTTATTTACTCATATAGTATATTCATGTATTAATGTACCTGGAGATCCTTTAGGATCACATCTGCATTAATTTCTCACTTATTATGGCCAACAATCACAGTAGCTAGGAATGTTACTTCTTAAAATAATTTGATCAAGCTGTGGTTACCATGCTTCTGTGACATCGTAGAGATTGTGCTCTGTTTCTCTTTGGGTATATAAGTGGGATCTTGCTCTGGATTCCATAGGTGTCTGTGCTGTTCTTCAATCGAAAGATGTATTCACTTGCTTTTTAATATGGTTCCTTCTCAGTTGTGGCTAGTTTTCTAACCAGTTCCTATAAGTTTCTACCAATTTTAATGAAAACAGTAATAAATGAACAAGAACAAGAACAACATCAACAACATGAATTTTGGTGTAAGCCCATACTAAGAGAAAATTCTAAATTCAGCCCTACTGTATTAATGCTATCATGATTACATAGTTGTGTATGACTTGCGGCCTATGCTCAAAGGATGAAACCTTTGGGTGGGGAGTGGGTGAGTGAGCAGAACAGCAGGAGGCTGCCGAAGTAGCAAAAGAGTGAGAAAAAGTGTGGAAAGACAGTGGTGGGAGAGAATCAGCCAAGATCAAAAGAGCAGTGAGTGGGACATTGGCGGCACAGGTATTATTTAGTTGCTTGAAGGTGAGTTTGCATTTTAGAAAAATAACTTACAATATTGACATCAATAAAATGAAATAAAATAAAAACAAGCAATAAAACAACAGTGAAGTGTTTCACTGAAATCACTTGGGCTAATTGATCAGGAAAAAAAGACTGGCAGAACAAATAAAACTTCACTTGATAATGGAATCACCCTGTGCCATAAAAGAGAAGATTCTCCTTGGCACCATTACTATATGATTTTTACGGCAGCCTCTCCCACAGAGAACAGACCCTGGGGCCTAACTGCTCCTGAGCTGTTTAGGGCGTTGTCTACCAGGAGTAAGATCTGGAATGCAGCTTGATAGCTTCTTGAGAATCTTCTCTACACATCCCCATAGTCTTGCTGTGATCTTTCTCTGTGCAGAGGAGTTGTCACGTGAACCTCTCTACTTGTACCTGTTGCATTTAGATTTCACCATACTGGACATCTGAATATAAAGAGGAGACAACTCTCTCAAAATGACTGCCTGTAGCAGTAACTGTGTAACCCAAAAGACATGAAAATAGAATGTATGTGTGTGTGTGTGTGTGTGTGTGTGTGTGTGTGTGTGTGTGTGTGTGTGTGTGTGTGTGTGTGTGTGTGTGTGTGTTTTGTGTCATTACAGTCCAAGTCTTCATGACCCCATGTCCATGGAGTTTTCTTAGCAGGAATACTGGAGTGGTTTGCCAGTTCCTACAATGGATATGGCTTAATAACCCTAATTGATATTATTGATATTTATTGGTATTTGAAAGAATGCAATAAATACACAGATTATATTCAGTGTTCTTTATAAGTAGTTTTGATGTTGATGTACATTGCTCATTCAGCAGAACCCTATGTAAGTGTAACCTCATTTGTTGCCTTTACTTCTTACTGGAGTAATCAGTTTGTGTCTGCTTTATACAGACATGGGATACAATGCATTCCTGTGGCTGAATCCAAACTGCCTGAATATTCAGAATGAAAAATGAGGCAAAAGGCTAGGAATTTTAGTTTTATTAAAATGTGGACAGAATGTATTTGTTGCATGTTTGGAGGAACATTCAACAGCATGAGCCTCCCTCCTCAATCAAAACTGGTACAGCTGTGATCCATAGTTTACCACCAGAGTGAGAACTCGATTAGGTTATTAAGGATTTATTTATTATTTATTTTATTTTTAATTTATTTTTGAGTATTTCTCCTTGGAAAAAGGACCCAAGGCGGCTTACAGTAATGAGGGACAATATACAGTCCAGTACAATTAAGACATGTTCAAGTATTGAGAACAGGGAACTGAGGGACATCTTACAGCTTTAATAGACAACATTACATTAAAGCTAGAAGAGAACGTGAGCAGTTAAAGGGGAGTAAAGTTCCATGTAAAGTTATGAGTGAACTAACATTGAAAACAGTGTCAGTGTAAACCCATAAGGTTATACAGTAGGTGGTTATAAACACAAAGTCTATGTGATCCTATCGATTCATGTAAAAGACACATGATTGGTAGACCATCATTCAGGGAAAGCTTGCCTGAAGAGAAAGGTCTTTGTCTGCTTCCGGAAAGACAGCTGAGATTAAGCAGTCCTGGCAGTGGGAGGGAGTTCCAGAGTCTGGGCCCAGGGTTCATACTGTGAGAGTCGATCTTTGAGGTAGCTAGGGCCCAGTTCATATAATGCTTTGTAGGTCAAGGTCAGCACCTTGAATTGTGGCTGATAGCTGATTGGCAGCCAGTGGAACTGCTTTAATAGGGGTGTAATGTGATCTCTTTAACCCACCCCAGTCAGCAATCTGGCTGCTCTAGGGGCAGCTTCACTCATCTCCATTTCCAAGCCAAAGAGCCAGTGCTGTGCAACTCCGTGGCCATGTGGCTGGCATGGCTGAATGCATTTCTGCCCCTGGAACACTTTTACCTTTGTTTACAACATACTGTATTTCACTCTGTTCTTTAAAGACTGTACCTCTTTCTCTGAAATTTGGCAAGTATAATCCCTTCCTAATAGGTTACTATTCCAGAGCATTTCATCCAATTCTAATGAACATAACCGATAATCATTTTCTGATACCCAGTGATAGTAAGAGGTACAATCCTTCGGATTTCTTTATATCAACTTTACGTCAGGAGTCCAGACAGCTCTTAAATACATCTGGAGAACAGAATCTTTGGTCAGTACCCAGCCAAATTAAATCTCATTTCCTTATCAGGCACACAAAACATTTCTGTTTCTCAGACTACTAAAAACTGCCATAAATTAGGATATGAGTTAAGAGCTGAGCTTGCCGTCCATCTGCACTGCCTGTTACCTTGTAGTGTTTCATGTGAGAATCTTTAAATCAGGAGCTCTACTTTCTTTGCTTTCAGCCAGGTTAATTCTGCATATTTTTGATGTGATAGTATTCTGGACGAGGTGATCATATTTCTCATATTTTATTTGCAAACCCTTTTTAGATTTTTAGATTTTAGTGTTTAGAATCTAGTGTTTAGATTTAGATTTTAGATTAGTTTCTTTTCTTTTTTTTTCTTTTTCTTTCCAGCAGATTGAAATTTGTAGACTTCACAAACCAGGGCAATAAACCATTGCTAAGGGTTTGCCCAAATGTTTATAATTTTAGTGGTACATCCCATTTTTTTAATTTTTTTAAAAACATACCAATAATCTGTTCAGTAAGTCTCTGCATTACCTTGGAAAATGTATGGCTTTTTCTGGAACCTCCTTTGAAATCAATACCGATGACAATGTTCAAGATGTATTCACATTGTCACTCCCAGATAACCACCATGGCTCTTTAGGGACGATATCAGATGTTTTCTTCTGAGTTTTGTACTACAGTTGGATGAGATTTCTCTGGCCACTATCCTATTGGGTTTTCCTTAGTTGGAGGTCCTACAGGCATAGTAATGCAGAACTGTGCTGCTTGTGCGTGCATTGCTGTGGGTATCTTAGTGAAGAACACCCACCCTGTGTTTCTTCAGCAGCAGTGCTTGTGCAAGCAATGCATTCCATTGTTAGTTGGGTAGCAAGACTTTTCCCACAGTGGAATAGCACTAGAATACTGGTCTTTCTTTACTACCTCAGTGCTGATTTTGAAAGTGATACAGGTCTTCATAGAGCTGGCTGAATAGCTCAGTGAGTACTGAGCCAGAAAGTGGGAGTCCATTTTCCCACTGTGTCTCCTGGGAGTACAGCCATCCTGTGCAGCCTTAGGCAAGCTGCACAGTCCCAGATGATCCCAGAAGAAAGGAATGGTAAACAATCCTGAGTATTGGCTATCTAGTAGTAGACTGTCAAGCTGCTATAATGTCATGCCTTGCAGAATGACTATACTATTCCAGTAACTTGGGACCCACAAAGGGACAGTAAAGGTTCCCCTTGCACATAGTCGTATCCAACTCTAGGGACGGTGCTCATCTCCGTTTATAAGCCAAAGAGCCAGTGTTGTGTAAGTCCGTGGTCATGTGGCCAGCATGGCCGAACACATATCTGCACGTGGATCTTACCTTCCGCTTTTTATGGTGGTATCTATTTATCTACTTGCATTTATGTGCTTTTGAAAGGTTGACGGGAGCTGGGGTTAACAGTGGGAGCTCAGTCTGCTGCATGGCACCTGGAATTCCAACCGCTGAGCTGCCAACTTTGCAGCCAACAATTTCAATGCTCTAGCATGTTGAGCCACCATGCCCCCTATAAGGGACAGTGCAGTTTAGTTTAAAAGAAACGTTTGAAACAAAACACTTGCTTTTGGCCAATGCCAATGAAAATGGCATGTATGCACTCATTTGTTTTGGTAACAAAAATGTCTTGACTTGCTATGATTGAACCAGCAACGTGTCTTCTTTTTCTCTGGTTGCAAAATCCCAGAAATGAGCTGCTTTCCAAGTATTGACACAACTTAGGTTCCTAAGCTAGCCAAGCCTACTAAATGGATGTGTAATATGATTGGAGCCTGACTTGGTTCAAAGCGCTAAAATAGTGCAACCGTTCTCTGTTACTATGGAAACTAATCTGTGAGGAGCATGAATAAAAAATAAAATTTATATTGAGAACCAGAACAGTGGTTTTCTCTTCCTTTCTTGGTAATGTTCCCATGGAGACAGCTGAAAGCCTTATGGATGAAAAAAGTCTAGAAAGGCTTCACAGCTGAACAATTGGCAGTATTATTTGAGGACAGTGAAAAAATGTGTCAAAAAGTCTACTGAATAAGTTAGGGAAGCTGAAATTAGGATAGGTAATGCACCCAGTTCATAAAAATGCACTTTGTTTCTGCATCACTTAACCTGGCTGGCAGGAAATGTAGAGTTATGGTAGGCGGCTAGAGAGTATTGAGTTCAAATGTATGTCAGTAGTTTGGATTTTGCTACCAACAGTGAGTGCCAATGGACAGGACCAATTACACAACAACAACAACTCTCTTAAATATTATTACTAGAGCTCTGTATTTGTGTACATGTGCACTTAGTAGATCTTGAAAGGCTGATTTAAATCCAGCCAAAGCTCAAGAATCTTAAAGAGTCATTTCCTCTTCAGTAGAAAGCATTCCTATTGAAAATGTTTGGATTTTTTTCTGTTAGCAGCTCAATGACACCTCTATTCTTGTACAGCTGGAAGGATTTCCAGGGACTTTTATGGAATGTAGACTGGCAAGAAGCCTAAGAGGTTCCTCCTCCTTTCACCGCTTTTACTTAAAAGGCTGTTCTTTTCCATCTAAACTCAGGGCTTGCTAGCTAGGCCCCAGTTTCATATTCTACAGCCCAATGAGTGAGGCAGAATTCAGCTATTGGACTTAAGCAGACCAGAAAAGCTGTTGAATTCCCAGTCAGAACCCAAGATATTTTGATGCCTGAGAACAATTAGTTGAATGATTTTTTACCATTTGTAGGCTACCTGGCAGCTCACCATGTTAAAACAAGTAAAACTAAAAACACAATAAATTAAAGATTGAAATTTAATGAATTGATTAGCAAGTAATTCAACTACAGCAATTAAAAATCTATTAAGTAGTAATTAAAAAAACTTTAAAAACTAACTTAAGAAAACTAAACACCAGAGACTCAGTCTTGGTCATTAACAACCTGCCTGAAGGGGTGAAGCAAAGGACAAGATCTTCCCTACTCCACTGTGGAAGCAAACTTATCTCATTAATGGCAATGAAATACTATCTTCCACCACACCTAAAGTCAGCAGCTTAATTAAGGAGGTGACAGTCTGTGTGACACACATAGCTCTGTCTTCTAAAAGATGGGTACCAGTGCGTGCGCGCGCACACACACACACACACACACACACACACACACACACACACACACACACACACACACACACACACACACACACACACACACACACACACACACACGTCTGTGGCCTGAGCTACTCATCAAACTTTGCTTGATGAAGAGGCTGATCTTGAGGATGGTAGAAAAGGAACCTGGAAAACTCTCTATTTTCTTTTATCTTATAAGGGTCATGGAAGTGAATCACACTTAATGTTACAGTGAGAGTAAGTACCAAGCTGCTGAGTGATTCACACACACACACATACACAAACACATCACGACAACAATAATAGACTTATTAAACATCTCAGAATCTCCATGAAATTCTAATTCATTGTGGAAAAATGCTCGTGAGAAGATATATATACAGTGGGCCCTTGTATAACACATGGTTTGTTTAACAGAAAATCTGCTGAAAGGAAAATAATTCCGGATACAGGGAAAAATCGCTTAGCAGAAATCACCTATGGGGCAAATCCGTATAACAGAAAAATGGTCGCAATTAGGGATTAATCCGTTTTCAATGCATTCCTATGGGAAATTTGTACAAAGGAAAATTTGCTTAACAGAATTTCATTTGAAACGAATTAATTCCTTTATACAAGGAATCATTGTAATTATGTTGACAGAACCTGCCATCGTGACTACAATGGAAGGAGTCCTAGGCTGAATATAAATGCTGATTTAAAATACGTTTGCATCATTCTCTATACACTTACAGAACATAACCAAATTCATTCCAAGATCCATTGTTTTAAGTGCTTACAAACATGTTCATAAAGCTAATATTATGTGCCTCTATTGGCATGACTGAGGGATTTCTCCCTAATGCAGATACCAGTTTTTTCAGACCAAGGATTTTCCTTTGGATTGCAGTGTAGAAGAAAGAATTTAATTCTCCTTCCTTGTTTGATCCCATCCTGACCAGCTGTTCTGGTTTGATAACTATATCAAAATTGTCAGTGAGGAATTTGTTTTATTTAGGTAGTAGAGATAAGCACAAAGTGGTTCATGTCGAGTCTTCAAAAGTCATAGGCATGACACCACAAAAGCAGCATGTTTCCTCAACCAACTTCCTGGCTGGCTCCCCCACTCACTAGCCAATGCATGCTGGCTGGGTCCTCCTCATTGGGTGACCGACCAGTCATTGCAGGAGCATGGACTTCCCTTCTCCACCTCATCCAGCAGTTAGTTGCCCTTTTAGCTGAAAAGGTGGGTAGGCTGCACTGCCTTTGAGTGGGTAGCTTTGTGTAGATATTGGGGAGGTGGTTGTCCCCTGTGGGACCCCATATTAGAGGTCCTAAGGTTTGGAGACAGGATTCCTAGACTGTACCATCTGAGATCACCCATTAAGGAAAGACAAGAGCCAGTGGAGAATGGAGCCCCCTATCCCTAAACTCCATTGCCCACCTCAAAGGATACTGTGGTCAGTAGTATCAAAGGCTACAGTAAGATTCAGAAGGACCAACAGGGGCACACTTCCCCTGTCTGCCTTCCTTAGGAGATCATATTGTAGGGAGACAAATGCTGTTTCAGTACTAAGCAGTGGCCAGTTCCTCAGATGGATCCATACCATGGTTCTCTCTAGGCTGCATGGGTTCTCAGGCACACAGCACTGTATTGATGCCTCACATCCACAGTCTGTGCTGTACCTGGCTCTGGTCATATCCAGAACTCCATATGTGGGAAGCAATGCCCCCATCCTGTGTCAGCGGGAAATTAGAGGGAACACTGATCCAGAGTATCTGTTTCTTCCAAGAACAGTTGCAACTGATCCAAGTACTGTACCATTATCTGACTTAAGGAACTTCTGTGGAATTCTGTTGAATAGGATTCAGCAGCTTTATCCTTGAAGGTGACTCATTTTTGCCACTTAATATTCTCCTGCAAAATTCTTACCAACATTAATAAGAGCTGGACTCAGGACAAAAAGATGATATGATACTGATAGCCATATTGAAATCTTTGGAGGACAGTCATGCTGAAGATGGCACTTGTTTTCTGCTGCTTCTGAGGGTAGGCCCCAAAGTAATGGGCTTAAATTACAAGAAAGGAGATTTTGACTCAACATTAGGAAAAGCTTTCTACAAGTTAGAGCTGTTCAGCAGTGGAAGAGTTTAAGCAGAATATGGATGACCACTTCTCAAAAATACTTTAGGCAGGGATTTCCAGCTTTAGGAACCGGACTTCATGGCTGTTGTAGTTTTTTTCAGCCTTAATTGTCTATAGTTTTCCATCTTCAAGCTCTGAGTAGAAATGAGTCAAGAAAAGGAACTAATGTTGACCTAAATGGGACACATGAAAAAACCCTGAACCCTAAATGTACCAAATCTGGGAAGGTATTTACTTCTAAAAAGCAGTTTGTTACATGGTTGAAACCCGCAGCAAATCTTTACTTCCTACTCTAATCTCAGTTTGAAAAGAATCTCCTTTCCTATTTCTGAAAAGTACCCAGCATACTTACTTTTTGCTACTTCTGAGAAAAACCTGTGAACCTTCCAAGCTGTTGGTCTCTGGAACCAAAACATAGATTGTCAATACTTCAGTACCCGAAACAGAACATTAGCACTTGATGCCCATGTTATATTACTACACCACTATGTGAGCACATTCTCTAAATGAAAAATCATTTACATACTGTAAATGAAAAATCATAGCAGCTCCATAGAAGAAATGATGTTAATCTTCTTTAAACAACTATAGGTTATTTATTTATTTATTTATTTATTTATTTATTTATTTATTTATTTATTTATTTATTGCACTTATTAACCACACAGACTTTCCCAAAGGGAACTCTAGCTGGTGAATGTGTATGAATAAGGAAATATAGAGATATGAAACCAGTTAAAAATAAAACCAACTCAATATGAATACAAATAACCATAGATACGTCTGGCACCAAGAAGCATACAATTAGAAAATTATGCTGCTGGTCTGAATGGAGCAGAGAGTGTGCTTCATCCAACAGTGGCAGTATAAATCTCCACATGGTCCATAATGTATCAGGAGTGAAAGGAATTAATTATAATTAACTATTTATTTATTTATCAACTGGCAGGATGGCTCCATGAGCTAGGTATCTGGTTACAGAGCCAAAGGTTGGGAGTTCAATTCTCTACTGTGCCTCCAGAGAGAAGAGCCAGCCTTTGAAGTGTTGGACAAAGCTGCCAAGATACTCCCAGAAGAAGGGAATAGTCAACCACTTCAGAGTACTCTGTACTTAGAAAACTCTGTAAAGGGTTGTCATTAGACTGGATTTGACAGTACACCATTATTATGAATTACTGTATTTGTTTCTCCTAAGCTGTGCCTAGGATGCTTGCTACAGAAGTCAGGGAGTAGTTTCAACATTTCTCTGCACATACAGTCAAAGTATTGTGTCTGGATTGTAGGGAAAGTTCCCTGTAACTTTCGGCCCTCTTCTATGCATATGTGAATTTACCTGTGCATTCACGTGAGAGAAACCTGTCCTTGAGTTCAGTTGCGATGGATACAAAAGCGATCACTGTGGGTGCATGGGTGAGGAGGAACCCTTCATGGGAGGACAGACAGAGGGGAGGGCATGCACCTTAGAGAGAACCTTGATGGTAGACAATGACTGTATCTTGCTAACCTTCCAGCTCAGTAATTCCCAACCTTGGGTAACTCATGTGTTCACAGACTGCAAGTCCCCCCCCCCAAAAAAAACCCCTTCAAACTCTAGACAGCTAATGGAGAAGGGAACTTCTGATGTGGCTCTGTCCACAGTTGGTTCCGGTCCTTCCTCAGAGGCCGTCCCCAGCAGGTTCAGCATGGGGGTGACTTGTCAGCCCCTTGGATACTTCCTTGCGGGGTTCCACAGGGGTCGTCTCTCTCTCTCCCATGCTGTTCAACATCTACATTAGGCCGCTGACTGAGGTCATTAGGAGACATGGAGTCTGCTGTCACCAGTACGCTGATGACACGCAGCTCTATGTCTCCTTTTCCACCACTGCAGATGAGGCTGTCCGGACCCTCGATCAGTGCCTGGGCGCGGTCATGGAATGGACCAGGGCCAACAGGCTCAAACTTAACCCCGATAAGACCGAGGTTATGTTCTTTGGGGCTTCCCCATCCAGCTACGGTGGCCCGTTTCCCTCCTTAGAGGGCATTTCCCTCAGGCCATCGGACTCCGTCCGGAATCTGGGCATAGTCCTGGACCCGGCGCTCACCATGGAGGCCCAGGTGTCCGCCATGTCCAGGGCTGCCTTTTTCCACCTTCGCCGAATCGCCCAGATTCATCTGTACCTGGATGGAGATTCCCTCAGAACTGTGGTGCAAGCACTGGTGATCTCGAGACTGGACTATTGTAACACGCTCTACATGGGGTTGCCCTTGACTCTCATTCAGCGATTGCAGCGGGTCCAAAATGCAGCGGCCAGACTGGTGGCGGGTGTGCGTCGATTCGAGCACATCACCCCAGTTCTGGCTCGCTTGCATTGGTTGCCCGTTGCAGCCCGAATCAGATTCAAGGTCCTGGTTTTGATTTACAAAACCCTCCATGGCCTAGGACCTGACTACCTGACAGACCGGATCGACCAGCGGTCAACTTTAGCCCGTCCGACTAGGCTGTTGCGGGCGCACATGCTGCACATGGCCACGCCCAGGGAGGCTCAGAGAACTTCCACCCGTACCCGAGCCTTCTCTGTGGCTGGCCCGACCCTGTGGAATCATCTCCCCGCAGAAGTGCGCCTAGCAGAGTCCCTGCCTGCCTTCCGGAAGGCACTGAAAACTCTTCTCTTCCAGGAGGCGTTTGGGTGACTCTAACAAAGTCTTTCCCCACACACACATCTGCATCCTTGGTCCTTATTGTCCTGTTTTGTTTTGTTTTATATTGTTTTATTGTTTTATTATTTAGCTAGTTAGTTAATTTGCTGTTATTTTAATCTGTTTTGTTGTTCCCTTGTTGTAAACCGCCCGGAGTTCCTCTCAGGAAGACGGGCGGTATATAAGCTTAATAAATAAATAAATAAATAAATAAATAAATAAATAAATAAATAAATAAATAAATAAATAAATAAATAAAACTAAAATATTTAACTTTCATAGCTGACTGGTATACAGTGGCACTCACCTTGTAAATGTTTTCCTTCTGGTGCTAGCCTCCTCATGGCACAGATGGTAGGTCATGGATGTAATTACATGCTATGTTAGAACTAAAGCAGGCAGTTTCTAGTGATGCAATTTGGTATCATCAGCATAAAACTATGCTGTGGGATGAGAACTTACTATGTTTATTATATGTACATTACTGGTGCTATTTCATTATAATTAAATTACAGTTAATTAAATGGGTCTGTATTACAGACATTGATAATTAATCCCAACATTTCCATATTTAGTTGGCATTTGTGTTGATAGTCACTTCGGGTTCCTAAAATGATTTCCAGAGTAAAACCAAATTAAAGTTAACCTTCACAATACTGAAATATCAGCATAAATCCTAACTAAGTGTGGCTCCTCTGGAAAAAGGCCTAGGTGATAAGGCTTTGAGGCTTAGCCCCATTGTCAGCTGGGAACTTGCTTTCTGAGGTAAGTTCCCAGCTGACAATGGAGCAGTTTCTTTTATGTATAAGAAGCTGAACTAAAGCTAAACCCCTTGCTAAACTTGATGCCTTCTCAGGTAGGCCTTTTCTCCAGGTGGGCCACACAGGTCACTTAGGTGTGGCTCTGCTTGAACACATAGAAAGCAAAGTGGTCTGCTTATATACCGCCCCATACCACTTCAAGTAGTCTGGGCAATTTACAGTTTTTTTAATTACAGTATGTAGGCTGCACATTGCCCCCACACACACAGCAAGCTGGGTACTCATTTTACCGACCTCAGAAGGATGGAAGGCTGAGTCAACCATGAGCTGGCTACCTGGAAATGTGAGCACAGTTTTACCACTGCACCATGAGGCTCAGTAAATGATGTATTTGTTTAAAAACAAAAATCTGAATATCCAGTGCTGATAAACCATCAGATCTGCTGCTTCCCAGTCTTTGATGCCTCTGAAAGTGATGTCATACCAGAGGAACTTTTCTGAGAAGCAGCAGCAGCTGTTACCCATTACATTTAGGAGGACCAAGGGGCAATAGTGAATAGTAAGTGGGGTCCATTAGACTATTTAATCTTACCATGATTTTAAGTACACTTAGATATACAGTATCGTATCACTAACCTTCCCTGAACTGAAGACTACCTGGCATTATAGAACTGCAATTACAAAGGCCCCCTTGATCAATTAATCCACCCCCCACCAATAAAAAAAAGCAGTGTCTTGGTTCTTAGAGGCTTGATGCTACCCTGGTTCTGTACTGGAAGAGAAGCCCCTCCAATCCTCCAATAAGGCATCCTGGTCTTTGAATGAGACGTTTAACCTAAGAGCTTTCAGAAGTGTCAAAGTCTCAGTATTTCCAAATGGGAAGCTCTTCCTTCGTCTCCATAAAATGGAGATGGAAAAACAGCTTCCCACTAGAGATGGGCATAACTTTCCAGTCCATGCTGATTTGTTTAGCACTGCAACTGGGGTTTGGCAGTTTGGTGCCCATCTCTACTTCCCACCAACCTAGTTCAGCAGATGGTACACTACCAGTTTCTGAACCCAGGACTGATGCTTTGGACCTCCAAACTGGAGGTCCAAATGCCTGCTGCATCAAGCTCACCATAACTCAGTGCACTAATTTGAATTTGGTGGTGTTGGGTTTGTTTACCTAGTTCCCCTAGCTGAAGAGGCTAAACTTTTCTCAGGAGGCACCTTGGTGATGCTGCCACACAGAACTCCAAGCCCTTCTGCTGCTGCTCCAAATAGTTCACAAATAATGGTGATCTCCAAATGTGTATGGATTGCAGTTCCATAATTCTCCATTCTGGACTATGTTGTCTAGGGATTATGGGGAGTTGTAGGTACAAAATTTCTGAACAGCATTTGTTCACCATTGGAACTTAAAAGTTTTGTGGACTTCTTACAACAGAATATATAAAAACTTACACAACAGTAAATCTGTTGGTTGTTTAAGATGCCAGAAACATCAAATGTAAATTCAAATTAGTGTGTTGCAAACAAAGCATTACAAACCACTTGACTCCGTCCATCTGTATCATATAGGAAAGAATGTCATATTGAAGAGGGGACTGGTTGTTTTCCATGGCTTCAGAGACTAGGACTCAATCTATAGGAAAAGAGATTCAATTTAAACATTAGGGAGAACTTCCTGATGGTTAGAGCTGTTGGGTGGTGGAGTCTCCTTCTTTGGAGGTTTTTAAGCAGAGGCTGGATGGCCATCTGGTTTGAGTAATTTGTTGGGGGTTCCTGCTTGGCAGGGGGTTGGACTGGATGGCCTTGAGGTCTCTTCCAACTCTGTGATTCTATAAATCCCTGTTAAAATCAAATGTACCACACAAGACCACAACTAAATAGATGGACTGCCTCTCCCTACAAGTGTATGTAATGCTAATTATCTCTAATTATCTTAAGCTAATAAATCCAAAAATGTATTATTTTATAGAGGCCAGCATGAACAAACTCTCCCAGCTAAATCCAGTGAAAACTATGTGTGATTACTTAAGTCAATTCATCCCAGGAAAGTACAGTACACCAGAACTGGAGTCTTACTGCATGCATCACTGTGTGACACTTGTGATGTTTTGTGGTTCACTTCCAGTGAGGAACAGTATAAAGAAATATAAAACCAAATATTGTTTACAGATTACCGTTAGGGGACTTGGCAGGACGGAATGGGCCATTGTAAAGGTGGAGGGCCATTGAAACTTTAGAAAAGGTTGCTTGCAGATAAACCCATTGTATTAGCAGGCTATCTAGTCGCCAGACCAAAATGTTATTCTTTTTCCTCCCTCCTGTCCCGTTTATGCGGAGCTCTCCTTTGATCCTGGATAACAATTCCGACAGCTGCAGTTCCAGGATGGATGCCACTTGCACTCACGGACGCTGCTTTCCCTTGATTTGCCCGCTTATTGATAATAACAGCGGGTGGTGGTGGTACGTTCCGCGTCCAGTACCTTTGCCAATAAAAATCGCTTAGGAAGTAAATGCCCTCCGCGAAGCGATGAAATGCAGAGTCAGGAAGAAAAAAAGAACGAAGACTCATCCCTTTATTATGTACCGATCTAGGCAGATTGGTCAATTGAAGGCAGAGCTTTAGCGGGGAGGCGGTTTCCCACTTTCGCCTAGTCTCCTCCTCCTTTACCCCGTACGCGCAGTGCCTACTAACCAGCAAGCGAGCTCTCCTCTCGGAGAAGACCAGGGGGTGGGAAACGCGGAGGGCTGAAGTGCCGCTCGTCCCCTCCGCACATTCGCTCCGGCTATTGTGACGTCACGGCGTTCTAAAACAGAACGGAGAAAACAATCGGCATTGAGAAAAATAGAGCCGCTCGAAACCTCTTTCAAGGGTGAGCGCGGCACGCCACGGAACCCCCGCTCCAGCTCGATCAACAAAAGGCGAAAGGCTGCAGGGAAGAAGCCTCTTCGGCAAACATGGTGTCGCCGGTGACCGTGGTGAGTCTGGTGAATTTAGCAAATGTTTATGATGATTATTATTTATTTATTTATTTTTAAGGACATGCCAGTCGGCTTTTGTGATCGCCGCAGGAGTCTTCTTTTGACCGACGACAAGAGGATCCTAGCTCGGTTTATAATCCTGTCTCTTGTCTCTGCGGGGTTGCTGGCAGCTCGAGTCGGATTCCCGCCCCCCCCCTTCCCTATCGGATCGTCTCTCTTGGTACTCCCACCTCCTGGTCGTCGTTGTTTTTCTCTCCTTTCCACTTGGCTGCGAGACCAATGCGGCGGCGGGGGCGGCGGGGCAGGAGGTGCGGGAAGGGGGGGTGGGAAGAGACATCCTCACGATCGGGTCGTAGTTTCCCATGCCTCGGCCCCCCAGCCCGCCTCCGGGGAAAGAAAACACAGACACACGCACTCGAGAGAAGTCGATAGGATGAAAACACTGGACATGTGACGAGGCAGCGTGACTTTGTTGATTTCCAGCCTTGGAGCTCGGCAGCTCGGCACCATCTGCTTGATCGATAAGACTGGGGGGGGGGGAGCAGGAGGCGGAGGAAGCGAGAGGTCCAACCCTTGTTCTTCCCTCACCGAAGGACCTTCAGATTATTATTTTTTACGATTACTACTCCCACAACCCACCCACCCCTTAAACGTGGTGGTTCGGGATGATAGGAATGGGAGTCCTCAGCATCTGGAGGATGCCAGGTTGCAGAAGGCGGCCCTAGCTTGATGCGGTCCTCTGGCGTACCCCCACCCCCACCCCCACCCGGCGCGCCCCTCCCTGCCTCCACTCGCAGTGCTTCAAGGAAGGATTTCTCAGGAACTGCCCAACCATTAGAGTGACGCTGGCCGCGTATGCCCATGCAGCTCGTTTAAACTGCAAGTAAAGACGTGTGCCATTCCCAGGACAGGTTTCTGACCCCCGACTGGGTGCCCCCTTTCCGGGATGGAGTACACAGCATAATTCGGCAAAACTGATGTTTGCCTCCATCGTTCCCTCACTTATTCTGTGCCCTCACCATTCTGCAGCCCCTCCCCTCTCTCCATCTTTAGAGTTGCATATTTATGCAAGCAGGATTTCAACCTAGAATGCAGGAAAAACGTTTGTCAATTGAGTTAGGGTGAAATGGGTCAGATCAAATTCAGGGTCAAAGTGGGGGAGGGGGGATTCCTCACCTGGATTTGACTGAGAATAAGGGAAATATGGCCCTTCTGTGGAGACATCATATATTTAACTCCCAGCTGGTTCATCCATTCAACAGGGGTGGGATGGAGATCCCAATGAAATTTAAAATTTTACAAATACTGTATTGTAGAAACAGCAACCATTTGGGCAGAATTTAAAGGTTTCCTGTTTTACCCCCATCCAGATTCTTGTCACTGATTTGGGATGAGTGAAGTGGAAGCCAAGCAGTAATCTGCTCTTTGTGTTCCAAGAGCGACTGTGTTTCCTTATTATGTTATTTCATGTGTTCAAGGGCATGAAAAAATAGGCCCTTAGGCTGAGATCTGGATTAAAAGAGGCCATGGTCTTTCTTATATCTACATCGCAGAGGATGGAGCAAGATATTTTTCCCCTGCCAGCACCAAGAGTAGAATCCAAAGCAAATTACAAAACAAGACATTGCAGCTCAATATTAGGAAAAACTTCCTGAAAGTAATATGTACTTAATATTGAATTGACTGTCTCAGAGAGGGGTGGACTTTCCTTTGTTGGAAGTTTCCTAGTGGAGGTTAAATGGCCATCTGCCATGGATGTGTCTTGTTGCCATTCCAGTCCTGTGGTTCCAAAACTGCATGGACTTAATTTACTATATATTCTCAAAGGCTTTTACGGCTGGGATCTGATGGCTGTTGTGGGTTTTTCAGGCTGTTTGGCCATGTTCTGGAAGTTTTTTTCTTCCAGAACTGGCCAAAAGCCCAAAGAACACACAGCAGCCATTAATTTACTATCTTCCATGTACCAAGGTAAACTGAACCTTAGGTGTTTGCTTACACATCAAGATTTTATTCCAACCCTGGTCCTCCCTGCAGTCCTTTACAAGGCTCTTTTCTCAGGCCTAAAGAATATGTTTTGAAGATGAATGGTGGAAGCATTTCCATCTGCAGAGAGAAACAATTGCCTCTTAATTCTAGTTTTATTTTTCTTTCCCAAAAGAGATAAATTTGCCTCTCTTTGACCTTGTATACTGCATACTGATAAAAGTGATGAAAGGAGGAAAAAGTATCCAATAATCTTTATTTTATTTCAGGTTCAGTGGTTTCACTATGACATTCATACACAAAGCAGCCGGTGATTGCCTGATCCTATTTGGTTGGTTTGTCTCTATGTTGATTTGCTGATTACATTCGATTTTTATTTCTGTTATGTTTCTTATTGTGAATGTCTCTTGTTTATGGTTCCAACTCTTAACAATCCTTAGCACCCAGGACTAATCAGAAGTTTGCAAAATAAATAAATGAAGTTACAATTGGGCTGGTAGGTGGTCAGAATCAGTTAAGTGTTCTAATAATTATGCATTAGCAACTTGTGACCCTCCTGGTGACTGGAATGCAAATCTCATTAGCCCTACATGAGTTGCTGTTCGTAACACTTGGATGCCAGAATTGCCCACTCCATTGCTGCTTGAAGAAATAAGCTATCTAATCAAACTTTACAGTTCTTTACTGGAATCTTTCAAGAGAGAGCTACCTGTGCAAGTCATGTTGTATTTATAAGGGATGCTATCTAAGAATGAATTGAATGATGACGGTGATGGAGATTCTTGAAATTTAAAAATGTACATTTCACAGCCTCTCAGCCTCAGAAGGAAACTGACTTTTAAAAATTGCTTTTGTTGTCATGAGATTTCCCTGCAGGAGGTTCCCTCTTCTTCTTGGGATATTTTTTCTGGAAGTAGCACAAACCGGGGCAGGAGTTATAACAATTCTTGCACAAAAGGTATTGTTCCTGAGCAGGAAAGAAGACACACCAAGCTACACAGGATTATTTCAGCTCTTGTACGAAATGGCATCTTCATTGTACGGGGTTCTCCTGGAAAGTGCAGATGAAAGGCCACATTATGCACCCTTGCTACAATTATGAGATACTGTATTTTTAAGATGCTTTTAAAGTATAAGACCCCCACTTTTCCAACTAAAAATTATAGAAAGAGAAAGAGGAGCCCGTCCGGGATGGATTGTCCCCTCCTTTCCGCACCCACAAGCCAAAAATTATTGTGGTGTACAAGGGAGCAGAAGCACTTTCACAATCCCCTGTTTTAAACATGCATGCACACATGCACACGCACACACGGAAGCCTGGTTGATTTCATTGGGATTTTCCCTTCCTGCATCCACCTCTTTCTTACACACTATTCCCTGGCTCGGTGCCCCTTTGCCCCCTCAGCACATGTGAATGTCTTGAGGCTGCTGCCCCTTGCTTGACTCTTATAGGATGAGAGAGATTTTAAAATGAAGCTGAGAAAGCAGAGTTCGTCCTAGAAAGATCCTCCCCGTCTTCTTGCCTTGGATCTGGCAGGCATAGGTGGAGTGGACTCTTATTTTTCACCTTGTTTTTAAATCTCTCCTGCAAGCCTAAAAGCTGCTGCCCCTGAGATGCTCACAATCTGCTACGTGCTGAGGGACCTGTGTGAAAGGGGCACCAAGTGGGCGAGGGAATGGCATGGAAGAGAGGCAGCTGTGGGGAGGGGAAATCCCATTGAAATCAACCAGGCTTCCAGGCAAATACAGGTGCCTTAAAAATGTTTGTGCGTATGTAAAAGGGGGGATTGTGAAAAGTGCCTCCACACCCTGGGATGCTGCAATAATGTTTGGCTTGTGTGTGTGTGTTGTGTCGTTACAGTCATGACCGACTCTTCATGACTCCATGTCCATGGAGTTTTCTTGGCACGAATACTGGAGTGGCTTGCCAGTTCTTACTCCAGGGGCCTACAGCACCTGATTTTCCCTGGTGGTCTCCCATCCAAGTACTAACCAGGGCTGCCCCTGCTTAGCTTCCGAAATCAGGGGAGATTGGATGTGCTTAGGGCATCTAGGCAATGTTTGGCTTGTGGATGCAGAAAGGAGCTGACAGGAAGCTGAGAAAGAGGAGCCTCCACCGCCTGCCTACAATGTCTAAGACCACCCTCACTATTTAACCTAACAGTTTTAGAAAATAATAGTGTGTTATAAATGGAAAAATATGGTACTTTTATTGGAGGTGAGATAATCTTAGCAGGAGTCTTAGCAAGATAAGACTGTGAACATCAAAGAGAATGAGAAGTTTTACATACTGTACCTGCCAAAATCTATTGCCATAAGCCGTGGCATATTTTAGCAACAACATAGCATGCTTCTGTTCAAACTGTATTGCAAACATTAATTCACTTATTATTAAAACAACCCAGTAAGGTACATGATCATAATAGCATATGAAGGAGATGAGATAGGTAGACCTGTTAGACTAGAGACTATATAGTATGCAAGGCACTGGCTGGTTGCAGAGTGAAAGCAGCCCTTCAGAGTCACAGGGAAGGGTTTATATTGCCCATTCCTTGCCTCTTTGATCCTGCCATCCCAAGAATTATACCTGTAAACTTCTACATGCAAAACAGGTGATCTCCCACAGAGCCCTGGTGACCCTTGAGACATTGTCCTGTTAAGAGATTCAGCCTTCTGCCTGCACAAATAAGATGTTCCAGCTTAACACAATGAGACTTTGCAGTGACCAAGGGCTTCTCATCTCACCTTCTTAACCACTCTATGTCACCAGCTCTTGGTGGTGCCCAATCTGATCCTCAGTTGACCTATCTTTCCCTATGCTACTCTAGGGTAGATCAGGCAGTCTAGAACGTCATATACAGTGGTACCTCTGCTTACGAGTTTAAACGATTCTGAATGCATGCCCTTAAGTTGAACAACTTTTAAGTAGAGCAGCTCCAAATAAATAAATAAATAAATTGTAAGTAGAGCAGACTGCATCTAACATTTGTAAGGCAGCAGTTTAAACACCAATGGTTTTTCGCTCTTAAGTCAAATTGCTCTTAAGTTGAGCCGCTCATAAGTAGAGGCACCACCGTACTCAGCATTTGAATGAAAGGGTACCTTTCTTGTGTGTGTGTGTGTGTGTGTGTGTGTGTGTGTGTGTGTACACATACACACACACACACATTTATAGTGTAGTTCTTTCCAGCATGTTTAAAATGAAATATTAACTATGCTTACTTAGAGTACTTTCTGTTGAATGCTGTGTTTATATCTGAGTGAGCATGGCTTCCATCTGCATCATTATCCATATACACATTAGCTGTATGGATTGCAGCCCATTTCTTGTTGTAAGTTACAGTATTTTTTGTGTTTATAAGACTATATTTTTGTCTAAAATTGTTGGACCAAAAATTGAGGGTCATCTTATACATGGAAGTAAGCCAAGGAAAGAACCACTCAGTTGTTAAACTGTAATTTCGGGTTGGAAAAGTGGGAGTCCTCTTATACATGGAGGCAGCTTATAGGAAGAAAAATATGGTAATTAGTGTCATCCCTTCTTTCAAATGAATATTTAGCAATCCCTTTTTAGATGACAGTGACATAGAAATCATTCTATTTCCATCATGAATCCTAACGGTATATGTAGAATTTGTGAAAAATATGAATTTTTCAGTCGAAGCTTCAAAAATTTCTGTTGTTTTTCAATTCTGTCTATATGTTGTAGTTTTCAAAGAAGTCACCATGTTAGTGTATGCAAGAATACAGATCAAAACACACACACACACACACACAGAGAGAGAGAGAGAGAGAGAGAGAGAGAGAGAGAGAGAGAGAGAGAGAGATTTGTACTTGATCCATGAAAGCTCACATTAAAACATAGCATTTACATCTTGTACGATTCCACAAAGTTTCTCTTGTTATTTGTTTATTTATTTATTTATTTCAGATAAACTCATATGTTGGCGAGCTACTTTTATAGCTACCAGAAGATTATGCTAAGAAAATTGTGTCTTTGAGATTCCAACTCTTTATTTTTTTCTAATTAAAGGAAGGGAAATGAAACATCTCTCTCTGTTTTGAGCCTTTATTTCCATAGCTGCTAGAATCAGGTAACAGATTTTATTCTTTTCCACTTCCCACTAAATGCCACATGGTAATGTCTTTTGCCCATGACTTACTTGGGTTGGATTTTTTTTAACAGGTATCTTGTATGACAGTCTTCACTACACAGAGCTGTTAATCCCTGCTGGCTATTTTATCTGCCATTAGATCTCTTTCTAAGCTTTGTCTGCACATGATGATATTATTCTAGTGAACTTTTAATTTGCAATCCAAAGGTCTTTCAATATTCTCATTCATTCAGGTGAGGTTATCTGGAAGCTGAGTCATGGCAATTGGTTTTTTTTTTTGAGATTGAAACGTTTCACTATTCATCCAAGTAGCTTCATCATTCTAAGGAAAGTTGGTGTGAAGCCTCCAATTTATAGTTTACCTTGCTTTCACGCCACCCTGGTCTGAATAGGCGTGTTAGGTGGAGAGTGGCCTGAATATTTACTGTGTCACAGTGACCGGTGACTTACTTATTTCTATCATCATTTTTAAAGGATCCTTGTTGCCTGTGGAAAGAATTAGGTATGATGCAAGTTTAAGAGTTCTCTTTTGTATTCCTGAATTGAGCAGCAGGTTGGACTCAATGTCCTTAGAGGCCCCTTCCAATGTCCTGATTCTGTGAGTCTTTTTAATAGTTTGTAGCCACTGCAATGTGTGAGGCAGTGGTGGCGAACCTTTGGTACTCCAGATGTTTTGGACCACAACTCCCAGAATTCCTAACCTGTATTGCCAATGACAAAGGACTCTGGGAGTTGTGGTTCAAAACATCTGGAGGGCTGAAGTTTGGACACCACTGAGTTAGACCATGAAAGAGAGGGAATTAATACTTTTCTTCTTTGCAGTGGTTCCTCAGGTGGAAGATGAGGATGGGGGGTCATTGGCACCACAACAATGGAAAGAAAGAATTAACCACCCTGCCCAGACAATGAATTTCAGATGAACACTTTGGTATTTGCAGTGACTGTTGGTTAGAGTTTGGAGAAGTTCCTCTTGGTTTAAACTCGAAGTCCTCAGATCCTCACTCTGCTGAGGGGGTGGGTATAATAGAAGCTGCAATCCAGAAATCTAGCTTCTCTGAATGTCCTTATTAGTTATGGGGAAAAACCCAAAGACATCCCTCAAGTTGCATCTAGTTGGGCCCCAAGATGCTGTTTTTTGAAGGCAAGAAGCAGATTTGGGAACATTTTGAACCCCCTTTGCCTGCAGTGTTTCTGTTCACTTCTGTTTTTCTCCTGCTTGGCGGGCACAGATTCAGTTACTCACATTATCTGATTTCACTGTGTTGACAGCGCCTGACTTGACCAGCAGGCACTAGTAATGTTGCAGTCGTTTCCTAGAACAACTCTTGTGAATCAAAGTGTCTGCATACTCGAGAGGCCAAAGAAGCTGTGACATGAATGTTAAAGCATCTTAAAAATGACAAGTTCCTCAAGATTCTAAAAAGTCTCATCTTCTGTTTAAAATTATTTGTTTTGCGCATTGGTATTTTTATTCATTCATCCCAGCTTTAATATTACAGGGGGAATGGAGCAACTTTAAATCACATTAATGGCAGTCACCATTATAAATAGCCTAGGTTAGGCATACAGTCCTCTTTTTTGAGCAAAGTGCTAGGCTTCCCTAGATGTGTCCCATATTAAGTGCTTTGCTTGGAGAATGGTTTACCTTCTATACAAACAATGGCATGGCCGAGTCTTTCAATATTGGCAAGAAAACATTTACAATCTAGATTTGGGCACTTTGCTATCGCAATTCCTGTCTGATTCTGTCCCTCTTTATAGATCTATTACCCTCTTCAAAAATTAAAGCTGATAGGCTTAAATCCTGATATGTGTGGCTCTTTCAACCAAAAGTTGGCCTTTGAAACTATTCAAAGAAGACTGTTGGATATTGATTTTCAGGGATTGTGGGGTGCTGCAAACAAGACCTGCTCTCCCTGGTTCTTCCACATGCCATCTAAAATTGGTCAGACAACTTCCTATCTCTCTATACTTAGTTGTCCTCAAAATCGGAGAGCTTTCCCCCTCACCAGATGTAATGTTATGCCTTCTGCCCTGCTATGGGGCAGATTCAGGGGAATACCTCTTAATGCAAGACGTTGCTCATATGAGTAGGGTGCTCTGGAAACCCTAGTGCACATGGTTTTGTATTGCCCACGCTATCATGACCTCCGGTCAAAGCATCTTGCTCCCATTTTACGAGCCCTGGAGGCGAAATCGGACCTAGACAAAATTCATTTTATGTTAACAATAGGCTGGGTGGACTCTATTGAATCAGTGGCAGACTTTCTCAATGCTGTCGTGAGGGAACGTAGCCCTGTATTTCACTGAAAGCTCTCTATAAGTTCACTTTCCAAATGTTCATCTTACTCTGACTGCCTTATTGTTGAATATGCCAGTAGAGGTTCTTGCTTGCTTGCTAGTCTAGGTTAGGAAGACATTTGTATCTAAATCAGTGTTTCCCATTATGAGGGTTGTGGCCCCTAAGGAGTCTGCAAAGGGTTTACAGGAGTGTGGGGGTTACAGGCAGCCTTATTTGTGTAGCCCTTATTAAATTATTTCTCCTTGACATTTCAGAGTGGGATATTAAAGTTAGTGTGCATGTGCATGTATTAGAAATAGGATATTTTGAGGGGGAAAGAAAGCTCTATTTGTTCAGAAGGAATGAGTGTTCCATTAAAATGCTTTTTAATAAAAATGTGATGGGAGTTGCAGGTTACTTGGCTATTATGAAAGGGAACTGTGAATCAAAAAAGTTTTTGACACACTTGGAAATCTACAGGGAAGGGTGTTGGAGGGTGCAATTTAGAGCAGAGAAGTACAAGGAAGCACTCTTGCCTTGTGGTTTATCACATGTTGATAGGACAAATTCAAAAGAGAGTTCTCACTGCCTGCTGAAATAATTTTTTTCATGTTATCTTTGGACATTGAACAATATAGAAGAGTTCTTAAAATCCTAAACGTGGTTTATTTGTTTCCAAATCCAGTGGGAAAGAGAGTAACAACATAGGAATTTCTTTAGATAAAAGAAAGACTGACCATCCCAAAGATAGTTTACATAAAAAGATTGATGAAACTATAAAAACTAGTCAAAATACAAAGAGAAGAAAATGCTAATTAAAAAGTACATTCAGATTCAATATCCAATTTAGAAGGAATGGAAAAGGAAGAAAGCATAATACATTTGTTCATCCAATTCAGTTTGTTTTGGAAACAAATTTAGTTTTACCAAAGTCTTTAACACCCAATGGAACACTAGCTCTTTCCCAACAAGGCAGAGTACAGTTTCCAGTATAAACTGGTTACTGCTTTTCTTACAACTTATGGTATCGCCCAGGCATAAATATTCTCCATGTCTCATATCTGGCAATGGGATGGTCTTCTGTTTTTTTAACCCTCCCTCCTCTAGAAATGAACCTGCCACAAGGAACAGCAAAAGCCAGCTTCCAGATGATATGCAGCATTCTAGGACCCTGAGGGATAAACATGAAATGAGATGTAACCAGTAGGGTGGTGGAGTTGGCAGGCCCTGCAAACACCAAGCATTGATTACTGCACTGAGCTGTCAGCAAGCCTGGACTGGTGCTGACACTAAATCCATCACTGCTCTCTGCAGAGTGTTTTGTTCAATATTTAGATGATGATCCTTTTAATAACAAGTGGAAGGAAAGTAGCTTTCCTTTGAGGGGGCTATAACAGCTGCTTGGAGCAGAGACTGGGAAGAGGATAGCTTGAAAGCCCTTCTTTTGAACAGAAAACAGTGCATTGCTGCATTTGCTGATGCATGAAAGAACATAAGAACATAAGAAGAGCAGAAAGTCTGGCTTCCTGTATATTTTAGGAGCTTAAGATATCTGTCTCCTGATGCATCTGGCCCTTGAATGGCCCCCCTTTCAGTATCCGCTGCCTTGAGGAGTCATCAAAATGCCAGCTGAGGGGCAATGAAAAGGGATCACCCTACCTAGCCCACCATTTTGAGAAGCACCGTTGCAAATGATGGTTGTTTATGTTGGCTGTTTATTTTCTTCTTTTATAAGTCTAGGGATTGAGGTTTTAAATTCATTATAAGTAGGACAAATCATTTCCTGAAAAGGCATAACAACATAAAGAATATTTTCTTTATATACTTGTTCTATGGTTATCCTGCAATATTTTGATACAAAACAAAACCAGGCACTCCATCCAGTCTTTCCACTAGTGGAAAATAGGTGGCCTTCCAGATGTTGTTAGAATGTCACTCTGTCGATGCTAGCTGCCAATGGTGAAAGATGTTAGTTGCAACTGAGCAACATCTGGAGGACCATGCCTTCCCCCTTCCTGAATGATGCCATGACTATGCCAGAAACTTTAATACTTGGGAAACCAGACTGACTGAGGGCCTTTTTACACGACCCCTAAGATTTGCTGGCCACTTAAATTCGGACCAGAGATCTTAGGGGTTCGTCACTCTTCCTCTGTCCCACCCCCCTCTGCACTTCCTGGTTGCTGGCTGTGTGAGGGAGGGAGAAAAAGAGAAAGAAAAGCATGCCGCTCACCTCATTCTGCCTCTCGTCTCTGTAAAAGTAGCTCTTAAAGAGGCGGGAGCCAAAAAGCAGCAAACAGAAGCAAGGAGAGCCCCGCAATCACTATCGTTGCACTGGATCAAAGATTTTTCACCTCCAAAGAGAAGGTACAAGAAAAGTGCGCTGGGTCGCGCTAAAGTGGGCGGGGTCGCACTTAATTGTCTGCAAACTCCGGAGCTGGTGGGGAAACATTTTAAAGCTCTGGAGCTTGCAGCCATTTGCAGCGGAGCTTAGGGGTCGTGTATAAACGCCCTAAGTCAGGCCTGCCCAAAGTCCAGCCCGGGGGCCAAATCCGCCCCGTCAGGCCATTTTGAGTGGTCCGCGGCTGGCTGGCCCGCCCCTCCTTCCCTCTCCTTCGCTTATGGGGTCAGTGGGTGGAGCTTGCAGTGGGATGACAGGGTCGGGGAGCAACCGGCCCCTGACAAATTCTCAGCCACCAAATCTGGCCCTCCTTACAAAAAGTTTGGGCACCCCTGGACTAAGTCAATCATCTTTAGCCTGGTCTTCTCCCAATGTGTTGGTCGACAAAGCTCATCAGCGTCCTCTAATGGCCATGCTGGTTTGGTGTTGATGGGAGCCATATTCCAACATCTCTGAAGAACTTTGGTTTCCCAGGAAAGACATGGAGAATGACTAAGCTAGCCAATTAAATATCATCTAAAAGAGGACTTTCGCAAAAAAAATGCACATGCCAGTAATATGTACAACAAATGCAAAATTGCTGCCCTGGCAATTGAAATCCAAAATTGGAAGGTTTGTTTCCATTCTGTAATCTCAGATCTTCAGGTACAACAATAAAACAATGGAAAGCAATTTAATATTTTAAAAATATTAACAACTGCCCAGAACATTAAAGTCATCAATAATCAAGAAGCCTCCACAGCCTATTGCAGACATGATTCTTAATCTTCAAAGATCTTGGTCAATAACAATGTTTTAACTTGGTGCTGAAATAAGATTAGTGGGAGCACTAGGGAAGGGCACGAACTGCCAGTTTATCAGCTGAATAGGTGTTCGGTACCTCAAAGCCCCACCTCCTCTAGCAGGCGCCCACTCAGAGGCAGTGACCTGGCTTCCCTGTTCCCACCTCCTCTGGATACTGCCGCTGAATGGGAAGCTACCATAAGAGGCATGGCTTGGAAGTGCTGAATACCTGGTCAGCTGATATACCAGCTGGCACAAACAGCCAATTTGGCAGTTTGTTCCCATCTTTGGTGAGCACCCGTTGAGCCTCCAAGAGGAGAGCATTCCATAAATGAGATCCTACACTGAGAAAGCCTGCGTTTCCACATAGCGGATCATTCTCCACATCAGAATATGAAGGAGTCCTTCCCAGCAGTTCCTAATGATTAGGCAGGTGTAGGGAGAGCTGTTCCACCACATGTTCAGATTCTAAGCTGTTTAGGGCTTTATAGGTTATCATCAACACCCTCAGCTTGTATCAAAAGCATTTTTGCAACCAGTGCAGTGTAGGAGCTCACCACTAGATGGGCAGGATGAAAATCTAATAAGCAGATAAAACAAGATGGCCTAATACAGGCATGTCCAAATTTTAGCCCTCCTGATGTTTTGGACCTCAATTCCCAGAATTCTAAGCTTAGATTGCCAGTGACAAAGGATTCTGGGAGTTGTGGTCCAAAACATCTGGAGGGCCGAAGTTTGGGCATGCCTGGCCTAATACATTCCAAGCCTCTGCTCACCTGAGCCTTGAGTGATAAAGATGGTGCAAGGTATGTCCAAAAGAAGAGTAATAATTCCTCATTAAGTTACAAACATAATGCAGTGCAATTATACCTTGATTACAAGGAAAATAATTATGAGAAACCTCATTCATAACAGATTCTTTCTAAGCTCTGATTAAAATGTCCCATTGCTAATTAAATTGGGTTGATTATATTACTTAAGTAATGCGAGTCTGATTACTATTAAGTGCATGACATTTGTAGGTCTAATAAAAATACTTTGAGGGAAGGAGATAGAGAAGGAGATGGGTTTGAATTTCCTTACGGAACTGCCCGTTTTGTACGTCCTGAGAATAGCAATAAAATCAAGCATCCTTTAGCTTGGAAATCTGTACATTTCTGAAGGCTTGTGATGCACTTCAGGGAGAAAAAATGTACACAGACCCATTTCAGAAATGCATATTATGAAAAATGTGTACATTTGAGAACTGTATCAGCACATGTAAGTCTAATGAAAGCACTTACCAAATATGTATCTTAGAAAACACAAGTGCCTTTTTGTTGGGTGTGTGATGGACAAATGGACGATTATTTCCATGGGGTTATTAACAACTTATTAACAACTTAGGGTTAGGAACAACTTAGGGTTAGGGTGATACAGACTGATACAGAAAAAGGTGGAACAAGAATGCCAGGGGGCTTCTGAGAAGCATGGAAAGACTGAGAGTGACAGAGTTTCTCATCCCTAGAAAGAGGTGGGTAGGTGAATCCAACCTACCAGATGAATCAGCCACAGGTCATCATACTGATAAATATCTTTGCCTGCCTCTCTTGTTCCACCACTCTTTATAGAAGGACAGGGGCATGTGGCTGATACTGCTTTTTTAAGTAACATGCCATCTTTCCTGGCATTGGGATGAATAGAAAAGGTGCCGACATTTCTTTTTGCTTTTCTCACTGGATATGTTATGGAATGTTATATACGCCCAAATGTTATCAATATAACATCCCAAGATAAAGCAATGGGGGTGGAGGGAACCTCCAAAGGAATATGTACATTTTTTTCATCACAAGAAAAAATTCTCAACCAAAAAAGCAAGAGTTTTTAATCCAATGGTTTTGGATTAGTATTTAAGAGCCATTCTGTTTTTCAGTCCTAAATCTTGCACTTCTCGTCCTCCTGGCAATGAAGCAATCTAGAAGTATCCTTGGAAATGCTTTGTAAATCTTTAATGGGAACGTCACTGCTGTCCTGTAGTCAGAGATGTAGCCTTTAAGCTGAAACATTCTGTTTGTTTGGGTTGTTAATTTTGTGAACAAGCAGGACAGAACATGGGGGATGTAATAAGAAAATACAGGTCAAGGGGAGGGTGACTGGAATCCTCTGTGCTGGATTAAAAAACACAAGCATTGTTCCTGTGCTCTTTTCATTCAGCTTCTCCTATTTTCCGAAAACCATGACAGTCTTGACACTGTGTATAGGAATTTGTTAGGGTACCTAATGGAATCATCCTGTTTGCTCCTTTATGCATATAAAAGGGAGATGGAGCATCTCCTCAACTAGCTTTCCAAGAGACCCTAGAGGGTTGGTGCTGTTCTTGACTATTGTTTGTCTGTTGAAGGTTGCACAGGAAAGCTCTTTGGTTTCCCTGGGCAAATTTGACCAGGTTCCTGTGGTTTCAATTCTACATCTCGAAAAGGGCGGAGAATATCAGGGATATATCCCTGGGGAAATATGGCACTTCAAAGGCATGTGCATGAGAGAACGCTGCCCCTCTTAGTTGCTAACAATGTGTAAAATGGAGGATGAGGAGAGGACAGGTAGGTAAAGGGTTCAATCCAGACAGAGATTGCCTCACACTCTTCGTCAAAAATCCATCTTTTTCTCTGTAATAGATTTCTTTCTGGTTTTAAATAAAGTAAAAGATGGAAGCAGCAGCAGCCAAGTATGGGAGAGTTACAAATGGAAAGTGACCATGCCTGGACTCCTTGTAAGATTCTAAGAGCAAGAGATAAAGTGGTTGCCTCATAAAAGGCTCATCTGGAAGCTTTTGAAGACATATTCTGACCACAGGGCCCAGCCTTGATACATAAAAGTAATGGTCAAGAGAAAAGTGCCTTTGATGATGACTAGTATGCATTTTCCCCAAACCAAGGGTGTAACTAACAGGAAAGGGAAGGACACAAGGTTGCTGCCAAAGAGTCTCTTTACTCTGACTCTGACTTTACTCTGACTCCTAACATCTTGGACTCCATCGTTGTCTAGCTGTTAACTCCCCCACCCCCTTCTGAGAGAATATGCACAACTCCAAAGTGCAACATCAGATCACCAGCTGCAGAGACACAAACTCAATGCTAGGGATCATTAGGAAGGGTATAGAAAATAAGTCAGCAAATCTATGGTGAAGCCCCTTCTGGAGTATTGTGTACAGTTCTGTGTTCACCATACCACCAGAAGGATATTATGGAAATGGAAAAAGTGCAGAGGAGGGCAACCATAATGATTAGAAGACTGGAGCACGTTCCTTACCATCTGAAGCTGCAACGACTGGGCCTCTTCACTCTTGAACGACGGCGTCTAAGAGGTGACCTGATTGAAATTTATAACACTATACACGGTGTGGGCAAAGTAGATAAGGAAAAACTGTTTTCCCTCTCGCACAACACTAGAACTAGGGGGCACTCCATGAACCTTTTGGGTGCTAGATCTCAAACAAATAAGAGGAAATACTTTTTCACCCAGAGGATCACTGGTCTATGGAACTCCCTGCCAGAAGAAGTGGTGACAGCTGTCAGCCTTGACAGCTTTAAGAAAGGAATGGGCAAGTTCATGGAGAACCAGGGTATCAATGGCTATCATTATGGATGCCTAAGGACAACCTCCGGGTTGGAGAGACAGGCAGGATATCTCTCAATGCCATTTGCAGGAAATTGTAAGCAGGTGAAGACATCTGCCTGGGAATCCCCTGAAGCAAATGGTGAGCTGCTGTGTGAGACAGAATGCTGGACTGGATGGGCTGTGGCCTGTTCCAGCAAAGCTGTTCTTAAGTTCTTATGTTCAAATAGCCTGAGAAGTAGACAGAGGACCAGTGTGCAGTCAGTCCAAGAAAGGATCCTATGTTGCAGTATGTCTTTAGGAAGTTCATAGCTCTGAGTGAAAAGATCTGGACTGAACATCCCTACTTGGCTGTGAAAGTCACTGGGCTCCTTGGGCTAATCAGAATGTCACAGGGTCATTGTAAGGATGAAATGGGACAGGGGAGAGCAATGTGTGCAGTCTTGAGTTCACTGGAGGAAACGTAGGATATAGATGCAACAAAGAAGTGAATAAATAGATAAGCCCAAAGGGGTAGGCTGATTGCTGACAAGGATACAATGCTTCTCCTTTTTAAAAAGTTTAGGCAAGTCAGCAGTTTACAGACTTAGTCATTTTGAATATATGTATAAAAAGTGTTCTCCAAAAGAGAACATATTACTGTGTTCTGGCTTAGTGTGTTAAGACAAACTAGGCCAGTGTTGGCGAACCTATGGCACGGGTGCCAAAGGTGGCACTCGGAGCCCTCTCTGTGGGCACCCAACATTGCCCCTTCACAGCCACCTGCATTCAGATTCATTTGCTGCATTGGCACTTTGCAAAAAAAAAAATAGTGGGTTTTGAAGTACAGTTTGGGCACTCAGTCTCTAAAAGGTTCACCATCACTGAACTAGGCCAATATGAATACAGTAATACCTTGGTTTATGAGCATAATTTGTTCTGGAAATAGTCTTGTAAATTAAAACACTCTTATGTCAAAGCATATTTCCCTATAAGAAATAATGGAAACTCAGATGATTCATTCTGGGGTCCCATAGACCACATACTGTACACACAAAATGCCAAAACTCACAAAATAAGTTGCCTAGAAGTCCACGTCCACACCATAGTTTATCTACCAGGCTGTGGAATCTGCTCTGCTTGGGAATAACAACTGGATTTTACCCCGTTTTTAATGTGGCTATAATAAAATGCAATTTGTAGTCATATGCACGCTTGACGGGCTGCTCCACAACTAGAAAAGTTTTGAAAAATAAAAGATATTGAAAACGAATTAAATAAAAATATAAATATAAAGAAAAAGAAAAAGAAAAACCTAACTTTGGGTTATATTTTTATTAAAACTTTGGGTTTTGGGTTTTATTACTTTCACTCCCCTTTGAAAAGGTTCCTGACTGGTGCAAAGGGAGACCTCCCTCCATCTCTCCTCCCTCTGTTTTTGAAGCTACCTGAGATGGAACGTTCCAGACAATTACCCACAATTCAGTGGGGGCGGAGAGAGAGACCCACCATTGGCTGACTTGTGATCACGTGACCTGCTCCAGTGCTTGTATATCAAGACATTGCTTGTTTTTCAAGACAAAATTTAGAAGAAATGTTTGCTTATCTTGCAAAACGCTCTTAAATCAAGGTACTTTTAAACCAAGGTATTACTGTATCTCTAAAAAAAGGTTCACTTTTAATTTTGACTCTTCCACCTTGTTAGGGAAACCTGGCATACTTCTATGAAGTCTTATATGTCCTTTAGAGGTGGGATACAGAGCATATGGCCACCCAGATGTTGTTTGACTTTTGGTTCCCATCATTTCCTATTGTTTGATCTTCATGGAAGTTGCAGCCTTCCTCCACATTCCCCATGCCTGGTTTGGAAAGACAGATGCAACCTGACAGAGGTGACCCAATTTGTTTTCATTCGATCCTTCCAACCATTCAGCCAATCTATTTGCATCTGTCAAGAAAGAATTATGTACTCTCTGCAGGGGAAGAGATTTAAGAGAGAAAATAACTTTTCTTAGCGAGAATTGTAGCTTTGTGTAGTTGGCAGGCAAGTTCTTCATAGAAGCACGGTGTTAGAAGGGGCCTACAAGGCCATTGAGTCCAAACCCCTGCTCCATGTATAGGTGGATCCATTCACCTAGCTCTACAGCATTTCCCAAACATTCTCAGTCAAAATGGTTTCTCCCTTATGAACTGTGATGGCTTACTGAGTGCCTGATTTGTGGAATGTATAATTCTGAAGCAGACATGTAATTTCCTCTTTAGGTAAATGAGTTGTGGTAAATTGCCTTCCCCTTGTCTTTGGGTTATAAGACTATCAGCAGGGATTACTATGTTCACCTCCCATAATGTTTTCATGTTTGAGGCACTTTAGAAATAATATGCTGTATATTCTGTTTCCCTGCAACCTCTGTCTAATCATTATCTGTTCTTCTGCATCTGTTTAAAATTCAGAGGGCTGCTGCTAAACGTACTGTAATTAGAATTTAGTCACAGCCACTGATTCAGATTAATAGCCTGGTTTTACGAATAACGATGTTTGTGTATTCATCTCAATAATTCTGTAAAGCAGCTCAGCTTTATAGCTTATAATACAGTGCTACCACAATTTGATACGTACTGACTTTTTGGGGTTGGAGGGGCAAAGCTTGGGAACTTTTTCCTTTTGGGGTCTAGCACCCATTCTGGCTGGCAGCTATAGTCCAGATAACTCTGGTGACTTTCACCCCAAAAATGAAAATTTCAAAACTCCGGTTTATTGTGACATGAAGAACAAGGTCTGTATGTCTAGATGATCTTTTCAGACGTTTCTGAATCCAGTGCTAGTATCCTGTTCTGTACTGACAGAAGCTGCAGTGGCACATCACCCAGCATGTGACTGGCCCCTTATTAAGTTGTTGCTACTACAGCAGCTTCATTCAGCACTAGGTGTTCTAGGCATATAAATGTTGAGCAGAATATTGACTCTGGTTATGTTCTTCAGAAGAAGCTTCCTGCTTCCTATGGCTTTCTTTCCTAAACCCCCTTCTTCCACCTGAGCTCACTTAGGGTGTTGTTTAAATGAGAAATTAGGCACATCAGCATCTATGTGCCACTTCGGCTTCTCCACTGCCAATGAAATCCCAACCTCAGTTTCTATGTTTTTGTGTCAGATCTGGCTATCAACACCCACATCTGTAGCCATCACTGTAAATTTGTTCCCAACAGGGTTACTGTCCATTAAATGTACTGAATGTAATCTGTCAAGTGTCGCCCTATACATTTTTCTTGTACAGTAGGAGCCCCGTATCCACTGATTCATTAACCACTGATTCGGTTATCCATGGTTGACAGAGGGAAAAATTAAATAAATAATTCAGCTGTTGCAAAACAGCAGCCACAGAGCAAGCTACTGTCACAAAACAGCAGTTTGGAAGGTTTTTGTATTCTCTCTTATCCACAGTTTTTGTTATCCACGGGAAGGCCTGGAACTGATTCCCAGTGGATACCAGGGTCCTACTATATACAAAAATAGACTGTATTTTTACTTATCAATGGGGCTAAATGCAAGCAGAGATTGGGAGGGTTACTTCTTGGGCTACAGCTCTCAGAATTCCCCAGTGAGCATGGATCTCTGCACTCTTATTGAGTGGATTTTCTAGATGATGGGTGAGATTAGAATGAAGTCTGCAATAGATGGAGTGGCCCCAATCAAAAATTTTGGTATTCTGCCCAAATCAAGGTATGAAATTTAGCCAGAACCCATGGTCTAGTTTCCTTTCTTCTTAGCAGTGACACCATTCCCTCTTGAGCCTCAACCTTCTGTACGATTTTTCTGCAAATGCCAGTTCCAAAGCTGATGTGATCTAGCATTGCAAACCGTGACTCTGGAAGCATCATGTTCTGTGTATTTAGTGGAGAGGAGTTTCACAAGTTCTACAGGGCTCTATGATCACTACAGTACCATCCAGAATAGCGGACAGCATAGCTGTGTTGCATAAAAGGAATGCTTTAAACTTATCAAAGAAAGGGTTTAGATAATAAGTGTACTCCCAAGCCCGATAGTGTTTGTGACTCCTTTAAAAATAATTAGGACAAGAGAATCTTTCAGATTGATCACATGTATGTTGGTAGAACTCCTCCACAAACACTGCAGGGTGTAACTGTGTCTTCTACTCTTCCTTATGCTCCTATGCAGAACAACATACACAATCTATTGCATCTGATTTCACATTGTTCTGAAGTCTGTGAAATGTCAAGGAATATTTTTATTAGGCAAGCCTATACTGTGCCTGCCAAATAGCTCTCCTTTGGCAATGGGAGTACAACAAACAAATATGATGCATTGTGTAACATGCTTGTAGTTGTACATAAGCTCTTCTTCCCATGAGAAAATAATGGTAGGTTCAGTAGCAGATCTCATCTCCCTTCCTACCAACACCAGTAGCTTATGGTTGCCTGGGTGTTGTTCGTTCCACCACTTTGAGATGAGGCTCTTCTCCTGCTCGAGCCATGACCTACTAGTGCGCACCAGGCAACATCTTGGACAGAAGGGAGCAGCTATGAATAGACAAGGAAAGGAAATGGTTTCCACCCCAGACTCTTTCCTCCTTTGTGCCTGGTAAGCTTTTTGGGATCCGATGCCCAAGGAACAACCCACCTAGAGTAGTACTAGAGTACACCTCCTTCCCTCTCTTAGAGATCAAGAGACCACATGGCAAGAACTTGGAATGCAGCTCATTAAACTTCTGGTTGCTTCACTAGGAGCTGTAAATTGGGCAGGAACTGGATTTTTTAATTTTTTTGTTTGGAGCAGGTATCATCTTTGACCCTTTCCTTTGACTTCACAAATTTGTGATCCTAGGCCATCTGTCACTTTCTTTTGCCTTTCCCCCTCTTTTTGAGCATACAGATGCATTGCTGACATTTAATTCAAAATGAAGCCCAGGTGCTGCTGTTTGCCTTTAATTCTTCTCCAAAGGTGAATGCAGAGGTTACATGAAATTACGAGGATAATTTTTGATGCACCTATGTGGCATTCAGTACTGTACTCCATATGCAAATACTTATTTCTTTCCATATTCAGACTCTGGGGGTTCTGCAGGTTCATGGCTGAGGAGAGCATGGATTGGCTAGCACTCGTAGTTTCATTAAGATTCTCCCCTTTTCCAAATCCTTGAAATGTTTTTACTATTTTTAGTAAGATCAAGAATGAGCAAGGAGTGCCTCTGTGATGTTTTCAGCTCGACGGAATGGCTGTTTGCCCTAAAAATTAACAATGGGAGGAAACAAGACTTATCCAACTTAAGTAGGAACTAGAGATGGGCATGCACTTTTAAAAAAGGAAAAATTATAAGACATTAATTTATCAATTTGTATTCATCCGTATCAATACCATCAGACTTGGAGGGATTGTTGAGAAAGACAGAAGCTTCTCTACGATTTTGGAGACTCAATGTGTTGGGGGGGGGACTTTCTGGGGGGCGGAGGACCTCTTTGTGGATATAGAACTTAGATGTCCAAACCCCAAACTTCACCAAAGTTGGAGGGCTTGTAGATGAGAATCAGGGAAAGCTTCTTCATAATTCTCAGGACTCCAGGTGCTTGGCAGAGTAGGGTGGGGATTTTAATGGATTTTAAAGGGAAGAACAAAAATCAATTCCTCAGAAAAATCCTAAATTCTTTATCCTTGACCTTGATGAATTACAAATTGAAACAAATTACTAATTTCCCAATTTGTGCCCATCTCTACTAGAAACTAGGAACCATGTGAATGATTTATATTCTCCTGCAGCCACGTGGAAACTTGACCAAAGACAGCTAATACGGTTAGGTTTAAAACTAACGTTATAGGAAAACCTTCCTCTCACATAACTATCCTAAGTAGACATGGGCACGACCAGAAAAAAATGACGTTTCAAGTTTTCGTTTGTCGGAACGGGTCCGTTTCGGCTCGTTTCCGTTTGTCGCAAAAATTTTCAAAAATTTGTCGTTTCCATTTGTCGTTTGTCATTTTTCGTTTCCACCACGATTTAGCGCGATTTGACTTCCCAGAGCATAGGGGCGTCCCGCAATCAGGGCCGGCGCTAGGTGTTTTTGTGCCCTAGGTGGCGGGCAGGGCGGGGGGGGCGGGGGGGGCAGGGCCGCAGGCGGGCGAGTGGGCGGGCGGTGGCGCGGGCAGGCGGCGGGGCGGCGCGCAGGCGGGCGGGCGAGTGGGCAGTTAGGATATCACTTAGGATAGAGATTCTGTTCTTGGCTTGCACCCCAAATGTGTGTGTGTGCAAGCAAATTGAAGTTGGGAAAATAGAAAATAAATGATAGTACATAATATATTTTAAAATAAATCCACACCTCCCACTCCTAGTCGAACCTCCCCCTTTATCCAATATCAGAAAAACATCCTCACAAACTGCCAGAGAAGAAATAAAGAATAAACTGCTATTCCCTTCAGCAGACAAAGCTTCAGGGAATCAAAGAAATTATTTTCTAAATCCAATTCCCTCCCTGCCTGCCTAACTTAAATCCTAAAGCCTCCAGCCTCCCTCCTCAATCTCGATCGGATCACACCAGCACCAGCAGCCAGCCCTCCTCCCTCAACCACATCCATACACCCGACTGCGATTTCTGGAAGGTGCCTCGGCTTTTTATGCCCTCCGAGACATCCAGAAGTGTCAGTCAAAAACATGGTGATGCCATTGGTGGAATGGTTCAAACAATTTGTATGGTCCCATCCCATGCCCAGCCCAAATGGGCAGGTCTAAAAAAATAAAAAATCAAATCAAATCAAAACGACGTTTTATTGCTATAAGAAACCCCACTGCTGCTACTATTAAAATTCAGGCATTTAAAATAAATAAATTTCACATGTTTCTGTGGTGATTTGGTGTGTTTTTTGACCACGATTTCAAAAGAAAAATTGCGGTCGCCATTTTGGATCCCCCCCACCGCATGGCATGGCGAGACGACGAGGATGACCCCCCCAGCCTGGTGCAAGCAGTCCAGGACAGGAGAAGAGGGGGGGGAAGGCCGGGGACCCCCCAGAAGGTGGCAAAGCCTCAGGCAGGCATATTTTCACCTGCTTTTTTGGCTGGGAGTCGGGTTTTTTTTAAAAAAAACTTTTAAAAACCTTTTCTGTGCTTCGCATTGCGCAATCGCTGTGATGCCACAAACGGAAACGAAAAACCTGACCAAATTTTTCTTTTTTCGGTTCGAGTTCGAGTTCTGATGGCTTAATTATCGTTACTGTTTCCGTTACGTAATGGAAACGATAACCGAAAACAGAAATGACAATTTCACCGAGTCATGCCTATGTCTAATCCTAAGGTCTTGTGTGCGTGGTATTGGGACCAACTGTATAATTTGCACCTCTAACTAAGGCGCCTGGTGCCCGCCTGGTGTCAGATATCTTAGTAGCGCTATAAATAAGAGCCTTAGGCACTACTGTCAAACCCCTGAAGGCAGTTCACAAGGATAAGGGTTTTCTGTTTTCTCCAAGGGAAAAGAGGCTGCCTGGAATGTTAAATACACCCATAATTTCCTGCAAGCAACGAGCACCACTGATATTTTTAGTTTTCACAGTCTCATGCAATATTCATGTGTGAAGTGTCAGGAGAAAAAGAAATGAATGAAAGATGTGATTGTCATCACTGGGGCAAATCCTTTGGATTTTGCTATTATTTCCTATAGATGAAATTGACTGGACAAGAACCTGCCGTCTGCTCTAATTAATTTGACTAGGCTTTCCTGGTAAAGGTTCCCCATCTGTTATAAATACAAGACTAGGTTATAGGTGATACCTTTATAGGCCACTAATAAAATAACAAAAATCATTCCAAGCTTTCTAGGGCAATATCCTCTTTTTCAAAGCATGTAGCAAAAGTCCAAACATGGCAAAAGATGTGGTGTGCCAGGAGATCATTCTTAGATGTCAAGTTCTTGGCAAGATGATGGCCACATGGCTTCCCCTCTTTTTCCCATCTACTATACTTTCTTAGCTATCATTCTTGGATGAGAAATAATGCCATGATAGTGATAAAGGAGTTGTTCTCGTTGGTTACTGTTCATTGGTACACAGAGTCCTTGGCGTCTCCCTGCACACAATGCATTCTCAGAGAATAATCAAGTACGTCAGTTTCTCAAAATCTTCCTTCGTTAGGTGGCTGTAGTTCTGAGGGAGGCTATGCTCATGTTGGACCATCCAACATATCCTGAGTAGAGATGGGCACGAATAAAAAAAATGACGTTTCGTTTTCGTTTGGAGGCTCTATTTCGGTTCGTTTCCATTTTTCGCGAATTTTTGCAAAAAAATCTTTTTTGTTTTCATTTGTTTCATTACCGTTTCATTACCATTTATTTCAAATTTTTGTTAATTTTTTTCACATTTAAAGCAGTTCACTGTATTTCAGTAATGGAAACGAAACACACGACAAAATTTCTGGTGTTTCTGTTCGTTTCGTTTCATTTTGGAGACAAAATTCGTTTGTCGTTTCGTTGCGTAACGAAACAAAAAAATGAAAACAGAAATGAAAAATTGTTCATTTCGTGCCCATCTCTAATCCTGAGCATTATTTGATATGTTGGACTGACCATCCAACATATTAAATAATACACAGAGTAAGACAAAGAATAAAACACACTTCTTTATTTCCAAGGCAAGTAAATCTGCATTCTCTGTTAACCTGTAGAAAGTGAGGTATGCAGATTTGCTCCCTGAATGGGGCTTGCATGAAATAAAAAATATGTAATTGCGTAGATATATTGGAGGAGTGACAACCAGTGGAATTTTGGTTAAAAGGGCTGTTAGACCTTTCTGCAAAAAGACAATTTCACTTTGCTTTTCCACCTGAGCAATCCCCACCCCCAGCCATGATATGCTTTAAATGTTCTATGAGGCAAAATTAATAGCAGCTTGACTGATTGATCAGTTCAAGTTGATTTATATGGGGGCTCAATGTACCTCATGAGGTATGGCTACATACACAAAAAGTTAAAAGCACAGCACTTACTCACTGGTAGTACTTTTCTTTGGCAAACTTTAAAACTCTTAAGATGCCAAGATTCAGTGTTCTGAAATCCATGCTTTTATCAGTAATACAGTACTTTTATTAGGGCCAAATACTGCACCTCTGTCAAGCAAGATAATTAGAAAAACAGGTTTTGGGGAAGAAGGGGCTGTCTTGATGAAGAACTTATGAAGTCTGTCAGAGATTTGAAACCGTTATTTAGGAATTCTGAGATTTGTCCTCCAACTGAGTGATTTTCCCAAGCTACAGTATGAGTTCAAGGGATCATAAGATGGTATGGAAGAAAAGGTGACAGTTTAAATGAATTACAGTACCCTAGGTTTGGAGCATCCATTTGGTATCCGATTTCAGATAACATCTTGGGTAGTTAAGGCAAACAAACACCTATTGGCTGATTGTTTCATTTTTGAAAATATAAAACCATGTTTTTAGTTTCATCCTGTATCATTCCCTGCTTTGGTTTAAGAAAGAGTCAAACTGCAAAATACAATTGACCTTGGTTTTGTGATAAAAGAGAACTGACTCTGGACTCGTCAAGGATGGAGGGACCATTTCTGTCCTTCATTTCATTATACATACAGCCTGTGAGGTTCAGTATCAGACTAATTGAAGCACTGACCTAGAATCACTGTATCTCATTACCCATTCCTTTAGCCTGCTAGTCCCTGTAAGGCAAAATTTACAACACTATGAAACCCGAGAAAACACTGCCCTTTTCTTTTCCTTTGGTAATGTACAATCCGTGTTCTTTTCACAGAAGACTGTGGTATAAATAATGAAGTGTCTCTGGAGAATGTGTCCTTTGAAGCTTGAAAATGTTCATTAAGAACAGTCCCTGAGTTTTTCTTTGAGCTGTACAACTTTTTACAGTGCCAGCTTGTGTGGCTTTTTTGTTTTCCTTTCCTTTCCTTTTTTCTTTCTTTCTTTCTTTCTTTCTTTCTTTCTTTCTTTCTTTCTTTCTTTCTTTCTTTCTTTCTTTCTTTCTTTGAGGCTCTGAATAGAGCTGGGAAGAGGCATTTTGGGACCACAACTCCCAGAATCCCCCAGTCAACATGGCCTGCTGACAAGAGGTATTCTGGAAGTTGTAGTCCAGAAAAAGATGGGGGAGAAATGGAATTCAGATATCATTTTAGGTAAATAGATAATTGGGGATTTAGTGCCTTCTATTTCACCTTGTTTTGCTGTCACCAATAAGTGACTGTTGCCATCTTAAAGTAGGCCTGCATCCAACCATATTCATAATTAAGCTTTTAAAGTCTTGGCACACCACTTTGAATAACAGAGAGGGACTCAGGCGGACTGGATTCCAATGCCACTTGTGTGTGTGTGTGTGTGTGTGTGTGTGTGTGTGTGTGTGTGTGTGTGTGTGTGTGTGTGTGTGTGTGTGTGTGTGTGTGTGTGTGTGTGTGTAGAACTGTTAAAACCATTCCTGAAATATCTCCCTTACCTCAAAATTTAGTGACATTATAAGTCAGCTCTTACTTGACAGTGCATAACAATAAGTCTATGTTCATTTCTATTCATATCATGATGCTCTGTTTTTAATTGGTTCTGTTCGTTCCCCTATCCTTTCGGGACCACTGAACAATTCAGTAAGCACATCCCAGCTGTCATGATGTTTAGGTTAAAGCTGTCACACATTTAGTTAAAAGAGATATGGCAAGAATATATTAATAAAGAAATTAAAGAGGAAGAATGGGGGGAAATGTGGAATAAAAGAATAGTGAAAAATATGCCAGTGAGAGTAAAAGAAAACTGTTATAAAGTATATTGGAGATAGTATATAACACCTGCGAAGTTAAATATAATAAATAAAGATATTTCTCCAATATGCTTGAGATGTAAAAAAGAAAAAGGGACACATTTACCTGTCAGAGCGCCTCCTCTCATTGAAAATTGCCCATAATACCCGATATTGCCCATAATACCCGATATTGTTGAATCTGGTTACTGATACACAACTGAAGAAAGAAGAGGTGGAATTGGTAATTATAATGATAATAGCATCAAGGTTGCTTTTTGCCAAGTATTGGAAATCCAATTACTAAATGACATTGGAGTAATGGTATAGAGACTTATGGAATATGGCCATTAATGATAAATTGACTTGTGAAATTAAAATTAGGAAAGGTATGAGAAAGTTCAATGATTTTAATGGAATATGGGATAAACTATTATTTCTGGAGGGAAATGGGCTAGTCAGTACCTTAAGAGTTGTAACTCTGTTAAGTCCCGAGGGGGTGGGTTGCACGGGGGTCAGTTTTTGTTATGTTTGTATGAGTTTTGTTTAATGTCTTTTTTCTTTCACTGTATATTGTTGTTTTACATTTTGTATTGTAGTTTTAGAAGTTTTAATAATAATAATAAAAACTTGTCACACACTTGAAGGTACCACCACCTGGAGTGCAGTCAGAAGCAAATCTACTACTCATAAGAAAGTGGTGTTTACACATGATCCCAAGAAAATGTGTGTTTAGGATTGTGATTAAATTTTTGGCACAGCATGGAAAAATATAGCAGGCTTCTTAGATCCTTTGAGATTGTATTTAACTTAATCTGTCCGAACAGTAGCATACAATCCCCCCCATGGGAAGTTGCAACTTTTGTTTTAAACAGTTGCTGTATAGAGTTGTTTAGAGCCTTCACTTGATTGGAGCATATGGATATACCTCTCTCTCTCTCTCTCTCTCTCTTAACTTTTATGTTACACCTTTTATGTCGCACATTAACTATTATGCTTTTATTTTATGTTGCTTGTTTTTTCCCCAAAAGTACCTTATTTATGATTGTTGTTGTCAATCGATCTTGTTTTTATATATTACTATACTATGTTATTATTTTATTTTTATTTTTATTGTCCGTTGTATATGGTTTGTTAAGGCAAGATTATTGTAAACTGCCCAGAGTGGCATTCATGTCAGATGGACGGTATATAAATCTAATAAATAAATAAATAAATAAATAAATAATACATTTCTGAACCATCAGGCTGAGCTGGTGCTGAGCTACAGATTTTGTTTGACCGCATAAAACAGGAAGTGATTTCCTTTGTAAGAAAATCCTGATGTTTTTGAATAAATTTGTCTGCAACTCATTTGTATCTTCCTCTTGAGTCTGCACAGCTCTCAGGTTTAATCAACCTGGAGTACTGTACTACACAACCCTTACCTGGAATTAAGTCTTGAACACAGCTCTTTATAACTACGAATGGACTCAACTGTTACCCATGGTTCAGATCACTACTTTATTGTAAGGGCACAATAACACATTGAGCGTTGCTGTACCTGCTCTCTGTGCTCCTCCCTTGATCAGGGAAACAGGTAAAAGCAACAAAAAGACCTCTGAAACTGAGCACAGTCGGTCTCATCCTGCCCTCCCCTCCAGTACGTCCTTACTGCTCTTTGATTATTGTGATAATTGGGTAATGAGGATGGCAGTTTAGGAAGAGATAGATTGGTTTTTCCTCTGTCACACACATACCAGTACTTAAAGTTAAGAATAAAAATAAATCGCAGCAGTCAGGATGGTCTCTACAGGATAACCTCTTTTGCTCATTGCCATTCACACTTGTTGAAAAACAGCCCTGGGAATCATTTTGTATTTGGGTGAGAACTGGCTAACTTCCAGGATTTTCCCTTGTTTGGTGTCTCTTTGTGAATGGTGGTGAGCACAAGAGGGTATCCTATGGATCATCTTGACTGCTACCTTTGGTAGTGTCAACATTCAGACTGCCTTTTCCTTGCCATCCAATTTCCTGCCAGCAATGTGGGCACAATATTGTCTATCAATTCCTGGCATTTTGCATGGTGGATACATTATTAGCACAATATCTCACATTATTAAAAATACATTTTTAAATTTAATTTATAAAAGTTTCCCTGTCAAATTTGATTTCTTGCATGTTTTGATCCTTTCCCTTCTGTGATGGGAACTAAGGTGCAATACATTAGCCTCTGATCTGTGTCTCATCCAGGTGCTGATCAAACTAGAACCTTCTTGTGCAAGGAATACGTTATTCCATCCTATGTTCTATTCTATGCTCGGAACACATGCAAGTTAACTAAATTCAATTTAGTTTAGGATTATGATCTCTCCTGTCTCTGTCTCTGTCTCTGTCTCTGTCTCTCTCTCTCTCTCTCTTCCCTCTTGAGGGAAGTTTAGCCTGAAAACTAAATTAATTAAGGTGCCTCTAAGGGGAGAGAGGAAGAAATGGGGGCATCTTCTGTATTTTTATAGATGCTAGCAATTCACATGGGGGTGGGAATGTAATGTGGCCTGAAGCTAATTTGAGATATCTAAACCAAATCATTGTCCTTGTGGGTTAAAAAGAGTATTTATTGGTTGAATAATTGATCAAAGAGTAATTATAAAACCATCTTATAGCAGCAGGTTCTTTGTTTTATTTTTTTAAAATCTCCATAATCCCTTAATAACAAAGCCCAGCTATTTGAATAATCTCTTACTTTAGAATAATTCCCCAAATAGTCTTTTCATTAAAGCTTTTGGGTACATGGATTTACCCCAGTACACAGCTGTGAAGGAATTCATCCTTCCCCTCCTTGGATAGGCCCTCTTTTAATGCTGATTTGATTAATTCTCTTTGATTCTTTTCACTCTATCTACCCCTTCAGTGTAATGCCAGGTTTTGTTTCTTGTGTTTTTAGATGCCAAATAAATTGAAGCAGGAACAGCGTTGCCAAGAGTTTAATTATATTCTTCTGGCAAACGGTCATGACTTGCTCTTTTAGAAGTCAAGCATTACTGGCTGCCAACTCAACACTTTCAGTCAACAGAGTTGGGAAAAATCAGTTTGTTGGATTGTAGCTCCCAGAATACCCAGCAAGGATGGCCACTAGCTGGCTGGGAGATTTTGGGATTGTAGTCCCAAAAGTAACTTTTCTAAGCTCTGCTGTCAGAGCAAGTCACCACAGGTTCAACTCTGGGGAAAAGGTAGAACTTCACATGATGGCCTTGACTATGTAAGACTTGGAAGCAATCAGGATGAATCATATTGTTCTTGTTCTGTGCCCTCGAGTAGTTCCTGACACAGGCTGAACTCATGACCTGCCAAAAGTCTTTCTCAGGCCTTGGATACTAAGGGCTTTCCTTCCTTCATTGAGAATCCACCTCATGTTAGGCCTTCCCCTTTTCCTACTGTTTTCCACTTTTTGTAGCTTTACTGTATTTTCTAGAGAGTTGAGTCTTCTTATGATATGGCCAAATATGATAGTAACTTGAGTTCAGTTATTTTAGCTTATAGTGAAAGTTCAGGCTTGATTTGGTTTAGAAGTCACTTGGTCTTTCTGGCTCTCCTCCAGCATTACATTTCAGACAAATCTTTTTTTCATGTCTCGAGTTCTTCGTTGTTCAGTTTTTACATCAATACGTAGTAACTGTGTAATCCTGTTCGCCTAACGCAGGCAGGACGGCTGACACTGCTGTCTCTGAGGGAGTCCAGGAGAGAGAGAACCTGGAATCTGGCCTTCTTGGTGATTGCTCTTCAATTTTGGAATATATTACCATCCGAAATCCCTGATGATTTTAAAGAAAATACTAAAAACTCATTTAACCTGAGGAGATCAGCCAATAAATTGTTTTTCCTGCCGTTTACCACTTAATGCTTTTTAAGGTACAGTATTTAATTGCATAGAACTGCCCAGATTGGCCTTTGACCAGATGGGTGGTATAGAAGTTAAACAAACAAACAGACAGACAGACATGCCATATTATAGATATAGATATTGACCTCTGTCTCCAAGGTCATAGGGTTGAGGATCTCAGATGCCCTTTAAAGTCTCAATCGGCAAATTTCTTGCTTACAGTCTTTATATTGATTGATGATTGATAAAAGATGTAAAAGATCTTGAACAATTTTGATTTATCCCTCATCAACGTAAAAGTTATATTTCTGTAGTTATTATTGTTGTTTTCTTTAAGTTCAGCTATAATCCCTATTAGTAAGAAAAACAAAACAAAACAAAAGACAAAAAACATGTGGTACCTTAAAGAATAACTTTCATATTTTAATGTAACATTTCGTGGACACTCCCACTTATTCAGACATATAGCAGCAGAATGAGGTATGCAATATAATATGTGGTGAGATATACATTTCATATCAGATATTCATTAGCTGTAGTATATAGAGTTGGGGGGGTTAGATAGGGGAGGGGGAGAGGAGGAGATAGAGTTGATTAGTAGAGATGGTGGGAAGGCCAGGGTCTGTAGATATGTAAAGTATGGTTTTATGGCTCTGAGGCCAGGATCTGTTTATATGTTAAGTATGGTATTATGGCTTGGGGATAAATTCCTCAAAATACAGAAACCAGATCAGATCAGAGAGGGTGAGGGTGGTGGGTGGTGGTGGAAGAGACCGGGGGAGAGAATGGGAGTTTTTACCTTAGAGTTCATGAAAAAGTGACAATATGGTAATGTTGCATTTGATAATGAATCAAGAAACCCCGACTTATGTTTAATCCCTTCTTGTGTGTGTCCATCATGCATATGAATCTTATTTCAGCTGTTTCCCGTTGTATTCTTGATCTGTAATGATTCTGTTCCAAAACAGTGACCTTCAAGTCCTTCAAGGAGTATCCAGGTAAACTGAAATGGTTTGAGACAGGTTTCTGTGTATCGTGGTTTCTTATGTCAAACTTGTGTCCATTGATGCATTTTCTTAAAGATTGTCCTGTTTGTCCAATGTAGAGTGCAGATGGGCATTTTTGGCCAAAGATGGCATAGATCACATTAGTTGAGGAGCAGGTGAAGTTGCCCTTGATACTGTATTTGACATTGTTGGGTCCTGTGATTGTGTTGCCAGAGTAGGGGAACCCCCATCACAGTATTTCTGACAGATGGCCATCCAGCCTCTGCTTAAAAACCTCCAAAGAAGGATACCAACAAGACTGGATACCAACAAGACTGATACTGGGTACCAGATATTACAGCACAGCAGACATGTAGCAGTGCAGCAAAAGGCTTCAGTTCCAGAAGCCAACAACATAATCATAATGGATTTTTCGCCATAAATAAAAACTGGCTCAAGGCTGGCTTGGCTGGTTGAGAACATTATTTAATTATTTTTATGTAATGTGCTTAAAGGTTAAAAAATACTTAAAGTTATAATGCTTTTTACTTTTAAATTATGTGTTTCTTTCTTATGTATCTTTGTCTTTTGTTTTCTAAGTGCACTTTTAATGTCTATAACTTCTGCATTTTCAGAATGTAAACTACTGCTGTTTAGAAATATAATTCTAACATAAGTTGTATATTTGCCTGCAACTTAAGTTTTATTTTCATATTTTTAAACATTCATGCCTTCAGTTTTTCATAGCTGTAAAACTTTTGAATGTTTTCAACAAATTTGAAGTATTTTTGTGTTTATGGGAGCAATGTAGAAACAAAGCTTGTAGAGTTAAACAAGTTGATGTTGCCTGGATTTACCACAACAGTGAAAAGACTTGATAACTTGATACTCATATGAATTTTTATGTGATTGGAAATGATTGACTGGTTTCATTCTGGAATCAATCCTTTACTTAGACTAATGCCAGCAGTGATGAACACAGACCTCTGATGTTTCCTGAGAGCTCTATAAAGTTTTGTAGGGCTGTTAGGGAAATAGTCAGGTATCACAGACTCTCTGACCTGACAAATGACAGCTGTTACAAATCAGAGATGTCATGTGGACTATTTAATGGGTTGGCTTTAAAATGCCAAATAGAAACATTTGCTAGAAAAGTCAAAACAAAGTTCAGCACTTTACTTGATTATATGGAGCAATTGCATAGAGACATGGCAGAAGCCCCACATTTTGCTTTGCCTTGCTCAGAGTCTTATCCATTTTCAAAGTTTCCTTGGCATAATTAACTACTTTTTCCTAGAAGGCAATCATTTCCAAACCATGAAGACTACACCATATTGTTCAGCTGAGTCCCAGTGTAGATACAAAACCATTCAGTGGTGGAGGCTTAATATGGTGAAAACGTATCAAGCTTAAAACTGTGCATGTGCAGTTCAAATATGCTGAATGTCAGCCCGAAGAGAGTTTGCTGAAATTTGTAGTGAGGTTGACAGCTAAAAATTAAAATATGACAGCCTGATGTGATACAAGATGAAGATGCGTGTCGTCTTCAAAAAGTGTGCATGTGGTCTTCAAAAAGTACACCATGTGTGGGTGGATGCAAGACTAGGTTTTTCCTCCTACACTCAAGCAAAGAAAACAACCAGCTGAATTTGGAGAAGTTACTCATTCAGCATACGACCCCATCACTCCCACAGCTATCATGTCCTCTGGGAATTCTGGAAGCTGCAAATCAGAAAGTAAAATGCCCAAGCTCTGAAAAAGTTGTGTGTGTTTGTGTATGGAGGGTGCCAGGGGTAGGGGTGGGGGAACAGCCCTAAGCAGTATCATTCCTTACAGTCAGCTTAATGAATAAGACTGATTTCCAGGGCTTTTGTACTTTACAGGGAATAAACTCAAATCTCTTAAGCCCTTATTTTTGGCATAGGGCTCTACAGGGCTGACGACTTTGGGTCAGGGAGCAGGAAGAAGTGTATTGGCAACGTTCACAAAGACATTTTTCATGCAATTGTTTCTGGTAAGCAACATTCCGGAACAACAAGGGAAGCAAGGGGGAAGGATTTTGCGCATAGGTCTATGGCCTTGATGCGGTATCTGTGGATTTATTTGATGAACTGAAGCAGGGGGAAAAACTTGACCATCCACCTTCTTGTTTCCCCACCAGGTGAAGAGCGAAGGACCTAAACTTGTGCCCTTTTTCAAAGCCACCTGTGTCTACTTTGTCCTTTGGCTGCCAACCTCTAGCCCGTGCTGGTTCAGTGCCCTCATCAAGTGTTTGCCTATCTTCTGCTTATGGGTGTTCCTGTTGGCCCATGGGATCAATTTCCTGATGGCCCATCGCAGCGCCTGCCGGATCTTTGCTGGCTTGATATTCTCGTCTATAGGAGATGCTTTTCTCATCTGGCAAGAACAAGGTTACTTTGTTCATGGTTAGTATGGATGCCAGTTTGGAAGGGTGTGTGGTAAAACAAATGTCTGTGAAGATTCTCAGTCGTCCAGGTGAGTTTAGCTGGAAGTTGAGTCACGGCAACTGGACTGCTTTTCTTGAGAGATTGAAACGTTTCACTACTCATCCAAGCAGCTTTATCTGTCAGACTGATGGAACTGCTTGGATGATTAGAGAAACATTTCGACCTCTCAAGAAAAGAAGTCCAGTTGCCATGGCTCAACTTCCAGAGTATGGTAATTTATTTCCAAAGCAGATGTTATGGGAATGCTTATTGTCTGCAGTTAATCCATTTCGCTTCTGATGAAAGTGGGATTATCTCAGAGGTGTACACTTCAGCAAGCAGACTTTTAAATGAGGCTCATGTTTATCTTCCAATAACCACAAAACAGAGACGGTTGTTGCACATTTATCAGGTGAGGAACATCACATTATCATGAATAATAGCAGCCCTTTGTCACTTGGGAGAGGACTCTTGTGAAAGGTATGGTAAATCTATTTTGTTGTCCCTAGCCTTCAGGGTACACCCCATGTCATGTCAATGATTAAATGTTTAAGAAACACTGACATTTCCATAGGAGATATAATCTGGAGAATGACAATGTTTTTAACAATGCCTGAGAGTTGTGTGATGGACCTGTCGTGGCATAGTCTATACACTCTCTCATCTTCTTTTGTCTTTCTGCTGTTTTGATGAGCAGGCTTCTAGGTAATCTGAATCCAAAACCTTGCCAGCCCTCTGAACAAAAGGGCCACACTAGACTCATCATAGAAGATGGTTCTGTGGTTGCTGCAAAAATTAAACTGTTGATCTCATCCCACATTACATATTTTTCTAGAGTGTATGGGAGAATCAGAAAGAGAGATATGCTGTGTGTTGTTTAGGGTAGCAGACCTTTGTTTCCTGGTAACATTTGGTTTGGTCTAAAGGTAAGAATGAAATTAGCATGGACACTACAAAGAGTAAGGATTCAGCTTTACCACAGACTATTTCCTACATGTGTACATAACTAGCCTTCTCAAGCTGGCACGTTCCGTGCTTGGCAGGTAGGGGGGGATCTTTAGTGCCTGTGCTCCCATAGAGAGGAGAGATGGGATCTGTGCTGTGGAGAATGAAAAACTACAACAGTTATCACTGCCTTCTCTTTGTTTGGAGCCTTGCTGATGTTCCTTTGGTTTGTGACAAGCTGCATAAGGCACAGAATGAGTCAGTGTACAAAAGGAAATATATCCTTCTCCATGCATGCCATGACTGCTACCTGCTGTTTCACCTTTGGCTTAAGAGGTATGGATGATGAAATCAGCACAGAACTCTTAGGGATGGTGGTGGTTACAAATATTTGTCCTGGCACAGCAGTGCACCTTGACTACCTGTAATCTGGTTTTGCAAAGAGTGAGAGCGCTATCCCCCAAAAAGCTGCTGTTACTCCTTTCCAGATGTAAGAAACAAATCCTTTTGCAAATTAGATTTCTTAAAAACCAGTCCTATTTGGGGTGTCTCCCACTAGCTTCAAGGCATTTTATCAAAGTCTGACCACTCATCCCTACCCACACACCCCAAAATGCCACTGATCAGATAAAGTGCTATGTGGGTTGATGCTCCAGCCACCGCAGTACAGAAGTGAGAAATCACACCATTGCCTTTTAAGGTTAGAAGGGCTGGAAGGAAAACTTTTTACAGTTCCAGTCGAGAGTCTTCTTTGTCCAACCACACTTTTTTCTAGAGCAGGAGAAGATTCCACGTAGTCTGGTTTCAAAACTCTCGTACCTACAAAGCCCTCTCCTAGCAGATCACTGGACAGAAAAAACATAGAGACAATGTGTGAGAGAGAGAGAGAGAGAGAGAGAGAGAGAGAGAGAGAGAGAGAGGGAACCACACAATGTGGCACCACCTGTAAATAGGCACAGGAATAGGAATGAATAATAGGAGTAGTACTACTATCACTATCCATGCATTTCTTTACTTATCATACAATACATACATTAGGTGGCAAATCTTTTGGCCCTCTAGATGTTTTGAGCAATAGCTTTCATGATCCTCTACTATTTGGCATGCTAGGTGGCTTTGATGGGGGTTGTATGCCATAACATCTGCAAGATCAGAGGTTCCCCACTTCAGATTTTTATAGCAACATCAATTTTTAGGGCATTTTACAGAATAACAGTTTTTGTTTGTTTTTGTTATTGGCCTTAATATCAGAAGATTATACTTCACAGCTCTCACAGATGGGAAGACTGAGTGCTATAGTTAGCTCTATTCTTTTTTCAGAATAAGTGTCATTCCTTCCATTCTCCTGTTCCAGCCATTCCATTCTGTGATCCTGTTGACCTTGTCTTCAATGGTTTGCCTTTTCAACACACAATCCACCCAAAGACTTCTTCTCCCATTCCACCCACAATTTGTTTCCCCCTGCCAAACATTTTTGTATTTTGCAAACTTGAAAGATACCTTGAGTCTGCCTCTAGTGTTTAGAGATACCACTTTGGCTTCCGAAGCAACACCCTTTGGAATTGAATTAGAAGTAGATTATATAATTTGTTGTTCTGGTGGTTGCTGATGTTGTTCTAAAAATCACTGTTCAAATATATATTTGTGACTTTATTCCCCCTTCATTCATATTTTACTGGTTCTTTCTCCAGGTTTGTTGATGTTTGCCATCACGCATATAATGTATTCCTCTGCATTTGGGATGAAGCCTTTAGACCTGAAAGCAGGCCTGGTGATGGCCCTGATGTCCAGTTTCTGCTACACCTTCCTGTACTGCTACCTCTCCGGCCCATTTACCTATCTAGTAGCTGTCTATGTTGCCTTGATTGGCTTCATGGGCTGGCGGGCTGTGGCTGGTGTGCAGCTGTGCAACGACCTTTGGACTTGGACCAAGCTCTCGGCATGCATCGGCTCTGTGCTCTTCATGGTCTCCGATCTGACCATTGCTCTCAACAAGTTCTGCTTCCCGGTGCCCTACTCGAGGGTCATCATCATGGCCACGTACTATGCAGCTCAGATGCTCATTGCACTTTCTGCCGTCGAAAGCAGGGATGAAGAGGTCTTTGGGAAGCAAAAATAGACAAAGGGATTTTAACTGACACACACTCTGCTGAGGATACTGTAGCTGCATTCATTCATTCTTTCATCCCTCACGGACATTTCTGACTCTTTAGGTGAATCAGTGGTTGCAGATCTTTGCTTCCTCAAAGCATTTCCATGTAGTGGTTAGCCGGTTCATCTCCAGCTAAATTGGCTGGAGAGTGGAACCCACACTGGAAGTCTACATTGGTCTTGGTGAGCCTCCTCTCTGACCTTTCCCGTCTTGGATGCGTTGGGAGGCCTCTTGACTACTTCATGGCATTTGTGTCATACTGAAGTTGGTGCTGAACATTCCAGAAGGAGAAGGCTCTTTTCAAGACAATGTTGAGAAGGGGAGGAGGTGGAGGACCTTGGGAATTTAAGAGCCTTGCCTTCGACACTGAATGTTGCGAAAATTCTGTGAACCTGAGTCTCGGCATTATTTGCTCTAGCCCCCTGTTGCGTGTGCCCTGGAGCACAGCATGAAATCATGGTATGTCTGCTCAAGGAATCCCGGGGGCCTCAAGTGTGTGACAAGACTCAGCAGCACTTACGGGTGCTGGGGTGGAGAGTGAAGCTTGCGCTGTCCCTGGGATAAAATGGCCTGAAGTCCAGATTCATACAACCATTTATTTATAGGCCATTCAAAGCCTTTCTTCTGAATGTGAATCCTGCAGGGCATCTGCTGTTCTGCAGGCTTAAAAGCAACAACAAAATGCAACTGTCTTCTCAGGCGCGGGGGTGGGATGGGAATTAGGAAATAGATTTTTTTAAGGCAGATCATGATATATAATTTATCGGCTTTTCAAACAGGCAATTTCCAGCATGTGTAATCTCAGATTGAAGTGCGAAAACATGGAACCGAAGAACAAGCCAAGGGTTCTCAAAGTCTCAGTCACCAGCTACTTTGGATTTTGTTGGGTGGGCCAAGGGTCGAATCAGCCTGCTTGCCGAATCAGCTGTCATTGCTGTGTGAGAGTCTGGGAAGAATTGGGAGACATTTTCTAATTCCCACCAATCTCCTTCCCAAATCTCAAATGAAGTCAATATACTGCGAGAAGACCTTGGCCACCAAGTGGCACCTACTCAAGGTCCATGTGCTCTGGATCCCTCACAAGCATTAACAATGTGTTGTTTTGACTATGAAGTTAGTGGGCTGTTAGGAACAATATTTACTGGAAAAGGAGGCTGATGCTTCTATGTATTTGTGCATGCAGCATGTCCATGTACCCGTCTCTAGGTACACATGCACATAAATATCCAGTTGTTTTCCACCGCCTCTGACCAGAGCTCTAGAGTTTGCCGATACCTTCATGCCTACAGCTGCAAAGCGGGTCATGCCAACAGGTACAGCCTATCACCAAAGTGCTGAGAGTCTAATCAATACACCACTCTCTCAAGCCATTTTGTGCATTTCCACTGGCAAAGCTGCATCTTGAACTGGGAGGGAAGTATGGTTTGGAAAAGTTGCAGGCCAGCCATTTCTCAGGGCCGTTTGGGCATCATGTGGCAAAGTGGATTCGGTTGACCCGCCCTGCAGCAGTCTGTGTGGAGACCCTTGGATGTATTCCTTCCTGGTTGTTCATGGGAGCTTGGGATATAAATCTTTTTTATTCAGCACTGTTTTTTTTTCTTGGTTTCAATTTCTATATGTTTGTTTAAGTGGAGGGCATTGAAGTATTTGTTTCCTTTTCATCTGAGCAGTTGTGACATGTAAAACTAAATTCCCTTGCACTTTGCATACTTGCATTAGAACTTTTCTTTCTGCTTGTAAACTGGCTTGTGTGGACATGAAGTGATTTTTGGTCTTTTGTCCTGCTTTTTACTTACCTACAAAAATCCAAAAAGGGAGAACTCAAAAAAGGTAATTCTTAAGTGATGACAGATTGAAAGAATTACTTGCTGTACTCCAGGTACTTTGTATCCTTGTAAATATTTCTCTTAATTGTTCTAGCAATACACTGGCAATCAATGGGAGGAACTCTGAAAGGTCATCTCTGTGCTGCAAAAGAACGTTGGGATTTATATGTTGATAAAGAGCCTGAGAATTTTCTAATGCAGAGACCCATCCCCCATCTCTCCCCATACCTGGATTTCCCAGGATATGTGGGAATGACTGTTATCCTCACTGTTTAGGGTGATTATCCCCAGACCATATTCCAAGTCAACCCAATCTGAAAGTGTAGACCTAGAAAAAGACATACAACCCAAAAAGGAAAAAATAGATTAAAAATGAAAATGAAAAGCTAGAGTCATAGCTGTTCTCTATAGGCGTTTATACATGACCCCTAAGCTCCGCTGCAAATGGCTGCAAGCTCCGGAGCTTAAAAATGTTTCCCCACCAGCTCCGGAGTTTGCAGACAATTAAGTGCAACCCCGCCCACTTTAGCGCGACCCAGCGCACTTTTCTTGTACCTTCTCTCTGGAGGTGAAAAATCTTTGATGCGGTGCAACGATAGTGAGTGCGCGGCTCTCCTTGCTTCTGTTTGCTGCTCCCGCCCCTTTAAGAGCTACTTTTACTGAGAGGAGGGGCAGAACGAGGTGAGCGGCATGCTTTTCTTTCTCTTTTTCTCCCTCCCCTCACGCATCCAGCAACCAGGAAGTGTGGAGGGGGGTGGGGACAGAGGAAGAGCAACAAACCCCTATGATCTCTTGTCCGAATTTAAGTGGCCAGCGGATCTTAGGGGTCGTGTAAAAAGGGCCTATGAATCTATGGGCTCAAGAATGCTGGCATTGATATAATGAAAACTCAGTTATGCTCCCAGCTTATCCTGTAAGCTAGGGTGGAAAACTGATTCAGTTTTAAACTTGAAGTGCCAATAAGGAGCGTGATGGGGCTTAACTTGAGCTTTGGTTCTGAGTCGGAAAGTATTGAGAAGATTAATATTGAGATTATGAGCTGCAGCAATAACTGTCCCAGTATGCAAGCAAAGGGAAACACGGTAGAGGGGAGCAGAGTCCCTAGTTCGCACTCCTGCCTGGCATTCCTTTTGGATTGTCCCTTACACACACTTTCAAAGACACTTCCACAAGTCCTTGTGGTCTTCTCATGCTATACGGTAGTGTTTAGGGTAGGTTCCATTTTTATCCAGAACCCTATTGCAAGAAACACCATCAGCTCTATAATTGGCATTTATCCATAATGCAGGTTTAGGCTGATCAGTCCTTTTTTTGTTTTGTAGGTGGTCACAGAGATGCAATTTAATCTGTAGGTGTTCAAGGGAAGACCTAATTCTATGACTAATCAACGAAAGGTGTCTTGTCTGTCTAGCAGTATTGTCTTCTGAATTGACTGCACTGATCCTCCCTGTGAATATTTTAATGTGTAAATTTAAGTCATTGTTGAAACTCTTTGGTGCCGATTGTTGCTAATGTAAAAGATACAAGGCAGGAGAGGCATTTGATATGCAAGTGAGTGTTCTGGGCCATTGTTAAGTTTTACTTTCTCCATTGCAGTACAAAGCACTTGGCTCCTCATGCATGAACAGAAAAATGCCTGGGTGGTCTTTTTATGACCTTTGACTTTTAATGGGACTCATGGATTTGAGTGGTATGTATTCACAGTAAGAGGCTGTCTTGATACTAATTCTGTTTCTTATATATTTTTAGTCTGCTTTTTTTAAAAAGTCTGATGCTGCTTTCAACTTTTTTTGAATCACAGCAGTAAACACAATATGAAATAAATACGTAATGTAAGGTGGTGTGCGAATAATTGTTTCCATACTGTGAACCCTTAGGAGGCCACATGACCTCTGTTGAAAATGTCAGGTCTAGAGGTTAACATTGGGGACCTAAAATTTAAAAGAATAAATCTGAACCTCAAAAATAATCTTATTCAGCCCTTGCTACTTCAAGAAATATCCAGAATTTGGAAAGTTGCTTTTAGAAAGTAATTAATAACATAGTTCTAAGATCTCTCCTGCATATTTATTTACCTTTAGGGCTATTGTATTAGAAAGGAATTATTATTTCCAGTATTTCTCACAAGTAACTATTGGTTACTTCTAATAATACCTAGATGCTAGAAGCTGCTAGCCTGTGGCATGAAACACTGTCTTCTCATACCGAACCCACTGTTATTTTGGAGCTCAGAAAGCATTTAAACTCAGTCATAGCTTCCTCTTCACTAGTTAGCGAGGCCAAAGCACCACAGCTCTCAAATAACAGTAGTTATTTGGCAAAAAGAGTGCAAAGTTATAATGGTACAGTATAGCAATGGAGTCCCACATTTGTTGTTGAGAAAAGGAATTACATAGAAGTGTGGGCATTGACAGAACGCAGGAGAGGTGCTTCCCCCCCTTCCATTTATGTCCGTAGGCATTTGCTCCCATCCATGCCAGTCATAAGTGCCAAATTAAAACACCACAAATGGATGTTATGGTGGCACTGCGACCTTCTCCTTGATTGCCTCCTGACTAATGTCACCTTTTCTAAAAAAAAATCTGCTTGTCAGGAAGATTTCATGCTCATCACTCTGTCCCTATAGTCTTTGGTAGAGATGGGCACGAATAAAAAAAAAGGTGTTTCGTTTGTCATTTGTCGTTTAGGGGGTCCGTTTTGGTTCGTTTCCATTTTTCGCAATTTTTTGAAAAATAATAATTCGTTTTCATTTTCGTTCGTTTCGTTACCGTTTTGTTACAATTTATTTCAATTTTTGTGATTTTTTTAGCATTTAAAGCAGTTCAATGTATTGCCGTAATGAAAACGAAACAGATGACAAAATTTCTGGTGTTTCTGTTCGTTTTGTTTCATTTTAGAGACAGAATTCGTTTGTTGTTTCGTTGTGTAACGAAACGAAAAAACAAAAACGGAAATGAAAAATTGTTCGTTTCGTGCCCATCTCTAGTCTTTGGGGAAAGAGGCATGTCGTTTTTTCCTTAGAAGGCTTGCCAATGGCCCTTTCCTTTAATGCACCTCTTGTCTTGCAGTGAATACCAGTTCTACATAATGGAATCCATGATCTTCCCCCATTTCAGGCCACCACCATTAGGCAAGCCTCTGCCAACTGCCTATAGCATCGCTCCTGTTTTTGTTTTTGTTTTCCTGTGTGCATCATCGTTTCATCTGGGGGTCTGATTCCCAAGGACACATTGTCCATTAAGAACACAGGAAATTGTGACCTAAAATGGCTCCTTGGAATGGCTTGCATACTCTTCAGTTCCTCAGTTAAAGAAACGTTTTAAAAAAGTAAACTTAGTCGTTTTGCATTTGTGGGAGAAGGGAGGAGATTAAAAATGGATGGGGGGTTGCACAGCTTGAAATGTGGATCAAAAATGGCAACTTAGAGGGGGGGGGAATGGGAAACCAGAAAAGTGTTGGTAGTATTTTATGTGTACTTTTGCTGTGTATGTTCTACATTTTGGTTGATTCCAGAGAAAACATGATTTTCTGTCTGGAAGTTGAGTCATGGCAACTGGACTTCTTTTCTTAAGAGATTGAAACATTTTGCTGCTCATCCAAGCAGCAGCATCAGTATTAAAAATAATATTTCACTTTGTCAGATTGATGAAGCTGCTTGGATGAGCAGCAAAACATTTTAGTCTCGCAAAAAAAGTCCAGTTGCCATGACTCAGCTTCCAGATAAACTCAACTAGATGACTGAGAATCTTCACAGACATGCTTTTCTGTCATTGTACAGCTGTTCTGTCTTTTTAGACTATTTTCTCTGGTAAGAACATTAGACAGAAGAAATAGTGAGAAAACACATGAGAACTACCAACTGGAAATGTTGTTTGCACCTCTGTTAAATTGCCATGAATGGAGCCAGGTGGGTACTCAAAGCTATGTCTGGAAGCATCCTACATAAAATATGGTATAGAATTATACCTTCAGAAAAGTACAAAGCATCATTACAAGTAGTTCGCCTGGGAACTCTTTTGTAAGACTAAACAAGCATTTGTGTTTCATTAAATGTCCTTTCCTAAGCCAAACGCCCTGCACCTGCAGTGTTAAATGTGTTAAAAACAGTATTCAACTTGAATGAAAGAAATGATAGCATGGGCCTGTGGGGAAGGAATGATAGTTAATACTAAGGTTTTGATTAGTTCCTTTACTACCTATTGAATTTCTGTCTGTTCCATTAGTTTTCTCTCAGCAGCCAGATCTTAGATAAGATGAAGCAGGTTGGAGAAAGGGAAACCCTCTCAAATACAATAAATGTTATCGGTAGTTCTGGGAAAATCTAATGGGCTTGAATGAAATACTGTACTGGATTTAGAATAAAGCTAAATATACATAATCACTTGGCTTTAGCGCTATTGCATAATGTTATCAGCATTTCATTCATGTGAAAAATTGTGTCTGGTTTGGGTGAAATGGCAATAAGAGGATTTAGCATCTTGGCCTCTTCCTCTCTCCATTCCGCTTATCTCCTGGCCCCACCATGAACTTAGCCTGGCTCTGGACCTGTTGGGTGCCCCCTGCAATCCCGTGCCTGCAATTTTTTTTCAGAATCCCTCCTCCTAGTTGGAATAAATGCCTTTGCATCCTTTTCCCCAGGTAGGTTCAGGGGTAGCAAGGACGTTAAGAAGTTGTGTGTGAAGATTGCTCTATCTTACTTAGGGCCTTTTTACACGACCCCTAAGATCCGCTGGTCCCTTAAATTCGGACCAGAGATCTTGAGGGTTTGTCGCTCTCCCTGCGTTCCCACCCCCTCCGCACTTCCTTGTTCTGTCTGCGTGAGGGGAGGGAGAAAAAAAGGGAGAAAAGAATGCACTCTTACCTCCAGAGTGCTGGTGGAAGTTGCTCCGACCCCCCGTCACTTCCTGGTTCCTCTTAAAGGGGCGGGAGGCAAAAAAAAATAACAAAAAGAAGCGAGGAGAGCCCGGCACTCTCCGCATCAAAATTTTTCACTCTCCCAGAGCAGGTACTTGAAAGATGCGCTGGGTCGCGCTTAGGTGGGCGGGGTCGCACTTAATTTTCTGTTAGCTCCAGAGCTGGTGGGGAAACATTTTTAAGTTCCGGAGCTGGGAGCCATTTGCAGCGGAGCTTAAGCCTTTGGAGGCAATCATTCTCTGCACTGTACAAGGCTTAGAAAAACAATGGGCTAGTAGCACATAGTGGTTTCAAATGAACTGTCACCATGAAGTCCCTGAGTAATTAATTGAAAGAAAGGCACATATAGATCTCTCTGATTGTTTCCCTGTGTGTGCTGTTGCTTTGTTTCCACATTGAGCATTTCTATGGAGTCATTGACAAGGCAGTGCTTTGTTTGGACCCTTGTCACTGGGAAAGAAGCAATACAATGGAAAGCCTTTTGGCCATTGCAGTCCTGGCTCTCTTCAAGTACATGCAGTCTTGCTTTGCTTGTTTTGGCTGCCTCTGTCTTTGTTCCTTTTCAGAAGAAAGTGCAAAATAAAAGACTTGTTTTTGCACATTGCTTAACCTGTGTGCATGGTTTCAGTTTCCATTGGCCCAGATACATTTCCTGCATCACTAGAGATCTTTATTGGGTATAGAGCCTTGTGGTAAGCAGAGTAGAATTTTAGCTATGTTAAAGTTGCTCTTACCTTTGAAAGACCAGGGTTCAGTGTCAGGTGGGCTATTATTTTGGCTACTTTCCCTCCCTGACCTGCTGAAACAAATGCTTGACCATTTTCGTCCTAGCTCGGCTTTGTCCCCGGCAGTTTCAACACTCATATGCCACATGCCTGACAATACTAGCTATAGATAGTCTTGAATTTGGGTTTCATGGAGAACTGTGTACAAATATTCACTATCATAGTCCTTCCTATCCTTTTGCCCCTAACCCTTAGTAAGCAAGAAGTGAATATTATCCCAAAAGCCTATTTCTGAATGCAGAGTGTAATCCTTAATTTGGCCCCATAGGAATATGTTGTCAACCAAAACCACACAAAGCTTATAGGATGTGAGAATGGCAGTCTTCACTGCCAAAGTACACACTGCCAAGTGCTCTGCTGAGACTGAGGGCAAGAAAAGCATAGGCATCCGTCTCCTTTCTCATCTGTTTTGTCAGGGGATCAGCAGCACTGGTAGAGCTGCATGTATTTAATGGCGTCAATGCTCACCCAAGGCTGCTTCTGCATGGCATGCTTTTCAGTGCATGGATATCAGGATGTGTGCTTTTCCTTTTCTTTTTACTAAAGGTCAAAGATCCCTGATATAAGAGGGCAGATTCCTTTTTCGTTTTAACCATTGGCACATGGTCTGTTGCACACTTATTGTTTATTTTTTTTGGGGGGGGGTGGTATGTGTAAGGGGTTATTTGCTGCTCCATTTTTACCCCAAAAGTACCATTGCTTTCAATGGGCCACTCTCTAGTCCAGTGGTTCTCAACCTGGGGGTCCCCAGATGTTCCTGGACTGCAACTCCCAGAAATCCCTTCCAGCACAGCGAGTGGTGGAGGCTTCTGGGAGTTGCAGTCCAGGAACATCTGGGGACCCACAGGTTGAGAGCCACTGCTCTAGTCCATGCAGCTGCCTGAAGCTGGCTATGGTCACAAGGCATCACACCCTGCCTTTCCATAACACGATTCTGCCCAAGAGCTGCACTTCCATTTTTCAATTGTTTTGTTGCCCTGGGTAAATTGCTGAAGCACATTGGCTTTGTATGTGAACAATATGCATTCCAGCTAGTGATTTTGTGGTTTTGTAACTTGAGCTCTGCAGTAAAATGGTGGTAGGAATGCGGGTGTATATTTTTATTTATGGAAAGTCTACTCTTGCACACAGGTCTGGCCTGCTACGTTCAGATATTTAGATGCCAAATGCACAGCTTCATTAAAACTAAGGAGCCCCCTGGACAGCTGAAGGACTTTTACCAGCAGTCTAACTGGTGTGATGCATCTATTTGTTTAGTATTAATGCTCCTTTACCTAATTCATGGGGTAGTGTGTGGGGCAATTGATGTATCTGCTTCTCTTTACAGTGGCAGCCACACAAATTTGCAGTGTCAAAATCATTTTTAGCAAATGGCACAAAATTACTTTCCAAAGAATCATCCATGAATAGCACTTTGTTGCAGAAAGGTTGGGGTTTTGTTTTCCAAGTGGAGGTCATGAGTTGTCACTCCCATTATTCTATATGGGACTGGAAGTTGAGTCATGGCTACTGGACTGCTTTTTCTTGAGAGACAGAAACGTTTTGCTGCTCACCCAAACAGCTTCATCAGGCTGAGGAAAGTTAGTGGTGAAACATCTCTATCTCTCATGAAAAAGAAGTCCAGTAGCCATGACTCTACTTCCAGACAAACTTACCTGGATGATTGAGAATCTTCACAGATTCTATATGGGAGTTACAAATTCTATGGAAAGGAGATTTCCTATAAAACTTCAGAAGGGGAGGGAACTCTTCACAAATTAACAACAGAGAGAATAAGCAGTCAGCATCTTAGTTTTAATTTTGGACAAGATTAAAGCACTTCTTTCGACTTAGCCCTAAAATGCGATGGTACATGTAGTTGTTGAAGCTCAGGCATCTCATGTGATTAGAGCTTATCTAAACTGGAATACTTTACAGAATTTGTACTATCTTTGCATGTGGCTGCTGTCAAATTATCTGTTTATGTATACAACACTGGTGATCTTGTACTTACAGTATTTCCCCCTGTATAATATTATATTTTTGTCTAAAATTGGCAGACTAAAAATTGAGGGTCATCTTGGACATGGAAGTAAGCTCAGGAGAGAACTGAATAGTTGAAAAACTGTAATTTGGGGTTGGAAACGTAGGGGGTGTCTTATACACGGGGGGTGTCTAACAGATGGGAAAATATGGGCAATTAACCACCACCACCACCATGTGCTGTCAAGTTGATCCTGCCTTATGGCAACCTTTTCCTGGGTTTTCTGGGTAGAGAATACACAGATGTAGCTTACCATCCGCTTCTTCTGGTGGCACCCTGGGACTGTGCAGCTTGCCCAAGGCCACACAGGATGGCTCTATTCACAGGAGGCACAGTGGGGAATCGAACTCCCAGCCTCTGGCACTGCAACCAAATATCTTAAACACAGCTGTCCAGCCAGCTTGGACTTACTTAAAACCCCACTTAATCACTGCATTCTACTTTGCGGTCCATAACCCCTCCCGTCCTGTGGTTTTGCTTGTTCACTGATTGAGTTTAAAAAAATAAATCAGGGGAACAATCCTGACAGGCATGGTGGGAATTAAACATGTGCTTACCACTTTAGATAAGTGGGATGTCAGAGCTGTAATTCTCTGGCTGTATTGTATCCTATTCTGCACGTCATTGTCACACAGAACAAATGCAATTGAAAAATGTCCTGCAGTTGTGTAAGGACTCCACTTCCCAGTACAGTAATGAGAATTTGTAGGTTGCAATTTCTTCTTATTAGCTAGCAATGTTCTGTCACTATACAAACATGGAACCACTGTTTTGTAACAGAATCCAGCCATTTGCATACTACAAAATAATGTATGGCCCATGGATTTCCAAGGCCAAACTTAATATGAGAAGCAAATGCAAGGCGAATGATGCCATTGTTCATGTTGATTTTGTTTCCTTTTTCTATGCTGCTTAGAGAATGTTCTGTTATCTGTATTTTTCCCTTCTAAGTGTAAAACACTGTATATGCATATAGGCATAATCCAGAATAAAAATGATACTGATCAAAAAGACATCATACTTGTTGTTGCTTGATTATGCCATATTACTGCCAAAACCAGAAGCAGAAGAAGCCTAGTTTTAATATGGAAACCACATTCTGTGAGCAAGCATTGAACTGATGAGATATGTTTAGTATTTGGGAAATGGTATAAAATGGTATAAAAACGAGAGTGTTGCAGGTAGCTCTCATGGAAACAGAACAGAGCAAACTGCAGTAAAACTGCTGCCAGTCTGGATCTCTGTTTCTTTGATACCTGATTAAAAGCTCATCTCACTGGGCCCTGAACACTAGAGATGAGTAAGGATGGCCGGAAAGCCAACCAACCACTGCTGGAAAGCAAAGTCTTTGTGACTAACATACAGTTGTGCTCCTCTGCCCCCATGTACAGTCAGGGTAGGGCAGTGAATCCTTTGAACTCTTTCAGAGCACAGACTCTTGTGCTGGGGAGCATACAGTCCTACAGCTGCTGCTGAATCACAGCTTCCATTTTCCCTTACCTGTGGCTCTACTGGTCATAATTGATGGAAACCACAGCTTAAGACCATTTGGGGAGCCCCATGTTCTCCACCACTGCTGTCTAACCAAGAATGTTGGTGGAAGGATGTACCTCACTGAAGAAGGCAGCAGCAGTAGTGCCACAGGCTGTTAGGCACGACCTGCTATCTGCTTGGCTTTTAGAAAAGACATGTGATGGATATGTAAGCAAGATGTGCAAAAGTTGCTGCAATTTTTTTTGGCTCATATGTTTCCATGGCAGGACTCAGTGCAGTGGCTTGTACACTGGAAAGTGAAATGAACTGGACTCAGGAGGAACAAACTTAATGAGATCTTCTAATGGACCAAGGCTAAACAATTATAAATTCATTGTTTGGTGATAACCAAGTCTCACCCATGTTAATTCATTTGAATACTGGTTTGCTAAAAGTGGTTTACAAGTGTAGTGGTACAAAAGCCATGGCTACTCTCCTTATAGAATTATGGAATCATAAGACTAATGGATTTGGAAGAGACTTACAAGGCCAATGAGTCCAACTTCTTGCTCACCGCAGGAATCCAAATCAAAATATATGGGACAAATGGCTGCCTAATTTTCTCTTGAAAGTCTCCAGGTTGGAGTGCTCACCATCCCCTGAGATAGCGGGTTCCATTGTCATACTGCTTTAAAGGTTAAGAAGTTTTTCCTGATATTCAACCAAAATCTGGCTTCCTGCAAATTGAACTCATTATTATGTGTCCTGCACTCTGAGATGATTGAGAACAGATTCTGTTCTTCTCTTGTATGACAACCTTTCAGTTATCTGAAGAATGCTACTAGATCTGTGCTCCATCTTCTTTTCTCAAGGGTAAACATGCTCAATTTATCTATAGAACATAACTGATATCATAAGTGGTGGTGGTGTTTTGTTGTTGTGTCATTACAGTCATGACCAACTCTTTGTGAGTTTTCTTGGCAGGAATACTGGAGTGGCTTGCCAGTTCCTCCTCCAGGCGCCTACAGCACCTGGTATTCCCTGGTGGTCACCCTTCCAGGTACTAGCCAGACTCGACCCTTCTTAGCTTCCGAGATCAGGCGAGATCAGATGTCCTCAGGGCATAAGTGATATCAGAGAACTGCTGGAGCACACAGTGGTTTAAGTATCTGGCTAAAGAGCCAGAGGTTGGAAGTTCAATTCCCCATTGTGCCTCCTTGACAGGCTGGACTCAGTGATCCATAAGGACTATTCTAGCTCTGTGATTCCAAGATGATGATGATAGTGTTGGTGATGATGATGGTGATGATGATGATGACGACAACAACAACAACAACAACAACAACAACAACACCATACTTGAACCATACAGTTCAAAGATATTAAGAATTTCACTTGGCTCGATCCACGTTAAATTGGACAATTTGGTAATAATAAATAAAATTAAGTCTTCTGATGCTAAATTGTCTTCACCTGCAGTAATTCAACTGTTTTTGCACTCCAGACTGATAGATGACAACGACAATGACAATTGGGAACCATTAAAATAGAAACCGAAGGCTTAATTTTTGCTGCACAAGACCAAGCACTCCAAATGCAATCAAAGCTAAGATTCAAGGAATTACAGTAGTGCAAACAGCCAACATTGCCTTTGCCAAGAACGAGATGAAGCTGTGTCACACCTCATATATGAATGTCCAAAGATTTCACAAACAGATCACAAATTTAGACATGATGGACTAGCAAAATTAGTGAACTAGGTATGATGCAATAAAGTATAACTTGCCAGCCTCCAAAACCCTGTGGGAGCATCAGGTAGAGGTGTCAGAAAAACACAAAATGGGATTTCTGGACCCAGACCGACAGATATCTTGAAAATAACACACCAGGCATAGTAGTAATAGAATAAACAAATGTCTTGATCATTGACATTGCAATTGCAAGGGATGCCAAATGTGAAACTAAAAAGTTGGAAAATCTAACAAAATGCAGAGATCTGATCATCAAATCCATTTCCCTTGTGAATCAAGCACACTTCAGTAGTTCCTGTTGTCATCGGGGCTTTGGAAACAGTATCAAGAAATTTCACACAGTATTATAAGCATTGCAGATCTCAGAAATAACATCATCAGAGCTACAAAATGTATTAGGAACAGCATACTACTGTGCTGTTATATAACAGATGCTTAGTTTTTTTGGTTAAAACTTGGTCCATGTTTTTATACTTTTGACTGATGGTGCCTTGTACTTTTTAAAATGAGGATGAGGACATGTGGTCAAGTCAATTCTGATATATGGTTATTCTTTTCAGGAATTTCCATGTAGGGAATGAACAGAAGTGTTTTACCATTCTATTATTCTGGTGATGCCATGAAACACAAGCTTTCCACTTGCAGGAGGAAGAGCCTTGCTTAAACCACTGGGCTATGGTGCCTGCACTTTCAAACTAGATATTGTAATAACAGCTGTAGCTCAACCATTGTTTCACCAATTCAGGTCAAGCAAGAGGCAAGCTTTAAAGAGCAATCTAATAGATGGCATTGAGAGACCTAATTAGAATTGAAACCACATTAATTTGTAGACAGGAAGATGGAGCCGTCTTTCTATTTGTGAAATCAGATTTCAGAAGCACTCTATGATTAAGATGAATCACTGAATAAACCAAAGGGTTTCATTTGAGTAATCTTAGTGGGTGAGAGAAGCTCATATGAGAGAGAATGGGTGTGTTCAGGTGTTACATGAGCTCGAATGACAACCTTTGCAACATCTTTGACAGGGGATTGTTCTGGGTTTTGCTTCATTTTGAAGTGGCTACCATGGACAGCAACTTTATTCTGAAGGAGGAGGAGGATTCTGTTCACAGATATTCATGTCAAATGGCTTTTAGGTACCAGGTAGAAGCTAGAATGAGATACCTGGAGACTTAATGGCAGAGCTTGTAAGAAGTTACCTTTTAAAAACTACAGCTCCCAGAATCTCTCACCCAGTAATCCTAACAGGGTTTTCAGTGTATGTGAGGCATTCAATGAATGGTTTTACCGCTGCTGCACACTCCCAGGTAGTTTCCATGGATGAAATGAAATTTGAACCAGCTCCCCGAGTCTTAGTCCACTACATCACATGATCTCACAATTGTTCGACGCCTCCTCTTATTAGGGAGAGATAGAGAGAAAAGAGCAGAGAAAGAAAGAGAAGGAAGGGATGGTCATCCAGTTGGATGAACCCTTGGGTGTAGAATGGATGGACCTAGTCTACCCCAGGAAAGGTCATCCCTTGCAGAAAGCAGAAGCCCAGGAAAGAGGAGAGTCTGGAGTGTTCCTTCAAATGTCACTGGGTGAGACACCCCCATTACATGACTTGATGTAACACTCTCCACACACCCACTGTTAAGGAAAGGTTTGGTGGGCCAACCTGATTCTAGGGAGAAATAGCCCTCCGTCTCCACCAGAGACCTGGTTGAAATTTTACATCCCTGTTGGGAGAGTTAGAACCATTTGAAATAATGGCTGAGAAACTTGAGGTTGTGTTTAAATAAAATTTTATTAGCATCAAGGGTCTAAGGTTCATCTTTCAAGAAGGAAATGGAAGAACGCATACTTGCCAAACCGGAGCGTGTTCACACTTGCATATTGGCAATACAGTGGTATAAAAAGGAATTAATTCATTCCAAATGAAATTCCTTTTAAGCAAATTTTCCTTTGTACACATTTCCCATAGGAATGCATTGGAAATGGATTAATCCCTAATCACGACTGTTTTTCTGTTGTATGGATTAGCCCCATAGCCAATTCTCTGGATTTTTTTCCTTTAAGTGGATTTTGTGTTAAACAAACCACTTGTTATATGAGGGTCCACTGTATTATTTTCCCCATACCACTGCCCTTCAGTGCTTTAAAGGCAAAACTAAAGATTCAAGGCTAAGAGACTAAGCACCAACATCTCATTTAAATTAATGATACCAAGCTTAAGCCATGCACAGCAAAACTGGAACAGCTGAACTCCTGAGAAAGCTGAACTAAAGTCGAAATAGGTTTCTGCGTACGCCATTCACCAGCGGTGCTTGGACTTCGGCAGGCTTTCAGTCACTGAATCCAGAAGGCTTTTATCATCTTTGTCTAAAAAGAAAGTTCATAAAATATTAACAAATGGTGCAGTGTTTATTTCTGAGCTCTTGGAAAATTCTATTTTAGGTTGCTAGGTCAAAATCTCAGGACAGGCATGTACTGCTCCTACAAAGATCATTGGAGCAGGAGAGGACATTGGGGAATAATGTAATCCCAAAGCCTTGTCTCTGATTTCAGGCTCATGCCATCTTCTAAAAACTGTAGCTGTGGAAGATACTGGAAAATGTTCAGGGAAACCAGGGGACTTTGGGCTTCTCAGTGATGGAGACTTCCCATGTATGCCAAATGGCACAGGTACCCTTGCAAGATTGGAACCATATAGACTTCAGTGAACAGGAGATGCAAGGAACGTCTCCTTACTTTTGTCACTTTTTGTCCTACCAGTTTTATTTTCCAGGTTGCAAAGGAATGGGATAATAATGGTCCACCCGCCTCGCAGGTGGCCACCTCTGGATTTCTTGAAATGCAAAGATGTGACAAAGTCATGAAGTAGGTTGAATACTTTTCTGTTCAAAATATGCAGGGACTTTAGAAAGGCAAGTTATTTTTGAAACAAAGAAGGTGGCAATTGCAATAGGGATTTCTATGTTTGAGATGGCTGACTTGATCATCACACAGTCTTCTAGCTGAAGCTATTATTATGTAGTCATCCAGCATCTGGTTGCCTATCAGACTTGTAATGCAGAGGCAGGACGCAATGACACCATATTGCACATAAAATGTGCAGTGAAGTCTGCAGTTCTGAGAATAAGTTCCACTCAACTGAGTGGGTCTTGCATCTCAGTAGAATGCACAGAACTGCACTGATTAAACCCTACCAATGGGATTTATTTCATTGACACAATGAACTGAGCATCAAACAAAGGAGTTATTTGAAGATTCTTTTTGAAGTTCTATTCCTGTAGGTCCCAGACATTTAATAGCTTGGAAAAATTTCATTAGATGGCCTTTTCCGTTTGGATGTTTTGAAAGGTAGTCAGGATGAAGAGCTGAAGTTGGATAATTTTCTCAGTTTTTCAGATGATATCAGACTGAAACTGCAGGCAAGCATTGGTTTGTCACAGCTAGGTGTGAGGACGCAGGAGCCCTAGGTGATCAAAAGTGAAGCTGAATAACCCAGCTGCTATACAGACTTTTCACTACGGATGCCCTATCCATTTGATTCAAAGGCATTCTAAATGGCTAGGGAGAAAAAGTGTTCGACCAGGGTAGTAAAGCTCAATCAGCAGGGCTTGCCTCTGTAGTATATCTCAGGATGTCAGGTGAGAGGCATGTGCAACTTGAAAAAAAGCATGTCAACTACTGTCACTTTAAATAAACACCTGCTGATCAGAATGAATATTCTTCTACATTTTCAAACAGTATGATTTGTTTCTAGTGAAAATGTTTCAGATAATCAGGTTGAATTGTTGTGGAAGGCAAGTCTGAAGGGGGCATGGTATTTTTATAACTAACAAAGGTGGAATCGGTATTTTTATAAATGTTAAAATGTGGAATTACACTGCTCTAGGGGATAATCACAAGAGTGTCCAAGTTTGTTTTCCTGTAGACAAATCCTGAGGTAAGGCATGGCAAAATTCCTAGTATATTTGGGCCCATCTCTTTTCAACAGGAAACCAAGAGAAATGTGCCAATCCAAAGTGAGTTTGTTATCTGGACATAGAAACTTATACAATTCGTAGCTGTTTCCTGCCCCAAAAATGTTACCCCAAAGAGCTGGTACCAGCAACCTCAATTCTCATCAAGAAAGGGGTTCAACGTACCATACACGGTCAATGTGCAGCTGCATCTGTCTTCCCCAAGTTCATTCTCAATTAATATGGAGTACTCTCCGTTGTCCTTGGCTGTGCAAGTGGGGATCATTACCGTGCAGACACCACTGCTGGAGTTGTACCAGAATTTAGAATTGGCAGTGATGTTGACATTACCCTTGTACAAGGTAACCACAGGGCGGGGGTTCCCCAAGAAAGCACAGCTCATGGTACAGTCTTGTCCCCGGCGCACGGCATGGTTCTTCAGTGGGGTGATGAAGTGGGGAGCGTGGCGCCAGTCTCGCTCTTTATATTCCTTTACGTTGGCATGGAAGGTCTCTGTGGACAGAACAAGATGGTCAGAGCATCTCCCCAAAAGTGTTCCGTCCAAGGAATGGTGATTACAGTGTTGAATTCCAACTTAGGGGATTTAAGTACAAGGTGTCAGGGAGCCCTGAAAGGGCACGGTCCATCTCCAGAATTGCAAACTGAACAAGAACCCACTGAGACTGAAGCATAGCACTGCTGCAGTAGAGGTCGACCATACTGAGAGAGTGACTTACCTTTGTCTTTGTTGATGTGCCAGGAATCCTTTGAGTCAAGAGGATCACTGTCCCCAATATCATTGCGGGCGATGACCCGGAAGAAATACTTCCTGCCTGGAAGCAGGCCCGTGACGGTGTACTTGTTACTGTACACTTTCTCCGCTGCTGTGAACCAAGTAGCAGTGCTACTATCACGTTTCAAGATGACATAATGGGCACCTCCAACTTCCTTCACATCTGGTGAGTGGTCCCATTTCAGTGTGACAGTGTTTGGGACTTCCTCAAACAGGTTCAGGTTAGTAGGTGGCCTGGGGAAATCTAAGGTGAAAATAGGGATTAAGAGCTGATGCTTCATTTCTCTCAATCAACATTCTTCATCCTTTAGTTTGGAAGCAGTGAAAGAATGGTGGACATTTCATCAGCATACCCATGGGGTGCTGGGCTAGGAATCAATGCAAGAGAGCAGTGGTAGCAAACCTTCAGCACTCCAGATGTTTTGGACCACAAGTCCTAGCATTCCAAGCCTGTATTTCCAATGACAAAGGACTGTGGGAGCTGTGGTGCAAAACATCTGGGGTGCCAAAGATTTGCCACCACTGCCATAGAGGATAATAAAAGGTCCATCTAGCTCCTTCCCACAAAATAGACAATGATATTATTTCACAGTGTGCTTTGTGCTATCAAACATCTTAGTGCAACACTCAACTGACAAGTTCAACTAACCATCAGGCTCCTGCGTTAGCTTATCTGCACAACCACCCATGATTCATTAGCTCGATTCCCAGCCACCCACCCCAAGCAGCAAGGGAAGCCACTGCACAACGCCATAAAACCCACCAGAGCACAGAACAATAGCTGACGGCAGGAAATACTAATTAAAACAAAAACCCCATTCAGTAATAAACGGCTGGATTACTTCCTTTGATTAGCCCATAACAATGATTTGAAAGAGAACATCTGCCTCTCCCATGACTTGAACAAGAGCCCCCAATTGAACTCTTCCCCTTTCTAAAATTAGCACCCTTGGTCTCTGGGTACATTAGTATCTACAGGCAAGGCACATTTTCTTCCCTTATAACTATCCCCCCCCCCCGGATACCTTTACAACAATAATGAATTTGTTTGAAAATAATGAAATTCATTGATTAAACTGCATGTTTCTCATTAATTGGACAACAACCCTCAATATTTGAAGACAAATGTGGGTATCTGTTTGGGGAAAGTCACTAACAAATTCCAAATTGCTGTACTTTCTTTTCACAGACACGACACTTCCATATGAGATGACACATAACTCCCTAAAAGAAACTGTAATTCCCTAAAGAAGGCATGCATGACCTCTGGTACTTAGGCTGGATGAGGTCTCTAAGAATTTCACATCTACTGTGTGAGTTTTGGATTCTGTCTCAGGCCGGTGTTCAGATACCTGAAGCTATATAAAGCTTGGGGGGAAATTGCTTGGGAGGGGAGCTCAGGTTTGCAGCCTGGGAAGGTTTTACTGCCCACTAGGAGGAGAAACGGCACACTCTCCCTTGAGCCTTTGAAATGCTCCTCTACAGAAGCTGCCCACAATCCGAAGTTTCAGGGCTAGCCAACATGTTGAGATTCCAGTCTCTCGATCAGCAAGGGATGTTCTGACATGAGAAAAGAACCTGGCACTGATTGGAGGTTGATGTGGACAGGGCACCCAGTTCTTCTCTTCAGCAGATGTCCATGATGGTGTATGGTTTTATTTCTGACTCCCCCCCCCCAGGTTCCTAACACACACACTCGTACCTGTCACTCGCACATGAATGTCATAGTGGGCTTGTCCGTAGTCGTTAGTGAGCAAAATGCGGTAACATCCCGAGTCCATGCGCTTGGTGCTGTGGATGAGGAACTCTGAGTGGTTTTTGCCTTTCGTGATGCTCTCCCTGCCTCTCGTAGGGACGCCATCCTTTTGCCACACCACATTGGGAGGAGGGGAGCCCTGCCAGAAACAAAACACGGCAAAACAATCATCCCCTTTTATTGAGCGTTTGGTGTGACTAGCTTTTGAGATGGTGAGCCACCTCGCTGGGAGACAGGCAACCTTCACGTGATCCAAATCAAATAAATAAGCAAGGGCTCAGGCATCTCCCACAGAGCTGGCCTTCATGTGGGCCATGAATATGACCCTTCCCCATCTGCTCCTTGACACACATGAAACAAATGTTCCCTTTGACAAAGGGGGGGGCGAGGAGGAAGAAGCATTATTTCCCCCTTAGAATTTCAGTTTTAGGAAAGAGGGGACGTGATGAAAAACAGGAGCTCAGAAGAAGGATCTCTGCGATACAGAGATTGCTGAGAAGCAAGGACTACGAATCGTTTCTCTTGCTAAGTTACACCTCCCCGGCTTATGACTGTGTACAAGCATCCAAGACCAAAGGGACAACAGCCACAAACAGACATAGGCACCAAAGGAATTTTGGATGAACTCGACAGACATCCAAACCATCTAAATAAAACTTTGAGGATCTTAATTAATTCCCAACAAGTCAACCACTGGGAACCACACAGCCTGATCCCTTTTGATAAAGCTTTGCAGCGTGAATTTGAATAGAGCGGAGGAGATTACAGGGTTCATAAAACCCCGATTAGTCTGGCTTCCCCAATCGGCATTATTCTGCATTACTGTGATTACTTTAATGAAAAATTACCCATGTTCAAAATGCTTCCTCTGCCCTTGTGAATATTTCTAGTGTGGCGAGGCTTCACGTGTGCTCTCTTTAAGTGAAACAACACATTGGTTACATGAAATATCTGGGTGTATTAAATGTATTTGGAATTCCCTCTTCTTCTTTCTCCTAGTATTTGTCCCACTCGGTGGTGGGGTCTCCTAGCATTTGGGACTCCCTCTCCAATTAAAAACAAAACAAAACATAATGCAGGGTTAATTGGGATCTGAATCTTAGCGCATGAGGAAGGGTTTAGAGAGGAGTGGATTGTGTGGCCTTAACAGATTGGTTTGTGAGCCCTCTGAGTTTTCAACCATGCATCCATGGTGGGGGTTTGCAGACCATGCAACCTGCCAAGCCCATGTTCTTTCATAGCTATGGTTGGTCATACGATTCCTGGCAGTTTTATTGGGATGAGCAGCAAATGGAATGGAAAACTCTTCTTTCCTTGTTTCCTCTCTCTCTCCATCCTTCCCCTACTCTCCCAGACATCATGTACAGTAAGTACTTTCTCAATATGGTAATGCTAATATTCAGAACACCTACCACCCTCAATCGAATGGCTGTGCACACATCCAATCTCAGTAAAACACAGGAAAACATCATGGCGAGGAGGGCCACCACAAAGTCTTAGCAACAGGGCAAAATTATAAGGGAGAATTTGCTCCGCAGAGAAGGAGGCAATTGTGAAGCACAAAGGATGACTCACGGTGAAGGAGGCATGAATACGGAGGGCAGTCCCAGCACGAACAACCATCTGATTCTTCAGTCTGGCACTCAGATCAAACTTTGGAGCAGCTACGGGACACACCAGCACCAAAAAGGAGAAATAAACAGAAATAAACAATGGCAACAAATTGTCAGCTGGTAGCCTTGTGGTTACTCGTTAAGCCCCCTCAAACTGCAAAGAGCATACAGATCCCCTCAGCTGATTTGGGAATTGCCGACCGAGCAGCCATGACACTGGAGACCACCAAGGAACCTCTTCCCAGCATCTTCTCTTGTTTTATGTCAACACAGTCTGAGCAGGAATAGTGGCATATCCATCAACTGGGGGAACTGCCTGATCTCAGGGGCAGGTTACCTCTCGCCAGCCCAATCCTAGCTGCCTCCTTAATAAAATAAAGAGTGAAGGCCTCCATCTTTGTCCCCCCCCCTCTTTCTTTATAGATGCTTGTCCACTTGCCTGCCCACCTTCCCACATGCCCTGTTCACCTGCACATAGGCAAATATTCACTTTTGCCCCTAGCTCTGTCTGTCACTCCAGTCTTTCTCGACCTGTCCCCAGCCACCACTTCATAGCTAACCCAGAATTTGAATATCACCATGTGGGCAGGCAGAAAGGGCTTAACCACTTCCTTGTGGGCCAATTTTTCCACGAAAAACCATTCATTTCCCCAGCTGCTTCCATGAATGGCAAGAACATTGGCCCGGAACGTGAAAAATCCAGGTTCACTTTCACACAGCACATGCTTTTCTTCTCTGTATCCTCTCTGCATTTTGCTGACTGTGCTTTGCTTTGTGATTGGTCTTTGGAAGGCAAACACTGACTTGTCTGATTGTTGAAACATGTCCCTCTAAGGGTGGAAATAGAATAACCATGGGGAATAAACATTTCACATTAACATCTGTTTTGATCCTTTAGTCACACTGTCACCTATCTTGGCAGGAATAAAATAAATTAAGTTTATCTTTGATATTTATTCCTGTCATTCAGCTTCCACACAGAAAGCCAAGAGTCCACCCAGCTGCCTCTCCTATACTGTTGCTCAGATTTTTGATGGCTTTTGTGGTGCATCTGGGGTGCACTAGTTCCCAGCAACAGCATCAATGGACAAGAAATAGTGCTCCAAACTGATTCCAACCTGTGCCCCAAGCGACTGCTTTGTAGGGCCTGGCTGAAGCCATGTCCTGGTGGTTGAATGGGCTGCTTTATTGGAGGAGGTGCCCAGCAAAGGAACCCTTTCTGGGGTGGTCAAATGCATACTTTTCTTGCTGTCTTGATTGTGCCCCTAGACTTGCTGAGTTTCGGCATGGAAGCTGTGTTGTCCACTTTAAGAACAGGCTTGCAAGCTTGAGTAGGACAGTTAATATCAACCAGCCAAAGAGGTGGTACCACTATGTTCTATGGCAACAGAGCTCTCCCGGCTACATTACTTGGACACTGAATTTTATGCACATTGTTACCTGGAGGGGGCATGGCCAGAACGCCTTCCTTTAACTCGATTGGTTCTCCCACTCCCGCTTCGTTCACTGCACGGATGCGGAAGAAATATTTCTGCTTCTCCTGAAGTCCCCCCACCGTGTAGCTGGTGCCAGATATTGGGATCTTGGTGCACTTGGACCATTCCTTGGTGTCTGCAGCTCGCATCTCCAGGATGTATCCTGAAGGAAGATCCCCTTCGTCTGGTTGTTGCCATGCTAGGGAAATGCTTGAGTTGGAAGAATCAGTCACGTGCAAATCCTTCACCAGACCAGGGGGCTCTGGAATTGAAGCAAACGTAAGTGGTCATTGTCCCATCAGTAGTAATTGTGCCATCATCCTCATCTGGAGCAATATTTGTGACCAGTGATGATACAAGCTCTCCTGTCTTTTGGCAGCAGGAAAGAGATTCCCAATCTGAGACACCTCTCGTTTCGGAAAGGTTGGTGGCCTTGCAGCTGAGCTCTTTCATGGGAGGATCAGCAGGTGTTATTACACCAAAGCAGGGTCCTGGATGAAAAATATGAAGGACCCACTGCCCTTGGGCAATAATAACGCAAGCACCATGGTCTTGCCGCAGAGCTAGTCTCCCACTCTAAGATAGAACCAGAGAATGTGTGGCCTTCTAGTTGATGATGAACTGCAACTTCCATCAGTCCTGGCTAGTATAGCCAATGGTGAAGGATGGTGTGAGTTTCAGTTCACCAGCATCTGAAAGGCTCCATGTTCCTCATCTCTGACCTTGTCCCAGGTACAAATATGGTAGTGAGCCAGGCTAGACACCACCCTTCCAAGACAGAGATGCTATCTAGCAACCTGTCTTCCTTTACACATTTATGTTTCTTCAATGATGAGGCTTTCCACAAGGAGGGCCTCCATGGATACACCAGGAGGGATAGGGCTGTGAGGCCCACCATAAGAACCTCCTGTTGCTTTCTTGTCTAAACATACTTCTTGGCAGCTCCACCTGACATTTCATCAATCTTATCCAAGATTCTATCAGTAGTTTCCTTCTTGGTGGATCATCTCCTCTGCCTGGATTAAAGCTCTAGGTCTTCTTTCACCTTTCTTGCCAGGAATACAATAACAGTAAGAACTTCCCAGACATGGGATAAAGATGGTTAGATGCTTCCAGGGCAATGTGTGCCCCCCCCGCAACTTAAAAAGCTAACATGGAAAAGGAATTTTTGAAGCTACTTTAAAATGCTTGATCACCCACAATTGCTACTTGAACAGTGGTCACCCATGATAAATGCTGATTACAATTTGGTCAGGATGTCAGAAGTTTGGTTCAAAAGTATCCCCACCCCACCCCACCCCACCTGCATCCCGGGTCCTGGATCACCTCTTGGTTTGTACTTTTGTGGGACACAATGTAAATATATAGCCAACCTACTGATGGGATCTTTCGTGACAACTGAGTTGGAAGCAGAGCTTGGCTGCCCAGGTCCTGCACGGTTCACAGCTATGACCCGGAACTCGTATTCTGTATCTTCCAGCAAGCCATCCACTTTGCATTTCGTATCTCAAAATAGAAAGAGAATTTTAAAACAATATTTTGCAAAATTACTAAGCAGAGCTGTTTCCCGAATAAAAGAAAACGTGCAAGCAGTAATCCCCTTTTGGAACTTAAAGACATTGAACAAAACAAAACAAAGCATAAAGCAAAACAGGATAGCAGAATGGAGGGGGTGGTTTCTGCTGCCATCATGCGGCCAAAGGCACAGCCTGATACTACAGAGACTTCACTGATAGCTTTCCAATTCTGATGGAAAAAGAAAGGAGAAAGAGAAAAGTGGCCTCCTTGTACACAATTTATTTATTTATTTGTTGTATTTATAGACCATCCATCTTCCAGACGGAACTCTGGGCAGTTTACAATTAGAATAAATCGTAAACAGCAAAAGAATAAATTGTAAACAGCAAAAGAGAACAAGAAAAAACTAATAAAATAGGACGCGGGCACAAGAGGTGACGCGGGCAGCAAAGAGGAGAAGAAGGGGGGGAATTAAGTAATGAGGTCGCCAAATGCCTCTTTAAAAAAAGTCTGACCAAACTCAGCGGCGGCTAAAAGGAACTGAGTCAGCAAGGCGGGAGATGGGTAAGCATGCGCACGGAGGGGAGGGGCTTGTAAGCCTTAAGCTTGGAAACGACCCGGAACTCAAGTGCGCAGGCGCGAAGACCCATTGTGTGGATTCACAGAGTCCACGAAGAAGAAGGAAGGTTTTCAGAGCCTTTTTAAAGGCGGGCAGGGACTGTGCAAGATGCAACTCACCAGGGAGATGGTTCCACAAAGTGGGAACCACAGAGAAGGCGTGGTTACGCGTAAGCAATTTCCGCGCCTCCCTGGGTGTGGCCACCCTAAGTGAGCGCACCTGCACCACTCTAGTGGGCCTGACCTCAGTTGACCTCTGGGAGATACGCTCCGACAGGTACTCTGGTCCCAAGCCGTGGAGGGTTTTGAAAATCAAAACCAGGACCTTGAACCTTATCCGGAGGACAACGGGCAGCCAATGCAGGCGAGCTAGAACTGGGGTGATGTGGTCGAATCTGGCCTACTCTCACTGCAGCTTACTACTGGATGTCACCCACAGGCACCTGAGATGAGTACTGTACGTCAATCTGCATAAAGGTAGGGTTTAATATGATTGTGGGGATGGGAATAGATGGCTGACCTTGAATTAGTTCCTTAGACACTGGGACCCAGAGGTTGCTGCCTTTCTTCCTCCTTTCCACAATGTATCCCATCACTGGGGCACCTCCATCTTTTGGTGGAGGACTCCAGGTAATGGTCACCGTGTCCTTGGTAACATCAGTCACTTGAGGCTGAGACGCTTGTCCCGGGGGTGCTGAAAAAGAGTTTTAGATTATAAGGATTGAGAGAGGAGTATAAAACACAACTTTTCACCCACCCTTTTTCTCTTTCAGTATCAGTCTCAGAATCCATGTGACCAGTGTCTAATCTCAGTGGGAAGATTCTAGGAGGTATTGTTGAAAGAATTAATAACTTTTTCAGGACTTCGGGTGTCCCCCCCCTTTTTCATCCTTGTTATGTTTCTGCAAATGCATATACCATGGATCAAAGCAAGAAAAACATGGAACTGTGATGGATGCCAAGAGAAAAACATCAAGAAGCAGTTGTGCCAAATATAAATATAAGAGGAAGCTTATATTTATAAGACAATATAAGACAAAGCCATGGATTTGAATATTTTGTAATGACCCCCCCCCTTTCCTTTTGGTCCAAGTATAAAAAGCACAACCCAAGCAGCTTCGGATATTGGGAGTGGAAGAGGAAGCTGATGTTTGTGCCTCTACGGGACATCTGGCACCGAACCTTCAGACCATCCCTCTTAGGGAAGAGATTCACATGGTACAGAAGAGGAGCAAACAACATCCTCCCCTTGGACTGTGGAGAGCAAGAGAGGCCCTTGCTGCCTGTTGGAGTTGACAAAGAAGAATGGGGACAGGCCTTTTTGATTCTCCTTTGTCCTCAAAGCCTCTCTGAGGGCTCTTTCAGAGGGAGCAGATGTTCTCCCCTCCCTGCCTCTGACTTGGCTTTGAGGGAGCACTGGACACACCGGGACTCACATCCAAGCATTGCTTTAAAAGCCAGCATCTCTTTAAGCCAGGCACATCCAAAATTCGGCCCCCCTGATGTTTTGGACCCCCAACTCCCAGAATTCCAAGCCTGTATTTCCAATGGCAAAGGACTGTGGGAGTTGTGGTCCAAAACATCTGGAGGGCTGAAGTTTGGACATGCCTGCTTTAAGCAAACCCCCTTCTCTTTAAAAATCTGCAAGAAAATATTTTGAAAATATCGAAGATCTGCATTCCCCCTGCTGGAGGTTTCTCTTCTGGATCTTTGTTTGGTCGTTCATTTTTGCCTTTAGCATTGTTTTAGATTTCATGGAAATATTCCGTCTATAAAAAAAGATATAGGGAGTCACAGAAAAGGCCATGGTACTCAATGAGACAAGAGGAACATCATACCAAGGGCGAGAACAATACTGACAACATGGGCGCTGAGCCAGGTACCTTAAGGAGAACAAATATTCTGAGTGAAATTCTGGAGCTGGAAACATACATTTTATTGTTGTGATATTTTTGAAATTAAGTGTTTCCAACTTCTGTCCTGAAGCTTCTGGGCAAACCCCTTCATCATTAGGCAGCTGCTGAGGCCACAAGACAGGTAGGCGAAGTCTTTAGTTATACAGAATTTGCCACCACTGGTAAAGCCATTCAGTGGCAGGATTTTGTTTAACTGAAGACCTCCTCCTCCTCCTCCTGTCCTGTGGCCCCCATGACTTGTCCATGACAATGGAAGGGATTCCATGAGAGCCTCTGAACAGATGCTCGCAAGGTTTAATTTCTGGACAAATGCAGCTGCTGCCAACACCATCATCAGTCTGGTGCAATCTTAAATTATGCCAACAGGATTTCGGCCTCTATCTGGACGAGCTCTTCATAAACCTTGGATTTTCAACTCTCTTTGAAGCACAAAATGTAGATTGTTGAATGGGAGGGGTGGGTGTGGATTGATTGTAAATATGGAATTAAATGAAAAATAATGGGTAGGGCTGCAAAGCAACTGCAGAAAGACTTTTGCTGACTTCAATGCTGTCATTTATACATGCATATAACTGCACCTGTTCCATGACATGGGTTATGGTGTACATTGTCACATGGAAATCTAGAAATCCTCTAGGCAGCCAACCCCCTACCCAATAATTTCCTTTTCAACACAGAAATGAGTAATACAGAGGCCTGATGTAGTCTATCAAAATAGACCAAAGGATACTCTAATTCAAATCCCTTTATTTTAGCTGGTTCAAAGATGCAAGATGCTGTACATCTCCCTCAGTCAACACATCTCAGGTCAATGTTCATTTCTGCCACATACGGTCGAACATTTGGGTGTTTATCATGAAACTAACATTTAGGAGTTCAGACTTCTCAACAGACTATTTAAGCAATTCTCCTTATGTGCTGTCCCATCTGGAGACAAGGCCAATCTTAGCAGTGGCTCGTGGCAAACATCACAACGTGGGTGCTAGCGATGCAAACCACGTTGCCATCATAGCTAACAGAGTCTGGTGCTTACCAATAGGTTCCCCAGCATACACTTCTTCTGTCTCTAGTGGCTCACTCGCACCTTCCGAATTCACTGCCAAGATTCGGAACTGGTAGGCTTTCCCTTCTTCTACCTTATCTGCGGCAAAGGTGGTCAGTTTGCTGTCAACTTCCCCGATTTTGATCCAGGATTTTTTTCCAACCATCCTGCGTTCAATAATGAAGTGGGTCACTTTCTTGCCTCCGTTGTCTTTAGGAGCTTTCCATTTCATTTTAATACACTTTCCAGTTCTCTCCAGAAATTCCACTTTCCCTTGTGGTGGTTTTGGTTTATCTGAAGCACAGGGAGGTAACATAACATAAGAACAGCTTTGTTGGAACAGGCCACAGCCCATCCAGTCCAGTATTCTGTCTCGCACAGTGGCTCACCATTTGCTTCAGGGTATTCCCAAGCAGATGTCTTCTCCTGCTTAAGGTTCCCCACAAATGGCACTGAGAGATATCCTGCCTATCTCTCCAACCCAGAGGTTGTCCTTAGGCATCCATAATGATAGCCACTGATACCCTTGTTCTCCATGAACTTGTCCAATCCTTTCTTAAAGCTGTCAAGGCTGACAGCTGTCACCACTTCTTCTGGCAGGGAGTTCCACAGACCACTGATCCTCTGGGTGAAAAAGTACTTTCTCTTATTTGTTTGAGATTTGGCACCCAAAGGTTTCATGGAGTGCCCACTAGTTCTAGTGTTGTGTGATAGGGAAAACAGCTTTGCCTGATCTACTTTGTCCACACTGTGTATGATTTTATAAACTTCAATCACGACATCTCTTAGGCGCTGTTGTTCAAGAGTGAAGAGGCCCAGACGTTGCAGCCTCAGATGGTAAGGAAGGTGTTCCACTCCCCTAATCATTCTGGTTGCCCTCCTCTGCACTTTTTCCATTTCCATAATATCCTTATAGAGGTATGGTGACCAGAACTGTACACAATACTCCAGAGGGGGCCTCACCATAGATTTATAAAGAGGTAAAAAGATACTTGCTGACTTATTTTCTGTACCCTTCATAATCATCCCCAGAATTGAGTTTGCTCTTTTCACTGCTGTGGCACACTGGGTTGACACCTTCATTGAGCTGTCCACCCGGACAGCAAGGTTCCTTTCCTGGTTTGTTGCAGAGAGTTCAAGCCCCATCAGTTTATAAATGTAATTGGGTTTGGGTTTTTTGCCCCAATGTGCATCACTCTGCACTTACTAATGTTGAAGCTCATTTGCCACTGGTTTACCCAGTCCCCCAGTGTCAAGAGATCCCTCTGGAACGACTCACAATCTTTCTCAGGTTTTACTACTCTGTATAATTTTGTGTTGTCGGCAAATTTGGCTACCTTGCTATTTACTCCTACTTCTAGATCATTTATGAAGAGGTTGAAAAGCAGGGGTCCCAGTACTGCACTTTGGGGGACCCCATTCTTTACTTCCCTCCACTTGGAGAATTGTCAATGTTACCCTCTGTTTCCTGTCACTTATCTACTTGCTGATCCAGGACAAGACCTGTCCCTTTATTCCAGTGGTTCTCAACCTTCCCAATGCTGTGACCCTTTAATACAGTTTCTCATGTTGTGGTGGCCCCTTGCCCTGCTTGGAAGAGGCCACAAGGCCCCTTTGGCAGGCCACTGCCACGCTGCCATAAAGAACTTCCCTCTTCAGGCACCCTCAGTCAATCGCAGCCTCCAGTGCCATTGACTGACATCCCCTCCAACCTATCAAGCTGTAACTCACCCTTTCCCCCTTCCTCCCCCTTCTCCTCCAGACCCAAGCTGTTTGTGCCTTTTTCTTCACTGACTCATGGCAACCCCTGTGAAATGGTCATTCGACCCCCAAAGGGGTCTTGACCCCCAGATTGGGAACCACTGCTTTATTCCATGACTGGCAAGTTTATTGAAGAGCCTTTGGTGTGGGACCTTGTCAAAAGCCTTCTGAAAGTCCAGATAAACAATGTCAACTGGATTTCCCTTATCCACATGCTTGTTGACACTCTCAAAAAATTCCAACAGATTAGTGAGGCATGATTTGGCCTTGCAGATCAGTGAGATGATTGGGTATGTCAGAAACCATCTTCTTTTTTAAATGTTTGGGATAATTAACATGTGCTATTACACCTGTACACCTTTTGGGACTGGAATAAAAGCATCAGATGAGCAAGGCAAGCAAACAAGGAACAAACTACATGCCTGCAGGGGATTATGTGCCTGCCCTGTGCAGTAGTATTTCAAGCAGGTTACTGGTGCCTATGCATGAAGATCTATCTAGCATGACACTGATGTACACAACCAGGTCAGGAATTTTCATTGATCTGGTATTGGACATGGAGACAACTTGTACAGGATATAATGAACCTGGCATCACATGTAAAGCAGCCTGGTATGCTGGCATTTAGAAAAATAAAAGCAAAGCAAAACAAATCCCAGCTATTTTCCCTTACAAATTCATGGATCATGAATTCATCTCAAGGTCCCTCTCCTTTTTTTCATGATGTCTTATGAAATGTATTAAAGAGGGCACACAGGTGGGTGGAGGACATGCTTGCTTGTATGTGTGTGTGTGTGTGTGTGTGCATGTGTGCTTAGAAATGGACCAAAACAAAATGCACCTCAGTATGGTTGGGGGTGTGCTGCAAACATACATTAAGCCTGGGCTCCTGTGCATACTGTTCTGTCAGGAAGCCCCATGGAACACAGTGTGACTCACTTCCATATAAAAGTACAAAAGATCATGCTTTGACAGGAGATGTGCCTTCAGTATAACAAGCATGAGAATGATACACTGGGTTGCATCCAGATTTAGTCATCCTTGTAGGAGACCCACTGAAATCTTGTCAAAAATCCATTGGTTTACTGTGACTAACTTTCATCCCACTGATCTCAGCTGCTCCCCTATAAGTAGGATTAAGTCCAATTCTAATCTGTTTTCACTGATCCCAAGGTACAGAGTCTACAGCCCTCTGTGCCTTTAATGAGGAGATAGCCCCACTGAACATAGTGATTCTTAACCCCAGTCAGGCATGGTTGTATCATCATCATCATCATCATCATCATCATCATCATCATCATCATCATCATCATCATCATCATCATCACCATCATCATCATCATCATCATCTATTTATATACCACCCATCTAGCCAGAGGCTGCTCTGAGCATTTCACAACATAGTCCACAGCAGACATAAATAAAACGAAATAATCCGCAAAAATATATATATGTATAAATGAATTTTGGAATGTTGCAATTAATTATAAATTAACTTTGGAAATAAAGTTTTAAAAATGAGAGCTGAAGATTAATAGGTTTAATGAGATATGGGATGAATTTATAAATGCTGTATTGGATAAAGGGGAAGAATGAATGCCAAACCAAAATTATATGTACTGTACTTTTGGAACGGTTATGTGGACAGTTAAAGAATGGAAATAATATCAGACATAAGTAAGGGGGAAAACTGAGTAAGATATATTGGTCCCTAGTTGAAGAGAGCACTGTGTTTTATTGCTGTTGTTGTTTGTTTGTTGGTGATTTTGATGCACCGTGGTACCTTGGTTTACAAACACCTCTTAACATAATTGTTGTTTTACAAATGAAAATCCATTGAAAATAATGCTTCAGTTTACGAATTTTCCATGCAGTGCCTTGGTTTACAATCCCCCCCCCCGAGGTTTATAACGCCGCCCTCATGCATGCTGGAGTCTATGTTTTGGTTTAAGGATTTTTCACAATACAAAACATCCTGGAAAATGCTTTAAATTCATAAACTGAGGTACCACTGTATATAATTTGCATTTTAATAACTGAACTAAATTTTTAAAAAAGGAAAACTTTGTACAAAATAAAATCAAACCAGTAGATGAGAAACATAAGATAAAATAATAATTATAATTATAAAATTGCCAGTTGATTTAAGCTTACACTGGTGCCTTAAAATAGCCATTCTTTACAGTCTATGCCACCCTGGGGAGGCCTGACACATTTGAATGGGGACATAGACTGAGAAGTTCTATCTTAAGAAGTTTCTAAAACTTATCAGTTCATGTTGTTTCCTTGCTGGATGGCAGTCTTAGAGCCTCAGAAGGGCTCCTAAAAGAGTCATCACCCCCTCCTCAAAAAAGTGAGCATGGCCACCTTAAAGGGCCACTCAGGACTCACCAATAACATTGAGGTGCAACTGAGCAGTGACTGTTCCACAGTCATTTTTCAGCTTTAACATGATGGCTCCACTGTCTTCCCTCACACAGTTCTTGATGATGAGGATCGCTTGGTCATTGGTTCTTTCTATTTCCACCCTTTCTTCTTCGGTGACCTCAATGCCGTCCTTGAACCACGTGACTTTGGGCAAGGGCTTGGCCTTGAAGGGCACCTTGATGTGAGCCGTCTGCCCTGCTTTCACAGTCACTGGGTGTGCTGCTAAAGCTTCTATCACAGATGGATCAATATATGGAGGATCTGGAGCAGGAAACAGAAATGAGGAAAGACACTGGAAAATGATAGTCCCAAATGCTTATAGGGAGCATGCCTGTATTGTTAGGTCTCACTGTTTGGTCTTCGCCAGTTTTAGATCTTGCAATGATACACTCCATCCTCAACAAAATTCTACTGTGAAGATGTTCTTGGAAGAGATTTAAAAACTAGAAATGCTATTGAGGCTACTGCAGCTGCTTGAGGAGGCTGTCACAACGCAACATCCTCATGTTAGGCATGGAAACAGCTGAACTATTTTCCTCACCCCGTTTGTTGCACCAGAGGCTGTGGTAATAGATGTTGGAACTTGGCGTTTCAGTTTCTGTGTTTCCTCTTGTGGAGTGGGGGCACAATTCTAGTCCTTAATACAATAAAGACATCTGAATTGGCTAAAATCTAAGAAGCCAGAGGGAAAATTTAGGATTTTTAGCAGCTGCAGAAGGACACTGTGTCAGCCAGTGTCCTTCCATGTAGCCCACAGAAGCGGAATTAAGTAAAGGAGAAATTGCACAAATTATTGTGATCTTCATAAATTGCACCATTTAAGAAAGGTTGGGCTGCATCTCTAATTAACATGGAAAGGATGGGTACACTTACTGTAAAGGGAGTAAAACAAGTGGTCCCTTCTGGATACAGTCCAAGACCTCAGGCTGCATTTTAATAATGATTTAATAAGGAGCACTTGGCAAAGAGGGGCTAGAAATAATAATGTCTGTGCCTGAACAGTTCAAACTCCACCCCAAGGAAGATAGCAACTCCTACAGCAGATTATGCAAACCAGAGAAACTACTGTTGCTTCTGTAATATTCATTCGACAATGCTGGTTCTTTTGCATCGAGAAGGGCAACACCACGATTCCCTCGTTCAATGAGAATCTGTTATTCAGCTACCCCGTTGGCTTCTGAGGAGCCAGACAGAATTTGCTCCCATGCTTTTGGGCTTCTCTTTGCTGTCATAAGGGTAGAAAGCTCTTCTTTTAAAAAGAAAAAAAACACACTGCTGTTTCCAGGAAGCTATCTATCATTTACGGCAGATATAACAGCTGGTGTTTCTACCCACTCCCGAGTAACTGTAGCAAAGATTGTCAGTTAGTACCTTTGGAATGGAAGCCTGAATAGGAACTAAAGAGGAAGGCGGCCAAGATAAAGGAGAGAGTAAATTCCATGGTGAAGAAACAGCCCCGTACCTGCAATGCTGACGGTGGCCTCACTCTCTGCCCCTTTTGCTCTGAACGTGTACTTCCCTTCAAATTCCTCTCCCATGTTGTCAATGATCAGCTTGTGGACGGCCCCTTGCTTGATAATCTGGATCCCTCTCATATCTGTAATCTAAAATAAAGGTTTCCAAAGCTTTCAAAGGCAGTTCTACAGCAGGACTCCTGTATCCACTGATTCATTATCCACTGATTCACTTATCCACAGTTGGCAGAGGAAAACATTAAATAATTCAGCAGCCACAAAGCAAGCTGTAAAGCAAGCTGTTGTCATAAACAGCAGCTGTAAAGCAGGCTATTGTCACAAATAGCATCTGTAAAGCAAGCTACTGTCACAGACAGCGGCCATAAAGCAAGCTACTGTCTCAAAACAGCAGTCATAAAGCAAGCTACTGTCAGGAAACAGCAGTTTGGGGGGTGGATGAGCAGGCATTCTCTCTTATCCAGTTTTCATTATTCACCAGAAGGCCTGGAACCAATCCTCAGCGGATACCGGGGTCCTACTGTAATAGCAAATATGACACCATCCGAAACATTCTTAGAAAAGGCATCCTGTTTCTGATCAACCATCTAATGAGTTTTTGTTACTTTGGAACAAATGTTTCATTTCATAGATATTGGGTATTTGGGCTCACAAGCAGACATGCACATGTTGGAAAAGTTACTTTTGGGACAAGCTCCTAGACAGGATTTCTGGAACCCTTCAGCCCACAGAAGTAACTTTCCCATGTTCTGTGCTTGTGCATGCATACATGCACGCACACACACAAACATTGGAAAAGTTATTATGGGGGGGACCCCCAACTCCCAGACATTCCATGTAGCAGTTCTGGGAGCTGCAGTCAAAAAAGTAACTTTCCCAAGCTTTACACACATGCCTGCATAGAGGCACTATAACTTTTCATGTACTAATAGCCATACTTGTGTTTTTTAATCTTTTTTAAAAAATGATATACAGTGGTACCTCGACTTACAAAGTTAATCCATTCCGAAGGCATGCTCCTAAGTCGAACTACTCTTAAGTACCTATCTAAAAAATTGAAAAAATAAGTTAAAAGATCAAAAAAATGAAAACAAAATATTTGTAAGTCGAGCAGACCATATCTAAAATTTGTAAGGCGGCAGTTAAAATGCCAACAATTTTCCGCTCTTAAGTTGAGCTGCTCTAAAGTCGAGCTGCTCTAAAGTCGAGCTGCTCTTAAGTTGAGCTGCTCTTAAGTTGGGGTACCACTGTATTTGTAATCCAAAGGAAGAGACTGCTGAATTTTCCAAGACTGAAATAAAATAAAGGTACAGGTGAAGATTCCCCACCCTCCACCCCAACAATTATCTCTGGTTGTTTCTGGCTCTAGGGGAACGGTGATTACAGCATCTCTATTTGTAAGCCAAAGAGGTGTGGTCTACGGCATTGGTCTGTAGATGTATTTCTGTGGTCAAGTGGCTGGCATGACGGAATGTGCAAGCGCATAGAAAAGCATGACCTTCCCACCAAAGTGGTCCCTATTTATCCACTTTTATTTTTATGTGCGTTCGAACTGCTTGTTTGGCAGGAGCTGGAACAAGCCACGGGAGCTCAACCTGTGGTGCGGTTTCAAACAGACAACCTTTGGATCAAGAAGGCCAGCAGCACAGAGGCTTAACCTGCAACGCCACCCACATGCCTTATTATAGCAACAAAAAATTCATACAACCGCAGGAGACTTCTAAAGAGGGAAGGGGGTTGTTGTTGGCATTTACCACCTTAAGTCAAAAGTGAAATCAGCAGTAAAGCACTTGGCCGCCAATCCATATTCTTAAAATGTCACAACACAATGTAAGATGGAGGACTGGGAGAAATTTTTTTGACATGGTTCCCTTCATAATAGGCAGTGGACAGCCAGTATCTTGGCACCTACATGAACATGTTTGATGCAACCATCAAATGACCAGCAAGGAGTGAGAAGCATTTTTTTCCCTACCAGTTTATCTATGAAATATCCCATATTTACTATGGGGACAGCAGGATCCATTTAACTGTTACAGTGGCAGAGATGATGGGCTGGATTAGGCTTTATAAAGGGATGACAGCTGCAGTGGCCACCTTTAACCTACTCACTGTTCAAGATGAAAGTGATAATTCTCATACTCATCTATCAGTCCTCCTTTCCCATCATCCTAAGGAGGGACAGGCAGCCTGTTCATCCACAGGAATGCCTCTCTATAGCTGTGATTTCCAATGTCCAGAGCTGGCTCCAACATCACCCCAGTTACATCCTCTCATCTCTGCCCCATCCCATTGCTGCCTCAATAACGCCATCCTCATTCTATAACTGGTCAGAGGTGAAGAGGAGCAGGCTTCTCCACTGGGGTGAACTGATTCCTCATAATAAACTGGGGTTATTCTACATGCATGCTTGCCTGAGAAATGCCACTAGATCCAGTGAGAGGATTCCCAGCTTCAACATTCGCAAAATAGCAACAGAAGAGGAAAGAAAAGTGCAGTCGCAAGGTGTGTGCTGAGCCCAGCTCTGAGTACTACTGCAGTTCCATTAGGTTTTAAAGAATTATTCTGCAGTGCTTGTGTTGTTACTGTAATTGAGGAGGAAGATGGAAACAAAGCCAGAATTACTTAGGCCTGGCACTGCATACCATTAAAGCAAGGTCCCCTTATCACTGACTGAAGCTCCATCTGCCATTTTGTAAGGGCACAGTTAACAACATACCTCTACATCATAGATTAAAAGGTCCACTTTGAGGGAGACAGTCAGATCCTTTGTTTCTCTCCATTGCTAAGATCAGTTAACTAATATTTCAATAAGATGAAGATGTGGTTGCTAACTTTGCAGTGTCACCTCTACTGTAACAAAAGCAGCATCCATCAAATCCAACAGTCGTGGCAGCCAGGGGATTATTGCAGTTACCAAATAAAAAAAGCAACTGTTTCATGTCCAATGAAGGCCCAATACATGCCCAAGCAAAGGCAACTTATTGCTGAAGTTTGAGGTGACTCTTCCCCAAATTTGAAATGAGGATCCTCCAAGCCCGCTCCACCAGCCACAGATGAACAAGTTCATCCTTTGCATGGCCAGAACTTACCTCTTTCCCATCCTTCAGCCATACACCTTCTACCTTCTCATCGTTGAGGACAACAGAGAGCTCTACTGGGTCCCCTGTTCGACCCTGGGCATCTGATAAGCCACTCTTGACTGTAGCAAATCTCTCTGTGTTCAGAAGAGTTTAGCACCTCAGTTAAAGTGTTGCAGAATATACAGTACATTTGTGGCATAATGGAAGCACGCAGCTGTTGGAGGAGCTATAGGTCCAGCAATGTCCAGAAAGCCAGTGCAGTGTAGTGATTAGAACACGTAATTAGGACATGGAATACCTGGTCCAGATTCTTGCTCAGACTTGAGGCATCTCAAAAAGACATAGTGGAATTGGAAAAGGTGCAGAAGAGAGCGACTAAAATGATTCCTGGGCTGGGGGACCTCCCTTATGAGGAAAGGCTAAAACATTTGAGGCTCTTTAGTCTGGAAAAAAGGCGCCTGAGGGGGGATATGATTGAGACGTACAAAATTATGCAGGGCATGAGTAAAGTGGATAGAGGGATGTTCTACTCCCTCTCACAAAATACCAGAACTAGGGGACATCCCCTCAACTTGATGGCTGGGAGAGTAAGAATAGACAAAAGAATTTTTTTTTACCCAGCGTGTTGTTAGCCTGTGGAACTCCAGTTAGTCTGTGGAGTGGCATCAAGAGACAGCTATCTAGTCTCATGTGCTCCCAGACACATTTGGCGGGGCCACTGTGAGATACAGGAAGCTGGACTAGATGGGCCTTTGGCCTGATCCAGCGTGGCTCTTCTTATGTTCTTATGAGGTTCACTCAATGAACTTGAGCAACCAGCTCTCATCTTAACCCACCTCCTAAGATGGCTGTGAGAAGAAAACATGGCAGGCAAGGGAGAACTGTTCTTACCATCCCGACCATCCACCAATGGGAGAGCAGGAATTGGCTCCAGGAAACTAGGCAGGGATGTTTAATACAGATTATAAGAATCTGTACTTTTTCTTTTCTTTTTCTTTTTTTGCTTTGTTATTATGTAAAAAGGAACTTCTCTCGGTGTGAGTGGGTAGATGTGCTCGGAACTATGGCAAACACTGTCGCTCCTAAGAGAAAGGCAGGACAAATTTCATAGCTTATATGGCTGAGGTCTCTGGCTACAGAGCCTGAGGCTGGGAGCTCAGCCCCCACCCCCCACCCCCGCAATGGCTTCCTTGAGAGGGGCTAGACTTGATAACCCACAAGGTCCCTTCCAGCTCTGCAGTTCAAAAGTCCAAAGTTCAAAAAAAATCTGCATTAAACATTTGTGCCATACCCCAATTAGGAAACACATTTTTAATTCAGCCCCACAGATGTAAAAAAATTAGGTCTAGCTTTGGAACTCCAACTAAGTGGAGGCAATTAGAATCTAAGACCTTAACAGCTGGACAGTCATCCTCTTCCCTGGCAGAGTATGGAAAAGTTACTTTTCCAGACAACAGTTATCTAAGAACTGTACTCCCAAAGGCAATGCTGCCCAGCTTGATCCGAGACACAGACCTAAGCCGCCTTCATATATCTTGTTTAAGCGCTCCCTTGACTCTGCCGTTCTTACCTTCTACCGTCACGTTACAATTGCTGTAGTATTCTGTCGGATCATTTTCTTGCATGGCAATCACCATATATTCTCCTGTGTCACCCAGGTCAGCCTCATCTATGATCAGCTCTGCGGTCTTTCCTTCATGGATCGTGGTAAATTTCTTAGACCGCTCAATTACCTTCCCATTCTTCAGCCACTTCAGCTTAACGTCTTTCGTCGTCAGCTCACAATCCAGGCTGGCTCTACCCTTCTCCTTGACTCGGACATTCTTCAAGTTTCTGACAAACTTAATGGGCGTTCCTTAAGAGAGAAGAACAGACAAGACATGAGGGATAGGCCAATCCCTTGGTTTTGTTTTATCCTCTTATTTTTTTTTTTTTTTGTTCTATCCACCCCATTTATGTCACTGATGTTAATGTTATCATAACGAGTGAGATAGAATGCTCAGCCATCTGCAATGACCCTCAACTGCTACATCTAGTTTTCAACATGGAGAGGAGCACTGTCAACATCATGCCATGAAGCTCTTAAAATTGAGCATGCCGGGGGGGGGGGGAGGAGGAGGAAGAGAACTGGGTAGGATGGGCAACGTTGGCATAAAGAGGAGGGACAGGGTCTGTTCTCAGTCACTCCAGAGTACAAGACATGTAATAATGGGCTCAAATTACAGGAAGCCATCCTTCCGTTGAGTATCAGGGAAAACATCCTAACTGTTAGAGCAGAACAACAATGGAGCTGATCGATTGGGGAGGGGAGGGGTGTTTCAATACTAGAGGCATTTAAGAGAAAGACAGCCATATGTTATAAACTCGAATTCCTGCTTTGAACAGGAGGTTGGACCTGCAGGTTTTATAGGCCTCTTCCAACTCTATGATTCAAAGAAATGGAAGAAGAGATCCCCATTCAGCAGCACTCAGTTGGGGTGGATACACATCATTTGGTTGAATACTTTATAGAGACGCAGAGCTGATCTGGGGCTCAAAGCCAGAAATGAACAACAGCAATACTGTAGAACATATTACTGTATAAAAATTGAAATATGGAACAAATTTATATACCCATTAAAAGTGTTTACCCATACAAAATTTAGTAAATTCATACAACATAAGAGATAAGCAAAGATGCTCAGCACCGAGAAACAATTAATATGCAATTACCTAGTGTCACAAAAATGTGAACAGTTAGAAATCTGTAACAGAGTAGAATTTGAACCATAAACAGAGGTCACAGAGGGACATATTCAAAATAATTACATTCCTGTTATGATTGGAAACATGGGATAACATGCCAGGAATCCAGGCAACACCAGTTTCATGTAAAATCTTAAGGAGTATAATGCCTCCTAAAGAAATTCAAGCTTTTCTGCAAGATTCAGTGCTCTTGACATGTCTGGTGCTGAAATGAAGAGCCAACTTTTTAGGAGATAAGAATTGCCATTGACAGAGAAATCTTTTGGTTTCTTTTTCTCCCCTATTTAATTTTCTTTGCCAAAAAAAAAAAAAACACCTGAAGTTCTTTCCATTGTGTTAATAAATGGGTACATCTGTGGGTTTGAGAACACTCACAGAAAAATGAGCCAAATAAAATTCCCTTGCATCCACAGTAGACACTCGGCGCATAGAATTCAACAGTGAGCAAATACAGTGGAAACCAAGTCTGCAAACAAGGCTGGTACTATTAATGTAGCCTTGCAAAGAAATGTAGAAATCACCGAAGCTTGAGACTGGTAAATGTAATCTGTGAAATTAGATTTCATAGACCTGCCACAGGATGTGGTGATGGCATCTGGCCTGGATGCCTTCAAAAGGGGATTGGACAGATTCCTGGAGGAAAAGCCCATTACAGGATACAAACCATGATGGAGATGTGTAATCTCCAGGCTTAAAACCGGGGTACTTCAAGGGCCGGATGCAGGGGAATGGTATCAGGAGACAGATACCTAGTCTCATGCGCTCCCAGATGCATCTGGCAGGGCCACTGTGAGATACAGGAAGCTGGACTAGGTGGGCCTTTGGCCTGATCCAGCATGGCTCTTCTTATGTTCCTATGTTAGGTACTCTCATTGAAAACAAAGAGGATGAGAAAACAAATCTGTTTGTTATTTAAATACTAACCTTTCTGTCACACTTGGCATGGGTATCATCACAATTTCTCCTTTAAAGCTAAGGGCACGTCTTTTCTTATTCTTAAATATTTCACACCCTATCCTGCTTTCATTGAGAAAACAGATTTGCTGTGTGTACCTCAGGGTCACACTGATGTTTTCTGTAGCAAATATATGAAGAGTAAAATACATATGCATGCGAATGTGTAACTTTGAATATGCAAGTACACTAACACCCGGGAGTCCTAGCTCACTGAGGGTCGTGGATGGAGGTACTCAGGTGCTTAATGAAGTCTATCTATTTCTTAATGCCATCTAATTTATTAGCAATGGGAAACAGTAGCTCACATGTAGCAAATAGGTGTACTACATTAAATATTGCATGGTTGGTGAGAAAAGGAGTGAATCAGCCTGTCCTCAGCCTGGAATAAATCACAGAACAAATGCCCATCTAGTTGCACCCTAAGTCAACCTCCTGATTTATTCTGTGCTTTTCCATTGCTGATGGTCATTCCATCACCTTTAGAAATCCATCAGATTGGTTGTGCAAATGATTTTAGCATTCCAATCCATTCTACCCTCATTCCCACTCCAATTTTTATTTCCCTATTATGTTTATTTATTAGCATAACACTTTTATTTTATGTAATAAACTTTCTTTAGGTTCTTGAATTCTAAGATGAGATCTGATTAGGTAGTAACTTAACAGAACAGACTGTGAAAACAGGAATGAGCAAGATTTTTGGAGAGTACTTTTCAGAGAAATTAAATGGGGTGCATACAGACAATGATTCAGAATCTCTAGCTAGAATCCTGGTAGTTTACACTTCTGTAAGTGAAATCTTCTAAGGGCGTTTATACACAACCCCTAAACTCCGGGGCAAATGGCCCCCAGCTCTGGAGATTAAAAATGTTTACCCACCAGCTCCGGAGTTAAACAGGGAATTAAGTGCGACCCCGCCCACTTTAGCGCATCCCAGCGCAGCTTTCAGGTACCTGCTTTTTGGATGTGACAAATATTTGATCCGGTGTAAGGATAGTCAGTGCGGGGCTCTCCTGGCTTCTGTTTGTTCTTTTTTTGCGCCCCGCCCCTTTAAGAGATCTGAATGCTGCCAGGAACAAAATGGAGGTAAACCGGCATTCTTTTCTTTCTTTTTTCTCCCTCCCTCACGCAGCCAGCAACCAGGAAGTGCGGAGGGGGGTGGGGACAGAGGAAGAGCGACGAACCCCTAAGATCTCTGGTCCGAATTTAAGTGGCCAGAAGATCTTAGGGGCCGTGTAAAAAGGCCCTAAGTTACAGCAACGAACAACGACAAATTATTGAGAAGCTGAGTGCATTTTTGGTCACATTGCATGATCAGGATGTAACCAGCAACGTGATTGGCATCTTGTTAATCAGTGTCAGTTCAACTGCAACTTATACACTTTCACTTGCACACACAAAAATCACTGATAGAATTCTGGTCTCTAATTTAGAGAGTTTAGTAACTCTTACTCTCAATCGAAAGTTTTGACTTGGTCACTAGATCTCCAGTTTCAAAACTGACTTCCCCAATATCACTGGGGCGGACATCTTTAATTTTCAGCGTATGGGTTAAGCCATCTTCGGACGTGATGATCTCATACTTGTCATCCCGTTTCAGCTCTCTCCCATTGAACTTCCAGGCAAAGTTGGGCACCTTTTTGGAAAGGCGTATCTCAAACACAGCCGTCTGCCTCTCCATTACTTTCAAAGGTTTCAGTTCTGCCAGAAAGTTCAGAGGCTCATCTGTTTAAATATAAAAGAGAGGGGGAAGGAAGTGAGACATACAGTATCACTATCACTATATTGTATATATTTATTACATTATTATTACATTTTTATCCCGCCCATCTGGCCAAAAGCCACTCTGGGGAACTAACAATCCATCAAAACCAAAAACAAAACCAAGATACTCGAAACACAAAAATAACTAAAAAAACCCATAAAAACAAAAACATAAATTGGCTAATTATCATCACATAGAAATCCATTTTTGTTTCATTTACAAAAGATCCAGTGAAATCAAACAGTCTGACATTAGTTTTGGTTTTGAATATTCTATTTCTATCAAGAGAAATTAATAGAATTTAAGCCCAATATTTCATATGATTCCAGAAGTCTCACAAGCAAGTAAGTCCATGCCTTCAACGATGAAGGTGATGGATACACCATGGATAGCCTGATCTTCCATGAACGCATGCTAAAGATTAAGAGCATCCTCTATCTTCCTTTTCAACAAGTGACAACCTTTTAAAATGTAAGTGACTGGAAGAATATGAAAGCTGTTGAACCCAAATGTACTTCTTGACTGCACACCTTAGTTAGGTTTCCATTCTCAACTCACATTAAGAAAATGACACACACACACCCACTCCCAAAATGGTCTTATTCTGAAAGTCTGAAGTTTTTTAGGACTCAATGTTGCATATATAACAAAGATGAACAAATGTATCACAGTATTTGTGGAGCCAAGTTACCAGTCTTTTATTGGTAGCCACTGTGGCTCTGTGACACAAACAAGCAGCCTACTGTATGCACTTCCCTTTTACAGAGTCAAAACTTCTACTTTCATTTTAAAACAATCACAGATTTGTATTAAGTCCAGACAGAGGGAACATTTGTTACAAATGAGTAGAGATGTCCATAAAATATATGCCAGAACCCCAGCCGCTAGACCTCAGAACAACTTTACAGAAAATTATCAAGGTTGGTACTGGTACTGTACAAGCTGAGAATACAGACCTTGCATGCATTCAAAAATCCAGATTTACCTATTACACGCAGTCTTGCTGAGAGGTGCTTATCCCCCACTACAAGACTGTAGACACCCATGTCTTTTTCGGCCACATTGCTGACATACAACATATACTTAGTGCCCATCTGTTTTACTTCATATTTTCCTAGAGAGTACTGAAGGCGCAGAGGCTCACTGTCCTGAAATAAATAAAAATGGAAATATGTGTGTGTGCAAATAGTATAATTACATTCTCTTTCACCTCCTATGTGCTCAAGGTGGCCCAAAAATCTTTCTTGATCCTCACAGCATCTCTGCGAGGAGCATCAGGTTAAGAGAGTATGACTGGATGAAGGCCCCACATGAGTTTGGTGGCCCAATGGGGATTTGAACCCTGCGCTCTCTGATCCCAATAGGATGCTCTAGTCTAGCCAGTACACCACACTGGGTGTGATGTAAATTGGAAAGATGATTGGTATGGCCATAATATGTCCACACCATTTGATGAGTGGCAGCCAACTAGTTGAAGCATAATGAGTTGGATCTGACATAAGCCAACATTCACATTCAGTCATGTTAGAGCTGTGACAGCTCGTTCACACTTGCTGGTGATAAATATGCATGCACATGCACATGCACATATGCACACAAACACACAGGGCTGCAGAGCAATGAATACTGACAGTGAAAGGGATGTATGGATTCAGCTGGATGTCTGAATAATTTGAAAAACCCACTGGAAGAATGCTCTAGGCATGTACATGAGATACTGGGACAGAAAATTAATACAAATACCAGTGTCAATCTACAGCAGTTTTGATGCAGCAAAGTATTTTCTCTCTTTGAGTATCCTTCTTACCTTGAATGCAACTGGCTTGCAGAAGTAGTGATTTTAGAAAAACTACAGCAGATCCATTTTCCTGTTTGCTATGAAAGCGTCAATTTATACACTGGTTTTCTTTGTTTAAATAAAAACAAATTAAGTCACTTACCTTTATCCATGTCATCTTCATATTAGGGTCCTTGAGTTCAAGAATACAGTCAAATATTGCAGTGGAATCCACCTTGGCAGAAACATCTTCTAGAGGTTTTAGAATCCTTACTGCCTGCAATATAAATTAAAGAAAATCTGTGTGGCATTCCATATACCGTATATTTAACCTTAGTTTGGAGTCTACTGTTTATTTATAATTTTGAATTCTGGTATTATGTGTCTGTATTCCGAGATAACTCCTTCCACTTGTTTTTGTACTACTTGTTATGAGCTGTACTGGCATAGTCTATGGCCTAAAGGGGGGGGGAGAGACAAGAGAGGGGGGCACTGGCTAGACTAGAGCAGTGATGGCGAACCTTTTAGAGACTGAGTGCCCAAACTGTGATTCAGAACCCACTAATTTTTCGCAAAGTGCTAATGCAGCGATTTAACCTGAATACAGGTGGCTGTGAAGGGGCAATGTCAGGTGCCCACAGAAAGGGCTCCGAGTGCCACCTTTGGCACCTGTGCCATAGGTTTGCCAACACTGGACTAGGGTGTGCCATAATCTCTTACAACAAGGCTAAAGCTGGAAACAAAACAAAACAAATTAAATGTCACTGAATTCTTGGGAGTGACTCGAGAGCAGTTAAGTCCAAGCCTTGCATCCCCGTATGTTCTTGGTCTAAAACTCCCAGAAACCTTCACCACTAGCTGTATTGGCCAGGAATTCTGGGAGGAGTAGTCCAAGAACATCAGGAGACCCAAGGTTGGGAACCACCGCTCAAGAGCGATGTGAGGAGCTTCGTACAAAAAAATAAAGAATTCTGTTGGCCCCTTCAGTTTGCTGCCCTCTCTTTCTTTAGAGGACTGGGACCCTAATGGGACAATGAATGGAAGTGGCATGGAAATATTGTGCCAAACTGTGGCAACTGGTGAATATCACCATCCAATCCTGCTTGGAGAAACCTTCACCCCAATGTTCTTCTGTTTGTGGAAATGTACCTAAGATCCAACATTTCCCATGGATTTTCTACAACATGGTCATTCTACACTATATAGATTCTTTATCCTGAAAAGTTTAGCTTGCACAATGTACCTTTAAATCAATTTCAATTTAGGAGGGGGGACACCTGTTACTGATTTTGACTTGTATAATGTAGGTTCTAAATAACAGCTTTTCTTCTAGGTTCTCATCTTCTACTTCGCCTTGACATCCTGCTAAGATAATGTTCATCTGGACAAAAATACTGAAGTGTAGGAATGATTTTGGTATATCCACCACAGGAAATGTGCATCAGTTTAGCATTCTGAACCCAATAACACCACCTACCTCAACTTCTACTTTTTTCTTCATCTCTTTCAGCTTTTTCAGAAGCCCTCGAAAATCTGTAAAGCCATGTTCCATGCAGACTTTTTCAAAGTCCTTCTTGGGGACCTTGGATAGAATCTCTAGCATTTCCTTTTCATCTACCACTTTCTTCTCTTTTTTCTTTTGAGGTGGAGGCCCCCTACAAAAAGGTCACACTCATATTATTCTGAATTTATTGTGCTCAGGAGAATAAAATGTTTGCCTTCCTCACAAGACAGCAGTCTTGCGGGCTCTTGAAGGGAGGGCTGTCTTTGCTTGCTGCGTGATACGCTGCAGCAGGTGACCAACCCCCAGATTAAGACAGACAGACAGACAGACAGACAGACAGACAGACAGACAGACAGACACACACACACACACACACACACACACACACACACACACACACAGTTGAGTTTTGTTGTTGACAAAGACAGAAGATATAAGCACTTCTCTTCTTCCTGACACTAAAAGTGTAGTAGTAGTAGCCACAGCAGTAATCATAACAATAAAATACATGCTTATTAAATTAATACATCATTTTATATGGTTTGGCCCTCTTGTATACACCCCCCCCGGAAACAGAAATGCTGACAATAACAACTATCTGCCCTGTTGTCATTTCTAACAGCTACTCTGGAGTATGTCTGTGAAGATTCTCAGTCATTCAGGTGAGCTTTGCCGGAAGTTGAGTCATGGCAACTGAACGTCTTTTTTTTTTTTGAGAGATTGAAATGTTTCGCTGCTCATCCAAGCAACTTCGTCAGTCTGAGGGAAGTTAGTGGCAAGACCTCTAATTTATAGTCCTCAGACTAACAAAGCTGCTTGGATGAGCAGCAAAACGTTTCGCCCTCCCAAGAAAAAAAGAAGAAGACCAGTTTCCATGACTAAACTTTCAGATATCTACTCTGGAGGTCGCACTTCACTCTACTTGAGACTAGTTTTTTGGTGGGTTTTTTAGTAATCTCCCTTGCAAGTCTTCCAACTGGTCTTTCCCAAACTTTCCCCTTTTAGCTTTTTAGCTATGGATGGATAGAATTTTACCTGCTTCCCTGAGAATCCCAGTGATCAAATGTATTCACTAACCAGGACTGTAACCTCAGATCTGCTGTGTGAGGTGTCTGCTTCTCTCTGCCACAGCAGGCTCTCCTTCCCCTTTCCCCAATTACTGACTCTGTTTCTCCCACTTTTTCATTCAATTCAGGGATGGCTCTGCTCAACATGCTGTCAGCCAGAACCGCAGCCAGAGACCATGCGATTCCCCCCACACACACACTCAAGTTTTAAGACCCATCTCCCTTACTGCTGTTAACTTTTCATAAACTGGCCCAGAGGTTTGGTCATAGAAAAAGTAGATGGAGCTACTTATTTCAAGGCTGCTTTCTCCTGGCAGGATCTTTTCCCAGGCTAGACTGGGTGTTCCTGTGGTGATTATGGTCAATTTGATGGGGAAGTTACTCTGGTTTTCTCAGCTGCTTCAGAAGGTTGGACAGGTGGAATAAAACCCTTTAAATGCTAATCACATAAATGGACCTGTGCACTCTCTTTATATATATCCTGTATTCCGTGAATGTTGATGAGATTCTGATCTATTGCTTTTTATGATCTAGTGATCTATTTTATTTTATATGCCATCCTGGAATCTGTAACTTTAATTAATAAACAATTGCACAACCAAACTCTAGTCTTCTCATAGACATGGCTTCAGGGTCAAACTGAACAAAGTGCTTAGCATGTTTTTAGGCAAGTGAAAGGCACCTGATTGTAATAGCTTGTAAACTATTATTTTTCTTCATTTACATATCTTATACTGTATTCGCATGCTTTGTCTTATGACTGGTCACTGGCAGGTTAGCATGGGCTTAATTTGCAAGTCTGATTGCCAAAGCATTGTGGGAGGGAAAACAAGGTAATTAGAATAAACATGTAGTTCTCTTTACATTCCTGCATTGACAGAGTCTCCTGCAGGGACAGCACTCCCCCCAATTGCTCTTCTAGTACCTTGGCTCTCTGGCAGGCATCTCACCTTTTTTTCAACATTTTTTTGAAATCCAGCTTTTCTTGGGCTTTAAAAAAGAGAGAAGAATAAAATTAGATAATTAACACCGATGGTCAATATTGGACTATTTTGGACATATAACGCGCAATAAGAAATATCATCTGGAAAAATAGATGGGAAGCATGGCCCAGGGCGTAGAAGAACATTCTGGCTTAAGAACAAGCCAATGGTCCCAGTGAGCACAGCTGCTCTTTTTAGAATGGCTTTAGATACAAACCAAGTCAGACTACTGATCGCCAAGGTTCTACAAGGACATGGCACTTGAAGAAGTCAATATTGTAAGGCAAGCCTAGGGGATGTGTGGCTCTTCGGATGCCACTGGACTGTAATCCCCATCAGCCCTTGCCACTACAAATACTAGTGAGGCATGATGGGAGTTGCAGTCCAGCAATATCTGAAGGATCACACCTGTCTCACCTTTGTTTTGAGGAAAACAGAAGGGATCCTGCAGGTGGCAGGAATGTCATGTTGCTCAGCAGCAGGCAGCTACGGGCTTCATCTACCTCACAGTGACCCAAACACATTTTTATTTTAAAAATGGTTCAAAAAGTCTTATTGTGCTCTCTGTTTTCTGTGTGTGTGTGTGTGTGTGTGTGTGTGTGTGTAAGACTCTGGGATGTCAGGAGTACCTCAGTATAGAGATGGGCATGAAATGAACTTTTTTTCATTTCTGTTATTCATTATTCGTTCTGTTACGAAACGAAACGACTAACGAAAATTGTGATGAAAATGGAACGAAATGAACAGAACCACAAAAATTGGGTTTGTTACGTTTCGTTTTCGTTAATGGCGGCACGCAATGAAATGAGCTGTTTTAAATGTTAAAAAACACCCTGGACATCCATAAAAATGCAGGGATAATTATTTATACTGTCTGATAATACCTACTGGGGAGGGGTTGGGGTTCTTAAAACATGCATTTATGTCTCTTCTCAGATCGCTGTATTTTTTTCCTTTAAGGGGAGTTAGGGAACATCAACCCAAAATGGCTCCCAGATGCCTAATATTGATTTCTTGGGTAATAAAATGCCCTGGACATCCGTAAAAACGCAGTGATAATGCGATAATTATTTGAAATTATTACATACCAGGGGTTTGGGGTCCTTAAAACATTTGTTTTGGTCTTCTCCCATCGCGATGTATTTTTCTTTTCCCTTTAAGGATGACAAAATGGATGTCGCCAGCCACAAAATGGAGGCAAGCCATGTGATGGGATCATGTTCAACCAATAGCATGCCAAGGTTGCAGACTGGGCAGGGCTGGCAGCCACAGAGGGCATAAAAAGCTCTGGCAGCCCCCGTGCTCCTTGCAGTCTCCATTGGGAGTTAGGGTGCGATTGCTGTCTCTGCGACTCTAGCTTCAGTCCTGCAGCCTTCCTGTGTGTGCGCGTGCGTACCTCTCTGTGAGTACCCCCCCCTGCCCCGCAGTGCAGTCACTCTGTGGCTGCCTTGCACTCTGGGCAACACCTGCCGCTGCCTTTGCAGCCTCCCTGCATACCTAGTCTATACTGTGTCTCTGCCAGCATCAATTTTTTTAGTGTTTTCCCTCTTGTCTGGAGCGTTGGGGGACACCCACGCATGGAAATGCTTTAAAAATCGCGCAAAAAGCGGATAGAAACGAAAAATGAAAAAACGAAAAATGAAAACAAAAATTTTCCAAAAAATCACGAAAAACAGAACCGAACCGAACCGAACCGAACCGGACCTCTCAACAAAAATGAAAAAACGAAACACCATTTTTTTTATTCGTGCCCATCTCTACCTCAGTACATGGCAAAATAGAAACATATTACCTCTGGAAATGGTTTATTTTAAAAATTCAGGCCACTAGAGGGAGCAAGAAGGCTTTTTATTCAAAATAAAATAAGAAAAATTTTGTGGGAGTCTTGTTGGGTGTGGGGGTGGCCTTCCAAGTTCCTCTGATGGGGCTTGTGGAGCCCCCAAACCTCTGGAGACCGTTTGTTCCTGATGGAGACGATGGTCCGTATCACTGCACTGCCCTGTTCTTTATTGTGAGGAAACACTTCTGGTAAAAATCTCCCAATACATTTCTGTTTTATAATGAGTTTCCACAGACGCACATCACAAATCTTGTTAAGCATCCTCTTGGTACTCACATTCAGTTACACTCAAGGACACTGTATAGATGATGTCAGCATGTTGATTGGAAACCACACACTTGTAGTTGTCCGCATCGTCTGAGGTGAGGTTTTCCAGCTGCAAAGAAGAAAAGCCAAAAGAAGCAAGGCAAAAGAGGCAGAGAGAGAGAGAGAGAGAGAGAGAGAGAGAATGAGAGAGAGAGAGAGAGAGTTGTGTTTACAACCTGCACAACCCTCTGTTATAGATGAAGCTGCCTTTCAGTCAGCTAGCGCAGAGGAGAAGCCACTGCTCCTTCAGAAGGTACAGATCCTTCTCAGCTAGCTAAGGCAGATTCTCCTCCATCTTGTAATGGGCTACACCAGTAAATACTTGAGATCTGTGGTTTTTTTAAAAAAATGTATTTACACACATGCATCAGTGGAAGAAATATATTCAGTCCAAATAATTTCTTTGCCTTTCGTTCTGAGGGGACACGTGGTCATCCAAAAGCCCCCTGGGCGATTGGGGAAGCAAATGGGTCAAGAGAAGTGCCACCTTTTTCCAGCCTCAAGAATTGCTTGGGGGGGGGGCTGAGGCACCTTCTCTCAATATACATGCACAGGCACACATGGAGATCAACAAACAAGGACGGCCACTTATACCTCACTGAAAAGGAGAGCAGAAAAAGAGAGCGATTGACATGAAACCGCATCTGCCGAAGGGTGGATGTGTAGAGAAAGAAAATGAGAATGATGTTTTAAAAATAATTTAAACAGTAACATCAAGGAAAGAGAAATCTTTATGAGAGTTTTTATTGGTAACAATGCAGTGGTGGCAAAAAGAATCTGACAGTACATGAGGTGAGAGAACTCTGTGGAGGCACAGTTAAGGTCTTAGGGGGGGATCATGCCCCAGATCCCTTTGAACAAAGTTGCAGGTATAAATATTGCAGTATTACAAATTCTGTACACACATCCAGGAAGAAAGCACTGTGGTGTCCAATGGTGCTACAGGACTGCAACCTCACCCATCTAAACTTGCCACCTTGAACACAAGTGGTCTTGCTTGAACTGGGAAGCTAATGGAAACCTGCTAGTCCTTGGATAATAAGCTACTTGAAATTTACCAATGATCTCCAGGTAAAGGCTAGGAAAGAATCCTGCCCAAACCATTGGGGAAATGCTGCCATTCAGCGTTGGAAATGCCAGACAGGAGTGGTGAACAGTCTAATTCAGAGTCAACAATTCCCTCTGCTCTTGTTTGCCTGTACATGACAAACCCTGCTAGTGCCACACCATGGTCGGTGAACTGCATGGGGATGCCATGTTACCGGCAGGTGGATCCTTCACGGTTCTCTGTAGAGAGTAATTCTTACAAATGCCATGTTTGCACACACCCATACATGTGAGAAATCTGTTGCATATTGCATGTATTTTTAATAGGAAGCAGCTCAAGAAGAAGCAGTCTGAGCGGAGATATAGGGGTATATATATACCACGACTGCACCATCTACTGCGGCACCCCACTCCAGTCACCACATGGAGCACACTCACACACCCCAAAAAAACATTGGGAGACCACAGACACGTAGCCAGACCAAAATGAATTCACAAGACACAGGACCCCACTCCACCAAAGCCCAGGATACTGCCAGAACCCACCAGCCATCTAACCCACCAGCATCTAAACAGCCATCTAAACAGCCACCAGCAGTTAATCCCTTAACGATCGCCTTCACAAAAGAACCAAGGAACAAAGGAACCTGCAATCAGCAACAAAGCAAGCAAACCACACCCCCCAGCAGTATTTATAGAAGGACTTCAACTGAGACCACGCTTTGCTTCAAGAAGAAAGAAGCCAGAACACCAGCCTGAAGATGACGAGTGAGACCTTCGGTCGCCAAAACAACCAGATTTCTACACGGGAAGAAACCCGAAACCACCCTAACATGCATACCTATACCCGTGAAAATCTACGAAAACATATATATATATATATATATATATATATACCTCCACAGACTTAATTGACTGGTGGATTGATTAATTTAACATTCTACCTTTCTTCCAATGTAGAGTTCTAAGGCCCTTTACAATTAAACATGTAGTAAACATGTTGAGACCATTAAACTTTGAAAAAAAATTCCAAAGATACACATAAAAAGGAAGAAAATTGTATAAAGAAAAGTACACCATCAACTGTTAAACACTCATTTCTCTGCTGCCTCTTCAGTTAAAGGTTTGTCAAAAGATTACTCTTGTTGCCTGCTCATGGAAGAACAGCCATTAAGGGTGCAACTTTGCTTCTTGTGGGAGAAGGATCCACAACCTGGGGGCAACCACTGGAGCCCCCCCCCCCAAGTATGCATGTGAGGGTGGTGGGACTAAGAGAATGACCCTATTAAAATGTTAGCAAAGCGAAAAATTGTGGTGGGGGGAGAAGAGAAAGAAAATTATTGTACCATTTTAATAACTAATTATTTCAGTGTGCACTTTTGTGGATCAAAATCTACTCCTTCAGATACAGGGAAGGCAAATACATGTCTCCTATATGTATTCTCATGATGGCAAAGGTGTGTGCATTGTATACGGAAGCAGAAAATTAAATCATACTTAAGGAACAGGATATTGAAGGCCACACCCATTACCTTAAGGACATATTCCTTATTGATGCTGTCAAAAAACATCTTAGAACCTTCTTTGAGTGGTATTCCACTTTCTCTTTTCCATGTCACAGAAGGTTTGGGGTTACCTTTCACTTTGGCTCGAAAAACGGCTTTGTCTCCTGTTGGTAGATATTGAAGAAATCATTAAGTAAATTCAAGTTATCTTCTGTTTAATATTAGTGTACTTTGCGTGCCAACATTAACTGCTTAGTTTGTTGAACCAACCCTGTCTCTGCTAGTGAATTCTACATGCATGTTTATGGGGCAGACACAAACAGACTGAAGCCGTTATATCCAGTGTTATACTGCCTTGGTGGCAACATGATTTTAAAAATATACAAAGGGAGCCTACAACAATATGTTTTAAGGCCTGGTCAAGTTATTCCATTCTATTTTTTTCTGCTTAATTTTTCTAGTTTCCATTGACAACAAGTGTCACCATTCTGTTTCCAAGTAACATGCTCAATATGTGTCGTGGAGAGTTCCCCCACTAAAGGTGTTTTTTGTTTAGATTTTGTTTGTTTGGCTTTTTAAAAACTTCTATAGAGATGATTACTTGGATTAATGTCCCACCAGCTAATCAAAAGAAAAAAAAAGGGGGGGGGAGAGAGAGAGAGAGAGAGAGAGAGAGAGAGAGAGAGAGAGAGAGAGAGAGAGAGAGAGAGAGAGAGAGAGAGAGAAACAAATGCAATTAAATCACTAGAGAAGGTTTGAACTAGAAAAATTCAATTTAAAACACACTGATGAAAGAAAGCAGAGCAACTATTTGGAAAGTCACTCCTTTGACAACAAGTGATGTCAGAGTGGAAAGGAGGATGCCTGCTTGTGCACAGACGGCTCTGTTTTGGCTACGTAATGGCTGACATAGCCATAGAGTTTCCTATTGGCATTATGGATACATTCCTATTGGCATTATGGATACACTTTACCTTCAGGAGATGAGATTGGATGAGGTTTCTCAATGAATTCTGGGATGCTTTCTCCTGCAGGGATCTCAACAGACCGGGAGATCATGCTGAAGGACTCCACAACGGAAGAGGATTTCTGAGAAACCACCTCTTCTGTTAGAGGAAACATATATTTGTAATTTAAGAAATTACTACAGTATCGTGATGTCAGAGAATTGTTCAGAAAAGTGAATACTACAGTCAAATGATATCATCCCCACCACCACCACCACCATCATTATCACCTGTTATATATCAGTCAATGCTTTTTATAATTTTGATTGAGAATGTCTTGTGTTTTTGAGCAACAGAATAAAATCCCCAAATTCCATTTCTTTTCCCTTGAGTGCCAATGGCTGCTAGTAGGCACTGGAAATAACTCGTGCATTTTTAGTGATTTCCTGGTATACATTAGCTCCATGTTTGTATTCTTAGGCATTACGTATGTCAACTCTCAGAGGATCTGGCTAGAATGATCAAGGGTTGGGGATTCTGTGAACGGCAGCCCCACAGAATCTGGAAGCCATCAAGACCCAAGACTGCAAGCCATCAAGAGCCAAGTCCTTATGACAGATATCTTACTATGTCTAGACCAGTGTTGGCGAATCTGTGGCGCGGGTGCCTAAGGTGGCACTCAGAGCCCTTTCTGTGGGCACCTGACGTTATCTCTTCACAGCCACCTGAGTTTAGATTGAATTGCTATATTGGCACTTGGCGAAAAATTAGTGGGTTTTGAATCGCAGTTTAGGCACTCGGTCTCTAAAAGTTTCGCCATCCCTGGTTTAGACTATTATTTATATTTATTATTTATTCATTTTATTATTTATATACCGCCTGTCTTCCGAAGGAACTCCGGGTGGTTTACAACCTCAACAATAATCACAAGCAACAGTAATAGAAAGAAAAACAACAATAATAGTAATAATAATAGTAAAAGTAATAAGAATTTAAAAAAACCTACAATGACTCAAGGCCTGTGCCTGGTGTATATATAGCACATCTCGAGAGAACCAGTACCACTGCAAGCTTCCATTGACACAAGATTTGTATCAGAGGTGGGCAACCTGTGGCGTTCCAGGTGCTGTTCATCTGGAACTCCTCGCTTCCCTTACCAGTGGCTGCTCCAGCTTGGCTTGGTGAGCGTTGCAGTTCAGCCATGTTTGGAAGCAAGGGTGGGTTGGGGACTGGAGCAAGAGGGGGCATTCACCTCAAAAATTTAGGAACAGCAGCCAGTCACAAGCCCCTATTGTTGCAGGACCACAAATTGCTTACCATTGGCCTTTCAGCTGTGAAGTGACATCCAATCTAATGGATGATTCAGGCTTTATTCTCTGTGCTAACAGTATGTTTTTAAGATCAGCCCCTCTCTTGCTCTTTGCAAACATGCTGCAGGAGGATGGTGGAGCTACAATAACTGGCTGCAGGTAGAAGTTATATGCCGGCTGAGGTATAGAGACCCTATTCTTTGGACTGGGTGTCCCATAATTCCTCACACAGAATAATATGATACAATACTATGGTTCCATTTTAAGTGGCAAGGAAGGAGAGAGAGGTGCTTGGTCTTCCCACTTCAGGCTCCAGACTCGTTGGTCTGGTTACTCATCAGGGTGATGCAGAGGAGTGCAGAAGTCCCTGAGCAGTTTTGGAAGAACATCAGAACCTCAGCTTGGTGTTATGCTCACAAATGAATCTGGGCCTGGGCTGGGGAGTGCAGATGACACAGGCACGCTGTTTTGCTGGAGCATGCAGGAGCTGATATTGCATGGCCCCAGAGTGAATGTAGTAGAACCCACTTATTCCGAATGGCAGGCAAATACACAGGTGTGATTAAATGTGTAACAAAACATCTCTGTCAACACGATGACCTGCAAGCCAACTAAAGCTAGTCTGGAGTAACTGAAGTCCCACACACTAAACTTCAGTTTAAGTTATAGATATGAATGGTGATGACAATGATGATGATACCGATGGAAGAGGAGGTAGAGACGGAAGAAATGTTATTTCTTTCTGTACCACAACTAACTTCAGGAGGACTGAGAACAATGGGTTTAATTTATTTGCAAACCATGAAAAATTTCTTTCCTGCCCTGACCTTCTGGAGAAAGTTGAGATACTTGCCTCCCACAATTTTGGTGGACTGAGACATGACTTGCCTCGAGCTGGAACGGGAGATCTCTACGGATTGATGGTGTTGCGTTTCCATGTGCATGACTGTGGCTGCCATAATGAGAACCTTTGGGCTTTCTGCCGATTATGATAGTGTTATGAGCTGTGGAATAAAACATCCAGTCTTGAGTTAATCAAAGGAAGCAACTTCTCCACCTCTGCGGGATGGTCCGTGTTGAGGAAGAGGCTAAAGAAAATATGTGGAAGCAGTCCTAATCGCAATGCTTGGACTACCAGAAAGAGGGAGCAAAGGATCAGGCTGTGCCTCGGGGATTGCAGATGTTTTCTGTGTGGGACAGAAGCACATCCCGATTTCCCCAGCCAGCATGGAGGAGTTGGGCCGCTGTTATGCCAAATCCAATTTTTCCAAGCTCTACCACTGTCTATATGTTTTCCCCTAGCACCCCAATTGATATCCTCCCATATGAAGGAGCAATCTCTCTTGATGAGATTGGTGAACATCAGGCCTTGAAGACACTGGTATCCTCTTACCACAAATATGATAGGATCTGTAGCCCCTTATTTATTCCTAAATGGGCATCCTGTGCTTCACCACAAATGTCTCAAAAGTGTGGGGACTGAGATAATGCAGAGGGCTTCATGCGATACCGTACAAATGAGAGCATGGGCATCAGGCAAGCTTCCTCAACAGGGCCTTCCAGAAGTTGGGCACCAACACCAGAAGGGAAATTCTCTCGATCAACGGCTTCTATATCTCAGAGAGTGATATCATCAGAAAGTTTAAAATGATGGACCCAGTGACCAGACAGACTGGTGCAAGAAAAGACAAAATTATCTTTGCCCTGTAGCTTCCTGTAGCCCTTGGATACTCCTGGTGTGGCCCCTGAAAGGATATAATTTTTCCCCTTATTGTCTGGCTTCTAGTACAGTGGTACCCTTTAAAACAAATTTAATGTGTTCTATGGGTCAATTTGTGTTAAGAAAATTTTGTCTTATGAAACCAGGCTACCCATAGGAATGCATTGGGAATGGATTAATCCATTCCAGAGGCTAGAATAAAGACAAAAATAACTGGGTTTTTTTCCCTTGGGTACATGCAGAATGGGTTTTTTTTTGTCTTGTGAAGAATCCCATAGGGAATTTTTGTCATGCAAAGCATGCCTATTGCTGGAAAAAATTTCTTCCTACGAGTTTTTTGTCTTATGAGGCATTTGTCTTAAAGTGGTACCACTTTGCTTCCCCACTCCCACCCCGCGCCTACATACAGGCAGAGCCATTGGTGCAGTGATACGTTTGGAAATGTTGTTATGACACTCCTCAGAGCTTCCCTTCTCCAGGAGGATGCAAAGAAAAATGCAGGCACAGGTTGGTCCACATGAACACATGATGTGGAGGTATGTTGTAATGCTAATGAGTCTTATTTGTCCAGTAAAGAACAAATCACCCTCAACTACTCAGCAATCGGCATTACAACAGGAACGACGTGCAACAATATGTGGCTCCTAGGAAAAGCCATTTCTTTGAAGATCGAGCTTAAACTCAGAGGCATAAAGGAACCCCAAAGGCGTGCACACCCATGTGCACATGCACGTCAGTTGGTATCATAATCCCTGCTACTCAGAAAGCCTCAGGGCCTCGACCCAGACTTTGCTACCCCGCTGGACAGAACTGACAATAACAACGACAGTTCTTACTGTATGCTGCCCCATCCTTTGGCGTGATGACTTGCTTATTTAATTCAAAACTTCTAAATCTCCTTTCTGCAGATAGCCACCCACCATGAGTAGAGCATCTATCACTAAGCTCGTGGAGACAGTTTCCATGACGACATATTTCTGGTTGAGGCTATTGATATGAACGTCGTCTTTATGACAGGGCCTATATATGACTTGAATGAATCTCATATGTTATGGCTTTTGCCTGGAATGGAGTCCTCACCCCCCGCATAAACCTTTCCATTGGATACTGTGTGAGAACCAGATCTCATTTATTCAAAGTTTCACCATGGTTCAGCTTTCCTGCTTATCCCTCTTGATACCACCACTTCAAGGAGGCAGCTCTTTAGAGAATGCGTCCTCTTCAGAACAATAATGAATTTCATGCCACCAAGTCAGTTCTGAATTATGAAGACTATTTTCTCGGTGAAGAATTTACACGAATGGTTTCTTATTCCTTTCTTCTGGAGCCATCCTAGGACAGTGCTGTTTGCCCAAGCCACACGGGTCGGCTGTTTCTCTAGGAGGCACCGGGGAGAATCAAACTCCCAACCTCTGGCTTCACAGACAAAAACCTAAGCCACTGAGCTACAATAGCCAGTTCCTTCTTCAGAAAGATGCTACAAAATCCATTATGTAGTTGCCTGTCCAAACCAGCAAAATTGGGTGACATTCCATGAGAACTCTAGTAATCTTGTTTATTCCAAATGCTTATTAATTACTGTATGTGAATACTGTGGATATGATCTGCTGAATAAAATAGATGCAGTGGGTCTGTATGTTAACAGACAGGGTTTTTTTAAAAAAACAGGCCTTTTTAAAGCTCAACAATGTGATCATTTCAATACAAAACATTCATAACGCATCCCAAAGAAATACAACAGACAACCTACAAATGGTTCTTAAGTAGTACCTTTGCTTTCTCCGGCAACAAAGTGTGTTGGTGGTCTCTGTCCCGAAGCCAATGTTTCTGGAGCATCAGTGAGTTCTTCTGAGCCTTGCAGCGAATGTGAACCGGCTAAAGAAGTCTTGGCAGGCTCTGGGAGACAGCTGGGTCCCTCAGCATACCTTAGATGTGGCTCTGTGTAGTTCAGAGCTTAAATATACACTGTCCCCCTTGTGGGCTATGTGATTACATCCCTTTCTGCAGGTTCAACAGTTTCACACGGGGCAAGTATTAAAAAGACAAACTCTTAAGGGCAAAACAGTTACTAAAAGTTAAACGCACCATGTATTTACAGAGAGGTCCCTAAGCAATACATTGTGCAATCAAACAATTCCTCACCACCAAGTCGTAGCTAGGTCTATAACGGGCAGCGTTGCCAATGTTTTCCCAAGAAAGGCATGGACTGGCTCTTTCCTATTTTCTGCCCCACGTTAATCACATTATTCCTGATGAAAATTTCCCTAAAAGTCAAGCGGCTCATGTTAGATACTGTACATAACTTTGTTGTAAGGGACTGGCAAGAGTTATTTTACCAGACAGTAAAATTGGATTTATCCATCTAAAAAGGGCCACAAGGGCCTTCTTTTCACAGTTCCACTTGTGTGCCTAGGAAGAAAACTTCAGCTGTAAAACCCATGCCTGGCCTGCATTCCTTTACAACTCATTCCTTAACGTTGTGTTTGCGACCCAGTAACCAGTGGCTCAAAGCACCTGTGCATCTGGTGTGTGTGTGTGTGTGTGTGTGTGTGTGTGTGTGTGTGTGTGTGTGTGTGTGTGTGTGTGTGTGTGTGTGTGTGTGTGTGTGTGTGTGAGAGAGAGAGAGAGAGAGAGAGAGAGAGAGAGAGAGAGAGAGAGAGAGACGGGCTGCCAAGTAACATCTGATCTCTAAAAAAAATAATTGGTAAGAATCTTGAGAGGACTTGTGTTTAGGTGGGGACAAGTGTCTCATAGTATCCTCACTGTATGCCACCAATGAAGGCAGAGAAACGCATGCTTTGTAGATTGTGCAAAAGTTATCGGAACCATGGCGGAGACTGCGCTGTGCCAAATCTGTACAGCTTGGTTCTTATATATACTGCAACAGAGTGATATCTGGCAACGTCACTTGTGGCCAGATTGCAAACAACTCTCAAGGGCTTTTCTCTTTAGCTGCGCTGGCTAAGGTCCACTAAGGAGTTGGACTGCACATATAATCTCACATCCACTTCGATGGAGACCAGGCTTCCCACCCTCCATTAGAAGAGCAACATAAGAAACCAAGCAATCGGGTCTTCCTTTCCTTAGTGGACCTTTAATAATAATAACTGTCCTTCACACGGGAGCCCTTTAAGAAATCATGTGGTGTGTCACCTCCATGCCCAATTTAGCAGGAAGACTAGACGACTATGCAAAGCAGGAAGGACTAGGCTGGCTTTTCTCTGACAGATCCCTAAGGGACAGATCCTCACGGAAAGTCTTTACCTTATAAGCGGAAAGGCAAAGTCTTGCAGCTGCCGCTGGGACTTTCATTTCAGGTCAGAGGTAATAATAAAGCCTTGACTCAGGCAAGGACTACAACCTCTCAGAGGCAAAAGTCTTTCCAGGGAGGCATCAGCCATTATAGGAACTGCCTGTCCCCTCACGTTCTTGGAGGTGTTCACAGGAAAGGACACAGCCTAGAACAGTGATGGCAAACCTTTTCGAGACGGAGTGCCCAAACTGCGATTCAAAACCCACTTTTTTTTTTTTTGCAAAGTGCCAATATGGCAATTTAACATGAATGCAGGCAGCTGTGAAGGGGCGATGTCGGGTGCCCACAAAAAGGGCTCCGAGTGCCACCTTTGGCACCCAACACTGGACTAGAAGTAGGCTTCATGAAATGAACGCACACAGAGCACAGAACAGAGACTCTTGTGCATTCTGGAATGGAAGTTTGGAACAGTCTATGTAAGAAGTAGAGAAACAGTCAATTGGGACTCCTCTCTGACCCAGCATGCTTTTAAGGGTAGTAAAATTTATAGGATTTTTTTTAAGGTGGAGGATGAGGACAAAATGTTGTGGTGCCTCAATTACTAAGAGATTTGCTCCAATGTGAGCTTTCATGTATCAAAAACGCCAATGAAAGCTCATCCTGGAAAAAAAATCTGTTTGTTTCAAAGTTTGTTCTTTGCCTCTCCCCCCTCCCCTCTCCCAATTTAAATTTGTCCACATGGGGAGAAAGGTTAACACAGCGACCTCGTCTGAACATATTTCCAAGTGCATGGAGTTTCATTTTGTGTATGAGTGGCCCTGAATCCCGATGTGTTTTTGTGTTGGACTATTTTGCCATTCATCCTATCTAGACTAATGGAGCAAGAATAGAGAGAAGCAGCTGAACAGCGGTTCTTAAATGGATTATTGTGCCTTTCTGATTGGAATGTGATTTAAATATTGCTTTTGATTACTGTCACTTAGAGTGGAGTTGGTTTGATCCTTTTTAGTACAGTACTTGTGTATATATGGTTTTTAGCTTCAAAATATTGCCTTTTAATTATGCAAATTGCCTTGGGTCCTTTTCAAGAAGAAAGGCGGGGTATTTTTAAAAATAAATAAGGAAGTTAAACATCTTTATGAATTTGAGTTGAAACATTCACATCTAACTCTACAGAGCATACGGCTGCTGAAAGCACATGGAAAGACAAAGAACTGCAACGCAGAAATGGCATGTCCAAGCTTTGGCACTCCAGATGTTTTAGACCACAACTCCCACAGTCCTTTGCCATTGGAAATAGAGGCTTGGAAATCTGGGAGTTGTGGTTGAAAACATCAGGAGGGCCAAAGTTTGGACATGCCAATCAGTCTCCTATTTCAAAAGCCCATTCCAAAATTTTGGATTGAGCTGTTGCAAGGCAAAAGAGGGTTAGGTTGCAAGCTGGTGGCCGAAATAAACATTGCTATGACAATGGCACAAGGCAAGAGATCTTGGGGTGGGGTGGGGATATTCATTGGGCTACAACTCCCAGAATTTTCCAGCCAGAGTGACCAGAATTTGTAACAAAATGCTGTTGCAGCCATTTGGCTTGTAGGAGTTGCTGAAAGGGTCACGAAGCCCAGTTCCACCTACCAATAAGACTGATACTTCACGTCCATCTCATCGCTGTTTGCGGTCCCGCTGGAGACCTGTATGAAGAAATCTAACTGCACGTCCATTGCGGGGCGAAGGGAGTTTGTCCTGACCATGCCCCCTGAACTGCGATCTAAGCGGGATGAGAGATTCCCCTCCCTGGACTCGGGAATCTCCTCATCTCACTTCTCGTTCCGAGATGAGTGCCCATGAGGTAAGGCTCGTCACACAACATGCCATTCTCCATCTAGTGGCAGGAGTGCTAAGAGGCATTCGCCAGTACATTCCCTATGGACTCTGCAACACAATGCAGAGAGATTAAAAGACAAATGCCTCAAACTTAGCTCCATAACACATTGAAGGCAAGGCTTTGGAGAATCAAAACATCGAAAAACGGAAGGTCGGGTCGGAAAAAAAAACGGAGAACAAAGGCATGGAATTTCAGATCTCATCACGGAACGAGGATGTGTGGAAACAGTCATGCCGGTATCATCAATCACACCCGTGTGTAAAAACAAAGCCAGGATAATCATAGGGTGGAAATAATCCTGCTGGATTTGGGATTTGTTTTTCTTCTACAGAGTACAGATGGTCTCTAATTCCCCTCTCCTTTTGACACCACGGGAGGACAGGGATTGGGACAAACGGGACCTCCCAGTCATGTTTAGGCAGCAATAGCTACCAACTCTAGTCAACGGATGCTGAGGAAATGCAGGGAGGTGAGGGATGACAATATTTGGTGAAAAGGCACATTCTCCCCACCCTTGTTACAGGGATTGATTGTTTTCTACAAGTAAACATCCCAGGCACGGAAAACATTCTTTCAGTATGAATCCACTTGAATTCTTTAATGCAGAGGCTCAGAAGGTCTTATGATATACACAGTATCCGGTAATTTTAAAATGTAAAAATGATCCATTGGGGGTGTGGGGTGGGGAGGCAAGAAAGTTACTTTTCAAGCTCAGTAAACATACATTACAGATATCGGCAAGACATTTATCAAATAATTTCACACTGTATTTGGATCTAGTAGCACTTTTGTTGTTTTTAAAATAGCAAATCTGACAATGACGTTGTAAAATCTGTAACAAATGCAACTATTGATCTTATTTACAGTATAAATAGGCCATTGTTTTCTTGGGTGAAGATGATGGTGTCCTCTCACCATGTTGAGGAAAAGCAGTATCTCAACCTTTAAATGCAAAATAATGCAATATGAAAGTAAAACTATATATATTTATATATATATATGTATATATAAATAAATATCTTCTACTCTGAAATCCTCGTGTGTTTCTTCTCAGCTCTGGAATACATACAAGTTCCTGGTCAGAGTTCTGTTGTTTTTTGACAGAGTATATATCCCGAATCCTTATTCTTCTGCCACTGCTCTAGAAAACTGCTTCTCATACAAGCTCATGACATGGTGGACAAATTGGTACTGCTCGCTTGTCTGGATCATTCCTCCCCTGGAAAGAGAAGCAGGGAAATCAATCTGAGGTTCATCCTCTTTTGTGTGTATCTAAGCTACTAACAAAAAGTTGTACAATGTAGAAGGCAACCAGACCAAATTCAAAGGTTTCAATGCTACTTTTCCTAACGGCAAAGGTACTTTAGACTGACTACTTAAATACACTTATCAGCCTGCCTGTGTTTAAGCCCACTGTGTGCACATCTCTGACAGGTGCTCCTCTTAAAAGCACTGAGACAGGAAAATAATTTCATTGTGTTTGTCTGACAAAATCAGATTGTGAACAGATTAGAAACTGGCTAGAAAAGTCAGGGAAATGATTTCCAAATGTAGAGGTTGCTTAGAGAACATAAATGTAACACTGCAGTTGGAAATAGGTATGAACCTCTCTATATTTAGGAGACCAAGACATTAAAAACAGAAAAGCTTTTTCCTGTTGTGCTGAATTTCCTGTGTACAAAGAGTGTTTTCTTGATGGCACAACACTGAACCATAGTCTTTGCTATTTGCAGTCTTGTGTGATGGCATGGTCACTGCAAAACCATACAACATAGCTATTTTCTGTGAGTAGATTGGTTTTTAGCAGTTAGGCACCAGTTTCCAAAACTGTGGAAAAATATTATTTGGTAAAGTCAATGCCTTTTCTCATCTTCAAAACAGCAGATAAGCACCAAGATTCCGCACTTCATGTTGGTTACAGGGAGAACTAGTGTGGACTGAATCCACCCTTCCTTCCCTGATTCCATAATAAACAGCCAGGAAGCACTGAAACAGCATTTCCAGTCTTTACATTGAACTCCATCAGAAAGTTGAAATTTGTTTGGCACTGACAAAGTTGCCATCATCATAATCACCACCACCACCACCACCACCACCATCATCAATTCAATTCTGACTCGTGGTGATTCCTTTCAGGAAAATACTTAAGAGTTGTTTCACTGTTCCCTTCTTCTGGGGCAGTGCTCTGGGACTGTGCAGGTTGCCCATGGTAGATTAGTTCTATTTGTAGAAGACACAGCGGGGAATCAAACTCTCAACCTCAGGCTCCACAGACAGGTACCTAAACCACTGAGCTATCCAGCCAACTCAACAACATCACCTATAAGACAAATGTAAACTTTAAATTATGATTAGAGGCTGCAAGGACAAACCGGAATGAATAATATTTAGTCTGGAGTTATGTCAGTGGATGCTTGCATATGCCTTGAAAACAGAACACAGAAATATCTTGCAACCTTATGTGCTGAATGAAGAAAAGCCCCTCAGCTGCAATCAGTGGCATGTCCCTAATGGCCAGGAATATCCTGGAATAAGTACTGCTTGAGCTTAACATCCTACAAGTCTCCAACACCCTGCCTCTTTGAGACATTAATTAAAGACTAAAAATGAAATGTTTATACTTCTTTCTGACTCCTTGGCAGAACAGCATAAGCAGAATGTCTGTGAAGATTCTCAGTCATCCAGGTGAGTTTATCTGGAAGTTGAGTCATGGCTACTGGACTTCTTTTTGAGAGATAGAAAGGTTTCGCTGCTCATCCAAACAGCTTCATCAGTCTGAATACAGCTAGTGCGAATCCTCCATCTTATAGTCAGTCAGCTTTGACCTCTTGTCACCCTGGTCTGAATTAGGCTCATAAGATGAACAACGGCCTGAATAGGCTCGTTAGCGAGACAATAGTATCCATAGCCTTAAGATGAACAATGGTCTAAGGTGCTGAAACGCCCTGATAAGTAGCGGATAGACTATGCCTGAGGTAACAGCTCAGGACCAGAATCAGCAGTACACCTCCATTTGAAGGACAAAGGGCACTCTCTCAAAGATAAGGATGTACACATATTAGACAAAGAAGAGAGGTGGTTTGAGAGAGGAGTAAGGGAAGCCATTCATGTGAGCATCGAAACCTCCCTCAACAGAGGTGGCAGCCTCAGGCATAGTCTATCTGCTACTTACCAGGGTGTGCTTTCCAAAGTGTGTGTTGTGTCGTTACAGTCGTGACCGACTCTTCATGACTCCATGCCCATGGAGTTTTCTTGGCAGGAATACTGGAGTGGTTTGCCAGTTCCTACTCCAGGCGCTTACAGCACCTGGTATTCCCTGGTGGTCTCCCATCCAAGTACTAACCAGGGCCGACCCTGCTTAGCTTCCGAAATCAGGCGACATCGGTTGTGCTTAGGGCATCTAGGCAGCTTTTCAAAGTACCCAGACAAATAAAAAAGCCTTCACCACCAAGGCTATAGCTAATGACCCATTCTTTATAGGTTTCAGCACCTTAGGCCATTGTTCACCTTAAGGCTATGGATACTATTGTCTCCCTGACGAGCCTATTCAGGCCATTGTTCATCTTATGAGCCTAATTCAGACCAGGGTGACAAGAGGTCAAAGCTGACTGTCTATAGGATGGAGGACTTGCACTAGCTGTATTAATCATAAGCAGAGGTTTTCTGCATTCTTCTACCTTGCATAGTACACATATGGAATGCTGCTTCTGGCCATTAAAAGATGAAACTGATGTAGACTTCTAAGGCCTTTAGTATTCTAGGCACCACAGAAGGCACGGGAATTTTATAAACAAAACTTTAAAGAAATTGAGAGAGACCAGGCGACTGAGGTAGACGAAGATAAAATAGGAACATCCGGCAGCAAAAACCAGAGACAATATTACAAGAAATTAGAAATAAATCCAGACCAAGAGGCAAGAACAGAGTCGGAGTCTCAAATTAATACAAGAAAAAAGAAAAGAATTTAAATTAGTAGTTCAACTAAATGGAAATAGATATAAATGAAAACCAATATAATCTCAGTAAATATTAAAGGATTAAACTTACCCGAGAAGAGAAGGAAAGTTTTTAATAAATTAATAAAGGAAAATGCAGACATCGTTTGTCTCCAGGAGACGCACATTAAAAAGAAAGATTCTAAATTACTAGAATGTCCGAAACTTGGGAATTTATTTTATTCTGCGGACTCCGAAAAGAAAAAAAGAGGAATTGCACTGTATGTCCAACCTAGAGTAGAGGCAAAATATATAAAGGCAGACTCTGAGGGTAGAACACTGATGGTTGAACTTAAAAAAGAAACTAGAGTAATCCTGCTAATGGCGATCAATGCTCCGAATAAAAATCAAAGAAGTTTTTATCAAAATCTGTATAATGAGAAGATAATAAGGAAGTATGAACATATTCTACTTCTGGGTGATTTTAATGCTGTGGTTTGTAAACAAAGAGATTATATGGCAGGGAAAAATAAAAAGAGGGGTAATAAAAGGACGCTACCAAATTTTTTTCTCCAATGGGTAGAGGAGCTATGCTTAGCGGACGTTTGGAGGGAAAAACATATTGGGGAAAAACAATATACTTTTTATTCGATGGCACAGAAATCGTGGTCTAGGATTGATATGGTGTGGTCAACGACCGACCTGAGGAAAGAAATCTTGGAGGTTAATATTGAACCCAATACCTACGCTGACCACAATCCAATAACAATATCATGGAAAATACAGAAAAAGAGATCGGGCAGATGGCTATTTGACAGGGATATATTGATGGATAAAAAAATTCAACACAGCTTAAGTAAAGAAATGGAATATTTTTTTAAGGAAAATACCACTGTAGACAGAGAACCACAAATTATATGGGACACAGCTAAAGCAGTGCTCAGGGGTAATATAATTGCCTATGTGGCAAAAAAAATAGAGACAAGGAAAGAAGACTTAGTGAACTAAAATCGAAACTTGGACTGCTAGAAAAGCAGTTAACAGGGAAATCCGAGCATAGATCAAGAACAAGAAAGGAATTAAATTTAGTTAAACACCAAATAAATATGTTGGAAGCAGAAGACTTAGCCAAACAGATCAAGAGGTGTAAGCAGAATTATTTTGAAAATGCAAATAAACCGGGGAAATGGCTAGCCTATAAAATACGGACGAAAAAGGAAACAAGATATATAAAAGGACTCAGAGACTAAACAGGAAATTTATGTGTGGAACAAGAACGTTTGCGGGAAATCGTCTCTGACTTTTATACAAGTCTATATAAATCCAAAGAAATAGCTATAGAGGATAGTATTCTAGTCAAAGTTGTACTTGTACAACTGAATTCACTTTAAACCTCACTTAGTTTTAAATTTATTTCCACACACCCCTGTGAGCATTGTTCCGCAGTGCTTATTGCCAGAAGCTTCCAAATATATTACCCACTGTGCCTTGCAGGAAAAGAGACGAATGAAGAATGTTTATATCACAACTTCTGTTTTTTCTTTTCTTTTCTTTTCTTTTTAAAGAAAAACAAGCAAGCAAAGAAAGCAACATTGAAGGCACCTTATAACACTGAAAACCACCACCACTACCTACTGACAAGGGAATTTAAAAAGAGAGACCAAGCTGGCACATTTTAAAACAACTTTCTGTATTCTGTGTGTCTGTCTGCACAGGTGTGATTCAGAGTTGCAAAAGCCTTTTTTCGTTTACATGACTGTGTGAGTGCAAAACTGCATTTTCCTTTTCTGAACATATCTCTTGGGATAGTAAAAGAGATTTATGCTGTACAATACCATGCATGTTCACTCAAGTTCCATGGTGTCCAATGGAGGCTTCTTTCCTAGCAAAGTGTGTTTATGACTGCAGACTTCATGAGAAATGTCCACAAAGATTGTCTCCAGATGGAGCAACCACACAGACTTAATATTGACCCGTGACCATTCAATGGGAGGAGACACCTGCTCTGGCAACTTGCAAGCTTCCTGAGTGGAAGAGCCAAATGAGAGCTTGGAAAAGCTCATCTATTCCCTGGGCCCTAGAATCTTCCCATGGGCCAGACAAAACTTGACAGGTATGGGAGTTCTAGGCTAAGAAAAGGGAAGCTTTTCAGACTGTCCTCCAAATTTGTTGGGAGTGGCACAGCAACTGAATCTCCTGCACTGTTTTCTCACCACCTTTACAAGGTTACCCAGCTGCTCTGTTTTGCTTTATGTCAAGCGCAGCCACACGTCAAACAGCTTTCGCTTTCGCCGAATTTCCAGGCTTCCCGGAAGGCCACACGAGACCACCAGATGACATTCCAGTTCCCACACTTAGCCAGGACTCCAGTTCCTCAGCTGTGACTTCTTTTTCTTACTTTGAGGCCTGGGACCACTTCTCAGGCGGCAGCTGGGAAACGTGGATGTCCTCATGCGATCCGCAGTTACCTCTGGAAAATGTCTTCCTGTGCCTTCAGCTCTACGTACTTACTCAAAGTGTTAGGTTTCCTTTTACCTCCCCAGACACCCTGGTCCAAGTGCTGAACAGTATCAGTGAGCTAAACTAAGTCCCCCTGTTGGCTTCATTAGCCCTATGAATGTTTACTTCATTGATACTTACCACAGATGCACAACTTACTATATGGCTGAGCTCAACCAACCAGTATTCCTCAAATTATGCCACTATCACTTGTGATATGACTAGTTGAAAACAATTATCAAGGCAAGGAATTCTGACCGTCATTTTGTGTTACGATTCCCAGCATTTTCCTCAGAAATACCAGCCCCTGTAAAATACTATTTTCTTACTTACTGCTTTAACTGACAACAAAGGGATAAAAATAACAATGAAATAAAATACAATAAAATAAGAATTTCAAACAAGCAGCTTTAAAAGGTAGGAGCAGATATTTAAAAGTGAAGTTACACCCCTCGCCCCCCCTCATCTTATTACATACCTAGGACTCATTCCCCAACACCCCTCTCACATGAATTATTTTAATGCAGTTCATATGCCCTGTTTACATGCTGGAAGTGGGAAGAAGAAGAAGAAGAAGAAGAAGAAGAAGAAGAAGAAGAAGAAGAAGAAGAAGAAGAAGAAGAAGAAAGAAAGAAAGAAAGAAAGAAAGAAAGAAAGAAAGAAAGAAAGAAAGAAAGAAAGAAAGAAAGAAAATCAGTTCTGTGTCAACCACATTTCTCATTTTAATTGGGGGAGAAAAGGGCGCTCTTACCTGTCTAGCCGCAGTTGGCAGGTTGTTCTGAGTATGTCAACCACACCCTCGTTCTTCCATTGTTTGCAGCAAATGCTGGTGGCAATGAAACAACCAGTCCTCCCAATCCCTGCACTGGCCAGACAGAGGAACAGAAAGTGAGGAGCAATGTCTCCAGAAAGTGCAGCAACATTTCCTTAGCAACGCAAAGCGAACAAAGCTTCTTGTCTACATGGAAGAGAAAACAGGCAGGGCTATAATCCATGTAAGCAAAAATATACAAAACAGGGTTAGACCTCTGGCTCAGAGTGATGCTTCTATCATGATTTTTAATAATAAACAAGATGTGAAACCTTGTGGCCATAAGTCATTCTGTTTATATAGTAAGATGAAGATGTTACCCAAAGGGTGGATTGGAGAATCTAGGATACAGAAATCATGACAGTCTTGGAAACATTTTGAGAATCCTGACTTTGGGCAGTGGATGCATAATAATTCATTCTTCATTTCTAAAGAAAGTTGCACCAGATCACAGTCTCCTCAACAAGCTAAAATACTCAGTTTCTACAGATCAAACTCATAAATGGCCTGCTATCCATAGAAAGTGATGTTCTGGTCCTCTTGCTTCTCGTGTATCTTTTATGTAGCCCTATCCATAGGGTCCGCCGGAGGAAATATGACAACTTGCAGCAACAACAAAACACACCGAGGGAGGCACGAGAGATCAGTGATGGAACTAAGGGGAGTGAGTTTGATTCCCTACTCTGCTTGGCAGGAGATGAATCAACCAGACTGGTCCTGGACAAGCGACATGGTCCCAGAGCTCCCCACAAAAGAAAGGAATGGCACATTACGTCAGAGTACTTTATATCTAGAAAACTCTGGAAAGGGGCAGCCTAAACTGGGATTAACCTTATGGCATGTAACTATTGTATTAAGGCACTGCACAGGGGAGTGTATTTGGTATTTATGCCTGAATATTTGGAGAGCTGGATAAAAATAGTACTGGTAATTCACAGAAGCATTACTGTCCTATTCAGTTTCTATACTTTTTTGTGCCCCATAAACTAAGTCTACAGATGATCTGATATGCAGAAAATAATAATAACCAAATGCCTTCCTATTCAAAATATACTGTTCTCGTTTATGTGAGGAAAACAAAACAAAACAAGACAGCCATGAAGCATTCTAACTGAAAGACCTATATTTTCCTCAATGAAAGATTAGCACTCAGATTGGAGGAAAATGTTAGAGAGGGCAATGCCAGACAGATGTTATGTGAGCAATCTGGCTTCTGTCAGGCTTGATATGTCAACATGTCACTTGAAATAACAGAAGCAGCAAACAACAATTTCTGCTTGGTTCAAGAGCTATCCTCATTTTGAAGGCCTCGGGGCATGCTGGTAGCTTCCATTCATTGTCATTTAAATACTTTTGGCCAGCAACTGTATCATACCTGTCAAGTTTCCTGCATTAGCTGGGAAATGCCATTTTTAGGCATCTTTCCTGCCATCGTCCCGTAACAGTATTTTCTTGTAACTCTCCTGGATGTTATAATATTAAAAAAAATCCTCTGAATGGCATGGGTGGCAGTGGCCATGTTAGGAGTTGCTGCATGGGCACCACCATGTTGGGGGCAGCCCAAACAATGAAGAGGGTAAATATCTTTTATACAAGCCTTTATATAAGCCTAATCATAACTGCTCAACTGACTTGCAAACATATTAAATCCTAACTCTCTACACCAGGCATGTCCAAACTTCGGCCCTCCAGATGTTTTGGACAGCAACTCCCACAGTCCTTTGCCATTGGCAATCTAAGCTTAGAATTCTGGGAGTTGTGGTCCAAAACATCAGGAGGGCCGAAGTTTGGACATGCCTGCTCTACACTCTACTTCTCTGCCTGTATAACTCTATCACACTACTCATCCATCCATCCATCCATTTATCCAAGCAACTGAACAAAGAAATAATTTGATATACATTTTGCTGCCATTTGGGTTGGGACAAACACAAGAAAGTAGTTTTTCCCCCCCTTCACAAAAGCCATAACAGCCATCCTGACATACATCCAGCATTCCTCTATTACTCAACCCACTCATTCCATCATGAAAACAGCCATCTCACCTGTCTAATAGTCATTAAAATTCAACATATGAAATCTGGCATAGTAGTACTTTTTGGTGCATTCATACAGCGTATGACTTTCTTACTTGTGGTTTCATGTTGATGGAAAAGATTGCCCAAAAGAATCATATTATGCTGTTCTTCATTGCCCACAAACAGCTTGAATAAGTGCTATTTACATCAGGTATTAAAATGGGAAGAAAAAGAAAAGCACTGCAAATTAACATTGTTAATAAACTCTTCTTCAAAGGAATGTTAATAGAGATGGATGACTGCCTAAATATCCGTTTTTCTTTCTTCATTTTTCATGGTTATTTGTGGATAAATATAGTTAATCTACCTGCAATGAACTATAATTGGACCTGTCTTTTCTTCTGTGCACTGCATGGCCTCTTCCACTTCTTGAACCAGTTGCAACAATGGTGGTGCTTGATCAGGAGTCTTCTGATCTGGCCAAGATGTATACCAATAATGCTTCAGATTTCTTATTTCTTCATCCTTCTGCAAAACATTTATAAAAAGGATTAGAAACATGGGTGAATCCTTCCATCTTCCCACCTCCAGCCACAAGCCCCCTTTGGCAGCCCACTGCCACAGGTGCCATAGAGAACTTCCCTCTACAGCAGGCATGTCCAAAGTCAGGCCCGGGGGCCAAATGCGGCCCGTCTTCAAATTTTGAGCGGCCCATGGTCTCTTCTCCCCGCCAGCTCAGCCTGTCATGCATCCCCCGCCAGCTGGCCTCTCTTTATACCAGATGGAGGCGTCAGCTTGCAGTTTTAGGGTTTGCCTGTCCTCCATGCCTCTGTCTGTCCCCCCAGCCAATCTGCCCAACCTACTCGCCCCGGCTCCATTGCTGCAGCGTCCTCCCTGCCTCCTTGCATGTTATAGAGACTTGTCCAAAGTCCATCCTGGGGGCAAAATGTGGCTGAGTGGTCAGCCCCCACACATTTTCGCTTCGACAAATCTGGTCCTCCTTGCAAAAAGTTTGGACAACCCTGCTCTACAGGAACCCTCAGTCAATCGCAGCCTCCGGTGCCACTGACTGACATCCGCTCCAACCTATCAAAGCTGTACCTCACTCTTTCCCCCTTCCTCCCCCCTCCTCCAGATCCAAGCCATTTGTGCCTTTTTCTTCATTGGCTCATGGCGACCCCTGTGAAATGGTCGTTCGATTTAGTCAGTAATGAAGCTAGTTAACTAGTTAAGCTCAATGATGTAGCAGTAATAAAGCTAGGCAACCAGTTAATCTCTGTGATATAATATATTTTTAGACAATAAGATGGTTGTTTTTATCTATGAAGATCTGTAAGTAACTAAAAACATTTTATTCTGTCCTATTATCAGAGTCTCTGAGTGAATGTGCTGAGACAGTATGTATCAGTCGAGGTAAGCTAACAAATAAGTGGTGGTCTACTGAGGGAGAAGCCAAGCTGCTTTATAGGTTCCTGATTTTATTCACTGCAAGGAGGAAGTTAATTGTAATTTAAGTCACACTCATTCTTCACACATTCTGCCCCAAGAAAACTATTGTCCAAAGGTAATACTTCTAGTGCCATGATGACCTAAGAGTTAAAGTAGCATTGTACACTGGTCATTTTTCAGTGAGCTGGTTTGAACTTGGGGTCTAGTGGTATGTGTCATCTCATATGGTGCAATCCTGAAGTGACCTCATTTGGTTCTTGTCTGAAGGGCTGATCAAGCCAAATCTGTGGATTTGGCTGTAGGCAGTTTCTCAACCAGTCTTTTAAGAGAAAGCAAAGCATTGTTATCTAAGTTATGCAGCACATTAATGATGGTCTACTAGGGCCGAAACATTTGTACCACTTCCCCTACCCTTCCACCAAGGAGCAGAGGAAGCATTCAGTTTGCCAATACTGTATCCTGAAGTGGCTCACTGATAAGTCACTTCTCAGTGTCAGATATTCAAAACAGAAGGAGCCTTGACAACCAGAAGGCTCACTTTTGGTCTGTTCCTAGTAATCACACACATTGGAAACAAAGCACACTAGAGCAATCCTACCCATATGAAAAAGGAGAAGCCCCTGACAGAGGCCAGAAAGGTGCATCCAGAGATGCTCTGGCAACCCATTTGGTTCACTTCAGCAATTATGTTGCGTGATCACCAGAAAAAGTAGTAAACCAAATCATTCCTGCTATGGAGCAAACAGCAGGCTTTATGCTTATCTAACTGTACCATAAGACTGGCAAACTGGAACAGTTCACCTTGGTACATATTCTGTCTATTGCACTGCACTGAGATTATAAACATATTTTGCAGCCTCAGCGACAAACTGATCTGGGCAACCATACTATAGACTGCACACACAACAGGAGCAGATGTAATCACATTTCACATTGAGCAAGATGACCTACTGGTCACAAGTAGCCAGTACTGTGATTCAACAGACCACTGCAGCTTCACCACTGAACCAGGGTTTTAAAAATTAGAATCACTGCCAGCTTTTGAAAGGCCTCACTCCCAGGGCCAGTGCTAGGTTTTTTTGCACCCTAGGCGAGGGGCGGGGAGTGGGGCAGGGGGTGGGGTGGGGGCAGGTGGGTGGGGAAGGTGGCAGCGGGGGGGCAGGGGGCAGTGGTGGGGGGCAGATGGCGGGGGTGGCGATGGGGGCGGGGGACGGCGGCGGGCACGGGCACGGGGGGTGGGCGGTGATGGGGGCAGCGGGTGGACGGTGACAGGCAGCGATGGGTGGGCAGACGGCGACGGGCGGCTGGCGGACAGGGGGAACGGATGGCAGTGGCCAGTGGCAGGGGGGCGGTGAGGGGGCGGCAGGCTGGCCAGCGCCCTCTTTCCATTTTGGCGCCCTAGGCAACTGCCTAGTTCCCTTTAATGGACGCGCCGGCCCTGCTCACTCCAGTGTGAGAGAAACTAGAACTCAGGCTGGGAGGGGGGAGGGATTAGAAGCCTTATGGACCATCCTGGTGGGCTGGCTATAATTCATGTGTTCATCATCCACATTCTAAAAGCTAACGACCAATCCAATTCAGAATACTTGCACTGACCATTAAAGGAAAGCTTTGGAAAGTTCCCCAACTCCCAGAATCTGTAACTAGTGAACACTGTGGCTATGTTTTATGGAAGATTCTTGGAGCTGTCATCTAAGCAAAATAATGCTCTCAATCTCTGCTTTAAAAGTCCCAAAACACCTTCAATCCTGATACTTCAGGGTACCGCTCCTGCTATAGGAGCCTCTTCTGCACAAGACTATGGATTCCAACTTTTGGGGGAGCCTGACCAGGTTCTCCCTGGAGCAAACATGGTTCTCCTATATACTGAAGACTACAGAGCTTACTTGTCCCATGGAGGTTGTGAAGATTCATACCACCTCCTTCCTTACTACAATTTCTTTGGGCAGGGAAACACCCACCTATTTCTTGATCAGGATACTCTATGGTTGATCTCTCTTTCACTGTACTGTTTTTCCTGCTTTTTGTCCCGTTTTAATGAATTCTCGTTTTATTTAAACTAGTAATCTGCCAGAAACAGGTTTTATCTGCAACTACAGTGGTGTCTTGAGATACGGGTTCTTTGTGTCACTAAAAACTCAAGATACGAAAGAGAAGTCCGTCTGGGGCACAATGCACCATGGGAATGGAAAACTTCCACAAAAACTCAAGATACGAAAATTTCCTATGGAATGCCCCAAGATACAAACATTCTGTGGAAGACTTCAATTCTCAGGGTGCACTGCGCCCCATTCGGATCCATGATAGGAAAATTTTGTGATACGAAACATCCCAAGGAATGAATTAATTTAGTATCACAAGATACTGTATACAGGGGGAAACAAATCAAACAGATAAACAAGAGGAACTGCTAGTACGCCAGCATTGCTGTTACTTTATGCTGCCTTAAAAGCAAAATCACAGCTTATAATGCCACAATAACTATCATGGCACCCATTTTAAAGGACATGAACTGTCATGTCCACATGTATGTGGTCCTTCATATAAAGGAAAACACTTAACCAAGATAAAACCCTCTAGTGAAAAATGTGAGCTACATAGACTGTCAGTAAATGTATTTATATCCTGATAGACAGATAGCTATTTCCAATTGCATATCCAACATGTTACCCTTTATGAAAGCATAGGCACAAGGCTTAGTTTTTTAAAAATCCTCCTGAATCAACAAACATGCTGCTCAGTTCACAGGCTGGCTGATTAATTCTGTATGCTTCATTCTACGGCAGCTTAATGCTGTGCCTGGCTGGATCTATAGGGGAGTAGAACGTTTGCTTCAACCTTTCAATCTCTGATTGGGAAAGTTATCACCGGGCTCAACTACCGTAACTACAGCTGAACTCTTTTATAAATAAATAAAATGTAAATTTGCTGTTTTAGCTCCCATCCCTTGGAAGCGGCAGCAAATCTGGGAAACAACTCTTGGCCCTGCAGAGGTGCCCGCCCTGTTGTAGAGTTTAGGTGCATTTTGTGCAGCTTTCATGTCTTCCACAGGTTCATTTTGCAGCACACAATTTCTCCAGCACCACAGCCATCAAGTTAATGGGTTCTGCTGCAGCACCCATTTGTGACAGATTAGTTCTAAACTCTGATGGATTAAAAGACTTGACGATCTGCCACGTCTCACCTGAAAGAACGTGGGGATCTGAAGAGGCTGGGATGGCATGGTTCAAATGCAGCATGTTAAAAGAAGCAATCATTTATGTGGAATGATTCACAGGCTCGTCCAGTGAATAAGCTCATGTTATGTACAGATGTCGGGAAAGTCTCTGTACTGCATGAACATAAACCAACCAACAAACATAAATGCCCAACTGCTTCTATCATTATGTTGCCTACCTGACCAGAAGCTGGACAGAAGCATCATCAATGCACCCATATAATGTGATTATTTCCGCAGTTGTTGCATGGAATGGGTACCAATGGGCAACTTGACTGTGACTTAATCCTGGGAAGAATATGTCATGCCGTTCCACGGACAAATGAGTAATCTCACCTTAAGGGTAAAAAGCCTTAACCGGTAATCATCCGCTTGTATGACTCTGTTAACAGTGATTTCAATTTCTTCATAGGTAACTTCATTTTCTGGCCAGTATTCAGTGCATTTCTGGGAAAAATATATAAACATAGATTTAAAAAAGCAGATAGTTAGCCAAAGCAATTCTTCGCTTGTACCCAAAGGGGGTAAAGCATTTATTTTAAGTGAATTCTGGGTACAGTTTTGTTTTAAATCAGATAAAATATGAGATGTAACCCCAAAGGAGGCAAATGGTTCAAAGAGCAACTTCCAATTGTCAACTTTTGCCTTTAAACAACATACAATGAAAACTGTTTTTGAAATTTTCTAGCAGCTAGAACCGATACTTGGAGAACTACATAAAACTGAAAATTCCTACCTAATCTTATTTTCTAATTAGAGCGATAAAAGTTGAAATTCAGCACAACTCCCTTTGGAATACAGAAGATGCTTTCTTTCAGTCTGGGCCTGACATTAGATCTGTGCTTTAAAATATACCCAACACTTTCCCTCTGCTTTTAAAAGTTGGCTGGGGTCAGTTTTGAAAACATCTCCAATGGAAAAAACATAAACACTTATGAAGGAGGAAAATGTTTGAAATGTAAACAGGATAACACCCATCTAAAACCAAAACAGCAATCAGGCACATGGATGATCTGGAACTAAAATGTGTCCAGTCTCATAGAATTCTATATCTCTGTTGGACTTTTATGATCATTTTGGCACTTCGCCATTCCAAAACATATCTAAAGTAAGCCGATATAAGAGAAAACACAATTTGTAGCACCCAGTTTGGTATCATGATCAGGAACACATGCCCCTCTCTATTTTGCTGGTCTGTAACTCCCATCATCCTTCATCCTTGAGTTTCATTTGCAAATGAAGGCACAGAAATTCACAATATTATGATCCTGGCATGGGAGTTCAACTGCTGTGCCTTGGCCTCCAGCAGAAATTTAACAAGTGAGGGCTAAACAAAATTCGGCTGAAGAAAGCAGCCCTTCAAAGATCTAAATTGTCCTGCAGCACAAACTGTTGCTAATCTTTCAAATCAATGTCACACCACCAGTTTGCACCATCAGGAGGCTATGTCACTAGTGTTTCTTGTGACAAATGTTTATAAGTTCTGTGTTATCGCTCATCTCCTGCCATCTCCTCTTTGCTATAACTGCATATCCATCCATCTCAACAAAAATAAAATAAAATCCTGTCAAATGTGCTAGTAGCTAACTATAGCCCAGACTTCAGCTAAAATGAAGTAAAAACTCCCACACTTTTCCGTGGGCTGTCTGTCAGTTCAGATTAGACTCGACAAGAGTGCTAAAATACTGAGCCACTAATCCTTGCATTATTAGAGTTAATGTATGTAGCAGGAACACAAAGACTTTTTTTCCCTAGCATCACAGCAGAACAAAGGGTTCAGCTCTGCATCACCAAGACATAGTATTCATACAGTAATTTGAAGCAGGGTGAAAAATGAGGAACATCGGAGCAAGAATGACAGTGAGAAGGAGCCTGTTGCCTATACTTAAACTGAGGCTTACAGCACAATCTAATTTTTAAAATAGGAGGTATCAATGAAAAACTAGGCTTAATTGTACCTTTTGTTAATGCAGAAACAGTTGGAATCTACTAGACTTTTGTGCATTCATGAACAAGGTCTAACCAAATATGTCTTCTGGAGGAAATGTGTGTGAATGGGCAATACATCTCTAAACATACACAATCCTGGGTCTCCTTGGGGGACATCTATGCAGACATAGATTAGACCAGGGATGGCAAATCTGTGGCAAGCGTGCCAAAGGTGGCACGTGGAGAGCTTTCACCTGGCACGCAACATGTTCCCTGCCCCCCACTTCCCCCTCCACTGGACCAGCCATGAGGAATTTGCAGTGGGGGAAGTAGGGGGTCAGGGAGCATGTCGCGTGCCAGGCCAACCCTGCCGCCGCCATCCCCATCCCCATCATCGCCCCGCCCCCTGCCACCGCCCCCCTGCCCCCCACTGCCGCCAATCCTGCCCCCCCCCCGCCGCCGCCCTCATCACCGAGTTTGGGCACTCGGTGTCAAAAAGATTTGCCATCCCTGGATTAGACTGAAAGGAAAAATGGTAGCTGACCACAGTCCATTGAGCCCTCTGCACAATGCAAGAATCTGATTTGTGGAAACAGTAGTTACCAAGGAGCACAGAGAACGGTCACACTCAGTATTACCTCATTCATCTCTTCTATATTGGTAATCATGACAATAATGGGAGAATGCTCCTGCCACACCATTCTCCAGAAATCACTGACGGTATTAACTATGGGTCCCTGAGTTGCAATGTACACCTTTTCTTCTCCTCTATAGCCCTGCCAACAAAGAAATGAGGGAACATTAGTGTCAACACACACACACACACACACACACACACACACACACACACACACACACACACACACACACACACACACACACACACACACACACGTATACCTCATTCTTGCTGTCTTCACCCACTGACTATTGATTGACAAATTAGAACAGATACGTGCATGCTCTCACTCACTTGCGCACATACAAAGATACACACAGACCAAGGACAGAAGGCACAACTTCAGTTTTTACAAGTAGTGATGGTTGCTATGGCAATGAAAGACATTTACTTTATGCAAAAGGTACGGTTAAGCAAAGCTAAATTCTTCAAGGCTTAATACTGCATAACTAGAATTGTGAAGGCCTTTTTTAAAAAACCCAAAACTTTATTTCAGCTATTTTTTTTTAATAAAAAGGGAGATCTTTTTTCCCCCTTTGATTTTTTTTTCTTATGGAATGCTGCATCTTTTGGCAAAGCACTCTTTGGATGCTTTGCCGGATTCCATAAGCTCCATCAAGGGCAGTTAAGATGGAGAACATTCAGTATTCAAGACCAACAGCAACTGGCAACCCCCAATAGCTGCAAACACATTTTAAGTCAGTTAAGATTTAACAGTTCTATTTATGCACATGCGTACATGCACAGGAGTAAGTGGTGGCACTGAAGTGATCACCAATGGAATTCTGCAGATGTCCAGGACAAGCGGAAGCCAAGCACACAATTGTAACAAAGAAACCATATAGGATGGCTTTGTTCTTACCCTGATGTAGTTGGCATTGATGTAAGAGCTCAGGGGATCATCTTCACCATCTGATGTAAGGCACACTCTGCTGTGAGGATCTGGAAAGGAGAAACCAACAGTAAAGAGTTACAGGTTTAAAGAAAGGATGAGAATTTTCTCTCTTTTGTCAAGTATACAGATACTCACAATACCAAATAGGGATAAGGCCACAAACCCCAGCCTTTTATCAAGAATCACTTGCAGATTTGGTCTTGAGAACATGAACAGCAATCGTGCTGATTCAGATCAGACTCTGGAAGTCATTTATTAAACATAATTTTATCACCCTTAGAAATCTTAAACAAACAATGATTTGTTATCTTGACTGTTAAACATAAATACTTTTTTCTTTAGTAACAATTAGTATTTCATGTGGCTTTAATCTGTCACTTTAGGGGTTGGATTTTTACCTTTTTTTACCATTTTACTTGCTTTAAAAAAATAAAAATTGTTGTAAAGATTTATCAGTTTTGTGTGACAATTAACAAAATTAATTTTAAACATTGCTCTTTGTATTTTAACACCAATGGCCAGTATCTTATAGTTTATGTATGCTGGATAAGTGCAGACTAAATCACAATGGCAAACTGGTGCTAGTTAAACAATTGCTATTTGCATGCCAATAGTCTATAATCCACACAATCCTTCATTTTGGTTCCCACAATAGCTTTCAAAGTATCACAGGGAAATCCATAAGTGGGAATCATTAGTATTCTACTAATATAGTATTCTGCTTCTATAGTATTAGTACCTATCTAACATGTAGAGATAGAGGCTTACCTATCTGAACATGGATTTGTCAAATCTTCTTTCAAAGTCATCTTAACTTTAGCTATTAGCATCATCTGCTCTGTTAGAAAATAGGTAATGCCAATGCTAACAAAGCAAGGTGTTCCAATACTAATTACTGCAATGTCTCAACTGCTGTACTATAATCACCTTTCCAATCTAAAAGGCTCTTCTTCCTTCTTCCTTTTGTATCACTGTTCTAAGGAGTCTGTGTTCTGTTGCTGCCTGTAGTGAATACCGGTGAGCACAGTGGTCGGCTCTAGAGATGGACATGAATAGCGAACCAGCAGTTCATGATGGTTCGTTTCTCGGCTGAACGGTATTTGGCGCTTGCTAGACCTGCCTACTCCTGCAAGCACCCACTCAGAGGTGGCAATTGCCAAGAAATGAACCAGCCCCAACTGCTGGTTCATGCCCATCCCAGAATTAGTGCAAAGGTAAAGATGTCCCTTTGCATTGCTCTGGGTACCTGCAATATTTTCCTGATACTGAACAATACTATTTGGATCCGAGCCCCCTGAAATCTGCGATTTATTCTTTTGCTAGGCTGGTACTTTGAGACCAAAGCATGAAATAAAGTGGGGTGGGGGAGATAGTACATCAAGTAATGAGTTAACTGAGAAGTGATCACCTCAAAAAAAGTTTCTTTTAATACCCCAAACAGATGTGTAAATCTAAAAAAGATATTTCCTACAAATGAAATATAAATTAACTGAATTAAAGACTATTATCATTTCTCCCACTAACTGCAATTAACTGTGGAGTTTCAGGCAACTGATCATTAAGTTAAGTGCCTGTTTTTACCTTTCAGCTCTAACTGGAGCGGGCATCTGTTTTAGGCAATCTTAAATATTTCAACCTCCCACCCTTCCAAGCAACATATTATGCTTTGCAGAAAACATCTTTAATCCGGTACGTGCTGTTCTCTAGTATGAAGTCAACAGCTATACAATTATTTCAGGTAAACTATACAATCTCACTAGAAGATAAAGTGACTTAACAAGAGCTATCATACTTCAGAGGAAGTTGAGACTCACTTGGAAAGCCAATAAAGTTAGGAAAAGTGGAAGGAAGCAGAAAAAAAAGAGGAAGGCCTTGTCTCTAACATGGAGGGAGTCCATAAAGGAAACCAGAGCTTTTTGTTTGCAAGATCTTTATGGGTACATAACAAGGAAACAGATCAAGTCCTCAAAGCCATAGACAGGTGATTTGTAGTTACGGTACATTCAATGACATTCCCCTCATTTACTGGCATGAGTCCATGACTGTGCAGGATTGCTTGTCACTCCAAAACACAGGGAGCAGGGGTGCCTTGTATGCCTGTCCCCATCAAAGCCACTGACGACTGCTAGCAAGGCCTGGCAAAATGAGCATGCCTTGGTATTTATTTAACTAACTTTTTCTCTCCTCTTTCAACACTTTCTTGCATTTCCAGGTATCAGAGACTATATGTTTTCTGAAGACAAATTCTTCTTGCTTATGATACAAGATCAGGAACCGTCATTCCAGCTAGCTACTATAATTTTGAGAGTTGTGGTTTTTAAAAAATGTAACTTTGGTCACTTTTTATCCTTCCTCACCCAAAGAAATCCAAGGTCCACCTTGTGATTCCCTGTCACCTAGCTAAAATAATAACACTGCAGTTTAGTCACCTGAGTACCTGACAGAGTGGATCTTCCAGAGGTCAAATGAGGCCTGAACTACCAGAATGTCACAGGCGCTCTCACTTCAGGTGGCCACTCCCAGGAAGGCCCGGAAATCGATCACTTGAAACTGGGCCTTCTCTGTGGCCAGCCCTACACTTTGGAAGAAACTCCCGCATGTCATTCGCCTTGGACAGTCCCTGCCAGCCTTTTAAAAAGTGTTTAAGACCTTGCTATTCAGAGAGGCATTTAGTGGCCATTAGGTTTTTTTTTCTGGGTTGTTGTTATTGTTCTGTTCTGCCATCTTGCTGAGTATTATTATTATTATTTGTTTGTTGTTTTTGGTTGATGTTTTTGATGTTTGTGTTTAATTGTTATATGTGATTGTTGTACTTAATTTTTTTAATTAAATAATATTATAATTTTAGAATACCTAACTATGAAGATACGCAGAATGAAAGAAAGGGTTTAAGGTCAACGAGAAAGAGGAGGAATGGTTTGAGAAGCTACTGAATTATATGAGTATGTTTGACCAATTTGGGGTAATTAAAACGTTAAAAGCTAAGTAAACCTTGCGGATTGTTAATTGTTAATTTATATAGAGTTGTACATATTGTTATATTGTTAATTTGAATTTGTTTTATTATCAATGTATATCCAATGTATCAGATGCCTGGGGGTCACTGTTTTTGTCTGGGGTGTTGGTGATTGGTTTTATAATAAAATTTAAAAAAAGCAAAAAAAATATGTGATTGGACTCACTAAAGTGCTGCACCAGCTTTCCATGTAAGCTTTCCTCCTTTATCAAGTACAAAAAGATAAGAAAAGTGTGCTATTTATATACCATAGGGCTTCAAGTGCTCTCTGGATGATTTACAATTAGCTTCCCTCCCGCAAGCTGGATACTCTCAGTTTATTGACCTAGAAAGGATGAAAGGCTGAGTCAACCTTGAGCTGGCTACCTGAGCCCAATGGGATCAAACTTAGGTCATGAGCAGAGGCTTGACTGCAATACAGCAGAGGTTCCAAGAATATAATAGCAATAGTCTTAGAACTGCGGAGCTGGAAGGGACCCCCATGGACCATGGAGTCCAGCCCCTGATGAGAAGGCAGAGTGGGGGAACCGAACTCTGAATCTCTGGCTCTGCAGCTGGAGACCAAAAGCACTGAGCCATTCAGCACTTCTTGAGTAATTCTACCATTTTTCAACACTTCTGGAAAAACATATCAATATCAGCCCGTCTCAAGTCCCAGTTTTTAGAGAAAGATGGAGCATAAATTCAGAGTCAAGGGACAAACAAACATAGAAAATCTCTGCATGGTTCTCAAAATGCTTTAAAGAAATCTCAGGTGAAGACCGGCTATGCCATTAATCTGGTGCTTACTTGGGAGAATTGTTTTGTAGCGATTCTTTCGGACCAAACCAGGAATATCATATTCCTTTGGATCAACAAAGTTCATTGGAATTTCCTGTTGGAAAATATGTAACAAAGATCATTGATAAGAGTTCCAAGACAATAATTAGGGAATCTCTTAAGAAATGATTAGTAACTTCTTAATCTCATTATATCTTGAATAGAGAAAGCACTGGCTGCAAAGGAATTAGATCAGACTTTTGACATTTCTAATATATTTTTTAAAACTTCCAAATTGCAATTGATCAGCTTCTTTTTTGGTACAAAAATGTGACAATCATAATGCTTCGGAAAACAAATTTTAGTTGTATGTTATAGCCTCCACGGTGACTAAAACCACAGACTGCAAACCTGCACAGCTTGATTAAATTGGAAGCATTACACAGTCAGATATTGACTTTGGTATGATTTGAAGAGCAGCCATTTTAGCTCAAATGACTTCAGAGACCACCTAATTCAACCTAGAAATGAATCAGAATTTAACTTCAGAAATCTGAAGCCTCCGACTTCCCAATAACTTTGTTATTAAACAAATTGTTTTTTTTCTTTATTCATGTCTGAAGCACCAACAAATTACAGTATATTGACAGATAAACATTCACTACTAAGCATAATATAAGAAAGTTATAAAGGTACCTTTTTGGTCAAAAATAAACAAACACCTATAAATCTTGACTATTTGACAGAACTGGGTGCAAACTGCAGACACATCTGTCTCTTCTCATGGGTACATATAACATGTGGTTGAACAACAGGAGACTTTTCTGTATATAGAACTTTTCAGGGGAGGGGGCGGAACAAAGCAAAGTGTTCTGCTTACATACCATCTTATAGTGCTTAAAGCACCCCCTGGATGCTTTACAATTTTAATTCTGCAGTTTATACACACACACACACACACACACTGCCCCCACAAGAGAGCTGGGTAGTCGTTTTACTGACTTCGGAAGTATAGAAGGCTGAGTAAACTCTTTGCTGGCTACCTGGGATTGAACCTCAGCTTGTGAGCACAATTATAGTAGCAGTACACCAGTTTAACCAATTTAACCACAAGACTCCTCAGAAAGTTGCTGACATTCTTATCACACATACTCCTCCCAGAATGGGAGTGAGGGCAGTAACTTTGTTATGAAAACTTTATAGAAAATGTTTCTAGGACTGAAACCCTACACCTTCAAGACTTTTTAGCTGGCATCAGCTTTTGTGGACTGTAGGGGTACGTTGCTCTTCCTTCCTCCCCACCAGAGAAAGAGAGGAAAAAATGCAGCTCACCTGGAGGAGCTGGGTGCTAACCTCTTCTCTTAAAGGTTACAGTCCCTGACCAGAGCCTGGGGATTTCACCTAAATCTACTGGGTCCAGCCCTGAAACTCCGGAGCTGCACTTGTAAGTCTTTTGTTTTTTAACTTAGGCCCTTAGGGCTATAACAGATGACTTCAGGTAACAGCTGCCCCTTCAGAAGTGTTTGCTTTCCCTGGATTTTGTGGGTGATTTTGTTTGTTTACACCTATCCCTAAGAACAAAACCTACACAGTTTCAGGGCCACTGTAAAGGTTCAGGAGTTATAATTAAAACCAAAATTGGGTTTCCGATGATTTTGTTATTAGCTTGATTCTCAGAGAATAGGGTCACAGAAAGGTAAAGTGCTTACACCTGGTGCATGGATGATATCTCCTAGAGGCAAGCATGCCTAATGCACAATGTGGACCTTGTGCAGAATGAAAGAATTAAGGTTTTGTCACTTAAAAAACCAACTACCCCTCCTCAGCACTTTTAGTAGGCATTGCAGGAAGTTCTGTATTTTGAAAATACACCTGCACACACAGAGAACAGTAATTAATGCAACCGCAGAGCCCTATTGGGTTCAACCCCCTCCCCCAGCCAATAAAAAATGGGTAAAGAGTATACAAGAAGACTAACTTTGCACAGGATTATTATGCAGTGAGGGGTGTGTGTGCGTGCGGCAACTCCCTCCCAAACTGTTTTTCCTGGCAACATATAGGTTGTGTATGTCCCTGCTTTGCCTGCTCATAAATAAAACAATGTGAAGTGTTTGACCTCGGTTGTAGAACCCTACTTAATTGGTTGGAGGATTAATCTGGGTGGCCATCCTGCCCTGATCACACCTCAGCAAGTATTGGATTTCTCCACCAGTGCTGGCCATTTCCAGAAGCTTTCAGTTATGTTGCTACTGCTGCTGCTGCTGCAGCTGTTGACACCCGGGCCTCTGCTGCCACAAGCACAATGAGTACAAAAATGCATCAAAAACATATGGGCTAGGAGGTACTCCTAAAAGCATCCTGCACCAAGATAACAAGGGCAGCCCTGGTGGGAAGCTGGGGCTGCCACTCACACACCGCAGGATGACTATTTCTCCATAAGATGCTGGTGAGTGACTGCCAGTCACAGTTGATCACAGGCACGGATTTCCTATCCAGACCATGGGGGTTGCCCATGAAGTCTGGAAGATCCGTTCCCACTTTCTCTGTTCACTGACTGGGAGATATCAGGATATACATTAAGTATTTCAATGTCAAGTATCTTGCCTAAAATTGAGTTGTCTTTTGCAGGTAGAAGAACTGATGCACGGGACCTACTTCAGCTTTGTTGTCAGGAAAAAGGTTGCACTGGCCCTTATTCCTGCACAATGCTTGTAACTGAACTATGATTTATATGCTTGATAAATAGATGTCCAAACTGGTGCCAATTTGCCAATTTGATGTGACCCTGCCTACTCTGATCCTTGATCCTCCTCTGCACCCATAGTTCCATCCACTAGAATATAGCCCCCAAACCCTTCCCAAATGGGAATTCCCCAGGCTGAGAAGGTTTCAGCTTGGGGGGTGCCCAGAGACAGGGCTGGGTTGCATGGATAAGGGGATACACTTTATCTAAGGCAGCTTCCTTGAAACTTTAAGCTTTGAAGCTGAAGGCTTCTGCATCCTGATGGATATTCAGTTTGTCATAACAAAGATGTTGCCTTCATGTGAATTTTGGTTTAGTTGGGCCAACACAGCTTTGGTTGCATAAGTGTTATCAGCTTTTGTCTTGAGAATGGGATGTGCTTTGTACTTACGAAAAACTCTGTCTGGAGTACAAAAGAATCTAATGCTTTCTCATGCAACACCTCCGCAGTGAGAACATTTGATGCTGTCTGGAGGTATTCTTGAGCTGACTCTTCCCTTGGAGACATGATATACCCAAACCCTTGCTCAGTACAGCCTGGCGTGCACATATCCAAGGTGAGTGAAACGTTGGAACCCCTCCTGCACAAGAAAAGCAAGACACACATTCCATCAGCGGTGACGTTGCAATAAGATAACTCAAACAGTTTCACTTCCCTTGTTTACTAAACACAAGTAAATCATATAATCTATGACAAGCTAGTATGGAAGAGAAAACTCATCGTACATTCATAGTAAAACTGATGCAGCAGTCCCTGATTTGGGACTACTGCAGACAGTTTTATTTATTATTTATCTAAAACTGGTATACCCTACCTGTCACCTCAGGGGGACTCATGGTGGGTTATAATATTAAAAACAAGCAGTATGAGGAAATAACTCCTGCAATAAATTATTGCAAATCTTTTAAAAAGAATGAAATGGATTCCAGATTAAAAGATAATAGACAGAAATAGTTTAAAACCATTCTAAAATGTACTCACACACACACACACACACACACAAAGTGACAGTGACAGTAGTACTTTTCAAAACAATACTGAGTATAAAAAGCATAAGATGCTGGCCTTCTTTGCTAAGTTTCCTCAACACCAAACAATCTGTACTTTAAAGCTTTGCCCATTTTCCTGGTTGAAAAGCAGCAGCAGGGCTCCCTGCGACTTTTGCTTTTTCTAACTAACAGCTCTATGGGATGATTTTATTTGAAGATCAAGGATCTAATGCTTTGGACACCATGCTACATCCTACCCTTGCCTTCTTCCAGATGCCAATCTATCACTTTTCACTGGAGGTAAAAATTACAGAAGCAGCACCTCACTTAGTCTGGTCTATTCCAGTAGAGTGAACACCAACTGGAGCTACAGGAACAGGTAAAGGCAACAGGGAACGGACATGAGAGGAGAGAGTTCTTCTATTTTCTTTCTTGAAAGTGATATCCCTGCTTTTCAAACCAGCCCATTAGGACCATTACTGATCAAAACATAAATGGCAGGAGATCCTACCACTTAATAGCACAGTGGCAAATAAACTTGACAGATCAACCACTTTCATTAAAATGGACAGTTAAGTTTTATTTGGTAGGTGACATTCTGTTTGTTTGTTTTTTTTTAAAAAAAAGATTAGCACAGACCATCCTTCTGCAACAAGGTTATACAAGGGACACATGTGGTAATACTGGGAAAGGCAGTGGCGTAGCTATGGGTGGCAAGGGGAGGACATTTGTCCCCAGGTGCAGAATCTGGGGGCACCAAATTGGGTGCCAAACAGCTTCCCGCCCATGAGCCACAGGAAGGTGTGTTATGGGTGACCTACCAGGGCCAGCGTGGAAGGCTTCCCAGCTACCACTGCTGCATTCTACGTGGCACCTTAGCCCTCCCCATCCCTTGGGGGCACGGAAACTGACTTTGTCCCTGGGTGCTGAAAACCCTAGCTATGCCTCTGGGGAAAGGATGAATCAATAGACAAAGTAACTACTGATACTACTGCTTTTGCTTTGGGAAAAATACAATGGTTAACCAGGTTATTAATAGTTTGTAGACATGGGCACGACCAGAAAAAATGATGTTTCGAGTTTTCGTTTGTCAGAACGGGTCCATTTCGGGTCGTTTCCGTTTGTCGCGAAATTTTTCAAAAATTTGTTGTTTCCGTTTGTCGTTTGTCGTTTCCACCGCGATTTAGCGCGATTTGACTTCCCAGAGCATAGGGGCGTCCCGCAATCAGGGCTGGCGCTAGGTGTTTTTGCGCCCTTGGCGGCGGGCGGGGCGGGCGGAGGGTGGGGCGGGCGGGCGGCGGTGGTGGAGGGCCATGGGCGGGCGGCAGCTGCGGGCGGGCGAGTGAGCGGGCGGCGGCACGGGCCGCAGGCAGGTGGCGGCGTGGGCGGACGGGCGAGTGGGCAGTTAGGATATCACTTAGGATAGAGGTTCTGTTCTTGGCTTGCACACCAAATGCGTGTGTGTGCAAGCAAATTGAAGTTGGGAAAATAGAAAATAAATGGTAGTATATAATATATTTTTAAAATAAATCCACACCTCCCACTCCCAGTCGAACCTCCCCCTTTATCCAATATCAGAAAAAAATCCTCACAAACTGCCAGAGAAGAAATAAAGAATAAACTGCTATTCCCTTCAGCAGACAAAGCTGCAGGGAATCAAAGAAATTATTTTCTAAATTCACTTCCCTCCCTGCCTGCCTAACTTAAATCCTAAAGCCTCCAGCCTCCCTCCTCAATCTCGATCGGATCACACCAGCACCAGCAGCCAGCCCTCCTCCCTCTACCACATCCATACACCCGACTGCGATTTCTGGAAGGTGCCTCGGCTTTTTATGCCCTCCGAGACATCCAGAAGTGTCAGTCAAAAACCTGGCGATGCCATTGGTGGAATAGTTCAAACAATTTGCATGGTCCCATCCCATGCCCAGCCCAAATGGGCAGGTCTAAAAAAATAAAAAATAAAATAAAATAAAATAAAATAAATATGACGTTTTATTGCTATAAAAAACCCATTGCTGCTACTATAAAAATTCAGGCATTTAAAATAAATAAATTTCACATGTTTCTGTGGTGATTTGGTGTGTTTTTTGACCACGATTTCAAAAGAAAAATTGTGGTCGCCATTTTGGATTCCCCCCCCCACTGCATGGCATGCAGCGAGACAGACGACGAGGATGACCCCCCCCCCCAGCCTGGTGCAAGCAGCCCAGGACAGGAGAAGGGGGGAGGCCGGGGCAGGCATATTTTCGCCTGCTTTTTTGGTTTTTTTTTAAAAAAACTTTTAAAAACTTTTTCTGTATTTTGCATCGCGCAATCGCCGCGATGCCACAAACGGAAACAAAAAACCCGACCAAATTTTTCTTTTTTTGGTCCGAGTTCGAGTTCTGACGGCTTAATTATCGTTACCGTTTCCGTTACATAACGGAAACGATAACCGAAAACGGAAACGACAATTTCGCCAAGTTGTGCCCATGTCTAATTGTTTGTTTGATGCACATAGAATGTCTAAACTTTCACCTTCCAGTAACAAGCTGACGTGGCTCACAGTGCAGTATCCTACCTTTCTTGCAGTCCCACAGATTTAACGGTCAGGGTTGCTGGATCTGTCTCTGCTTTCATGTCCATCACACAGTCAAAAACGGGTGTCTCTGGCACTGGGTCGAGATCAAGGAAGTCATCCTCATTCTTGTCCTCAGTCCATTCTGAGTAGGTGAATGAAGGCTGCCGGCTTACAGACTGGCGCCTGTCTTCTTGAAGGGGGAATGGGGGATTTGGATGGGGTTTTAGAAGATACCAAACCTATGGGGAAAGAGACAGCATTTAAAGCTTTCTGCATGTCAAGTAAAAGATGGTTATGAGTGCACGTTTGAAAGAGGGTGTGTCTTTTTCGTGTTCAATGGATTCATTATACTTCTGCATAATAGAACTGGCCTAAAAGGCAACAGGAAAATGACATACAATGCTTTCTTATGAGTGTCACAAGAGAAATGGCTATTATGTTTTCATACGGAGACAGAAGGCTTTATGGAACCTACTCGGCACAGGCACTGAATAGAGTGGAGTCATTCCATGCTCTGGAAATCTGTACTGATGCCAGCAGTGAAAGCACTTCCTCTTTTGATACAATGCCTGACTGTCACTGGATTCTCAAAAATAATGTGTAAGCCCAGGTTGTAGGCTATGACTATTCATGAATACTACAGAGGGGGCATCTCCTCCTGACATGCCAATGGTTATTCATAGAATGATAGAATCATAGAGTTGGAAGAGACATCAAGGGCCATCTAGTCCAACCCCCTGCCATGCAGGAATCCCATCACAATATTTTCGACAGAGGGCCATCCAGCCTCTGCTTAAAAACCTCCAAAGAAGGAGATTCCACCACCCTTTGTGGCAGCATATTCCACTGCCGAACAGCTCTGTCATGAAGTTCTTCCTAATGTTCAAATGGAATCTCTTTTCCTGTAGATTGAAACCATTGCCCCGAGTCCTAGTTTCTGAAGCCATGGAAAACAAATCAGTTCCCTCTTCAATATGACATCCTTTCAACTATTTAAACATAGCTATCATATCCCCCCTCAGCCTTCTTTTAGAGAGGCTAAACACAGGGCCGGCGCTTCCATTAAGGCAAACTGGACAGCCTGCCGCCCCCCCGGCCACCGCCGTCCGTCCCCCCTGCCCGCCAGCCGCCCGTCGTCGTCCGCCCATCGCTGCCCCCCGCAGCCCGCCTGCCGCCTCTCGCGCCCATCTCTGCCCACCCCCGCACCTGTTGCCGTCCCCTGCCATCCGCCCCCCGCCCCCACCACCACCATCCTGCCCCCTCGCTGCCCATCCCACCCCCACCACCCCCTCGACTAGGGCGCAAAAAAACCAACTAGCACCGGCCCTGGCTAAACATTCCCAGTTCCCTAAGCCGTTCCTCATAAGATATTTCCTCCAGACCCTCAACCATCCTGGTCGCCCTCCTCTGCACCCGCTCAAGGTTGTCAATATCCTTTTTAAACTGAAGCGCACAGAACTGGACACAGTACTCCAGGTGGGGTCTGACCAGAGCAGAATAGAGTGGGACTATCACTTCCCTTGATCTAGACACTATGGTTCTGTTGATGCAACCAAGAATTGCATTGGCTTTCCTGGCCACCACATCACACATTTATTATAAAAAGGGATCACCCACTGCCTTTTAACCTGCCTTATTTTTGCCCCAGATAAATGGATTTTCATGATCTTTTAAAAATGTGCTTGCACAAAGGCAAGAGGACAAAAGAAATACAGTGGTACTTTGTATAAAGGAATTAATTTGTTCCACATGAAATTATGTTAAGCAAATTTTCCTTTATACAAATTTCCCATAGGAATGCATTGAAAACAGAGTAATCTCTAATCACGACCATTTTTATGTCGTACGGATTCGCCCCATAGATGATTCTGTTAAGCAAATTTCCCCTATCTCCAGAATTTTTTATGTTGTACAGATTTTATGTTATACAAACCTTTTGTTATACAAGGGTCCACTGTACATGTATACACCATAAAAGGTGACAATAATAATTATGTATTGTCAATTACATGTTGTCACATCAGGCGAGATTGGATGTGCTCAGGGCATCTAGGCAGCTGTGTTGTCAAGTAGATTCTGACTAATGGTCAAAGGTTTTCTAAATATTCTAGGAACTGGGTAACTTGCCCAAGGCTATACAGGCTGGCTCTTCTACAAGGGACAGTAGGGAATCAAATAAAGGCTAAGCTGGGATTTCTAATGTAGAGTCTACTCATTCAAAACATTTTTGTCCCCCTTTACCCTGTATGTAAATGAGTTTCAGCTCCTACAGCCTCAGGACCCTTGGGGAGATGAGGGCCACCACATGTCTGTTGGACCCTTGCCCTTCCTGGCTCATAAAAGCTGCCAGAGAGGGTCTGGCAGACTGGTTAGGAAGAGTAGTGAATGCCTCCTTGCAACAGAAGGCCTCCTTGCAACAGGGCAAGATTCAGGCATGCTCGTAGAAGGCAATAGTAAAACCACTGTTAAAAAGGTCCTCTTTAGATCCAAAAATACTGAACAATCACCGACCGGTATCTAACATCTCATTCTTGGGAAAAGTATTAGAGTGGGTTGTGGCCCCACAGCTCCAGAGGTTTCTGGATGAGGAAAACTACCTGGATCCAGCTCAGTCTGGCTTTAGGCCTGGTTATGGGACTGAGACAGCATTGGTTGCCTTGGGAGATGACCTACACAGGGAAATGGATAGGAGATATGTGTCCCTTTTGGTTTTACTGGACCTTTCAGCTGCTTTTGTCACTATTGACCACAGCATTCTCCTGACTCATCTGTCTGAAATTGGACTTGGGGGCTTCAGTCCTTCCTGCAGGAGAGAATGCAGAAAGTGGTGCAACTGCTGGCAAATTCTCTCATCAACAGCCCATTCACTATAATTTGAACAGTTTGTTTTAAAAATGTAGTAACCCTACTTAGGAACTTGACAAAAGCTCATCTGTTAAGATCAGCCATGCTTTAACCATGGTTAAAATGGGAACCAGAAATTAGGTTTGCAGAAAGCAGTATCAAAAATTCTGGACACTGAGGTAAGAAATGTTTAGTACTAAGGAACTAGCAAAAAGCATATCCTCCACTATTAATAAATGCTCATGTGTAGAGACTGTGTATCCAGTTCTTAATTTAGTAAATGATTCATTGGACTTTAATTAAAGTGCTACTTTCAGCTCAGGAAGCCTGCTCCTGGTCTACTCTTCCTCAGCTCCTACATATAGTTGGGAGGAATGAAGCAGAAATCTGTGACCAAAGAGCCACATTAAAATACATTCTCAGATTGACCTGCCCCCTACTGGAGGATTCGAGGTACATCTGACTTCCATAACCAGAGAAATGCCCACACTCTTCTATTTATGATGAGTAAACCGTTACATTCTGTTCTTCTATCCTAATCAAATTAAGCTAATAGGTTTGAAGAGAGCAATGCTGCTCAACCGGCAGCATAGCTATCACTTGTGGGATGCAGGTTTTTCGTAACAATGGCCAACTTAGTGGAATTATTTCAGTCTATTTATGTTGACTGATAACAGAAATGTCGCAGTTTCCATATCCTTAAATGTTACAACAGATGATAACTATAATAACAGAATGCCTTTAAACATATAAATATCCTTCTCAGGATAAGTCAACATTTTGCTTCTGTTTCGGCATTTATTTTATTTAATTATTTAATTATATTCTTTATCTAGTAAGAACATTCTTTGGCTGAAACCCTGCAGTGCATTGCAACCAGAGTAGGCCTATTGATTCAGTTAGGATATGGTGAGTCAATTCCTTCATAAGCTTCAGAACAAGAAGGCATCAAGTAGAGGGAAATTATTATTAAATTCCCTCCTTGGAGCATTCAGCAACAATCTGACTGGGGTATTGGTGGTGCGTATCCAATCTTTTCTGCTGGAAGCTTCCCAGGAAAGTTGAAAGAGGATAACCTGTGATGAGTGTACAAAGGGCATATGCATCCCAATCAACAGTTTTCCCTCATGATCTGCCACAGAGCATTACTTAACCATTTTCTTTTTTTTTTCATAGCATTTCATGATCTCTCACCACCTACACTCCATTTTCTATTCCTTGTTATTACTAAATTCATTTCCTTTACAACGAACGTATTCCATGCTTGGTCTGAAAGAAATCTCAGCTGTCTTTCTTTCTTTCCTTTTGTTCTTCCATCAAAACCTTACTAATCTTGCTAATTCTGACTTCCAGTTTCTTTCAGCCAAAACTAAACTTGGATGGTCTGTGCCTAGGCAGAAAAACCAACATCACCATCTCCCCTCAACACAGAAGTGAACTGAAATGTGCCAGGAAAGCTATGATGGACAGACCCAAAGGGGCAGCTATAAAGCATGTGCATTGCTTTTATCGTGCCAAATTTGCTCAAAGAGCCATGAGAACTCAAACTACGAGAATGGTTGTTTTATACCAGGGGTTCTCAACCTGTGGGTGCCCAGATGTTCCTGGACTGCAACTCCCAGAAATCCCTTCCAGCACAGCGAGTGGTGAAGGCTTCTGGGAGTTGCAGTCCAGGAACATCTGGGCACCCACAGGTTGAGAACCACTGTTTTATACCCTAGGCTTCCTTTAAAAATATTCATGAGTTTTTATATCACTGGTTTCTCTCACAAAAAAGAACCATGAGAACTGTATTCTAGTGGGTTACCAAAGCTTCTGCTCCTGGTCTCTTTCTTCTTCTAACTTACATACAAACCTAAGAGTTTCTAGAAGGAGAATGTTTCCTATTACTCTATGTAAAAATGGGAATATTTTGTTTCATTGGCTTATGCTAAACAAAACAAGCAAACAAACAAATCTGATGTCCCACCACCAAAGAAACATTTCTCTTTTCTCTTTCTAAAAAAGGATGTTTGAATGTTTCCAGGGGTTCTGTTGTAATATTTGTCCTTTATATATCTGCTACACTTGGTAGAAAGTGGACAGCAAAAGGGATGAGAAGATACAGAGAGTATCAGAAATTACTCCTAGCATGTTAAAAGATACAGATCAAGTGACAGTATGTCACTCTTGCAAGAGGGCATAGAGATAGACCGAATAAACTATGCAGTGCAAGCCCTATTCAGGCATGATTCAACACAGCACTATGAGCACACATTCAGAACAAAGTCTCTATCCCTTCTTCATCATTGTGTTCTTCCCAGCTTCAGTATCAGGTAGAAAGAGAAGGGTCCTGCTTGCGTTTAGGCGTTGCATGCAAGCAAGAACCCTGGTTTTCAACGATTGTTACATAGACAGCCTACTGCTGAGCAGAACTTTTCTTTTCTGTATTCAATTTTGAAGAACACAATAACAGGCAAATCTCTCCCCCCTCACACCATTAAACCTTTAAAAAATCCTTTTAACCCTTCAGTTGAACTGCTGGATAGCTCAGTGGTGCAGTCTCTGGCTGTGGAAGAAGAGGCTGGGAGTTCAATTCCCCACTGTGCCTCCTTGACAGGGGTTGGACTCCCATGATCCAAAGGAACCTTCCAGCTCTACAGTTCTAAGATGATGATGACGTCTAAGATGGTGATGACATCTTAAAAGCTCCCACACTCCTTCAACCTGAGTCCTTGTTCATGCCTTTCCTCCTCCTCCTCTCTGCTTAGTTTATTTTCTTCTTTCTTTTTAATGTGTAGGCTAATACATATTGAGTCCCCTAAGGAGATGCCAGCTCTCTCATTCATGGAAGAGGCATTCAGGAATAATTTCCATTTGCTATAGAAGAGAACCTTGCTGAGGGAAAATCAGCATGGCTTCTGTAAGGGTAAGTCTTGCCTGACAAACCTTTTAGAATTCTTTGAAAAGGTCAACAGGCAGGTGGATTTGGGTGAACAGGTGGTTACTGTCTATCTTGATTTTCAGAAGGCTTTTGACACAGTCCCTCACCAAAGGCTGCTGAGAAAATGGTATAGTCAGGGGATAAGATAGCAGGTACTCTTATGGATTGAGAACTGGCTGAGATCCAGGAAACAAAGAGTAGGAGTCAATGGGAAATTTCACAATGGAGAGAGGTGAAAAGCGGTATGCCCCAGGGATCTGTCCTGGGACCAGTGCTTTTAAATCTGTTCATAAATGACCTGGAGAAAGGGATAAGCAGCGAGATGGCCAAGGTTGCAGATGACACAAAACTTTTCCATGAGGTAAAAACCAGAGAAGATTGTGAAGAGCCCCAGAAGGATCTCTCCAAACTGGGGGAATGGGGCTGCAAAATGGCTAATGCGTTTCAATGTAGAAAATGTAAAGTAATGCAAATGGGGGCAAAAAATCCAAACTTTATCTATCAACTCATGGGCTCTGAGCTATCCATGATGGATCAGGAAAAGAGATCTTGGTGTGCTGGTGGACAGCTCAATGAAGGTGTCTACCCAGTGTGTGGCAGTGGTGAAGAAGGCCAATTCCATGCTAGGGATTATCAAAAAGGAGATTGAAAATAAAACATCCAACATTATAATGCCATTGTACAAAACGATAGTAAGGCTGCACCTGGAGTATTGTCTACAATTCTGGTCACCACATCTCAAAAAAACCATAGTGGAACTGGAAAATGTGCAAAAGAGAGCGACTAAAATGATTACTGGGCTGGAGAACCTCCTTTATGAGGAAAGGCTAAAACATTTGGGGCTCTTCTGTCCAGGAAAAAGGCGCCGGAGGGGGAATATGATTGAGACGTACAAAATAATGCAGGGCATGAGTAAAATGGATAGAGGGAGGCTCTACCAGAGTTAGGGGACATCCACTCAAACTGAGGATAGGGAGAGTGAGAACAGACAAAAGAATTTTTTTTACCCAGCGTGTTGTTAGTCTGTGGAACTCCCTGCCACAGGATGTGGAGATGGCATCTGGCCTGGATGCCTTCAAAAGGGGATTGGACAGATTCCTGGAGAAGTCCATCACAGGTTACAAACCATGATGGTGATGTGTAATCTCCAGGCTTAAAGCCAGGGTACTTCAAGGGCCAGATGCAGGGGAATGGTATCAGGAGACAGATATCTAGTCTTGTGCACTCCCATACACATCTGGTGGGGCTACTGTGAGATACAGGAAGCTGGACTAGATGGGCGTTTGGCCTGATCCAGCATGGCTCTTCTTATGTTCTTAAGTATGATCTCAATTAGAAGTTGTCACAGAAGCATGTTGATGATCCATTTTCCTCCAACTCGTGCCCTCTAAGCAGCGACCAACTAAACTTACATAATATAAATGAAATAATTCTCCTCCATGAATGTCTTTCTTAATTTAAATGGGGCAGGAGGAGGGCCCACTGTCTGAGGAACCCTCCAGAAATGGGGCACCCCTAATCACGATAAGAACATCATACAGTGCTTGTTCCGATTAAGGTTGTTTCGCAGCCTCAGATGGTTTATTCTACAAGAAACTTGGATTCTGCACAGTTCACTGTGAATTTAGCAGTTTGCCCTTTCCACTTCAGTGTGCATGGCTTCATTCACTGGAAGCTTATTATTTGATCACACAATGTATCTGGTTAAGAAAAGCCTTAGCAAAACCTGAAGGCCATTGTGCAGCAAGGCTAATCTCACTACCCACTCCAGCATTTTCTCTTTTACTGACAGAGGTATTAACTTTAATTATCATCCTTAGTGAATGACTCTAAATGTAGTTTCTGCCAAGGTATCAAAGAAAATCCTGCAATTGTCCAATGTCCTAGAATGAGCCTAACAACAACGTACACATAACCTGCTCATAGCATATGTATGTGAATTGCAAATGCTTATTAGAGCAGTACTAACTATTTTCCACCAAATGCATCAGTTAAATATTCTCAGAGCCGTCTGAAGGTACTAATTTAGCAAATCCTTTAATCAGAACTGAAAAGATTTCAGCTTACCAATGTTCCTATGAGTAGCGAGCCAAGAAAAAAGAAAGTCAGCAGGAGGTAAGACATTGTGATGCCCCCATCTTTGATCAGATCCTGAGGAATAATAATACAAACCCATAGTTAAATCAGGAGGGAAGTAAAAGGCCCAGCGACGCATATGAGACAATATTCCTATAGTTTCTGTGACATTATTCAGTTTTACAGATTAATGACTATGTAATTCCATATTCAGAAATCTAGGAGCTGTCGCTATCCACAAACTTCTCCAACTTTACAGTTACAATTTTGTAATTCACAAAATCAGATCCATTGAAGAGTGGTGACTGTGGTGCTGGAGATGTGTGAATCTGCTCTGGGTTTTAGCATGGAACTTTACAGTAGCTTTCCAAGGTGCTGAACACTTTCCTGAAAAGTTGCAACACCTTGGATAGCTTCTTTGAACGTCATACTAAAACCTGGAGTGGATTAACTGCCCCTCTGGCATCCGAGTCACCAATGTCCACCACTTAAGAGTCCTACTCAAATTTTACAGCTGCTGTCATAAAATACTATACTGAATTTACCAGCTATTCATATAAAATCACACCCAGAGCTGGACCAAACAATAAAAATAGGTTCCTCCTCGGTTTGGTGTGCCTTTTGTGGCACACTCTGAAAGTCCACCACACTTAACTGCTCTGCCCTGAAAAGACTCCAGACCGAGAGATGTGCCACCAGTTTTTAACTCTAGCACATGGCATCACATTAAACAAGCAACAAACCAGGGTTGCCACTGTGGATCAGAGCTCTCCCTCTCTTCAAGAATGTGTTTTGTTTTAACCCAGCTTTTACCTTGAAAGAGTTATTTACCCCGCTAGTAGAAATGTGCCATTATGTTTGTTCACCATTCCTACCTCTTTCATTTGAGTATTAATATTCCAACCCCTTTAGCTTTTTAAAAATATTTCTATTCCTGTGCTATAAATTCTACAGGCATCCTGCCCTCCTCCCAGCAAATGAGATCCCTTCAGGCTCAGTCAAATATGATAAAAGGGACCCCCTTTTATAGCTGTTTTTAACATGTATACAAACACAGCTCACTTGTTTGTCCAAATAGAGCTTTCAAGGGCCTCATCTTCCCTGCTGTTTTCCCTTCTCCCTGTGAGACACTATACCAGCATTGGCGAATCTATGGCAAGGATGCCGAAGGTGGCACTCGGAGCCTTTGCTGTGGGTACCCAACATTGCCTGTTCACAGCCACCTGTATTCAGGTTAAATTGCTCTATTGGCACTTTGCAAAGAATTAGTAGGTTTTGAAGTGCAGTTTGAGCACTCGGTCTCTAAAAGGTTTGGCTTTTTTTTTTTCAGTCTAGGAAAATGTTTCCCATATAAAAGACTGAAAAAATTAAACTAATATCCAGATATGCTTCTTTTTCATTTGTTGGAATTTCTTGTTTAAAATGTATTTATTGACCCAGCCACTTTTATTGTTTTATCAAAACCTAGATGGAGGGCAGTGGCAGTGTTTAGGGTGGTTCAGCTTAATAGCAGGAAAAGGAGAGGCACCAACGAAGTGTATAGGACTAGACATGGTGTGGAGAAAAGAGATAGGGGCCAGTCCCAATTGCCCACAACTTCCTCCATGTGGAAGTCATCCAATGAAGCTGAATGGTAAGAGATTCACCCAACATCAAGGGTGTACCTCTACATGGCACACAATCAAACTTTTCAGTTCTCTGCTATAGAAGTACAGTAATGCCTTGAATTACGAATGCCTTGAGTTAAGAAAAACTTGAATTATGGAAGGAAATCCACAGGTATAGGAAAGTTTAACCCTTTTTTGAGTTACAAAAACTTTCCAATTGGAATACTGTCATCTAGTGGACACCCCCACTACAGTAATGCAAGTGCAAAATAGAAAGCATTTTACAGTCAGCACAGGAACTGCCTGTTACGGAGGCATTCTGGAAATATTTGGCATTGTTTGGGGGACTTTTTGGAGCTTTTAGATGGATTTCTCAAGCAATTGAAAGGTAGGGACCTGGGCTTCTGTTATTTGCATGCCTGTTAATGTGCTTTTCATTCTGGGAGGGGTGATTTCAAACTTGGAATGAATTAATCCATTTCCAATGCATTCCTATAGGAAATCGCATTTTGACATAGGAAAATTTTGAGTTAAGAAAATCCCAATGGAATGGATTAATTTTGTAATTCAAGGCATTACTGTAATGGGTTTAAAATGGCGTGTGGCTATGTGCTACCTTCAGTCTCATGGGGAGATACGCCTCTGAATCCCAACTGCTGTGGAAAACAAATAGGGGTGGTATGCCATTTAAATCCTCCTTGTTGACTTTCCAGTGGCCTCTTAGTGGCCGCTGTGGGAAGAGTATGGGTCTTTGATCTGATTCAGCCAAGATCTTCTCTTGTTTTCCCTGAGTCAATGCTCATCCCTTGCATTTCTCCTTTGTTTTTAAAACAAATATACTCAATTGTTCAGAACTGTTAAGACTATGTATTTTTCATCAAGTAGCAAAGCAATTCACAACAGGTAAACAGTGACTTCCGGTTCCGGTTACACAGTAGCAAGACAACTTGATAAATTCTGCAGCTTATCAAGTTGAATTCCTCCAGAAAGGGACCCAAATAAGGGTAAAGTTTCCTTGGAGGGGAAATGAAGAAGAGGCACTGCCTGTAGACCATGAAGGGAGCAGCAGTGAACTTTGTGGAAGCAGGAAAATGCCCTATCTCCCACTTGAGGAAAACCAAGGCCATTAACTAGCGACGGCATGAGCTTTTAGTACTGGATAACTGTAGAAAGCTGTAAATATTTGGCATGTCATGAGTAAAACTGCTTTTACCCCTTTATCTCTCTCTGTGAAGCTTCTCTTTGGTGATTTGGAATTCTTTCTTCAAACAAGCACCGCCACCCCTTTTTGTGGAAGCGGCTTTTGGTGAAGGGGTGTGAATGTTTTGAAAGACAAGCACATATCTGAAGATGTTTTACGAATCTGCCTTTCTGCCTATTGCTTTCCTGGGCTGGTAGAGAAAAAAAAACTCTTGAGGAAACTCCTTTTTGTTTTGTGCTTTCTACATATGGTGGATTTAAAGATGCAGTTTAAGGGCAATGGTGGGAAAGCTGTTTTTCAAAGGAATCTTTATTTGACCTTGGATGGTCTACAATATTTTCAAAATAACTGCTGGAAAATCTCTGCTCCCTGCCTCTTTTTCTTTCTTTTTTCTTCAAGCCAGTCGCCACCTTCTATGCCTCTCCCTTTTGGAAGCTGAGTGGCAGAAACTACAGTTACAAGTAATATTAACTCTTTGATGTGGGTTATAAGAACACAATGAGCTGGGAAAACTTATCAGATGAAAAATTTGCCAATATAATTGGCAATATATGTGGATTACAGAAAATAATAGACATTTATGCACCACAGATGGATCCATCTTCTGAAGATACAGATATTTTTAATCCTGATCAGGTCACAGAGGCAGAAAAAAGAGCTGAGTTAAGTCTACAGGAACTACAACAAGAATTGTACAGGATGAACTTGTGAAAAGAGCTGAAATTAGTCTTGATCAGGAGATAGAACCAGAACAGAGAGCTGATTTCAATCTGCAGACAAATATAACAAGATCGGTGCAGGATAAATCTTTGTGTAGGTCAAATTCAGGAAGGAAGATAAATGCATCAGCTTTATTTGATATGGATGCCGAAAAGAGAAGAGCCTGGGGACTTTTCAGCAGCAGAGCAAATATGAATTTTGCTATCAAGATAAAAGAACAACTTTTATAATGGACTTGGCAGGGAAAGAGAAAATTCAGAAAGGGAATTTTTGGCTTAGTGAATCGATTACATTTAAAAAAGTTTGTTTTCTGTATTTTGATTGCCTAAAGCTATTAATTGATTGGAATGATATGGGAAATGGTAAATGGAAATGTGAAGATCAAGCTGAAATATAAACAAATGTTAAAAGAATAGTGGTAACTAGGTACAGATAAGAACTTCTATACATAAAGAGAAATCTGTAGATCAAGATGTAGCTCCTTTATAATATCCCATAAAGTACTAACTTGAGTTAGAAAAGGCTTTTGAAATTAGGTATTTTAGAAGAAGAAAAATATACCCTGTTGAATAGTGTTAACTAAATATATCCTAAGTTGTTTAGCTAATTGAAGAATTAAATGTCAAGATTGAATATACTGTTGCAATTAGTCAGGATTTATCTTTTGTACTAGAAAATAGATGTAATGATAGATATAATATGGATGAGATAATAATGAAACTAAGTATGAAAGTATGTTCTTTTAAGCTGGGAAAGGAGATATGGATGAACAAGATTTTGTTTAATAATGAAAAATAACTAAATCTATAATTTGAGTTTGAAACAAACTTGGATGTCAAACGGGTGCAAAGGGAAATCTGAATTCAACAGCCCCTGGACTGCGCTTGAATCACATTACCTTGGCTCTCCAGATGCAATCCAAAAGAAGCATGTTTAAGTCAGCTGCAGTAAAGAGCACAGCTTTCAGCATTACCTCCAGATCTGCTGCACTTAAAGCAGCTCAGGTCCTAACTGCATTCACTGAAGTATAAATCCCGTTGATTGCAACGGAATTCGTTTTCACATACTGTATATATGACGAAATAGTAAAGCTGGCTTAATTATCTGGCTGTGGAACCAGAGGTTGGGAGTTTGATTCTGCACTGTGCCTCCTGTGAGTAGAGACAGCCTGTGAGGCCTTGGGCAAGCTGCATAACAGACAACTTCTGAGTCTTCTCTACCTGGGAAGCCCACAAAAGCTTCGCCGTAACTCAGAACTGACTTGATGGCACCTGTTCCTCCTCCTCCTCATGCTCAAAGCTTTATGTGTAAGACATAGAGATAACTTTGGTACCAGAGGCATAAAAGAGGTTGCATTTCCTAAACATGTATTGAGACAGTTTATCAATTATAATACCTTCACCAATGCAAAGTACAAAAAATCTCACAGGAGAAAAATGAAGTAGGGAGGGGGTAGGTGTTTTCACTTATGCCATCCCACTCTACGAATCATTGTTTATTGTCAAGTCAATTCCGACTATTGGCAGCCCTCTCGGGGTTTCTGCACAACAAGTACTCAGGAATGGTTTGCCGCGGTCTCCTTTTGGTGGCACTCTGGAACCATGCATCTTGCAAGAGGTCTCTTCAAACTGAACACAAGCTCTGGGTGACCTTGCCTGACCCACATCCTGGGAGTCACGGGGAGAGATTCAACCTTAGGCACCCCAACCCACCGAGTGATACTCTGCATTTTTATACCTTCAGAGAACTGGCTCAGCAAACAGCTGCTGCAAGTACTTCACCTGAGCCAGGAGGTTTTCACAGGTAGTCAAAACTCTATTATTCCATCAGGTGCTTGGTATTTAAAATTGTTTTGTGCCTGGCTTTAAATAATGCACCGTTTTCTGTTCTGCTTCCAGCCTGTGATTTAACGGTACACTGCTTTGGGAGCCTAGCTTGGCAGAGAAGCCCTGGAGGCATAGGTCTTGTAAATAGGTTTTAATTAACAAATAAGTGCCCAGGTTAAAAAAAAAAGAATTAAGAGCTCAAGGGTTGGAAGTGTTCTCTATCAACTAAGCCACAAGAAAAAAGGACTCCAGGGAGGGCTACTGTGCTTTCAGCCCCTCTGCTGTAGCTGTTGAGCTCCAGGTTGCATTGGATGAAGCCCTCCTTGAGACCAGACCCACACAGCTGCTTCCTAGCTCAAGGAAGGGGCCGCAGTGCCATCTATCCTGCCTGGATAACACTCGTGGGGGCTGAAAATGCCTATGTACCCCTACTCCCCCTCCCCCTCTGAAACCACTGCAGGGCCTGTGATCAGCCCAAGGCCCAAGCCATCCATCCACCCATTCATTCTCTGGGTTAAATTCTGCATGGCCATTTTGGACTCTCGCTATTATGCTGGGCAGCTCAGTTCTTCATTTCAGCTCCCCCTCTGCTGCCACATCATGGAAATTTTCACAACTAGGCAAAAGGGTTCATAAACTAAAGGAGTTAGAGAAATGAACCCAGACAGTCTTCCCAAGGCAATCCCATGGCTTTGGATGGAACATTTCCCTCATGTGGAAGCCTCTTTGTGAAGAAGGGGAATTGGTTTGGAGGACACATGTCGCAAAGCCCTCCTACTTCTGCATCCGTATTGCCTTTCACTTCCATTTCAATCTCATCTTAAATTATAAGTGGGCAATCGTGGCTCCTCAGCTGTTATCTGATCACAGATCTCATAACCCCTCCCTGTTGGCCAGGTCATCTAGAATGGAGAAGGGTTACAGGCTAAAAACATCTGCTGGGTCTCAGTCCTAAATGGAAGCTATGGGCTTCTCTTCCGGTTAATGCACAACACATGTGCACCTTTAAAGGAAAGATTTTTCTGCCTGTTTAGGGCCCACTTGAATTGCTGGACAACGTCTCTTACTCTGCCTCCCCTCCCCATGCTCATGTTCAGGTCATCCCCCCACAGATGACATCCACGGTTCTAATGGCACAGTGACATAAAAGCCAGCTGCCAACATTCCCTTTCTCTGGATTTCAGAGGACCTTGTGTGAGAGAAGTGAGAGCCGTGGGGAAGAGCTTCTCTTCCAGCTCTTGTCCACAAGAGCTTTGTGGTACTGTGGTTACACTGCAGTACTGCAGTCAAGTCTCTGCTCACATACTGAATTCAATCCCAACAGGCTGAGGTAGCTGGCTCAAGACTGACTTTAGCGTCTCATCTCTCCAAGGTCAGTAAAATGAGTACCCAGCTCACAGGGGGTGGGGAGTGGGCAATGTGTAGCCTACAAAATTAAATTACAAACTGCCCAGAGAGTGCTTTAAGCACTAAGAGGTGGTATATAAGCAACACACACACACACACACACACACACACACACACACACACACACACACACACACACACACACACACACACACACACACACACACACACACACCTAACAGTACTGCTACTGGGTCCGCAGCTGAAATGAGGGCTGCTGCATCATTTCTGTGTGACATGTGAAAGAGAGGGCTATGAAGCTGTTACTCTGGCTAGGTATCGCTGTTGCTAAGGTTTTTTTCTACAGCACACAACGGCAACACATATGTGTCTGCAGTGGTGGCAAGCCCGGCAACAGTAGCAGCGATTGCTATGCACTGTAAGAGGGAAAGGACGGTGATACGGGATTCCCAAGCCTTGAGGCAGCATTAGGCAGTGGAGTGGAAGGCAAGAGAGCAGCTCAGATGACGGAAAAGAGAAGAGAGAGAAACGAGTTTGAACGAATAGGGATGGGGCAGTGCATTCAGAGCTCTTTCTCTACCCCTTATCTCCCACCCCAAACTCTAGAAAACGCTGCTAGAAGACATCAATCCATCATACATCGCCATCAGACAATGTTTTTTTAAATGATTTATAAATATCCATGACTCAAAAGGCACAGGATTAGTAGTATAACCTGGGTCTGATACAGGAACTGTGAAGCATGTCAAGGAATAGCACAGTCGTTCAGACAACGTAAATGCTCATATGTAGGACCGGAACACCCACCAGGGCTTTGGAAGTTCTACAATATCCTGAGAGTTAAGTTTCTCCAAAAATCTCCTCGGGGGGGAGGGAAATGACAAAAGGCACTGTCACAACACGAATACCATTTTTGCTGGGTTTTTATGATGCTACATCATAAAAACGGGGCATATTTGGAACATAATCCTGTACATGTTTATTAAAAGGCAAATCACAATGAGTTCCACAGGAATCGCTCCTAGGCAATACTGTACAGAACTGTGGATTAATGAGAAGTATTACACAACTTCCATTTACTGTAATGGAGTTTATGTGTCACAGAGGCTGTGGTTCACAAATTGTCCCTTAATTCATTCTGATCCAAAAAATCTACTTCGTACTGGAAACATACTATGCTTTATGATATTGACGTAAACCCAAAGTGGCACATGGCGGCACATTTCACGCCAGAGAAATCAGTGAACTCACCTTACTAGAATTTGTAAGCATCTGTCCAAATGGGAAGAAATGAGAAACCAAATCTAAAGCATCTTGAACCATTGAGACAGTCTCACAGCCACCGCTCCATAACATAAAGAAAACCTGTGCAGTCAATGAGAGAGAATTAAAGATGAAGTTTTAATCATGAAAGAATATAAGCATTTCATTTTAGTGAAATGATTTTACACAGTTAACCGAAGAGTCCTTTTAAAAGAATAAAATAAAATAAAAACATTGGTTCTGTACATATTATTATCTGTATTTTAATGAATCAGACATTTTGCAGACTGCACTCAATAGGCTGGAATAAAAAGGCAGATTATCATCCAGTTGTAACATTTAGTTTATTTGTATTTCTTTCATTAATTTATATGCTGTCCCATTTGTGCTTTGCACAGTTCTTGGCAGTTGACACATAGTAAAAACCACACAAAACAATGACAAAAAGAGCAAAAAAATCACATAATAAAATCAGATCATGGTGAATTTAAAACCTGGAAGGCACGGCATTTTCATAATACATTGACTGGGCAAAAAGCAAAAGAAGTCCATACGAGTTTTGCAGTTGAAAGCACAGCTCAACCTGGAGCTGCTTCCGAAAGATAGGCATCACAGTTCAAGAAGCCCCACTTTCTAGTTAATATTTCCCTGGCTGCCTTCATTCAGTGTGTACCCCGGTCCCCCCCGAGAGGAGCATTGCTTGGGAGGATCTGGTGGAGTGAGTAGATAACTTTGGGGAAAGATGCTACATGGGGTAACAAGGTCCCAAACCATGATGGGATTTATAGATAAGCTTCAAAACCTTGAACATGACCTAGGAAATCACTTCAGGTGAGCAAATACTGGCGAGGTGTGATCCAGTTCATTCACATCCACCACCAGCCCAGCTGCTGCATTCTGGACCTGCTTCAGTCTCTAGGAAGGGAAGTCCCCAACAGAGTGTTACATGCGGCACCATTTGATTTAGTTTCAGCTGGGTTTCATGAATGCAACAATGCAATCCTTTTTAACTGTGTAAAGAGCTGGTGCCTATGATGGCAAAATATTTGTAAGATGGTAAGATTACAGTGTAGGTTCCTATGTTAAGGTTTCTTTTGTCATTTCTTTTCCTTTTGTTTGTAACATGAAGGATTCTTAAAATGAAGGTTAAAAAAAGATTTAATTTCAGCCAGATAATTAAGTAAAAAAAAAAGGATGGCGTTTGATGGTTTGAATGCTTAAAAAATGATTTTTAAAATTTAAATTGTGATTTAAATCAATCTGATTTTTTTAATCATTGATTTTTATCCACCCTGATTTCAGCTATATCACCAAAATGATGCTAGAAAGCCAACCCCTAAAATGTAAGAATCTAAAAGAAACAAAATAGTGTTGTACTTTGGGTTGTTTTTTTAAATGAGATCTCCACCTGATTTCAGCCTGAAAGCTTACCAATATCTGTGACAAGGCGAAGAGATAAATGACACCCCCAGTAGCCATTCCATTCCACCATGCCATCCAGCTAGGCTGTGGAGTCCCCTCAGAGCCTTTCTGAGGTTTTTCTGTCTTGTTTGGTTGTTCATGATCTCCATCATCTCCATTCAAGGGTTCCATCACCAGTAGCTCTGAAGGACCTTCAGGTATATAAATGAAATTAAGAGGAGGTTAAAAGGGGTGCACATTTTCACATGTCCCTAATGGGCTGGGGGTGGGGGAAACCACTTGGTACCACTGAGGTGAGCAATCACAATCTGTCAGTGTCACACATGGTACTGCAGTAGTCCTTGATACATCCATTGGGAAAACAAGATGTGAGGGTGGATACACTGTCATTCATTCTGCCTGCCCCCCCCCATCCCACATGTAGCAATAGGATCAAGGCTTTTGTTGTGAGGTAATAAGCTGCCTCTTACTCTTGCCCTGCTCAGTAACATGGCGTTATTTACAAAATGTGTTTCAGTTTTTGATATTCTTGTTTTAATAACTCTCCAACCAATGTGAAATTGATATGTCTCACTGTAAACTTTCAATTTACAGGAAGGTGCTAAGCAACAATAAAATTTGAAGGCCAATTATGATTTTATACCTTTATACTGTGTGAGCTTTCACGGATCATTTAAAGCAGTGGTTCTCAACCTGTGGGTTCCCAGATGTTCCTGGACTGCAACTCCCAGAAGTCTTCATCACTAGCTGAGCTTGCCAGGATTTCTGGGAGTTGCAGTCCAGGAACATCTGGGAACCCACAGGTTGAGAACCACCGATTTAAAGGCATCTGTGGCCTTTTCATACAAGTTCCTCAATATAAAGGTCAACACAAGAGCAAATCATCCAGGGAAGTATAAATCCCACGATTCTTTAGAAGGAAATCCCAGTGCTGGATTTTATTCCCAGGGAAGTGTAAACAGGATTGCGAAGTAATGCTGTGATCCAATCCACATACTGTATATTTGTGGCCTAACCAAGTTGACTTTTGTGTAAACTTCAGAAGTGGCCTGTGGTCCAAGCAGAGAGAAGGGAGACCCTGCTTGAAAATAACAAAGGCCCCTAACCCTAACCCCTAACCATAAACAGTCAGTGGTAAAGACATACAGCATTCATCTGTCAGTCTTGGAGGAGAAGCCCAAATCTTGTTCATTCTGTAAATACATGAATGAATCCAAAGAGGGGGAAATCCAGAGACCCAAAGTAAGCTCACAGTTCACAAAAGCAATTGTTAACACACACACACACACACACAGAGAGAGAGAGAGAGAGAGAGAGAGAGAGAGAGAGAGAGAATAATCAAAGATCAGCAGTTCTCAACTGTGTCCTTGTATTGTTGACACTTCAATTCAAAGTTAGATTCCACTGGAAAAAGCACTGTGTGAGTTGGGTGCCAAACAGTGTGTCTGTGTGGGTGGGGGTGAGCAAATGCTCTTAAAAGGAAGCCCATTTGCAATAGCTTTGCTGTTGGCTTCTGAAGAAATTTACAGATCACCCAGTTTAAGAATTCTCTTCGGTGGCAGTGAGCAACTGCACTCTTCCTACCTGATCCCACCCACAAATGGCCTATTGTAATCTCCGGGCAAACTGAAGAGGAGCAGTGTGCCAAAAACTGTTTGAAGAGATTGCTTGACTTCCACAGTCACTGCTGAGTCACCAATGCTCTCTGCATTCATCTTCACATCGCTCCCACTCAGTCCACCTGTCATTGCGCATGGAATGAGAAGGAAGGAGGGAGGGAGTGCAGCAATGTTCTCCATGGCTGCACGTTGGACAAGTTTCATCCGTCAACTGAGTTCTTAACCCGCAGACGTCCTGGGCTTCACTACGTGTTGTACACATATGCGTGTAACCAGAGCCTGGCGGATGCTTTCCCTATCAGCTCTAGAAAGACTGGGCAAAGCCTCATCAACACTCACACAGCATATTCTGAAGATTGGGGTTTGAAACGTCACCTGCTGTTATGCCCTCAAACCTAAAATTTCTGACGATCCCTTCTGTTCATCTACCACATGGACAAGAGAGGCAAAGTATCTATCTATGTGGGCTTTCTTAGATGAAAAGTCTTCTCTTTCCTTTTCAAGTAAAAACGGAGGATGCTTGGGGGTTACCAATCTCCCTCTTTCAGTCATTTTTTCTGGAATAAGCTACTGTCTTAGGAGGGACAGCTCTTCTGAAAGTACAATATTCCCTTGACAGTCAGAGGTTACAGGTCCTTTTCTGCTATAAAACTCTTCTCAGAGGAAAAGCAGATTTATGAAATTCTGGCATAGAATTTATTCCCTGGGGAGGGATGGACAGGGGTGGGGAGATGATGAAACCATCTACTGAGTTGCTGATTCCTTCTGAAGGATGGAATTATTTAAAAAACATTTAATTAATGTCAGGATTTTTGTTCTGTTCTGTTCTGTTCTGATTTCTTTCTTTCTTTCTTTCTTTCTTTCTTTCTTTCTTTCTTTCTTTCTTTCTTTCTTTCTTTCTTTCTTTCTTTCATTGAAAGTTATCTTGAAGAAGATTCTGGCATCCAGGTGAGGTTATCTTGAAAAGAACTAGTCCATGAGAGATAAACATGTATAACAGGACTGTTCCCCATGCTACAATTTTATAGTTTTCCTCCACCTCCTAGAGTGGCCCCTGGGCTAGATGTGTGGTAAATAAATAAATAAATAAATAAATAAATAAATAAATAAATAAATAAATAAATAAATGTGGATGGTGGCTTTCTGAGCAGGAGTTCTTGCTTTGTTCATGCAATCACATTCCCAATGCAATCACATTGCCAATAATAAAGGAAGGGTCCAAGACAGTGCAAGATATTGTTTGTTTGTGTGTGTGTGTGTGTGTGTGTGTGTGTGTGTGTGTGTGTGTGTGTGTGTGTGTGTGTTGCTGCTGTTATATCACTAATGTATATTAGTTATAAGACAAGATAAACAATGCAGGGAAATATATGGTAGATACAGTTTTTAAATCATCATGCTTTTGGCAGCATGGAATTAGTGATGGGAAAATATTCCTCCTTTTGTTACAACCTCAGCCCTTATGGAATTATTAGAGAGAACTTCTATAATTCTTTAAGCAAAGGGATGGACAAGTATGCTATTAAAAATATAAGAAAAAAATGAGCTCTGTTTTTTAAACCTGTACAAGGGAGTTTCCTAATGAGCCATATGCAGCCTTCTGCAAAAGCTCAATGTGGGAGTATACGTTGTGCCATTCCTGCTTAAACCACCCTTTCGTCTTCATTACCATTGAAAGCAGAATATATAAATCTTAAATTTAAATTTCATTCATAGACTGTGTAGAAATTCAGATCGTTTGTTTGGCTTTGAAGTCATCCGCTGAACGTTTTTTTTTTTGTGTGCTGTGAAGTCATCTACTAGAAGTGTTGCAGCTATATCTGTCAATTTGTTTCCTGCTATTTATGAAATCATAACCGAAGGTGTGTCCACTGGTAAATCAGTGTTACACAACTGTTTCAAGTGTGAGTTATTGGTTGCCTGACTGGGTTGATTGCTTTAAAAGCAAAAGAACTAAGTGAAGCCACAGCTTCAGTTAGACTCACAGGTCTCAGCAAAGTTCTTAAACATAATATTGAGGTAAGCATCAAGAGAAATTCATAGCTTCATAAAAGAAATAACACAGTCCTCTTCATAACAATTGACCATGTTTTACAGAAAGGAGAGATGTCAAATTCCAATGCTATAGTGCACGTATGTCTAAATCTGAAACTGCCTGAAGGGAGCTATATGCATTCTCCTGATCACCTTTTTAAAAACGAAAATATTTATACCACACCCTTTATCTTAAAAATCTCAGGTCAGGGAACCAACAGTGCAAACAACTTAATTCTAAAAATTCAACTGAGTGCAACACGACAGAGAGCAAAAAACCCACAAGCACACAGTGGAAGGAGGTGCTAAAACTGAGTAAGATGCAGGTTTTAACTGGTTGCAGAATGAAGTCAACACTGACAGCAATCTGGCCTCCAAGGGAGAGAAGACACTGTCTTCTGTTTTTCCAGTCATCTAATAAACATGGAAACATTTATTTATTTATTTATTTATTATATTTATACCCCGCTTATCTTCTCTCTAAAGTGTTTGTTGCAATCAAATGCAACAAACATTCTTAAAAACTCAAGAGCCTGTCTCCTAAAGTGTTTGTTAGCCTTCTTCTAAGACTTGCCAGCTTGCCTATCAGATCTTGTAGTTCACCACTGGGAGTGTAGGAACCTCCCAGCTAACGTCTTTAATTCCAGGTCAGTGGTCACTCTTGAAGTTCCCAACAATAACAGGAGACACAGTGGAACTGTCAAACGTCTATGTCTGGCTGGCACAATGGTCATAAACACCCTAGTTTCACTTCCCCTTCTCCAGCTACTATTCCACTATTATACCTTATTCTCTTTCCTGACTGTCATGAGGTTTACGCTTTACAAAGCACTGCAAATTACACAAATCTCCAAATGCAGGGCATATTTTTTTCAATTAATTCAATAGACCTCAGCTTCTGCTGAGTATAAACCAAGAGATTCCAAACCACAGTAGCTAAGACTGGGCATCGGCGCAGTGCTCTGGGCTTCTTAAAGCACTTTTAATAAATTATCATATTTATCTGGAAGGGTTACAACAGAATCAATATTTAATAAGCAAGCACTTCAAACACTGTGAACACGTACCATATAAATGCTTAGAGCAATCTTTACAATAACTCTGTGCTGTAACCTTCATTTGTTTTTTATACACTTCCAAGATGTTGTCATGTGCCATCAAATTGCCCACAACTTGTGGCAACCCTCTCCCAGAATCTGGGGAAGATGCTTTTCCTAGCCTGTGTTTATGACATACGGTGACCTAAAACGTCCTGTCCTTAACAACCCTATTTAGCTCTAGGAGATTTGAGCCATTTTGGGATTCAATCCATCTCATAGTTCATCTTCCCATTTTCCTGCTGCCTTCAACCTTTCCCAGCATTATTGTCTTTTCCAAAGAATCCTGTCTTTTCATGGTTTGCCCAAAGAATAACATTTTTGCTCCCAGAAATAGTTCGGGCTTGATTTGATCTTGGACCCACTTGTCTGTCTCTCTGGCAGGCTAGAGTATAAAGCTCTCTAGTACCAAAAAGCAATTATCCCTATCAGCTTTCTTAACTGTCCAGCTCTCACACCCATACATGGTGATTTCCAATATAATAGTATGGATGGTCTTGGTCTCCAGTGACACATCCTTACCCTTGTGTCTGAGAAGATTCTCAGTCATCCAGGTGAGTTTATCTGGAAGTTGAGTCTTGGCAACAGGACTTCTTTTTTTTTCTTGATAGATCGGAACACTTTGCTACTTATCAAATCAGCTTCTTGGATAAGTAACAGATGAAGCTACTTGGATGAGTAGCAAAATGTTTTGATCTCTCAAGAAAAGAAGTCCAGTTGCAATGACTCATCTTCCAGACCTTGCCCTTGAAAACCATTTCTAATTCTTTATTTGCTGCCCTTCCCAGTCCCAGTCTTCTGATTTCTTGGCTGCAGCCTCCATTTGGATGTGAATCAAAGTATACAACATCTTTAACAATTTCAGTTTCTTCACTGCCAATATTAAAGTTGTCCATTTCCTGTATAGTTCTGATTTTGGTTTTGGTATTCAGCTGAAGTCCTTCTTTGGCACTTTCTTCTTTCACTTCTTCTAAAAGTTGTTTCAAGTCATTATTGCTTTCTTGCAGTAAGTGGTGTCCTCTGCATAGCTAAGATTACGCATCACTGTTCGCTCCTCCTTCATCTGAATCTAGTCTGGCTTTCTGTATAATATGTTCTGTGTACATATTAAACAGATAAGAGAATAAAATGCACCCTTGTCTAACACCGTTGCCTGCAGGAAACCATTCTACCTCTCTATCTTCTGTCCTAATGGTAGCTTCTTGTCCACAATACTGTACATCAGGCAATCAGCTGCTGAGGTGCACCTATTTGTTTCAGTGTGCACCTTAATTTCTCCTGATAAACATATCTACACAATCAAAGACTTTGCTGTAGTCTACATACCATTGGTCATTTAAGGAGAAAGGCAGGGTAAGATGGGTGGCATAAAAACAAACAAACAAAAACAAACAAATAAAAATATAATCTTTTCCAGTCTATGGGCCATTGTTTTATTTTCCATATTTGTTGTCATTTTCTTCTTAGGATTTTGACAGACTCAGTGTTTGTAATTTGAAACAGTACTATTGGTGTACCATCTACTCCCTATGACTTATTTCTTCCTAGTACTTTCATAGCAGCTTTTACTTCACTTTCTAGAATTACAGGTTCTTCATCTTCATTACACTTCCATACTTCCTGATAAAATTATTTGGATGTAGTAGAATACATTAAAGATACAAACAATAGAATTATGACTAAAGACATCACATAATAAAACCAAGATAAAATCAGGAAAGTGGAAAAAAGACAACATATATGTTCAGACTTAACCAGCAACAAGTCAGATGGGTCCTCAGGTCTGAAAGTATGAAAACCATTAAAATATCTTGAGAAATGATTTTCACCCAGGCCCACAAGTAGGATCAATTTCACCTGGGGAAAACATGGATTCCACACACACACCTAGCAGGGGTGAGGTGTGGAATAGTAGAAAAAAATACATATACAGTGGTACCTCTACTTATGAGCAGCTCTACTTATGAGCACTTTGACTTAAATGCAGAAAACCATTGGCATTTTAACTGCTGCCTTAAAATTTTAGATGCAGTCTGCTCTACTTACAATTTTTTTATTTTGATTTTTATTGATTTTTTTATTTTTTAGATACAGATGCTCTACTTACAAGTTGTTCAACTTATGAACATGCATTCAAAATGGATTAAACTTCTAAGTAGAGGTACCACTGTACTATTTTTTCATTTTGGCACCCCCAATTGCATTCCTGTCTTTTCCTCATATTGATAAGTCACAATGCAGATAACATAAGATCATCTGGAGTCATATGTTACCTCCTCCTCCTCCTTCTTCAAGTTCTATGTACTCGTAGAAATGTTGGCAACCAGTAGCCTGAACTGGTTTTATCTAAAGCTATTCTAAACAGAGCAGTGTGTAGTAGCTGTGCTCAATGAGAACCACTGGCTTAGTTCTTAAGCCAGAATGTACACTCCACGCCACGCTTCCCATCTATTTTCCCTTGAAGGATAACCTGCAGCAGATGATATTTCTTATTGCACATTATGTGTCCAAAATATTGCAATTTTCCTCTCTTTAGGATACTGTGGATTCTAGCTTTTTATTCATGCACTATAATATAGCTACATTAGTGACTCTGGCTACCCAAGTTATCTTCAGAATTCGAGAATTCGTCTGTATGTCCACATTTCAAATGCTTTCAGCTTCCTGCATAATGTGTCTGTAAGATATTTCTTAAACTTAACAGGTCCAAGTTTCATATGTTATCCCCAGATAAATCAGAACCACTCCACACCTTGAGAAACAGTGCCTCCAAGTGCCATCCCAGAGAGGCAACCAAGAAGAACAATAGGGTCAGTGGTATCAAAAGCTACCAAGATCTCAAGCAGAGCCAAGAGGGTCAGATTCCACCCATTTAGTTCCTAGATCACCACCAAAGCTGTTGAAAGCTGTCTCCAACCAACCGCCAAAACTGAAACCCTATGTATTATTTCAAAATTCAACTTTGTAAGCATTAAAATATAAAATATATCAAATATGCATTCTGTAGTCGGACCATGAAAAGCACTGAAACATAATAAGCATTTAGAAATGTGGGTGCTGCATCTAGGTAAAAAGAATGAATTGAACAGACATAGGATGGGAGATACCTGGCTGGAAAATAGTACACGTGAAAGGGATCTGGGAATATAAGTGGACCACAAATTGAACATGAGTCAGCAGTGTGATGCTGTGGCCAAGAAAGCCAATGCAATTCTTGGTTGCATCAATAGAAGCATAGTGTCTAGAATCTAGATCAAGGGACGTGATAGTACCACTCTATTCTGCTCTGGTCAGACCCCACCTGTAGTACTGTGTCCAGCCCACCTCAGTTTAAAAAGGATGCTGACAACCTCGAGTGGGTTCAGAGGAGGGCAACCAGGATAGCTGAAGGTATGGGAGAAATGTCTTATGAGGAACTGCTTAGGAAGCTGGGAATGTTTAGCCTTTCAAAAAGAAGCCTGAGAGGAGATATGATAGCTATGTTTAAATATTTCAAAGGATGTCATATTGGGGAGGGAACAGGTTTGTTTTCCATAGCCTCTGAGACTAGGACTCAGGGAAATTGTTTCAAACTACAGGTAAAGAGATTCAATCTAAACATTAGGAAGAACTTCATGATAGTTAGACCTGTTCGGCAGTGGAAGATGCAGCCATAAAGGAGGGTGGCGGAGTCTCCTACTTTGGAGGTTTTTAAGCAGAGGCTGGGTGGCCATCTGTCAGGAGTACTTTGATGGGGGTTCCTGCATGGCAGGGTGTTGGACTGGAAGGCCCTTGAGGTCTCTTCCAACTCTATGATGCTATGATGCTATGATCTTTCAGTTGGGATCTTGCCCAAGACTGCCCTTTTCCCTATTTGCTTTTGAATGGTAAAACACTGTGCATATGACCTGAAAATTGCAGAACCTTGTTTATTTATGTATAAATATCAGACTAAAATGGTAAGCTGTGCACCTGTGTTTTCTGCATCCTTCTTCCTTGGTCTGAAGTCTTGTCCAGGAGTCTTGTCTGAATTAATTTTGGTTTATTCACTCTCATCTAGTCCATTACTGACACCCGACACCCTAAAGCTAAAACTAGATCTAGATTGGATTTAGATGGAAAGAAAAAACAGAGAAGGAACACATCAGAAAGATGGCGGACGGCAGCAGCCCTCTGGCGTTTCGGCACCTCAGCGCCTTGGGTTTTTTCTTGTCATTTTTCCTTTTGCTGCACATTAGTTCTTTTATTTTTTTAAATGCAAAATAGGATTTACTTTTTCTATCCTTTTTAGGAGGTTTGAGGTTTTTTCGGAGGTTTGAGCCCCCTTCATGAGCCTCTGCACGCTTTTTCGTATTCCATGCTAGCTATGGAGCTAGCACCACCAGCTTCTGGGAGACGGTCGGACCATGCCGAGTCAGCGGAGCCCTCCGCGGGAGCTGGCCGGACTTTGCTGGGCCAGCAGAGCCCGCCCTATTGGGCTTCCATCCACTATTGGGCTCGCTTTTTCCCGGATACCAAGCGGAGGACGCAAGCTATTTCGCGCTCAAATTCCGGCTTCTGGGACTTCTCTCGCCCCGAATCTTCCAGCCTTCTCTCCCCCTCGCCCCCCGTGGGTTCCCAATGTGTCTGCAACGGCCTGGAAGGCTTGCAGAATGAGGCGGTGGCTGTCACTGTGGGTTCAGAAGCGGAGGTTGATCCGTGTTGCTCTGGGGTTGCCCAGATTTCCATCTGCATCTTCAAGAACCACCCTCTTGACACACCCGGATGAGGCTCTCGAGGTTCTCGGGCGAGTTGCGCTTCCGTGAGCCCCTAACCGGGTTGCCATCCCCAGAGATGGGCAACCATCTTAGCCCCCTGCCTGTTGGAGAATAACAAGACCGGGTCTGGAGTGGTACTCTCGGCCGTCGGTGAGAACTATGCTTCACCGTTGTATCTTCCGGAGATCTGGCAACACGCAGATTCTGCGGGGTCGCCATCCAACTATCGCTGGCTGGCTGCCTTGTCGGGCCGGGGCTATTTTCGATCTGTCCCCGGCACCAGGGAGAGCGTTTCAGGTTGAAGCGCCGGGTGATCTGGGTGATCCCCAAAGGCTGTTGGACATCTTGGCCCATTGCTGTTCCCCCATGCAATCTCCCTGGCCTTCCTGATAATCTTCTCTGTCCTTACTTCCACTTGAGGTGTGCTCAATCTGCCCTGACGGTGGACCCATATTAGTGTTATTTTAATTTGATTTTGCTTATTTGTTTTGGTTGCATCTTATTTTACTTTATTATTATTTATTATTATCATTATTATTATTATTTTCTTCTTCTATTGCTTGTTGTTTGTGGGTAGCCTAGTGACTTCTTGTCATTAGTTTGTATCTTGTTGTTAATTTTCATTGACTGTAGTGCTTTGCATATTTAGTTATTTTTCTGTTAACTGCAATAGTTTGTGTTACTGCCCTTATTTGTTTATTGCTATTGTATAGTGTGGATTATTTTTTTTTCTTATTTGAAGTTTAGTACTGCATTTTCTTGTTTGTAAACATAAGGGTTTTCTCTCTCTCTTTTTTCTTTTTTTTTTTCGCATTTAGAAATTCCAACGTGTCGGGTGCTGCATCTTGTAGCCGCTGGGTTTGTCAGAAAAGAACGAATCAGGCAACTTGCCTGTCCCTCGTTCTGATATAGGATGGGAGTCCTATACCTTCCCTGGCTGGAAAATAAAATCCCTATTATTTATGATACCATCGTGGAGAAGCCCGACCTGGCATTTATCACTGGGATCTCCCTCCTATGCCCGCCCGAATTGAGGGAGTTGGAGGTTGGGGGGTCAAAGGGGGAGGGGCCACAAGGGACTCTTTTCTAGAAGCAGGGCCTCGACATTGGTTAGCCAGGGGTTAGAGTCACCTGTTGGTGGGACAGTGTGACAGATTTGCATTGTGCTGGGTTAAGAACCCTGCAGCCAGAGCTCACAGAGTTCAAGCTGCACTCTTTTTGGTTGCATCAACTCTCTGGAGAGTTCATGGAATCCATAGTCTGTCCCAGCATGTTCTAGCCCCACCCACAGGTCCGGTAGATCTGGTTTTTTCCTCCATGTCGGGGATTCGTGTCTGGGGTGGGGGACATTGTTCCCCTCCCTGTGTCATGGACAGACCATCACCTGCTCTCATTCTCCTGCTCTGGTCAGACCCCCTTCACCCCGCCCCGCAGGCTAGGACCCGCAGCTGTTCAGTCTTCAGTTTCTGATGGTATGACTGCCCAATGGCCAATCAGGCATAAAAGCTGCCAACACCATCGATCGCCCTAAGCGTTCTCCGTTGCTGACAACCCGGCCCTCCCCATGGTTCACGGGGAGCTTAGGGCAGAAGCAGGTTAGGAGAAGGCAGGATGGAGAAAAACTGAAGGTGCTGTTGATGCCCAGAATGTCAGGGAGGCCCGAACATCTTTTAGAGAACTGCCTCGAGGAAGCTGGGAAGTAGTTTTGCAGCCTTTTTTCGAAAAAAATAGAATCCGCCTGAGAGTGGCCCTGCCCCGCCATCCCCATGCTGGTCCGCCTTCGTAGCGCTATGTTTAAATATTTCAAATGATGTCCTCCACCCCTTCGACCCTTGCCCTGCCTGGCTAATTAGAGCTGCCAGAGGGACCATGGCAGGTTTGTTTTCCTTCATCAGGGGGTTTTTCCTCTGAAGAGACGGTGGGACTTCTGAAAAAACCTGGCCTGGCGGAGGATGATTTAACAAACTATCGTCCCATCGCCAATGTCCCATTTATGGGCAAGGTGATCGAGAGGGTGGCAAAGGAGGATCGATTCAGTCCGGGTTCATCTAAACATTTGGGAAGAACTTCATCATGTTGGTTCTCCTGGATCTGTTCTTTGCTGTTCCTACTGGACAGGTGGGAAGATGCTGCCTCCGTAAAGGAGCATGGGGGAGTTATCGGTTGGATTCTCCTACTTTCTGTCCCCATGCTGTTTTCTATGTAGCAGAGGGGTCATCAGGGTTTTGGCTGTCATCTGCTGATGACAGGAACACCTCTGCTGATGTGGGTTCTCTGCCTGGAGGCCGTCCTGGCTTGGACCGGGGCGAACAGGCTTAAGGCCCCGAGAAGACGGAGGTTATGTTCTTTGGGAGCCAACTCTGGGTTCGATGGTCCTTTCCCTCGTCTGGGGGATCCCCTCCAGTTCGCGGAAAGGGCGATCTTGCTCCTGGAGTCCCAGGTGGCGTGGGATCTTGTCCAGATCCGCCCGTGCCTGGACTTCTCAAACAGTGGTCCCTCGAGGCTGGACTTTCTTCTGAATGGTAAAACAGGCTGGTGGCTGGTGTGCGTCGACACGAGCACATCAAATTGCCCGCCTGCACTGGTTGCTTATTTATTTATAAATTTATAAAACCCTCCATGGCTTGGGACCGGACTAAAGAGCGTATGGCTATCCACCTGTGCCCGGCCCGTGTCTTCTGCACCCCTCCCAGAAAACGAGTTCTTCCTCGGTGGTCCTCTGGAACTCCATCCCCTTGAAGTGCGCTCTGCAGAGTCTTGTCCTTCCGAAGGCTTTAAAAACTCATCTATTCCGGTTTATAGTTATTAATTTTTTTCTTTTCTCTTTCCGCCATCTAGTCCATTGTTAGGTTTTATGATCTGTTGACCTCTAGGCTTTTCTTTTATGTATTGCTGTATTATTTGTTTTTATTGCATACTGTATTTTCTTTGTTATACTTGTACTCCATTGGTATTTTCAGAGCTGAAGATAAGCGGGATATAAATATAACAAATAAATAAATAATAATAAATAAATAAGGATGTCATTCACTTACAGGTGACATCAAACTGCACAACTCCTGATAACCTCTCCTGATAATCATTCCCAGTGGTTTCCTCTAAATGTTAAACAGCATAGAAGAGCTTGAGAGAGCTTGCAGGCCAGTGCCCAGGGTATCTAACAGGAGTCTCTTAGCTCCACCTTCTGAGATAGGAATGGAGCCACTGTAAAACAGTACTTTCAAGTCCAATCACAGAAAGATGGGCCAGAAGAATACCACAGTCAAAGGTACTGAAAACTGTTGTCCACATGTACATTCTTGTTTTGCAACAACCAAAGAAGTGATTTCTCAATGGTTAAAATAAATTGGGGATGATCATTTGAACTTTGTTAAAATATTCTCACCTCATCTGATCACATCAGTTGTATAATCTCTTGGGGCCTTTTCACACGACCCCTAAGATCCGCTGGCCACTTAAATTCGGACCAGAGATCTTAGGGGTTTGTTGCTGTTCCTACGTTCCTACCCCCTCTTGGCTGCTGGCTGCGTGAGGGGAGGGAGAAAAAACAGGAAGAAAAGAGATGTGGCTCACCTCCGTTCTGCCTCTCGCTCTTGCCGCGGCAACATTCCAGTCTCTTATTCTTAAAGGGGCAACCAAAAACAACAAACAGAAGCGAGGAGAGCCCCGCACTAACTATCGTTACACCGCATCAAAGAATTTTCACCTCCAGAGAGCAGGTACTTGAAAGGTGCGCTGGGACGCGCTAAAGTGGGCGTGGTCGCACTTAATTTCCTGTAAACTCCAGAACTGGTGGGGAAACATTTTTAAGCTCCAGAGCTGGGAGCCATTTGCCCCGGAGTTTAGGGGTCGTGTATAAACGCCCTTGATCCCTACAATGTGAAGCAACACAAATGCTCCCAATTTCTTGGAGAAGCTATGTTTCAGAGAAAAGCTTAATAGAGTATTTTAAATCTCTTTTCAAGAAGAAGATACCATAGTAAAAAAAAAAAATCATTAATAAAAAGAGAAAGAAAACAAGGGAGATTTGGAGGGATTTCTACAGTGTATACAATCAATTTTTAAGACTTAATTAAATTATTGAAGACTGTGGCATGTATAATATGTGGTGGCTATTGATAAATATATGCCTCTGCAAGCTGACACCACAAGCACCTGGAATGTCAAACGTAGAGGACCACTGTGCCAAATAACATTCTTTGGACCTGAAGGGAGCAGTCAAGTATTTGTTAGTGGGCTGAACAGAGTCATGTGGTTCTGCTTCTTCCAACTATGCACTGGTTGTGGGATCCAAAGATTTGCAAGTCTAACTGCCACTGCCCTGCCCAGCTCAAGGCATCTGCTAAATCAATGAAAACTGTAATGCATGCCAACTGGAACTGGTGCAAAGCTCTCTGTGAGAACTGCACACCTACGCTTCTCAGACCGAAGGACTGGACGGTGTTTATTTTATTGTACATGCCATTTCCCCACAGTGGACTGCATCAAAAGGGCTCACAGTAAAATCAAATAAATTGTGTGTGTGTGTGTGTGTGTGTGTGTGTGTGTGTGTGTGTGTGTGTGTGTGTGTGTGTGTGTGTGTGTGTGTGTGTGTGTGTGTGTGTACATGCTTCATGCTGATGCACCATTCTTTCCCTGCCAAGCCTTTATGCACTCTGTTATCACAAAGATTTGCATATCCAGTTTGCTGGGGTGTGGATTGTGCACCTAATGGGAAGGAAAAGTACACCTCTTGTGTGCCAATGCAACCACCTACTGACTCTTAAATAATTGAATTTTCCCCTAATGAGCTCTCCAGTTCTGATAAGTAAAAGCCCTTGTTGTTGTAAAAGGACAATGGAACTCAGCAAAAGGCATAGATTTAAATGTTGGAAAAATGCTGGACCAAAACATGTTATTGAAACAACACCTAAAAGAGAACGGGATGTGGACAACTTTTTCCTGTTCATTTTTCCTGTGCCACACATCTTGGTGTTTAAAAAGAAAAGGCAGGGTGAGGTTAGGACAAGCAAAGAATGATTATATTTTTAAAAGGGAAATAGCTTTGATCTTTGAGAAAGCAGAAAATGTTTAAAAGCACAACTATATAGCCAATATGCAGCTATTGGTTGTTCATATTCATAAAACCTTCATAATCATAAATATGCTTTCTTCTGTACTACTGTATACCTCTAAACTGTGTTTCCACCTGTTTTCAACATTTTTCCTCCTTGTGGATAAACTACCACCAAAAATCCAAGGAGAAAGATTTTGATGCACAAAAACGTCTCTATATAACTTGCTGGATTATGAATGACACTCAGGAGGTTATTTAACCACACAATGCTTCTTTTCTGTTTTTTTTTCCTTAGTGGGAAGGATATTCCAATAGGAATTTTGAGGGATCGTCCATTTTCTCTCACAATGTGTCACATGTTTGTGAAGATTCTCAGTCACTGAAGTGAGTTTATCTAGAAGTTGAGTCATGGCAACTGGACTTTTTGAGAGATTAAAATGTTTTGCTGCTCATCCAAACACCTTTGTCAGTCTTATAGATGGAGAACTTGCAACTAGCTTTCTTCAGACTGACGAAGCTGTTTGGATGAACAGCGAAATGTTTCAGTCTCTCAAAAAGAAGTCCTGTTGCCATGACTCAACTTCCAAATAATGTGTCACATGTTAATTTGGAAGGGTTTTTTTTTTTTTTTATTTAAATTCCTCTAGCTGCACAGCAAAAGAAGTACAGAGGTTCAAAGGGCAGAATAGCTCCAAATCCCTCTGATTAGTCTACACCTGTTCTCTTTTACTGACACTTCCAATCTCAGTAATTCGCTCTGAGACCTTAGTAAGAGATAGAGTAAAAAGGTTTCATCACATAACCATTGAACAGATCAAATAGCATACTGACTAACATGACTGCCTTCAGCAATAGACTTGAACGGAGTCTGGAGAAGGAAAAAGCGCTGAGAAGAGAGGTGAGGCTCTCTGAATTCAGAAGCAGGAGGGAACAACTGGTTAGTACTTGGTAGCTTGATAATCACTCTAGCTAAGAAAGGCATCTCCCAACAAACCTACTAAAAGCAGCATGCAAGGTTGCGAAACCCTCAACAGTTAACACTTGGTTTATCATCATCCTGGTACAGCTTGGGACTTAACATTTCCTTGAAGCTGTCCAAACACAGTGATGGAGGGTAAAAATATGCCCACCATATTATTTAACAGATGTGCATACAAATGTGTACTTAATTACATGTAAATATATTATTGCAATGGTTTATTTTTCTTGCAGTCCTCTCTTTAAAAACCCAATTGAAAGCTCAGAAAGAACAGAAAGACAGAGATGCCGCTGCCTGAACAAAATGGCCCTAGTTTAGTTAGAATATGTGGTTGCCTTTGCAGCAGCACAAATCATGACAGCAGCTGTGAAATCACTGGCAAAATTTAAAATGCCTCTGACTGTTGTAAGACAAAGATACGCTCATGCTGTATTTTCCTGTAATAAAAGCAAGTGAATTTTTTTGCAACTGCTTTCAGCATTCCACACTAGATACCACATTAAGGGCTGTCTACTCTCCTTTACATGTTCCCCGAGAGCGCTAATTCAAAGTTCTGTTCTGTTTGGATCGGAGCACAGCGAAGATTCGTCTAGTCTTCAGAGTACTTTAAATGTTTCAAAATACAAAAGTTAAGTCTGCTGGAGGCAGAGTTCTACGGGAGTCAGCAGAACTGTGAAAAGTCCTGCAAGATTTCTGCAAGAGCAACCACTTCTTGGGATCAATACTTCTCACAGGATCCACTGACTCAAACGATACCATCTTATGCCAGGGAAAGTAATACACTCAAGAGAAACAGGGAGCAGGATCACTGGGTCTCAGGAATATCCTTCAACCCATGGCCCAGCAAAGCCCCTACTGCTTGTGCCAACCAAGACAGGAATATGTTAACTATAATTGCAAATGGATTTCAAGGGAAACACATACCTTCCTCTAGGAGCATCTTGTCTACCATCTAGGGGTGTGCCTGTACACATAGCCATCCTGTCTCTAACAGGGCAGATAACAGGCAGACTGAAGGACGTGCTGCCTCTCAAGGCAAGGGGTGGCGTGCATGATGCCAGATCTCCTAACTACATCTCATCCTACACACATTCCAGGCACACGATGTCACTAGCCAAGTCTGTTTGCCTGCAATATCCCATCGGTTCAACTATGCATGCCTAACCAGTGCTCTCTCTCTCTCTGTGTGTGTATTACAGTCGTGACCGACCCTTCGTGACTCCACGCCCATGGATTGATTTTACAACTGATTTAACCTGCCCTGTGGAGGACTTGCAATGGTTGGAGACATATCCTATTTTAAGAAACCAACTAACTATATATTGAAATTTTATGGGCCCACTTATGACTGCAACTGTTGAACAAGGAAGATGAAACAGAATGAAGGGTCCCACACAAGAAAGACGTAGTCACTCATTCCAACTGAAAACCATTCATTTGTGAACTGCATGGAAAGGCACTCAGGCGCCTACTTCACTATCTGTTTCGGCTGCTCTCCCTTCAATTTATCTGTGTGTTTTTTTCATTGCTTTACTCTTCTGGCCATTTTATCCTGCCATTCTGTACCCCCCCCCAACTGTATGTGCCCACCGTTAAGATATTTGCAGGACTGGTGGCTCCCCAGTCTTTCTACGTGGCATGATTCATGCCATTCTCATTTCAACATCCAGGTCCCTCTCACTTGTTATCCTGGCTATGACAGCTGGCATCCTGGCTCCACAGTGAGCCCAAACGATAGATGATTTTGAACACAGATAGATGATTTTGCATGCTCTTTGTAGCCTTAATGTTACTTTGAATGTTGTAAGATGCCTCTTCTAATTCCCTGGTCTGAACTTGAATATGTCTTAAATCTTCTGGGCTGCATATTGTCCCTCATTATTGTAAGCCACCTTGGGCCCTTTTCCAAGGAGAAAGGTGGGGTACAACAACAACAACAACAACAACAACAACAACAACAACAGGAGGAGGAGGAGGAGGAGGAGGAGGAGGAGGAGGAGGAGGAGACTGAACAGCATGACTTTCTAAATGGCAGTCACTGTAACTCCGCAGCAGAGAACATGAAGAAAGGAGAGTACCCAGCTTAAAAAATAACAGAGAATGTGTTAAACACCCCATAACAAAGCTGTGTAGTAGCATGTGGACTGCATTATCCATTGAACCACACAAAAGATGTCTAAGGGCGTTTATACACGACCCTTAAGCTCCGCCGCAAATGGCTGCAAGGTCTGGACCTTAAAAATGTTTACCCACCAGCTCCGGAGTTTGCAGGAAATTAAGTGCGACCCCGCCCACCTAAGTGTGACCCAGCTGCACTTTCTTGTACCTGCTTGAGGTGGGTGAAAATCCCCAGGTCCAGATTTAATCTGGTCAGTGCGGGGCTCTCCTGGCTTCTGTTTGTGTTTTTTTTGTGCCTCCCGCCCCTTTAAGAGAAGAGGTGGGAGGAAAAAAAGCAAGCAGAAGAGAAATGGAAGAGAAACAGAGCTCTGGGAAGCTCCTCCAGGTGAGCTGCATTTTTTCCTCTCTTTCTCTGGTGGGGAGGAAGGAAGAGCAAGGAACCCCTAAGATCTTTGGTCCGAATTTAAGGGGCCAGCGGATCTTAGGGTTCGTGTGAAAAGGCCCTTAGAGATGATCTTACACCCTTGCTGTGTTTTTTTTTTAATTCTGTTAAAATACTGGGAGATGACCTGCAAATAGGAGCCTGTAAGAGCCCTGCGGGTTAGTGCTTTTTAGTATTTTTCCCTCCCTGTGTAATATGAGGGTGAGCACTAATGATACCCATTCTTTTCTACTGCTCTGAAGGAGAATCTGAGAGTCCCTATGATGGTGCTTTCACTTAGTAAGCAAACTGAGCTCAGTGTTCATAGACAATTTTTAGACAGACTGCAGGCCCAAACAAACAAACACACTGCACTGTTTTAAGGGACATAGTGTTGTTGTTTTGTTTTTTGTTTTTGTAAAGAAGTCCAAGGTTAAATTGAAGTATGACAAAATGTGGCAAGAACAATAAACTGGAACGCTGTAGAAAACATACAGAGCCCACTGGGGACATGGGTGGCCAAGAAGGATCAAATAGGAAACACTGCTCTTGCAGTCCCTGGTGTTAAGAATTGCAACACCCAAGGAAACCAAAAAGCCAACACTAGGAACTGAGCAATCTTGTTTCTGGCTGCTTCCCAGTGGAACAAACTTCCTACTGAGGTTTGCCAGGCAACATCAGTGTGATTGTGGGAAGCTAATTAAGTCGAAACTATATAAAGCTGCCTTCTACTAGTGAATATTGGCCAGAGATTTTCAAATGTGCTTTAATTTTTGAATTCTTTTTCATAAGTAGTTTTAGCCAGCAATGTGGTTTATTGTATTTTATTGTATTTTTGTTTTTTTCTATATAGTGCTCTAGTTATGATTGTAGAGTACACTGTAAAGTGCCTAGGGAGCAGCAACACTAATGAGGTAGTATTTTATACAATACTGGCCAGGACTAAATATCCTGCTTATTACAGTGGTGTTCTTTACCAATCCATGTAGTAACACAGAAGACTTACAGGCCTGGTGATCCTTTCCTGCACATGCAACCCTATTAGAACCCCCTGCAACCCCTGGAAAACTCCATTATTAAGGACTTGCATCTCCCCTGTCACTGGTGGCACTGTCTTAAAGTCAATAGCACAGGAAATGCATAGGAGTGGTTTAGCACCACAAGTCAGTATGCACCAAGTGGCATATCACCTCCAATGGCTTTAAATGGAAGTAGAAACCATATGAGTGAAACCTACTTTTCTTCTAGATTCTTCATTTCGAGCTTTCTTTTCAGTGAGCAATTGGTATGTCAAGATTTCTTTTCTCATAAACTAGCCAGGGATGGAATACCGGTACAAGACTAAATAACAACCTTTCAGTGGTTGTAGAATCGGTAGTTGTAAAATTGTAAGAGTTGGAGAATGAAAAGAACATGGAAGAATGGCTGAATGGAAACAAGAAAGGCTGAGGAGGGCTTTCAGATATAGCCTGATTAAAATTTAGCTTCAACACTCCCTAAAAACTAGTGCGGCAAACTAGAATGTGGTCTTAGTTTGTGACAAGTGCTCACACCACAATTTCCTGCTTTGGAGATCATTATAAAATTATGATTTGACAAGCGAAGACGTCTCCTCCATAGGTGAGCATGGAAGGAAGGAAGGAAGGAAGGAAGGAAGGAAGGAAGGAAGGAAGGAAGGAAGGAAAAATCCACTGAGGATCATCCATTCCTTCCAAACAATGTCAGCAAATGAGCCAATCTGATTAGCTGATCTAGGAACGTAATTTCTGGACAATGTCAATGTACTTCTCTGGGCATACCTATGTTTAAAAAACCATGTGCTACTAATTTTGACTAAATGAAATTTGCTTTCATTCTAATAGTTTGCTTTCAGTGATTCACATTTTAGATGGATAATTCCGAAAGTCTCTTTTCCTTGTTGAGTGGAACTCCCCCTAATCACCCATACATTTGCCAACTGGCAATCACCCGTGCATTAGAATACGCATCGTCAGATGAAACCACTATTTAATCCTATAAATACACATGGCTGTGAATGAGTTTGGGGAAGCAGCTCTTCATACTTAACAGAAACACATTTGCATTCATTGGAACTGCTCCTCAGTTGATACACTCGAGACAGTATTGTCTATAAATATTATTTATAACCCAATCAACCAACTAGTCTGGAATTCCTAGCCCCTGGATGGTAACCAGATGAAATTTCTCTGTGGATTTCCAACTGGCTCTAATTCTTAATATAGAAAAAAAAACCTGTGCTGCATGCTAGGTTTTGTTTTGACCCAACATGAAATCTAGACAAAATGTTTAGATTTAACATATTTCCATCTTGTTTCATGTTTATGAAGAAACAGTGAAGGGCCATCACAATGGCAACAAAGTCATTACTTTGGGAACAGGATGCAGTATTTCCATTTACCTGGCCAGCCAATTCCAACAGAGACATTTATTTTGTACACAAGGTATTTTCCTGAACAGTATTTCCATTCCTAATGTCCCCAAAAACACACTAGAGGGACAAGCCAAAACTACAAGTTTTTGGTGACTTGAAAGGGGCTTCAAACAAGGCAACAGTCCTATTTACTGACCTCTCTAGGTTATCTTTACTTTGATTTATGGAAAGGCAGAGTCAAAGAAAAACAAACACTAGTAGAAGGCCAATCATAATATCAGTGTTTCCACATAGAATCCCATCCCAAATATATTCCCAATGAGCTGAAAAAAGACCTGCATGTAACTCCTTTTCAAGTCAAGGCTATTTGATCAGACACTGGCCAGATTTCTATTGGCGTTCATTTAAGGTTTGTGTACCTGCTGTGGCCAATTCAGGCTAATTGACAACGCCCTGAGGTGTATATTGGTTTCATGCCTGGTTGTGGGTCTGGTTATGTAATTAGCTGCAGCAACTTATGTAAACATTTTGCGAAAACCATTAGGGTTCTGGCCACTGAATGAGCACCTTGTATGAATGCAGACGTACACAATTCCGATAGTGACGTCTCATAAGAGCAAACCTGATGTAACTTGAAGTAAATTCACTAACTGTATGCATATTTCTGGCAGTCAGCAAAAGTTGCAGTGTTCTTTATTTGAAATGAGGCAGCAGTGTTAGTCTGTTGTACCAGAAACAATGAAGAGACTTGTGGTACCTTAAAGATTTAAGGGTTACATCTGAAAGTTGAGTCATGGCAACTGGACTTCTTTTCTTGTGGAATCAAAACCTAAAGTAAACTATAAAATCGGAAGCTCCTCCCAAATTTTCTCAGACCGAAAAGGCTACTTGGATGAGTAGCAAAACATTTCAATCCCACAAGAAAAGAAGTTCAGTTGCCATGACTCTACTTCCAGATAATCTCACCTGGATGACTGAGAATCTCCACAGACCTAAAGAGTATATGACATAAGCTTTTGTGAACTGCCGCCCTCTTCATCATTTTGCATTTGATGAAGTGACCTGTTAGTTCATAAAAGCATACTTTAAAATAAAATTACTGTCTAAGGCAGGCATGTCCAAACTCCGGCCCTCCAGATGTTTTGGACCACAACTCCCACAGTCCTTTGCCATTGGAAATACAGGCTTGGAATTCTGGGAGTCGTGGTCCAAAACATCAAGAGAGCCGAAGTTTTAAGATGCCTGGTCTAAGGTGTGCAACGAACTCAGAATCATACATACTCATTCACCCATGGACTGGATAGATGAGCTTCCAGTAATAGGTTGAACAGCTTCTTTTACAACCCAGCTGTTTTCAAGGAGGATTTTGCAAACAGTTGCACAGGGCCTTCCAATCACCTACATAAATCCAGTCCTATGACATATAGCATGCTTTCTATCCACACAGGCCAATCTTTAGGCTCAGAGGAATGTGGATGGCATTTCAGTGGGTGTGATGATGATACCTTGTTTATTTTGCCTTCTGGAACGTCAGCATCCATGTGGACATCAATCCATTTTTTTCATGTTATCAATGTAGCCCTGAAGGCACGAGCCCAGTCAAATACACGACACTCCTATGAATGACTATTACAAAACAACTGATTACGTTCAGTATGATAAGGCCGGGATAGATTTACTTTCAGCTGGTTACTGACCCAAAGTGAAGTTAAGCACTCTCAGAAGATTTGATGGGAATCTAATCTCTCCCTGGAAGAGCTCATCCAGCAAGGCATTTCAGAAGAAGTAGGCTCCAGTTAGGTATTTTCTGATAACTTATAACAGCAGCCGAGAGTGCTATTACACCCAAGCGCTGAAGTTATTCTCAATTTCTTATTTGACACATAGTATCAGAGAAGAAGTGCTCCTAACTTTAGTTTGCAGCTTGGCACTGGTTAGTGGGAAGATTAAATTTAGCCCATGGTGCAGTTCCTGCAGAAGCCAAGTGCGCAGTGCACGATAAAGCTTTCAAATCTATGAACTGTATCTGAGCTTTAGACGAGAATTATGAAAATCTTATGCAGAATTAAGACATAAAAACCAATGCCTATCCATTAGTTTAACAAAAACAACTGTTTGATGGGCTTGTGTCTCGAGGTCCCTATCTTAAGTCCCCCCCCCTTGCCTTCTCCTGAAACTTTTACAAGCATCTGTTTGTTTCTCCTGACACTATTGTCCTCAGGATGATCTCAGATAGGTATCAACAGGTCAGATAGATGTCTTCCCACTTCCTTCAGAAATCTTGTCTTAGGATCTCCATTTAGCTAGTCATGCTTTCTTTTACTCTGTCCTTTTGTTGCGTCCTCACAGCTTGTCTTCATTCAGAGGGCTATAGCTCTCACAGAAAAAAAAAACCCTACACTCCCAAAAGTACTCCCTTTAAAATAAACATTTTGCCCCTGTAGGCAGAAATAAAGAATGCCCATGTGTATCAAAAATCTGCCAAGGCTGAGAAGAAGCTGTCCATGGTGCTGATATTTTGATCTACCCGATCATTCTTTTTAAAAAGAGGGATCCATTGAGCATTCAAAGACAGGCTAAAATGGTTTCCAATTTATGTTCCCTCTGAATGCCTTCTTTAGTTACAAGCTTTGACCTGAATTAGTTCTGTAAGTGTTATGTTCCTAAGCCAAGAGCTCTACAACTGAAGTAAAATTATCTTATGCAAGTTGTAAAAGGAATGTATAACAATACATCATTTCCCCTTCTAAATGCAGTGGTACCTTGTATAAAGGAATTAATTTGTTCCAAATGAAATTATGTTAAGCAAATTTTCCTTTATACAAATTTCCCATAGGAATGCATTGAAAATGGAGTAATCCCATTTTTATGTTGTACGGATTTGCCCCATAGGCGATTCTGTTAAGCAAATTTCCTCTATCTCTGGAATATATTATGTTGTACAAATTTTATGTTACACAAACTGTTGTTATACAAGGATCCACTGTACTCTAAGATCGTGATTCCCAACCTTTGGTAACTTAGGAGTTCTTGGACTGAAGTTCTCAGAATACTTCACCACCAGCTATACTGACTGGGGTTTGGGGGAGCTGCAGTCCAAGAACTCTTGAGTTATCCAAGGTTGGCAGCCTCTGCTCTAAGAGTACCCAGAGCTAACACAGTCACACATTCAAATACACTGTCTAAAAATGTTCTAGAATACTTTTTCTATAGCAAAAGGAGGGAGAAAATGCTTGTGTTTATGATAGGATCTGTCTTAATGCACTCACCATCTAACAAGCAGTTATTCTCAGTCACATGGCTGACTCTGCTAATATCTCCTTCAATATTCTCCTGAAAGCACTGCTGTCTTATGGAACAATAACTTGTGTCTTCAGATATTTTCTGCTTTAAGGAACCTTTGGAAAGAGAAGAAAAGGAAGAAAAAAGTACCACCACTGACACCGTGATCTTAACAGGAACCACAAAAGGACATGAAATTTGGGGGGGAAACCAAAGAAAAGGACAAGAAATGAAGAAATTGGGCTATATAAAGCTTTAAAAATGACAAAGCAGAAGTGTATGAATATATACCAACTTTATAACCTAATTTTTTTAAAAAAATTGCCTCAGATAAATCCATGCAAGAATGAATCAGTAACACACCTAGTCAAGACATTTTCCTGCTTGACTTCAAGTCCATGCTCAGGAACTGGTGAGAATGCCAGTGAAATACTGCAATGGAATGACATAGGCCACTGCACCCCTGTGGTCAGCTGCCCAGGCTGAAGGGATGGGGCAGGCCATGTGGCACACATAAGCACCATCCTCTAACAGAGGAGAATGCCCAGATGACTGGCTGTACGACCTCATCCCACCCAAATCTGTCACCTAAATAGACTTTAAAGTGATTTAATGGACAGCAATGGAAACCTTTATTTTAAAGGTCATATTTTCCTACCCCTGGGGGACCATGTCCTTTTCTACCTCCAACCCCAAAACCTTGAAGGCTAAAAGGTCCACAAAATGGCAAACTGTGCTCACAGAAGCCTCTAGAGGGTGCAAATTAACATGTTTATTTCATTTTTGTGTAAAGAAAGGCCTGTTGCCAAACCACAATATGTTCAGAAATGCAATATATAAATGGGGCAAGGGGCTGCTTCCAAGCCTGCTTGTTGACTTCCTAACCTTACATGAAGAAATGCCCTGCATCAATTCTCAGCATGTCCAGCTGTGGCGGCGAAACCCCTCAAAATCTCTTGTCAGACAGTAAAGGCGATTTCTTATTTCCATATATGTCCCTCCTTTGCACAAACAGTATCCAGTAAAACACTGAAAAATCCTTAGAACTGATACAAAATGGTCCACATGGAATCAGAGTTCTCCTCAGATCTTCTTGGCTGTGGGCCTTCCAGAATCTATTCTATCCTTTGTATTTTATCAGGGAAGATAATCATAAGTTCCACCCCTATTTCACTTTTCATTTTCCCCACAGTAAATTGGAGCCAAACACCAAGTATTGTAATATCCATTTCAGCGAGGGGTGTGCGTGTTGTACTTTTAGACATTTGTGTGAAATGTAGTTGGCTTTTGAGATCTAAAAATGATTAATGAGGATGGAAAACTAGATCTAAATAATTTACTAACAGTAGTGGAAGACGAGAAAAATAATCAATGATTTTAGTCATTTGTCCAGTGCTCTGGGAGAATTTTATCTTTACATGAAATCAGCCCACATGGACAAAATGAGATATAAACAATATAGGATTTGCAACTTATATTTTAAAATCCAACTTTCTTGTATCTTTAAAGATAAAACTTGATTGCTCTGTATGGCATTGCTGCACACAGAACAATACAAAGGAGTCTCATGCAGCGTGTGTGTTTGACAAGGCATGAAAAGATTGTACAATGCTCTTCACTCACAGGTCTGAACTCAGATCTTCACACAGTATCTACACAGCGCAGCTTAATGTGCATAGATTTGGAGATTCATGGTGTAGTGGTTAAATTCCTGTACTGCAGCCAAAATTGTACTCACGACCCAGGGTTCAATCCCAGTAAATTGGCTCATAATTGACTCAGCCTTCCATCCTTCTGAGGTTGGTAAAATGAGTACTCAGATCATGTGGGTGGGGCTGGGGCTGGGGGAGCAATAGATAGCTTGCATAATTGAATTGTAAACTATACAGAGTGCTTCAAATGCTATGAGGCAGTATATAAGCAGCACACATTACTTTCCTTTAGATCTTTTAATGCGCATTTTCTATAACATTAATATATGCTGTAACTTTAAGGAGGCAAACTGCCTGCCCCCATACAGGAGGCAGTAAGTTCCACTCTAATATAGAATGGCACATTAGCATGACTGCTTCTCATTTCTGAATATTCTTCTCCCTAGCGTTTTCCTCACAAATGCATGGGGTCCACATTTTGAATCCAAAAATGCCACTTTGCCCAATTGCCTGCGGTTTCAATTTGCATGTCCTACCACACATGTGGCCACTGGTCAAAGATCTTTCAGGTGGTGCACAGTTTGAGCAATGGTGGAACGTGTTGCTGTGAGGACATGTCCATACCTGAGGAGCTGGCTTTCTCTCATCTTCTCTGGTATTGATACCATACCTAGTTGCCACTTGGTAATACCATTTGTGACGTGGGTGAGCAGGAAGATACCCAATATCCAACAGAGCATATGTATCTCCATAGCTTGCAGGAGGCTTTCTATGGCCATTGTTACTGCCCAGAACTCTGTTCCATATAGCAGCGGAGCTCAAACTGGGTGCTTTGGCAACCTGGGGTGCTGCGAGTGTATGCCAAGGGTGCCACAGCAATAATATTTAATTTTCACTAAGCGTTAGCAATTTAGCAGTAGAAGCCATTTTTATAACATGGCAGCACCACTATCTCCTTGTCTATGATACCTCTGCCACTCGTCAGCCATTTTTGTGGTTGTGCATCATTTGTTTCAAGTGGTTGTTTCAAGTCATTTGTTTCATTTGTTTTTTTTTCGTTACGTCCCGCCATCTTTAATGCCCAAGCAACCATGTTAAGTGTCTTACGTTATTTTTGTTGATGTTTTATATTGCATCATTTTAATGGTTTAGTTATTTGTTGTAAATTTATAATTATTGTTTGTGTTTGTCATCTATAAAAAATAATAAATAAATAAATAAATAAATACTGGGGTTTTTGTCATCTAAAAAAAAATTCCAGTGAATTTGATGGTAAATTTGTATTCCGTTCTTTTAAGAAACTGATTATTTAGTGAATATAACATTTACTGTATGGCTAGAGACTGTGTATGTACTAATATTTTCATCATAGTTCTAAGAAATTAATTGACAAGTGATTAGTTTCTAAGTTATGAGGTAGACGAACTTGCAATGTATCACACGTACTAACTCAGCAGATATAATCAAAATCAGCCACATAACCATGATACTGTTTCGGGAGGGGCCTGCAATGGAATAAAAATGTTTATTTATTTCAGTCCATACTTTTATTGCAGAATTATGGACAATTGGCTAAAACTCACTGAAGCTTTTGAAGTGACTGATTCAATGACAACCAGCATCATCGCAGGAAATGAAATATCCCAGCAGACACCTGCGAGCCTAAGCCATCCAAGTGTGTCTGCCTCAGTTCGTGATAAGGCAACTCACAACCAAAAGGAAATCTGAGGGAAAATAAGATAATATGATTCTAGCTACCTCACGTTGTTTGACTTTGTTCTGTTTGGGAATGAACAGGCACCAGAAGGGCAATGCATAAACTGTCATAAAAATGTTGCTAATGGCTGCTTGGTTCCATCTAAATTAAAAAGACATCTGGAATGCAATCTTTCTGATTTAATATATAAAGGTAAAGGAATCTTAAAATGCCATGCTTTATCTCTTCAGGCAGGGTCATCCATGATGAAGAGAATTTCTAAAAATGAAAATCAAAATGCAACTGAAGCTTCATTTATTGGCAAAAGCTGGAAAGACCCATACTATTGCCAAGACACTGATTAAACCTTGCATGAAGGATGTTGCAAGTTGCATGTTAGGTCCAGACATGGCAACAAAGATTGATACATTGGAGCTGTCAAATACAGTGGAACCTTGACTTACTTGACATCATATTTGACTTGCAGCAAGAAGGAGCCTGTTTGACTTGAGTCGCAGGCTTTGACTTACATCTCGGAGCCCCGGCGCAAGGCACCGGAATTGGGCGGCAGCCACAACCCAGCATCGTGGCTACTGCCTCCAAACTGCTCCTGCCTTCTTCCCCTTCTCTGGCAGCGGTGGCTTCGGTGAGGCCAGCTCAGAGCACCTGGAGCTGGTCCTCGGCCTCACCGAAGCCGCCGCTGCTGCTGGAGGAGAAGAAGGGCCGGGAGCTCGGGGCTGGCCCTGCTGGTTAGACAGTCGGCTCAGTCTTGTAAAAAATCTGGCTGCAGAAGTCTGGTCCACAATGGAAGCATTTTAGTTGGGGAGCTGTAAAGTTGTGGGACTCTAATGGTAAGCATAGAGTTGTTCAGAACTTGGAACGTCAGGTTAAAAATCAGTAAAACTTAAATGTTAGACATTGTTGCTATGAATATTAAAAAGTGGAAGCATATAACTTCTGGACTATAATTCCACTGCCTCCTCCTCTCTTTGAAGAGACATTTCATTTACATCCCCAGAAGGAATCTTCTATCCCAGTCAAATTTGTGTTAAATTGCTGTTTTCGGGGGTCTTTTTCATCATCTGGAACGGATTAATCCGCTTTCCCATTACTTTCTATGGGAAACGTTCGTTTGACTTAAGTCATGTTTGACTTAAGTCTAGACCACTGGAACGGATTAATGACGTAAGTCAAGGTTCCACTGTAACACTATAAGCAAGTGAATTTACACAATTTCAGTGTCTGTGGAGAATGAGCTTATAAGAAGATTGGAAAGTTTTGAATTTTATTTTATAGCTTAAAGTGCCAACGTTGCAGGACTTGCTGTTCTTGTGTTTGTGAGGTATCCATTTTGATAAGTGAAGTGCCTGAAACTTACACCACAGGTGACAAAATTTTCAAAGCTATCAACATATGTGTACAGAAAAATGATTCTCTGGCAACTAGAAGGATGTCGCAAGATTTAAAAGTCATATTGGATGGTGCTGTAAAGATGGTTAATCATGTTAAGAGCTGCCCACTTCAAGCACACCTTTTAAAACTTACCACTGAAGATCTGGGTATGGATCACTTCCACCTCTTGCTACACACAGAACTGCGGTGGCTATCAACGGGGAAAATTAGTTAGACTGTTTGAACTAAAATATGCACTGTTGGTCACATTTACACAGGAACCTTTTTTCCAACAATTAACTGATGTTGATTGGCTGCTTAAATTGGGATACCTTTCTGACATCTTTGAAAAACTAAATGAAACCACCATTTCTCTTCAAGGGAAAGGAGGAGCACAATTAGTGAAAATAAAAGACTTGCGGAAAATAATTATGGTACATTTTTAAAGCGTATGTTGGGAGCAGAGACATCTCCAACTTTCCTCCGTTGCAAGAATCTGTCAAAACAAATGAGATCAACTTTCAAACAAACTTCCTTGAAATTGTTATTGCCCACTTGCAAGGTTTGGAAAGAAGCATAGTTGATTATTTTCACAACATTGATGCTGATGACATCTACAGCTGGATGGGGAACCTGTTCTCCTGTGACCTGAAACATAAATCTACTGGAACGACGAATGAAATCTTTCAAAATCTGCTTGAGATCAGCAAAGACAGCAGTTTAAAACAGAAATACTGTGAAGGAAACCAAAAAGAGTTCTGGATGCAGGTGTATTCAGAAGACAACAAGGCTGCAATGAAAAGACTTGTGCATTTTACTTCAACTTATCTCTGTGAGTATGCATTCCCAATGTACGTTTACAAAAAAAAAAAACAGATACAGGAACAAACTTTCTGGGTCAAGTGATTTGAGGGTAAAATTAACTAAACTTCCCATAAACATAAAGGGGATAATGAAAAATTCTTCCAAACAGTTTCATTCATTGCATTAAAGACAACTGAGCATTAAATTTGCACTCTTTTTTCTTCTTTTCTTAAGTATTCAAACCGCTTAAAGGGTAGCTGTGCCACAAAAATTTTTTTAGCTGGACAAGGGCGCCACAACAAAAGAAGTTTGAAAAACAATGCCATATAGATCATCTTGTATATCTTGTTATGAGATTGATTGGCATTCATCTGTTGCAAGGCACACCAGTGAGTTCTCACCATCACAACCAGGCTGCACGCACCATTGCTCACCCATTGCCACTGATGCCACCATCACCTTGGAGATGGGAGCCACAAAGATACCAACAGAAATCCACCTTCTTTAGGTTTTCTCAATTTATTTAGAGCATTCCACGGTTCTAGGTACTCAGCTTTCTTGATGCTTAGGCAGAGTCCAAAGTGGTTGAGGCAGCCATTCTGTGTCTGAATTTGCCTGACATTGTCAAAGTAGAGCTTAGTCCTGGGAGCATTTTACTGAAGGTCTTGGGCAAACAAGAGCAGTGACAATGCAGAGCCTTTGTGCACTTCAACGGTCACTGGAAAACTGTTTGAGAATTCAGCTGAGCATCACACATGTTGACTGGTGTTCTTGTACAACATTTTGAGCCAGCTGATGAGTGGTTCTGGCACCCCAAAATAAGTGGGGTTTCTTTAAGGGGTCCTGCTCCCGAACTGGTAACCCTCGCCCACTTCTCATGTCAGTCATGCTTTGCCAGTGTGTGTCAGCTACAGGAAATGCCTAGTAGTCATTTTGATCCAATTGTTGCGACAAAAATACCAACTGGCCTGTCATTTCAGCCTGACATCGGAGTCTATGTTCAGCTTAGTGCCACCCTGGATGGAGACAGTTTCCAGTAGCACCAAGAAAATTAATTTCTTATATCTAATGATTAACATTATTCTAGGCACTGGCATATCAGTGAAAGCACTAAGAGAAAACTATAGTCCATAAAGCTGCCCTGGTAGTTGAAAAACACCCACTACATATATTTTATTGATTAAAACATATATGTGATTTTTGTTTGTGTGTATGCCAATAAAGCCTCTGACTTACTAAAACACCTGAATAAGTATGCTTAATAAGCATGGTGATTTCCCTGCAAGAAGCAATAATTCAATTAAGAAAGAGTAAATCACAAACTATCCTTCAACTCACTTCAACAAATGCACACAAAATAAACTCAATTACTCCTGTAAACTTCAGAATTAATAAACTGGGCTAAAGCCAAAGATATTGGTTTAAAGCAATGATTATCATCTTCAAAACAAGTTTTTCCAAGTATAAAAGAAGTTGAATTCCTCCTTTTAAGCACAAGCCATTAATGGATGAAGCACATTTAGTGGGTACCCATGGCATCCTATGTGGCAGCACAGCATATTCCCCTGCCTACACTGATAATGTGGGAGCCTTGTTAGTCATCCAGTGTGCGTAGACTACTGGCACCCTGCCCTTCCTGTATTGTATGATAAAGAAGATGATCAATTATTTTATTTTTACTTCTCCCTTTCGTAAAAGTCAGACAGCAGCCTTTTCATCCTTCCTCATTATAAAGGTACCTGTCATAATACACCCAAATTGCATGATAGCTGGCTTGTTGAGATGCACGGATTCACTTCCAGAATGCGCAGGCACTGCAGAACAGTCACACGCCACTTTGATCAAGATCTAATCAAGGGTGTCTCACACCATTACAAAATACCTGTACTTGGAAATGTTACACCTCTACTTATGCGGGTACCAGAAAAAGTCATGGGCAAAGCTTGGAAAGGTCGTTGGCTTGGGCACGGCCATGATGGTTTCAGGGAAGGGAGTCTTGAAGCTGCAGCTCAGAAAATTAAAAAAACCCAAAAGCTGTCAAGCCCCCATATGTATTTGTATCATCCATACAGGATCACCCTCTAGGATGGCGAACCTTTTGTCATTATAACCCATCTAGTCATTTCTGAAGTTCTCCATATTACTTTCTCCTTGACACAATCATTTGGTGGCTTCCCAGCTTAGGTTACCCCCCCCCAATTCTGAACAGTTCAATACCTTTCTGAAAGCTTAAATGGAAACTTGAAACTAAAAAATATGCAGGAACTTTAGGAGCCTTTGCTATTGCCTTTCTTTTTGCCATCAACATTGGAACAAGCCTTCCTCTTCAAGAACTTCTCTGAAGCCAGGCCCCGGTCATGGGGAGGCTCCCCATCTTTGGCCTGCATCACTGTAATGTACAACAGTAGCTATGTGGGAAGGCACGTCAACCAAGGCAAATCTCCCAGTTTTGCTCAAGATCCAAGTAAACCTCCCTGTTAACATCTCCAGACAGTCATTCCTTGCTTATATTATGGCCAGGCCATGGAAGACAACAAACTGAGTCTACACATAAGAGTGATGCTATCAACTTACCCAAAAGGCAATCATTCTAGGTACCCTGGTTTCAGGATCTGCCCAGTTGATTCATTAGGCACAACTGTCTTCTCCTAATGCAGAAGAAGAAGAAGGAGGAGGAGGAGGAGGAGGAGGAGGAGGAGGAGGAGGAGGAGGAGGAGGAGGAGGAGGAGGAGGAAAGGAAAGGAAAGGAAAGGAAAGAAAAAGGAAAAAGGAAAAAGAAATTAAAGGAAAACTGCAGGGTCTGGATATGAATGAGACATGCATTTTAGAAATTAAACAGGATCTTGCATTTAGCTGAATCAAAATTCTTCTAGTAGTTGGGGCAGGGTGTAGAAACCATAGAAGGGGCAACTTAAAATAAGAGAGATCCGCTGCAGAATGGCTAATTCATTTGCGAGAAGGCTGCACCACAGGGGTCTCCTTACTGTATCACCTCCTTGGTGAATCTTAATTATATTTTGGGCAGACAATTAAGATTTTCCAAAAGACTGATCAGGGACTCAATTAGGAGGTAGCAGTCAAAATTTAAAAGTGATGAATGCACTTGCGCGAGGTATGTATAAACCATTTATTTTATTTTATTTTATTTTGCTAGAGTAGTTCCTCTTGCTGAAAGGGGTAAAAAAACCCACTGCTCAAACACATGTATTATAACATCTGTACATAACTATATAGTACTATAGTATAATACAACTTGATGAAAAGGAGTCCAAGGCATGCTATTATTCTATCCAGAAACAACAGGTTATTTCCAACGCATCTATGTGACTCAAGAAGTGACAAAATAAGCCGCCCTTTAATCAAGAACTAAAAGCATATATTTTATTCAAAGTAATTGCTTATGCCTGAGTTCTTACTACAGGATTTTTGGTAACACTGCATTTGGACACGGCAAATCCCATTTATATAACAAAGTACCATGATTTTATTAAGAGTCAAAGGGTAATGGCTTTCTTTTCCATTCTTAAAATATCTTGCAGCCAAGAGGAGCTGAGACAATGAAAGAAGGTACTAGAAAGAACTAATTGCCTTTCTGGGAAAATTGAATAGAAATTAATGGGATCATTAAATAGAAATTGTTAGGAATGCCAAGAGACAGTTTATCCTATAGGTGACACATGACTATAAGCTGTATAAGTAACAAGTGTAAGAATAAGATATGATTGTTTAAAATCAAATTGCTTTAAATCACATTTTAAATAAATACTTGATTTTTTAAAATTTAAAATGTCAAATAAATGTGATTATAAATTTGAATTGTGATTTAAATCAAAGATATGAGAATAAGCTTGATTTCCTCCAGTAATAGGAGTAGTACTTCTGACAAATCCTGACTTAGCTACGTTTATAGGTTCTGAGTCTAACAAAACTTGTGTCAACTATGCTGTGACCAAAAGCTATATCCAAGATGACTACTCCCCCCCCCCCCCGGAGTATAGAATGGCCGCATCTGTTCTTCTAAACTTACGTTTGGGCTTTGCAAAAATCTCTGAATTTGTAACTCGTGCTACAAACAGAATTCTGTATTAGACTAGATGGATTTCTGAGCTGATTGTGCAGGGCTGTTATGTCCTTAAGTAGCCTGCTATAAAGGCAAGAAATCCAGATGAATCACTGAATATAATTATGAGTCAATCTTTCCATTAAAATGCAATGAGGGAAGTACTTGCAATCAATTACTCCTTTCTATAAAATTTAGGCCAATTTCTAGAAAGTCCATTAATGTTCGTTATTTTATAAAAAGGGATCAATCTAGTGGTTATTTCTGACTCGCATGAATCAAGCTACATGCCAGGTAACAGCATGGACCAATTCGGGCTGGTAGAACTTGCTTCAGACAAGGGCACTTGTCCAGAGAACCAACCAAATACTCTACCTGTGGCATTGAGACAGGTCTTCTGGAAGATGGGTCCATTACTATGGTAGGACATGGGCTTGAAAAATGTCACCCAGAGGAACACTGTGAGCAAGGAAATGGCTGAGAGAAAGCTGAAGCTGGTGATGAGAGGCAACAGATTTCACCTTTCTGGAATCAACATGGTGGAGGACAGTATGGGCTTGGGAAGGGAAAGACTATCACTGAATTCTTCCTTATCCTTGATTTTAGCTATCTGATCATGCAAGGAAGCATTTTAAAGCCTTGCAAGATTCTTTGCATCCAGCCAAGAGCAACTCAAAGAGCATTGGTCTTTTCTCGCAGCGGGTCTTTTATAATAAATAATTTATATTTTAAAATCCTGCTTTTTTAAAGAAACAGAGTGCATACATACAGAGAGGAGAGAACCTCCATAAAAGACTGTTCAGAGAAATGCCAACAATCCACGTCACGGTTCTTGACTTGAGCAGCAATCATCCTAGTTTTTGGTAATTTTCCAATGGCTTAATTTTGTGTGAAAATACATGCAAACTTCTGCACAAATGGGTCATTTTAGTACAAAACATTCCCATCGAGAAAGCAATGTCTAACGCGTGGCATGCAAGGGTGTTATTGAACTAGGAACTGGTTCAGCCAACTGTCAACTGAGACCAGCAATACTCTGAGACCAGCAGCACTCTGTAAGGATCAATTCCCCAACAAAAGAAAAGATTTTTGTTTAAAAAACTGTGTGCCACCAAATCAAAGTGGATTCCCATTTCTTTCTTCTGGTTGCTTCCTGGGACTAGGCTGCCTGCCCACAACTACCCAGGCCATCTCTTTGGGCAAGAGGGAAGCACTGTTTAGAAATGCAGTTCAATTTTATTTCTAAAATAGAACTACTAGAGTTTTTCTCTGGAGAGAAGCACAGCTAGTCGGGCTAGATAGCGAAGCAGGAGCCTCAGCTTTATCTTTTCCCAATCCATTCACGATATATATTGGCTCCAGCCCTCCATCCAGTGTGACCATTCCACTAGTTGCCTGCACATCTGACTCACAGAATGCACATCCAATCAATGATCAAGGAGCCCTGCCTTCTCTGTGCTGCCACTGGGGTTTCCGCGACTCTCCTTCAGTCTCCACTTTCAGACAGGCTCTAGGCTAGCGTGAGAAAGAATGGTGGGAAATCAGTGGCAGAGTTTTGAATTTCTGATAAAAACTCCCTTACATTGTGCAGTAGAAGTACTGTATACAGATACTCATGGGGGAGAATAGATAAAATTTCCCCAGACAGTCTGCCCCTTTTCTCAGTAACTAACACTTAAGGTCTCATTAACACTCTGTGAGGCATCTGCAGGAGAAAGAACAAAAGAATATTTCATCACTTACCATTGTAAATGGATCAATAGCAAATTAATAAACAAGTGGACTTTAACAGACTAAAGAGAGGGAAAGGAACACCCAGTAGAAAGGCAGGGCTTCCCTGACCCCAGAGGTGAGACAGAATGACTGGCCTGCACCAGACAAACCGACAGTCACACCAGTCCAGAAAAATCTCTCCATCACCTAGTATGTGAGATCATCAAAACTGCCAACAAAACCTTCTGTAAAACCCAATCCACTGCCATGATGCTGGATAGAACCCAATATTTTATTCTGTACAACATACAGTAAGCTGTTTATTTATTAATGAAGGGCTCTATCAGCAGATTGCTAAGTCTTCAGAAACATTGTGATCTAAATTAATCTAAACATAACAACAGCCAGAATTTGAAATAAATGAATTGTTTCTAGTAACTTTTAGCCAAGTTGGGCCAAACACCATTAAGATTTTGATGTAACTTTAAAAAGTCATAATTCTTCCCAGGTTCACTCACATTTTCATGTCTGTAATAGCTTTAGTTGATCTATTTTACCAGGGTTATAATCATCAGGGAAGTCACGGAAAGAGTCTAAGCTACTGTCAGAAAGAGAAACTGATTATTGTAGCAACAGTCATGGTTGCATACAGGGCAGTCTACTGTCAGGAATGTAACTCCAATGATGCCATCAGTGCTAAGTGATAGATGAGCACCTGCCTAATGAAATACAGTATCTATATCAGTTGAAATTACAATATTAGAAAAAAACCTGAAAGGTAGGTTTTGTTGGTTGAGTGGTATTTATGGTGGCTTTATTGTTATTTTGTTTATCTGTTTTCTATTTTGTTTCTATTCAGAGACCCATTGCATACTGAGACCCCAAACTGGAGATTACTTAGCATATGTATAAATTTAGGTTACAGTATAGACCAGGGATGGCGAACCTTTTTGACACAGAGTGCCCAAACTCGGTGATGGAGATGGCGGCGGTGCCGGGGGGGGTCAGGATCGGCGGCAGCGGGGGCGGGGCGGGGGACAAAGGCAGCAAGGGCGATGGGGTGGTGAGCTCAGGGTCATTGGCATCAGCGGCGGGGGGCAGGGATGGCGATGGTAATGGTGGTGGAAGCAGTGGTGGCGGCAGCAGGGACGGCAAGGGCAATGGCGATGGGGTAAGGATCAGCGGCGGGGGGGCAGGGTGGGAACAAGGGCAGCAAGGGCAATGGGGTGGTGGGGTCAGGGTCATCAGTGGCTGCGGCAGCGGGGGGCAGGGATGATGGTGGTGGTGATGGCGGTGGAGGGGGGTCGGCAGCGGCAATGCAGATGGTGGCATTAGGGTCAGCAGAGGCGGGGGCAGCAGGAGGCGGGGTGAGGGCAGCAATGGGGATGGCAGCGGTAGGGTCAGTGGAGGTGGGGTCGGCAGGGGGTGGGGGTGAGGGTGGTGATGGGGACGGCGGCTGTAGGGTCGTCCTGGCACGCGACATGCTCCCTGCCCCCTACTTCCCCCTCCACAAATTCCTCATGAATGGTCCAGCGGAGAGGGAAGTGGGGGGGGGAAGGGAGCCTGTTGAGTGCCAGGCGAAAGCTCTCCATGTGGCATCTTTGGCACACATGCCATAGATTTGCCATCCCTGGTATAGACATTGAACAATGGGGAAAATATGGAAAACCAATATAAAGCTCACTAAATTGGTGGTATTCAAAGAGAATATATAAAAATGTTTTATAGGTGGTCTATGATGCCGACAACTTTAGCTAAAATGAATGCCCAGATATTGAATATATGTTGGAAATGTAAACAAAAAGAACATTTGGGGCTCTTTAGTCTGGGAAAAAAGCACCTGAGGGGGGATATGATTGAGACGTACAAAATAATGCAGGGCATGAGTAAAGTGGATAGAGGGACGCTCTTCTCCCTCTCACAAAATACCAGAACTAGGGGACATCCACTCAAACTGAGGGCTGGGAGAGTAGGAACAGACAAAAGAAAATATTTTTTTCACCCAGTGCGTTGTTAGTTTGTGGAATTCCCTGCCACAGGATGTGGTGATGGCATCTGGCCTGGGTGCCTTCAAAAGGGGATTGGATAGATTTCTGGAGGAAAAGTCCATCACAGATTACAAACCATGAGGGATATGTATGATCTCCAGGCTTAAAACTGGGGTACTTCAAGGACCAGATGCAGGGGAGCGGTATCAGGAGACAGATATCTAGTCTCACGTGCTCCAAGATGCATCTGGTGGGGCCACTGTGAGATACAGGAAGCTGGACTAGATGGGTCTTTGGCCTGATCCAGCATGGCTCTTCTTATGTTTTTGTTCAGTGATTCCAGTGGGTGCAGAATGAGACGGTCAAATTGGTGGTTGGGGCAGGTAGATTTGACCGCATCACCCCAATTCTGGTCCACCTGCACTGGCTACCCGTTACCTCCCAAATAAGGTTTAAGGTGCTGGTTTTGGTTTATAAAACCCTCCATGGCTTGGGCCCTGATTACCTGGCAGAGTGTATCTCCCAGAGGTCAGTGTTGGCCAGACCGACCAGAGCCTCTTTGGCACTCTCGCTCTGGGTGGCCACCCCTAGGGAGGCCCATGAGGTTGCTACACGCAATTGGGCCTTCTCGGTGGCCGGCCCGTCCATATGGAACAAATTGTCCAGCGAGATCCACCAGGCTCAGTCCCTAGCAGCATTTCAGAAAGCAGTGAAGACTTGGCTTTTTAAAGAAGCTTAAAGCGATCGTAAGGCGATCGATCCCTAATGTCTGCTTTGTGCTCCCCTGTGACTTGATGTTGTATTGTCTTATTTGTTTTGTGCCTCTTGCCGGATTCTTTTCTTTTCTTTTCCTTATTGTTTTGTACGATTTGCATTTGAGCTGGTATTAACAACATATACGTTGCTTGTTTTGTAAACCGCACAGAGTTCCCTTGAGTGTATAAATATAAAAATGATAAATAAATACCATAAAATGTGATTTAATGCAAAAGTTTCCAAAGTCAAATAAGATAAATGTAAGAAGGCAGAAACATTTGACTTCCAAACTATGATTTCACAGAAACTGAGAGAAAGTGGAGCAGGGGAAGGACGGAAGTAGCTATTAGCCATGGCACTTCATCGTACTGAAGGCGCATGCAGACAGAAAGTAAAGAAAGATACAACCACAAAATTTAGCTACAAAGTTAAATCAGATGACCATGTTACTTAAAACCACTCATTCAGAGGAAATAAATGCATCTAATACTAATGTTCCTCTATCCTCTCACACACACTCCAAACCCATGGAGTTGTATCCATTATTAAGCTCATCCCACACACATTATATTTGCACCATAATTGAATTTTATAAAATGAATCTACTGGAGCATCTGAGTTTTTCAAAAGGATGTGAAACAAGCCGATTAGCCTATGTTTATTGCTCTTCCCTTGCTTGCTCTTCTCAGGCATGGTGAACTTTGGATGGTCAATCAAGTGGAATGGTGGCTATGATTCATGCTGTCAGCAAAGGTGCACCAGCAGAAGAAACATTTATGGTGGGCAAAGCTAACAGAGAGTACTTTGCTAGCAGAACAGAGAGAAAGCCTTTACAGATTACAGCTTCCACCCCTTTGTTGTTGAAGAAAGGTATTTGTTTGATGGAACGGTCAGTGGCTAAAGTGATACCAGGGGAACATAGGAAAAATAGCTTGAGAAATCTCAAGGAGAAATAAATCAACTAAGACCTAGTTAGGCCAATATAAACTAACAACATCTAGTGATACATTTAAAGTTCTCAGGACAGTAACAATCTTGATTCAGTCTTGTCAAGTCTGCAGCCAGAAAACTGGAATGGCTGTGCTGAACATTTCAAACAACTGGAAAACCGTGAATTAAAGATTCACTTTGTTGCAAACTCCTAGAATGAGATTCCCACAGCAAACTAGGAGGGGCAGAGACCAGGAGGGGCTATTTTAAGACCAACAACATATGCCTGTAACACACAGGAAAATTAATGTCAAGATGGTGTCTCAAAATAAATTCAATAAAGGGAATTTTGCAAGGTGACTATAATTCAAAGCCCTGTTCAGTTTTCAGTGGCTATAAGCGCCACAAGATGTGGTCCTGTTCATAAAATCAGCAGTTCGTGAAAGTGTGGAAGTCCAGATCTGATTTGGAACTCTGGTACTGTATGGGATTTAGGGGCCTTTTGCTTCTCTGGCTGGCCAATGCTACTTTCCATCCCTCATTAACCTCCCCACCCTCATGCCTTCAATGTACTTTTCAAGAGCCACAGTTGCTAATTACAAGAACAATGAATGCCTCACTGTCTTGCTGTCACATAGTTATCCCCCTATGGCCTGATCTCTCTAAATGCGGTGTGATCCTCAAGCACGATGACCTTTTAATGGCTTGGAGATCAATATCCATACAAGAATTTCTCAACTTTTTAAAAACCATACAGCACTCGTCATATGCAGCATTCATATGATTTCTCTACCTTTGCATGCCACTATCAAAAAGGCAAACACCCTCAAACCTCAAATCCATGGGATTGCCATTTAACCTCCAAATAAGGACCCTTCCTTGCAAATTATCCTTTTCACCATCCTAAGCAAACAGCCCCTGTTCCCTGTTTTTCACTGCTGTTCAAGCATTGTCACAGATAAGGGCTAATGTTATACTGCTCTTTACAGAGGCTAGAAGGCTTCTAAAGAAACACACTGCCTTTGTTACTTTGGTGACACTACATAGATCTTGTGTTCCAAAGCTGATATGGTTATAATGTCTTGTGATTATTATCTCTAAAAAATATAATGAACAGGATTTTTAAACCAAAAGTACTTTTTAAAAAATGCAAAAAATCATTTAACAGGTAAAAGTAAACTATAAGAACAACGTTCATGCTGTTGGATACTTTTTATCATACGACAATTATCTGTTACTTTATGTTGTTAGATGTTTCAGTTCCTTAGAAAATTGGCAATCTGTCCTGTTTGGAGCTCATTAAGTCAGCTCAGATATAGTCATTCAGATTTTCTGGACTACCTTCAGAACAAGATGCAAATAGATAAGAAGGTAAAGGTCCCCCTGAACATATATGCTAGTTGTGTCCGACTCTAGGGGTGGTGCTCATCTCCGTATTCAAGTTGAAGAGCCAGTGTTGGCCAGTCAATGGCCACGTGGCTGGCGTATCTGCAAGGAAACACTCTTTTACCTTCCCACTTTTTACGTCAGTACCTGTTTATCTACTTGCATTTACATGCTTTTGAACTGCTAGGTTGGCAGGAGCTGGGGTTATCAGTGGGAGCTCGCTCTGCTACATGGCACCTGGGATTCGAACCACCAAGCTGCTGACTTTACAGCCAGCAGTTTTTGGAGCCTTAGTCAGCTGAGCCACCACACACCCTAATAATACTAATAACCTGTTAGCAAAGTCTTTCTTAACAAGCTGCTGATTTCCTCCCCAGTGTCTGCTGACTTTTCATCCTTCCCTCCTTCAGTTTCCAGGTAGCCTACCATACCAACACTTGCAGGAAGCCCCTTGTAAAGAAATGGCTTGGAGACAAAGGGTGGCCAGCCCTGCAAGTGTCCCTGGTTCCTTTCTCCCTACATGGAACTATGGTGGTTACTTCACATCCCGTTCATCCCTCCCTGCTGTCATGCTTGGGACCGGTACAACAAAACTTACTTCACGTCCATAGCATGACAGCAAAAAGTTGTCTCGACCACGCCCCTGGAACCGGGATTAGAGCGTGACAAGCCGTACCTGCCCCTGGGCTGGGGAATTCTCTTGTCACGGTTCGTTCCCGGTTCCTGTTCCAAGACAAGGGACCATGTGGTAACAAATGTCACGCAACAACCAGTGTCCACCTAGTGGTCAGCGGCTGAAGTGGCATTCAACATTAGTTTCCCTATGGGAAACACCATACAGTGCAAATGTTTATTAAAGAAAGTACTGAAAATTCTGTAGTATTGATGTGTAAATCCTGGAAGTCCAGTAAATCGAAATATCAAAAAAGTTTTATGTACGATATTTTAAAAAAGGGTTAAGAAAGCAAGACAAATTCAGAATTTGTCACGGAACAAGACTGTGCAGTAACAGTTGTCACGAGACAAGTAATCATGCCCGTGAGTAAACGGAAACAGGGACTGAACAGGGACAAAACCACATGACCATGAACAACACTGTCACGGTACAAACATAATGTGAAGTAACTGCCTATGAACCCGGGGAGCCAGCTTCCGGTTGCCCATTCAGCGATGTCTTGATTGATATAAGAGCCCCGTGGCGCAGTGGTTAAATGCCTGTACTGCAGGTAAAACTGTGCTCACGACCTGGGGTTCAATCCCAGGTAGCAGGCTCATGGCTGACTCAGTGTTCCATCCTTCTGTGGTTAGTATGAGTACCCAGCTTGTTGGAAGGGGGGGCAATGTGTAGCCTGCATACTATAATTAAAACTGTAAACCGCCCAGAGACTACTTGAAGTGGTATCGGGCAGTATATAAGCAGACCACTTTGCTTTGCTTTGCTTTGATCACACTGACTGGACTGATGTGAATTCATTTGATTTGGGAAAAAAAAGGGGTGAAAGAAAAAAGGTATGGATGGGGTGGGGGAAAACTCCGATTTGCATTGACTTCTACATTGTGTGTATGGCAATGGAAAATGAATGAATCAGACTGTCCCTTAGGGAAACTAGAACAGCAGTGAAACGGGCCATGCAACTTGAACTCCTTTTTTCTTTGCCACAGTTGTCCAAAAATTACCTGTATAAAGCCAGAAGGTGAAAGTGTTACTCTGTATATCTGAACCACAACTCCCCAGCCAGTAAAAAAAGTGATTAGAAAAAGACTGAGACAAGGAAGGGCAGCAATGAAGGAGCTAGAAAAAATCACTAAGCATCAAGATGCGTCACTGGAGACCAAAGCCGACATCATCCACACACTCTTGTATCCTCGATCCCTCTATACTGGTGTGAACGCTGGAGAGTAAAAGAAGCTGACTTTAAAAAACAACAACAAAAAAACAATTTGTTTCAATCATGGTGATGTAGGATTGCTTTGCAGAGACCCTGGACTGCCGGAAAGATGAATAAGTGGTTCCTAGATCAAACTAAGCCTGAAATATCTCAGGAGGCAAACTTTTTGAAACGGAAACTACCGTCCTACTTTGGGCACATCATGAGAAGACAGGATATTCTAGAAAAGACAAATTATGTTGGGAGAGGCTGAAGGCAACAGGAGAAGAGGAAGACCAAACAGGAGAGGGTCTGACTCCCAAAAGAAGACACGGGCTTGAGCTCGCTGGAGCTGAGACGGGCTACTGAAGCAGGACATTTTGGAGATCGCTCATTCCTAAGTCATAAACACTGGCGGGGGGAATCCAGTTTCCTCAAGCTCTGTCTAGGGACTATGGGAAACTTCCCTTGAAATGCAAATACAAAAAGCTTCTGAAAGGCCATTGCTTTCGATCCCTGCCCTGCCTGGCTTATAAAAGCTGCCAGCGGGACTATGGCCGAATGGGCTTCGGTTATCGCCACTGCCTCCTTCAGCGAGGGGGTTTTTCCCTCCCGTCTGAAGGAGACAGTGGTAAAGCCCATCCTTAAAAAATCTGGCCTTTGTCCGGATGACTTAGCCAACTACCGTCCCATAGCTAACGTCCCATTCATGGGTAAGGTGATCGAGAGGGTGGCGACGGTCCGACTGCAGTCGTACCTGGAGGATCGGCAGTGCCTCGATCCTTGCCAGTCCGGGTTCAGGCCTCGTCGGGGGACCGAAACAGCTTTGGTCGCGCTGCAAGATGACCTAATCCGGGCGGCCGACAGGGGTTGCTCTACCCTGTTGGTTCTCCTGGATTTGTCAGCGGCCTTTGATACCGTCGACCACGGCATCCTGTTGGACCGGCTCTCTGAGGTTGGAATCGGAGGCACTGCTCGCAGTTGGCTCCGATCCTTCCTAGAGGGCTGTCCTCAGTACGTTCAACATGGGGGGGAGTTGTCGGCTCCTTGGATACTCCCTTGTGGGGTTCCACAGGGGTCGTCGCTGTCCCCTTTGCTGTTTAACATATACGTAAGGCCGTTGGCTGGGGTCATTAGGAGATTTGGAGTCTGCTGTCATCAGTACGCTGATGACACGCAGCTCTATCTCTCCTTTTCCACCTCTGCAGTGGAAGCTGTGAGGATCCTTGATGAGTGCCTGGACGCCGTCCTGGCTTGGACCGGGGCGAACAGGCTTAGGCTCATCCCCGGGAAGACGGAGGTCATGTTCTTTGGGAGCTCACCATCTGGGTATGGTGGCCCTCTTCCCTGTCTGGGGGGGGGGGTTCCCTCCGGCCGGTGGAGAGGGCGCGGAATCTGGGCGTGGTCCTGGACCCGGCGCTCACCATGGAGGCGCAGGTGGCGTCCGTTACCAGGGCCGCCTATTACCATCTTCGTCAGATCGCCCAGATCCGCCCATGCCTGGATGTTGACTCTCTGAGAACAGTGGTCCCGGCACTGGTGATCTCGAGGCTGGACTACTGCAACGCGCTCTACATGGGGCTGCCCTTGACTCTTCTCCGGCGTCTGCAGCGGGTCCAGAATGCGGCGGCCAGACTGGTGGTTGGTGCGCGTCGTTATGACCGCATCACCCCAGTTCTGGCTCGTCTGCACTGGTTGCCCGTTGCAGCCCGGATTAGATTCAAGGTCTTGGTTTTAGTTTATAAAACCCTCCATGGCTTGGGCCCGGACTACCTGACAGAGCGTATCGTCCAGCGATCCACCTCGGCCCGCCCTTTTCGGCAGGTGTGAGCGCACTCACTGCAGGTTGCCACTCCTCGAGAGGCCCGGAAGACGTTCACTCGGAACCGGGCCTTCTCAGTGGCAGCCCCTTCCTTATGGAACGCCATCCCCAGCGAAGTGCGCTCTGCAGAGTCCCTGCAGGCCTTTCGGAAAGCTTTAAAAACTCTTCTGTTCCGAGAGGCCTTTGGCGATCTCAGTTAGGTTTCTTTTTTTTTCTCCCCCGCCATCGCTACTGTTTTAAATTAGTCAGCCTATTCGGTGTGCCTAATTTTAACCTGTTAGGATTTGTCCCTCCGCATGCTGGGATGTAGGAGGATTTTACATGTTATGTTGTTTTATTGTTTTATGTTGTTTTGCTTTATACTTGATGCATCTATTGTTGTTGATTTTACATTCATTGCTTGTTAGCCGCTTAGAGTACTACTTGTAGCAGATAAGCGGGATATAAATACAAGAATAAATAAATAAATAAATAAATAAATTTTCTTTCTTTCTCCTTACGTTCTTGTTCTTCTCTCTCCAGGTCTCTCCTCTCTGATTATAAGTCCTCTGTAGGGGGCAGTGACAAGGCCTTTGGACTGGCTTCACTATAGAACACCAGAAAAAGAAGAATGAGAAGGAGGAGAAAGAGGAGAGACTTTTTTTTGCCAGAATGAGGTCAACAGAGTTAAATTTCCGTCGTGGAAGCCCAGAGGCTCCTCAGAATCACTCTGACGTGCCTAATTCGTCTACTTTGGCTTTCTGGGTGATTTACTCCTAGGTGTTCCTGTCTTAAGGCTCACTTTTGCTTAGGCTGGCAGTAAAGCCGCTAGATGGATTGCTTTTGGCTCCTCCAAATTACTGTTAACATTTTCTGACACAGCAGGCAAAATAGAAGGATACTTATTTCTAGAAAATCTAGATACTCCTCAGGGGGTGCCAGCCTTGTCCTGGAATACAGTATATCTGGCTGGGATATGAAATGTCAGATGATCTATTGTCTGAAAAGTACCAAATCTTCTCTCTAGGAAACTGGAATTCTCTTAATGCAGTCCCCTGTGCTCAAATGGGGATAGCTATTCAGTTCAATCACAACAGAGAATCAGAATTCCAAATCTGGTGGCAATCTGAAAGCAGGACTCTCATAACATATGCTACATTATTTACACATTGCAAAATCCTTACACTCAATCCATCATCCTCTCTCACAGCTTATGTCCTGAGTACTGTATCCAGTTCTGGACACCATACTTCAAGAAAAATGCTGACAAATTGGAACAAGTTCAGAGGAGGGTGACAAGGAGGCTCAAGGGGCTGGAAACCAAGCCCCATGAGGAAAGACTGAAAAAACTGGGCATGTTTAGCCTAAAGAAAAGACAACTGAGGGATGATATGATAGTGCTTTTCAAATATTTGAAGGGCTGTCATACAGATCAGGGACAGGATCTGTTCTCGATCATCCCAGAGTGCAGGACTTGCAACAATAGGTTCAAGTTACAGGAAGCCAGATTTTGGCTGAATATCAGGAAAAACTTCCTGACTGTTAGAGGAGTACGGCAATGGAACCAATGACCTCGAGAGGTGGCAAGTGCTCCAACACTGGAGGCATCCAAGATAAATGTGGACAACTCCCTGGCAGATATCTTTTGATTTGTAGTCCTGCATGGAGCAGGGGGTTGGACTTGATGCCTTACAGGCCCCTTCCAACATCACTGTTCTATGATTCTATGATAATAACCACAGCCTGGAAAGTGCTTTTTTTATACAAAAATTAGCAGGTGCTATTAGGCATTAAAATATTTAAATTAGCTTCTGCTGCTGATTATAATTTTCAAAATATAGCTCATTATATCAATGGTTGCACTGCTGTGTTGACTCTTCTTTTTTTTTTACCTTCCATTGATGTAAAATCAATTCTCAGATACTAACCCTTTTCAGAGTTTTCTAAGTATATAGCACTTAGAAATGGTCTACCATTCCCTTCTTCTGGGGATGCCCTGGGACTGTGCAGCTTGCCAAAGGCTACACAGGTTGGCTCTTCAGAGAGGTAGAGTAAGCAATAGAATGAGAGTCAAAACTTATGCTTAATAAGGGAATGGCATAACACTTAGAAAATGCCAGTCAAAATGCCTCTAAAATGTCTTAAAAGGCACCTGAAAATATATATTTTAGAAGTGACTAGAGATATTACTCTATTGAATTAACTTTTGTTCTACTCTTTACATTACTTCTGAAATGTAACTTTCTTACACCACACTGCCCAGAAAGTAACTAGTTACAGGTTACTATGTCATCTTTAACCTAATACTTCCAAGTACTAATAAAGAAAAATGCTAACTCTAGGTCACAAAAAGACTAAAGGCCTATCTCATCCATTATCCTGTTTCCCAGAGCTGCCAAACAGATGTCTAGGGGAAGGCCACAAAAAAAGACCAATTCCTATTCTCCATCCACTGGTGCTGAGAGGCTGACACACTCTGAAACTAGAGGAAATATATAGCCACTGTGAGTAGTTGGCTTAACCTCCAAGGACATGTCTAATTCTTTTTCATAGTTATCCAAATTGGCAACCATTGCAACATCTTTTGGCAGCTAATTCCAAAGTCTCACTGTGCTCTGTTTGGAGAAGCACTCTCTCTCATCTGCTGGGAGTCTTTTATCTTTGGGATTATAATTCTGGTCTAGCACCTGACACTTGTGCACCCAAAAAGGACAGCTGCATCTAGTACAGATGTTCCCAACTGTTTTCAAGTCACATAATGGCCAAGTAACCTGCAACAATGTCCCACCACCACCACCATGTTTGCATAAAAAGCATTTTTTAAAATAGGGTAAAGCCATCCCTACCCAGAACGTAGAGGTTGATTTCTCCCTCAAAAGACCTGTTTCTCATACATACACATACAAGCTAAGTTTAATATCTCGCTCCAAAAGGTCAAAGAAGAAATTATTTAAGATCTATAACACATATCAAGCAACCCATCACACACACACACACACACACACACACACACACACACCAGACAACATTTTGCAACTCCCTTGAGGTCATGACCCCCAAGTTAGGTAACATTTTGTTCTTTCAGGAAGACGGGTGGTATAAAAATGGATAAATAAATAAATAAATAAATAAATAAATATTTTTAGGTAAAACAGTGTCAAAGAAGAAACTCAATACTGTATTGGTGTATGTATCTGAACTGAGCTCTCTACAATTGCATGAGCAATGAATATTATGAATTGTTATGAATAACTGGGAGTTGAGTCATGGCTACTGGACTTCTTTTTTGAGAGATAGAAACGTTTCGCTGTTCATCCAAACAGCTTCATCGGTCAGACCGATGAAGCTGTTTGGATGAACAGCGAAACGTTTCTATCTCTCAAAAAAGAAGTCCAGTAGCCATGACTCAACTCCCAGTTAAACGAACCTGGATGACTGAGAATCTTCACAGACAATTGTTATGAATATATTACATATTCAGCTTTTTATCTAAATCTGCTAGGCCCCGTTTGGTCTCCTGCATAAGACTTTAAGGGGCCATTAATCTCAGAGGGGACCAAGCAATCATGAACTCAGTTGTCACATCTGTCTGAGAATACAGGATTTTTGAGTATGCACAATTCATGTGTTGCATTAGTGATGAACTGAAGCCACATCTTCTGCTCTAGAGTTTTATCACTCACCAAAACTGGATTGAGGACAGATGGCATGGGAAGGACAACCAATAATATTGCCTTCCATGGCCAAAGGCTAAAAACAGGCTTTGGGGGTATAAGAGGCAGTGAATCCTCCCTTTATAATAACTCAACGGCCCTTCAACTATGTTGTACCTCTCACTGACACCTTCACCCTGTTTCCTGATACTAGCAAATGTTCTTTTAAAAAAACCTCCATTTCACAAGCAAAATTTCACTGTGTGTGTGTGTGTGTGTGTGTGTGTGTATGTACATATATGTATGTGTATATGTGTGTGTGTGTGTGTGTATGTACATATATGTATGTGTATATGTGTGTGTGTATATATATATATATATATATGCATGTTAGGGTGGATTCGGGTTTCTTCCCGTGTAGAAATCTGGTTGTTTTGGCGACGTTTCGACGAGGTCTCACTCGTCATCTTCAGGCTGGTGTTCTGGCTTCTTTCTTCTTGAAGCAAAGTGTGGTCTCAGTTGAAGTCCTTCTATAAATACTGCTGGGGGGGTGTGGTTTGCTTGCTTTGTTGCTGATTGCAGGTTCCTTTGTTCCTTTGTTCTTTTGTGATCTGCTGTGTGGCTGAGGCGATCGTTAAGGGATTAACTGCTGGTGGCTGTTTAGATGGCTGTTTAGATGCTGGTGGGTTAGATGGCTGGTGGGTTCTGGCAGTATCCTGGGCTTTGGTGGAGTGGGGTCCTGTGTCTTGTGAATTCATTTTGGTCTGGCTACGTGTCTGTGGTCTCCCAATGTTTTTTTGGGGTGTGTGAGTGTGCTCCATGTGGTGACTGGAGTGGGGTGCCGCAGTAGATGGTGCAGTCGTGGTTTTGTTATTGGATGGTGGTTTCGTTTCATCTGTGGGAAGGGTCTGGGTTTGTGTTTGGTGTGGATGGAAGGTGGTGGCATCTTGTGTCCTTTTGGACCTGGTGTCAGTCTTTGTGACAGAGGCTCGTCTGTTGACCAGGGCTAGTTTCCAGATGTCAGGCAAGCGGGAGGTATCATCACGTTTATTCATGTTGTTTGGGTGTTTCTCTATTTCAATGGCTTCCATGATTATTCGACTGTTGAAGTGTTCAGTTTTGGAGATGAGTTTGGTTCTTTCAAAGTCAATTTCATGACCTGTTGTTTTTATGTGCTGGAAGAGAGAGGAAGATTTTTCTTCTTTTTTGACTGCGTTCTTGTGTTCTGCGATGTGTGCGCTTATTCTCCTGTTTGTCTGTCCGATGTATGTGGCTGGATTTATAGAAGGACTTCAACTGAGACCACGCTTTGCTTCAAGAAGAAAGAAGCCAGAACACCAGCCTGAAGATGACGAGTGAGACCTCGTCGAAACGTCGCCAAAACAACCAGATTTCTACACGGGAAGAAACCCGAATCCACCCTAACATGCATACCTATACCCGTGAAAATCTACGAAAACATATATATATATATGCATGTTAGGGTGGATTCGGGTTTCTTCCCGTGTAGAAATCTGGTTGTTTTGGCGACGTTTCGACGAGGTCTCACTCGTCATCTTCAGGCTGGTGTTCTGGCTTCTTTCTTCTTGAAGCAAAGCGTGGTCTCAGTTGAAGTCCTTCTATAAATACTGCTGGGGGGTGTGGTTTGCTTGCTTTGTTGCTGATTGCAGGTTCCTTTGTTCCTTTGTTCTTTTGTGATCTGCTGTGTGGCTGAGGCGATCGTTAAGGGATTAACTGCTGGTGGCTGTTTAGATGGCTGTTTAGATGCTGGTGGGTTAGATGGCTGGTGGGTTCTGGCAGTATCCTGGGCTTTGGTGGATTGAATTACACACTCTCTCGAATGTTTTAATTGCGAACGGATTCCAAAAAAACACCATCACCAAACTAATCCAAAAGGAAACACCCCCCAAGAACCAAGAAACAGAAGAGAACAACGGCACCGCCCTCCTCCCTTACATCAAAGGCACCACAGACAAAATCAGCAAAATTCTCCACAAACACAATATCAAGACAGCCTTTTGCACCGACCAAAAAATAGCCAACATTTTAAGAAACCCCAAAGACAAGATTGAGCTAGAAAACCAAGGAGTCTACGAAATACCATGCAAAGTCTGTCCAGCCACATACATCGGACAAACAAACAGGAGAATAAGCGCACGCATCGCAGAACACAAGAACGCAGTCAAAAAGAAGAAAAATCTTCCTCTCTCTTCCAGCACATAAAAACAACAGGTCACGAAATTGACTTTGAAAGAACCAAACTCATCTCCAAAACTGAACACTTCAACAGTCGAATAATCATGGAAGCCATTGAAATAGAGAAACACCCAAACAACATGAATAAACGTGATGACACCTCCCGCTTGCCTGACATCTGGAAACTAGCCCTGGTCAACAGACGAGCCTCTGTCACAAAGACTGACACCAGGTCCAAAAGGACACAAGATGCCACCACCTTCCATCCACACCAAACACAAACCCAGACCCTTCCCACAGATGAAACGAAACCACCATCCAATAACAAAACCACGACTGCACCATCTACTGCGGCACCCCACTCCAGTCACCACATGGAGCACACTCACACACCCCAAAAAAACATTGGGAGACCACAGACACGTAGCCAGACCAAAATGAATTCACAAGACACAGGACCCCACTCCACCAAAGCCCAGGATACTGCCAGAACCCACCAGCCATCTAACCCACCAGCATCTAAACAGCCATCTAAACAGCCACCAGCAGTTAATCCCTTAACGATCGCCTCAGCCACACAGCAGATCACAAAAGAACAAAGGAACAAAGGAACCTGCAATCAGCAACAAAGCAAGCAAACCACACCCCCCAGCAGTATTTATAGGACTTCAACTGAGACCACGCTTTGCTTCAAGAAGAAAGAAGCCAGAACACCAGCCTGAAGATGACGAGTGAGACCTCGTCGAAACGTCGCCAAAACAACCAGATTTCTACACGGGAAGAAACCCGAATCCACCCTAACATGCATACCTATACCCGTGAAAATCTACGAAAATATATATATATATATATATATATATATATATGTGTGTGTGTGTGTGTGTGTGTGTGTGTGTGTGTGTGTGTGTGTGTGTGTGTGTGTGTGTGTGTGTGTGTGTCAATTATGTCATTATTTATAGAAGCAATTACACACTGACACACGGCAGAGCATGAACAGGGTGATCTCCTCAGGTAGTTCCCGCTCACTGATGCGTCTGTGCTATCTACTTCATAACAGAAGCCAGATACTCCAGGCACTGTATTTTAAGGCAATTATCGTGCTTCTCCACCAATATAAGCCATTTGATGTGAAGCCTTGCACCTCTTAAACAGCAATGGCAGCATGCTATAATAGCTTAGCAATGCACTGCCTGGAGTGTTTTATAGCTAAAAAGCCTTCTAAGTAATAATTTGCTGGAAAGACTAGTTTTCAGTTACATAAAAGAAAGAAGGGATGATGTTAAGGTGTACAGAATTTGAAAAGATCATGCCAACAAAAAAGAATGCAGAACTTCCAACTATTGTACTGCTCTTCAACATTTTTCTATGGACGTAGACCTTTCTGCTTCATTATTATTCTTTGGAAGAAGACACATCCAAAAAGGAGCACTATTCAATGTCTGTTGCCTTATCAGTGGGCAGCCTTCCTGGATCTCTAATTCTCTAATTGCTGCTCTCTGAATCATTGCTTTGCCACATATGTACTTACATCACCTCCATTTGAATGTGTTGAGGTCATCATCTGAGTTTACTCTTCTGAAAATTTTCCATTCAGTTATTCTGTAACTAACCTGTTATGAAATTTCCCCCTCCCCCAAAAATTTTGACTTTGACAAACTTTCTCCAGATTATATGATTGTTAGCAGAGATGGGCAAAAAATGAACCACAGACTGAAAAACCTAACAAACCGAGGTGGTTCGTGGTTCATTTCATGACCCAGTTCAGGGATCCCTTTTTTCCGAAATACTTTAAAATGAAATGCTGAACTTCCCCCCTCCCCTTGTCCATTTGTTTCCTTCTGCAAAATGAGATCACTCACCTACCCCCTTCGCACTATCCCACCACTACAGTCTACCTGCTGCTGCTGACGCTGCTACCTGGTATGACCTAATCCTCTGAGAGGACAATATAGGCCCTTAGCACTTTGGTTGGGAACTTAAAATATTGTATATGTTTTCTTTGTTTTGTGGGCCTTCTGCCTTGAGTGGTAAAGCTACCTGGGACTTTGTTTCTAACCATTTTGTTTTCAAGAGAATGTTCGCAGTACTTCATTTTTCCCTACAAGTAACACGCTTGGCACAGTGTCAATGAATAGAAGGGTGTATATTTCCAGTTTGGGTTGTCTTTCTGTTATTGTTGTTGTTGTCAACAGCGTTCACTATCAAGTTCAGTGTGTTTGCAATATTCCAGAAACAGAGTAACCCCATAGATGGCAAGTTTGCTACTGTAGTGAAGTAGTAGTTGTGCAGAGGCAGGAATGTGGCATATGAATAATTTACACTACATAAACTCCAGCAGTTCTCTCTGGTCACTTTTAGTAGCATTTGACATAGCACAAGATGTGTATGTGTTGCGTCATTACAGTCGTGACCAACTCTGTGATCCCATGTCCATGGAGTTTTCTTGGCAGAAATACTGGAGTGGCTTGCTAGTTTCTACTAACTAGCAAGCCACTCCAGCACTAACTAGGGCCGACCCTGCTTAGCTTCCGAAATCAGGTGAGATCGGATGTGCTTAGGGCATCTAGGCAGCTACAAGTCAGCAATAAGGACCTTTCCCACTTAATTATCAAATGATTAGGAGCAGAAGACAAGAACATCCTAAACCTCTCATTTGGGTACCACATGCAAGCATCCAATATCTGAACTTTAAATCATCTTCAAGGACATCTCTGCTGAACAGTAACCAAATATTTGCATGGAAGGCTGAAACCTGGGTTCACTATGTCATCATAAAATCATTTCTTTAGATATCTTTAGACAATCTACAGGCACTGTTGTTATGTTCAGGTTAGTTGGCTAAGGCTGTTACTTCACGTCCTACCTTGTTCTGTGATTACATTCGTTCTGTGACAGTGTTGTTCGTGGTCATGTGGCTTAGTCCCTGTTCAGTCCATTTTTGTTTACCCATGGGTGTGATTACTTGTATCGTGACAACTGTTACTTCACATCCTTGTTTCGTGATAACTACTGGATTTCCCTGGCTTCGTTTAGCCTTTTTTAAATTGTCGGGCATCCGTTTTTCGATATTTTGAATCCCTGCTGCAGGTGCGCAGGCTGTCTCGGGAAGCCCGGCAGGAGGAGCCGGGCGAGTCCAGGTGGCTGCAACGTCACCACTTGCCGCGGGCGAATGGCGGCGGCGGCAGCGGTGGGCCAAGACACCCTCGCCCTGAACTCAGCAGTCTGTGGGCTGGCAGGCAAGCAGGCAAGGAGAGCTCAGCCCCGCCTCCGGGACCCGAGGAGGACGGACCTAGGCCTGACAATGGCTCTCTGCCTGTCCCTTCAAGAGCTGCCTTCTCCGGCAGGGACAGGCAGGCAGCTGAGCCTGGCCTGGCGCAGGAGTTCCAGTCAGCTTTCTCAGTTGTTGGAGTATTCCTAGAGCGAAAGGGGAAAACAGCCATTGCCGTGACTTCATGTCCCTTGTCTCAGAACAGGAACCAGGAACAAATCGTGACAAGAGAATTCCCCAGGCCAGGGGCAGTTACAGCTTGTCACGCTCTGTTCCCGGTTCAGGGGGTGTGGTCGAGATGAGTTTCCACTGTCACGCTATGGACGTGAAGTAAGTTTTTTTCATACTGGTCCCAAGCGGGACAGCAAAGAGGGATGAAAGGGACATGAAGTAACGGCCTTAGTTACTTGTGATGAGTACAAATGCTTTCAGAAAGACAAGTGAAGGTGATTTTTGTAAACTGAATGGGAATTAGTTTGCTTTTGTTTCTGGTGCTACACATGGCACTGGTACTACCAGTAAGCAAAAGCAAGATTATAGTAGAATGCTAAGACAAAAATAATTATTATCAAGGAATAATATAATGTTTATGATGAACTAAAAAAGATCCTAAAGTGTGAAGGTATGTCATTCAGACCCAGGTTATCCACAGATGTGAAAGTTGGACAATGGAGAAAGCTGACAGGATTTAAAAGAAGGTTCATGTGAAAACAGATGTCAGAGAAGAATTTTGTGGATACCAGAGATCACCAAAAGAACAAACAAGTGGGTTCCAGAGCAAGTCTAACAAGAACTATTACTAGAAGCTGACACAGCTGAATTGAGGCCATTTATTGTCTGATTGAGCCATGACATGATTTATTTTAAAAGGCTCCAGTTCTAGGAAATTTTAAGGTAGTAGAAAAAGAGGCAAAAGAGATGGATTGACACAGTAAAGGAAGAAAGACCTCAGCAGGGCTATTCATGATAGACATTTAGCGATATTTCATTTATACCATTGCCAAAAGTCAGAAGAAGCTTGATGACATTTAATACAATGCACTCTAGTGGGAGGTCCATGTGGACAGGCAAACTCTTGTAGACAGCTGCTCTCTGTGCACCAATTTACAGGGTTATTCATATGATTTCAAGGCACAAATAAACATCCCTTTCAGGGAAAATGTAGCTGTGTTAATCTTTATCTATCCATCCACACAGACTCTTATTTAGAACATTTAATATATTGATCTAAAATAATGTGATGCTAATATATACCATTTTGAGATCTGGGTTTAACAGTACAACTGCATAATATACTCCCCAATGTACTCCACCACTCTGAATTCAGGTAATCACTGTATAATAACTCTAGCTTTCTATTCTTTCAGCTGTGCTGACAGCATGCAATGCATAATCTCTGCGGTTCAGAACTGCCAAATATGTAAAGTACTGTATAGCCGTTTAAATCTGTGAATCAAGATTTCTATTGCCTGGGATTTCCCTTCTGTTGAGGAGAATGATTGCTCACGCTTGCACCCTTTATGCAAAGCCTAGGGAGGTTATAAGAAGTCAGTAGGGATTTAAAAAGACTAATTTTGTGATTTAAAAGGTTTGGTTCTAATTCCAGCAAGTAGTATTTTGACTATGTCCTTATATGCACATAAATTTACTGTGAGTTTTTACACACACACACACACACACACACACACACACACACACACACACACACACACATAATTATCTGAAGACATCATATGATGCACAACAGAAAAATTGCTAGTTAGCAAATTAGTCTATTAGTCTGCCAATAAGCAACAGCTCTGTGATGCCTTTCTAACATGGCTTCCTCTTCTTACAAGTTTGGAAATTGAAGGTACTGTATATTTGTTACATCTATACCCTGTCCTTTCTCAGGGGATGTACATGGCTTTTCTCCTCATCAATTTATCACTGCAATAAGTGGGAGAGCTAGGCTGAAGGAGGTGCTGCAGAAGTGACTAGCTCATCACATACATGCCCCAGGCTCTCAGTCTCAGGTACTTCAACTGCACTGTGCCCTGTTACATTATGGTACTGTATGGATTTTCCCTTGGAATACGCTGTTTTAATCCTTGTTTCACTACATTGTGATTGATCAAGAAGCTGATTTGTGACATGAAAATAAAAGGTCTCAAAATGTATTCCAAATTCTGCACATTCCTTTACTGGGCAGACTAAAAAATCTTCTAATTGGCAGATATCTCCCATGGGTTTTGTAGAATTCTTGTAGAATTTTATACAATATGGCATCAGAATTACCCTTAGGGGTACGATGCAGAATCCAGTTCTAATCCCATCTGCTTCCTTTGCTCCAAAACCTTGAACACGTCCTCCCAAAAACATCTTCCAAAGCTCCTCTGTAGATTTAAGTATATGAATCCTTTTGTAAACGTACACACCTCAAACGTGACTGAAGCAAACTGATCTCTTGCCTTCAGAGAACTAGGACTGGCTACAGATCTCCCCAATTAAGTCTTGTTTTTACTGATTTGAGAAATAACACTCTAGGCATGCACCATTTTAGGACTGGGTCCATCCAACAAGCAAGGGAAATACAATGACATTGTGGAAAGATGAGCACATGGCTGGTGAGTCTGACACAATTTATTTATTTATTGAATATTTTTACCCCGCCTTTCTCCTTGGAAAAGAACCCAAAGTGGTTTACAATAATGAGGGACAATATCCAGCCCAAACCATTTAAGACATATTCAAGTTAAGAACAGGGAATTAGAAGAGTCATCTTAGAATATTAAAAGGTAACATTAATGCCAGAAAGAGCACACAAAAGGGGGGAGGGACTCCACCACGAGGGATGGAAACTAAGATGGAAAACACTTGTGTTCTTGTGAAATCAGTCAATGCAATCATGCATGGTAATCCATCTAAAAGTCACATAATAAGTAGTCCATCATTCAGGGAAAGCTTGCCTGAAGGATTTTTGAAAGCCTGAGCCATTTAACACAACTTTATCAAGGGTAGGGAAATGCGGCCTTGCAGTTATTATTGGACTGCATTCTCCATCAGTTCAGTCCCACACAGCCAGTGATGAACGACGGCACCTAAGAGGTGACCTGATTGAAGTTTATAAAATCATACATGGTATAGACAAAGTAGACAAGGAAAAACTGTTTTCCCTACTGCACAAGACTAAAACTAGGGGACGCTCCATGAAACTTTTGGGTGATAGATCTCAAACAAATAAGAGAAAGTACTTTTTCACCCAGAGCATCACTGGTCTGTGGAACTCCCTGCCAGAAGAAATGGTGATAGCTGTCAGCCTTGACAGCTTTAAGAAAGGATTGGACAAGTTCGTGGAGAACAAGGGTATCAATGGCTATCATTATGGACGCCTAAGGATAACCTCTGGGTTGGAGAGATAGGCAGGATATCTCTCAGTGCCATTTGTGGGGAATCGTGAGCAGGTGAAGACATCTGCTTGGGAATACCCTGAAGCAAATGGTGAGCTACTGTGTGAGAATGCTGGAATGGATGGTCTGTGGCCTGTTCCAGCAAAGTTGTTCTTATATTCTTATGAAGGATGCTATGAATACAATTCAGCATCATCTGCTGGGCCACAGTTGCTCATCTCTGGTCTAAATGCTGTGGTTTTGTGCTATGAAGTGGCTATTGACTTATACCAATAATGTGAAAGATTGACCTCTGAAAGGGCCTATCATTTACAGCCATCGTCCAGTTCTTTCAAACTAAAGTATATGGCTTCCTTTACTGGATTAATTCATCTCATGTTTGCTCTTTCTTTTTTCCTACTGCCTTCTACTTTTCCTAGGTGTCGCCTTTTCCAGGAGTCTCATATCTCACGATATATCAAGTACCTGTACAACATCCACAGTTTAGGAATTTTATTTATTTGACCTAAACATTGACCAGCAAAGCAGAGTTATTTATTGTGTAAATGAAAATGATACCTATTCAAATCAGTTTATATAAACAGCTCCAAATTTTGGAGGCTATTCACGGCAAAGTCCCTACAGTTCAAACCAAAGATGGTAATCATATACTGTATATCATGTAAGGCCCTTATTCAATTTTGAGTATTATTATATTATGTTGTGTGTAAAGTCACTGGAGAGGTTTTGAAACCAAGCTTTAAACCTTGGTCGCAGAACAAAGAATAAAAACATGCACGCACGCACACACACAAGTGCCTTTTTCCAGTCAGTGGAGCAGGTACATGTAACACTGCTGCATTCCTCCCAGAAGGCTCCGTTTTTACTCATCTTATCTATGTTTTACAAGCAAGATATTGGAGCATTTACAAAAACAATAGCTCAGATAGGGGACAGATGCCCTTTAGCCCTTTGGACCTGTCTCAAAGCAAAAGGTCAGGGGAAACAGGTCACTTCCCTTCCAGGCATGCCATGTTGGCAACCAGGAGCGTGTGCACATCAATGCAGTCCCTCCGGAACACACCCTTCAAAGGAAGGTTCCCTCAATGTTGTTATTTTATTGCACATATATTGCACAAGATAGATATATAGATAGACAGACATGTGGCCATGTTTTACCCTCTGACTGTGATAGATATAATGAAAAAGAAATATCTAACCATAGAAACATCTAACCATGGGTTGCATTTTTGTTGAAACTATTGCAAGTTTAGAGATTAAACAGAAGCAAACCTGAATAGTCTATGGATTGTTTGTAACATTTGATACCTAAATCCCTACTTTCCACTCTTGGCTCTATGGCCTACCAAGCTTCAATAACACCTCTGTTTTATACACAGTGGATTCTTACACATGGCAGTTAATGTTGTCCAACTGCCACTACCACCACAGCCATCAACCGGCTATTTAAGATACAGTATGACAGCCCAGCATTTACCAAGTCTTTTCCATCACCCTCGAAGTAATTCCTTTAAATGAAGAAATCTAAAAAAAGAAGATGTTTGTCAGTCTTTTAATTACGGTAAGGACATGAACCACTTTAGGGGGAATGATACAAAGGTATATTTCTTTGTGTGTCATTTTCAAACAATAGAAATATATAACAAACAGTTGCAGTCCATGAAACCTCTTTCATTATTTGGTGAGTGCAGCAATAATATGGTCCAAGAACGTGGCATGACACTAGGGGTACTGAGTATATTAACAGAGCTTCTGAAAATGAACTTTGTTTTGTTACTTGGGTTGGGACTGTCAGGTGATCAGTATCTTTGCCATTAGTCAGTTGACAAAATGACCTTGTTGCGTTACACGTGTGTGTTGTGTCGTTACAGTCGTGACCGACTCTGTGACCCCATATCCATCGGAGCTCTCTTGGCAGAAATACTGGAGTGGCTTGCCATTTCCTACTCCAGGCGCCTACAGCACCTGGTATTCCCTGGTGGTCGCTCTTCCAAGTACTAACCAGGGCCGACCCTGATTAGCTTCTGAAATAGGCGAGATTGGATATCCTTAGGGCATCTAGGCAGCTCGTTGTGTTAACACACATACTGGTCCCTCAGGTTTCCAGCTTGGGGGTGGGGGGAATTCTGTTAAGGTTCCTCTCCAGAAACCAATGATGTCTGCACCCAGTCCTGCTGCTGATAACTAGTATTTGTTTGACTGTTTCTTCTTATCTTCTTCTTTTAAAGAACTTTCTTAAAAGCAAAGTTTTTCTTTTTACTTCTTCTGTTCCTTACTTGCTTTCATTTGAAATTAATTCTAGGTCACACAGCTGCCAGTAAAACTGGACTTACATTCCCAGGCTACTTAGGTATTTTGTACAAGTCCCATTTTCTCAGGCATCTTTGAAGGCCTGAGAGTAGTCCAACCTGTCTTTAATGGATGGATAACGGAAGCAAAATGCATCTTCTCCAAGCATAACTGCATCGGATATATCCCCCTAAGCTGATAAAAATTAGCTCTGCCCACTATTGCTTCCTGAAGCTCAGGAAAACTGAAACTGTGCACTTGGTTCTTCGGGTAGAATATAGTTCTTTCAAGGTTCAGCTGTAAACCACTGTATTTACTTCCTACACACAATACCTCCAGCTTGTCTGGATTAGGGCTCAGCTTGTTTTCCCTTATCCACATCCAACCTGCCACAGGCAACAAGCTGAGAGTTCCACAAATAAACTTGAGCAATGGTTCCCAACCTTAGGTAACCCAGGTGTTAGTGCAGTTCCCAGAAGCTTTCAGTGTGCTGCCCAAGGGTTTGCAGGAGTGGTATCCCAAGAGTGCTTCAGTTACCCAAATTGGGAAGCACTGAACTAGAGGTAGGCTGAATTTCACTGGCATGCCAATAAGATGTCCCCCTACATTCCACACAGCAATTTCACGAAGACAGAAACCTGAGGCCCTTCGTGAGTCAGGAGTGGCTGAGTAGAACAAAAGTAGGATGATACAACTTCCTGAGGCCACTGCTTCAAAATATATTATTTATTTATTTAAAATATTTCTATCCCACCTTTCTCCCCAAAGCACAACATAAGTCTGTATTTAAAAGCTAAAAACAAGAAATAAAAATATATAAAAAGAGTTAAACAAGTACAGCATTATGTTTCAATACTCTGATCAATAATTAATGTTTAAAACAGACCACAACCATCCAATTAAAAAACCCCTCAGACCCAAAGTCATTAAAGAAAAGCCTGCCTGCAGAAAGAAATCAAAGATGGGTGCAGCCTAGCTTCCTGTGGGAAGGAGTTGCAGAGTTTGGGAGCAGCAAGGGAGAAGACCCCTCCTGTGTCCCTACTATAAGGGTGTGTGTGCATAGATGAGGTCTTTTAGATAGCTTAGACCAGGGGTGCCCAAACTTTTTGTAAGGAGGGCCAGATTTGGTGGCTGAGAATGTGTCAGGGGCTGGTTGCTCCTGGACCCTGCCATCCCACTGAAAGCCCCACCCACTGACCCATAAGCGAAGGAAGGGGAGGGAAGGACGGGCCAGCCAGCCGCGGGCCACTCAGAATGGCCTGACGGGCCGGATTTGCCCCCCCTCCCCCGGCCAGACTTTGGGCAGGCCTGGCTTAGACCAAGCTGTTTAGGGCTTTATAGGTTATAGTCAAGAACCATTGGAACCCAATGGTCAAAATCCTCTTGCAAGTGGCATGACTGCTGTAAGAAAATTTACCAAGTTAAGAAATCACCTAATCATGTGTATGCTGAGTTAGGCAGTTCAGTATGCAACTAATAATGTCTGCAATGATTTCTTAACACAGAGTGATCCCCCCCAAAGTTATGACATTTATGACATGCCAGAATATCTAAGTAAGAGAATTTGGACCAGTGGCTCTTAAACCCAATTCAGATGGTCCACAAAGGATTTCACATTTCATTTATCAAAAACCACTGACAAGTTCAGAAGAATTAGTAAAATTGCATTCCCTCAGCATACATCAAGCTGCCAAGGTGAGCAAGCCTCAAATTTAAACCAACCGGAATTGTTTTAAATAACCAGCCCCTTCTAACACCCTGCCTTCATGCGACATGTTACAGAAGTTGTCCAAAACCACTGGGTCAAAACTTGTCCCCTCACTTACTCCAATAAAGGCCTCACCACAGTTTTCTTTTAAAGCAGTAGAGAACACAACATCCCACAAGGAGGCATTAACTGCTTCCAAAGGCCAAGTCAAATATAGCCCCGGCAGATTTTATGAACATTTTTCTGTCCCAAGGATGAGCATGTATATGCAGTAGATCTCAGTCCTCTAAGCAGTCTGTTTACATTCCTAAGTTGCACAAGTTGAAAAGTATCCAAAGTTACTTGTAGGGATGTTTGTCTATTCCTACCAGTCTCCCACTCTTTCAAAACAATGACATCGAAAGAGGCATGACTTCATTTGCAAAACATGCAGCAAACAGGACCTTCAGTGGACACAGGCAGTTGCATCCCATGCCCTACATCAGGGATGAGCAATCTGCAACCTCAAGGAGGCTGACCTTGTGGCCCACCGATGCCTGAGCTGCACTTGGCTTCCCCTCCTGCTACTGCCTGCACTGTATTCCTCATCTCCTCTGGGGCCTTAATACTGGCTGTTTTGACACTTGAGTCAACCCAATCATGGTTCCTCTCTCAAGAATACAATGACTTAACACTCTTTAAAAAGTTGTTTGACAGAACAATCATCTCTAACAACTTTTTAAGGAGATTTGGCAGTGATGGTATCCACAGCATGGGTCATCCTCTTATTCCAAATGGAAAGGAAAAAAAAAACAGGGCTCTCTAGCTCTCATCTATTTTCCATAATGTCTCAGTTTCCTCCTGTATCTCACTGCTGGCAGAACTCCTTGCAAGAAATTGGGTTCCACATCCAATTTAAGGCATCTCCAAAAGGTTTTTGGGCAACAAAGTTTTAGACAGGCTTCTATCCAATCATTGATGGTGGAAGAAATAATATTGACTGAAATAAAGATCAACAGCCTCACTTAGAAGACTGCTTCACATGATAAAAAGAAAGCAGGTCTCCACAATGTGTTTCAACCTGCATTCAAATGCTGAACATATTTTCAGATACTACTGGAATAAACCACACTGATGAAAAAACTTTCCATGTTAGGTGGAAGGATCATAGGCTGCATGGTGGTGTTATGGGATATGACGGATGACATACCAAGTCATTGCGAGCAACGTTTCAGGCAAACTTGGTTAACAATGATGTGTAAACCAAGCTCCAAAAGAATCATGCAGGGAGGTATGGGACAACACCTAGGGAGTGATTTCACTTCAAAGGGCATATTTTTATAAAGATCTACTCCTTTGGTCTTCATCACTAGCTGAGCTGGCCAGGATTTCTGGGAGTTGCAGTCCACGAACATCTGGGGACCCACAGGTTGAGAACCACTGATCTACTCATTTTAGAGTATGTTCTTGCCTCGCAGAAATCTGCAGTGCTCTGAAAACACAACAGATGAACATCCTCTAGCCATGCAAGGAAAGGAGGCTGTGTTTGGTTTTTTAAAAAGAATGGCCTAATTTTTTCAGTCTGTCACAAGAACATATGTGGTTGCTGTACAACACAAAAGGCTACCAGACTTTCATGCTCCATCAAATGCTATGTCCAGATTGTAGCTCCCATTGCAAAAACATAATGAACAGGGCTTAAATATCTTAATTACTAGAAACAACTCCACGGCTCTTTTTAAAACCAGTAATCAAACATAAACCTCATGCCCTTCCCATCTTCCCTTTTCACCCTTCGCAATTTAGAAGCATATTTCAGAATTTGGGGTTTGTCTAAGTCAAGAATAAAGGCATGTCTAGCATCTGACGGAGCGTGGCTTGTATTTTACCTGATTATCTAACAATCTCTCTCTCTCTCTCTCTCTCTTTTTCTCTCTCTCTCTCTTTTAAAAAAGTTAGATAATCAGGTAAAATACAAAGCATGGCCAAATGAGGAAATAAAAAGATCTGGCTAATCAAGGTTTTACTCCTTTTCACCATCTGTTTCATCTCAACAAGAGACCTTTTCCTTGAAATCCCAAGCTGAAATAGATCCGGCAATGAAGGTCATAGGTAGTAGGCATTATTTACTCAGAGAGGATTTCTATCTTCAACCATGTGGATATAGAGTAGGGCTGCAGAAGGATATAGTATTCACAAAGCTGTGCAGGATAAACAAAGCTGACAAAAACCTGGAGTTCTGGTTTTCTCCCATCTGTGAATTCTTATTTATATCAGTATAAGGATTTTTAAAAACCCAAGTATTAAACTGCATGGTTGGATCTCTGCACATAGGGAAATGTGTTTGTTTTGTATTTTCCCATATTTGAACCCTTTACATCTCAAATTGTTTCCATCCTGAATATGGAAAAAATGTAGACCTGTGTAATTAAAAAAAAAACTTCAAGCGAAATGACCACTGGTTTGCACTGACTCTTTTCAGCATGAAGATAGGTCTGCTTTGCCCGTCTATCATGCATGAATTCAAGATGAGAAGCCCATCACACACACAAAAACTGATGATAATTCATCACTCACATATAGTTAAGAACATAGCTCACAAGGCTTGAACAGACCAATCTCCATAGTTTTACATTCTCCTATATTTGCATTTTTAAAATACTGTTCCTGAAAATTAAGGAATGTGTGTTATTCTGGAAATTTTTTATTAAAAAAACCACAAAGATGTGAAATTCTTGTCAAACCCTGCTGATCTTTAACAACATTTACTTTTGAGTGTGTGTGTGGAGGGGTGGGTGGGTTCTTCCTATAATAACTAAAATAACAGAGGCTCCATGGATTTGCCTCTTTAGGAGATCTCCCTGTGTTTTTGGTGGGGTGATGTGTTCCAAAGCAATCTTTTGCCCAGGATTAAATTATTAAAGCAGATAAAAGGCAAAATGAAAAGAAACAAGGGGAGAATATTGTGGTACTTTAAAGACTGGAATATTTGTTTCAGCAGGAGTTTTTGCGGATAAAGAAAAATCCGTTGTGTCTGGGGAAGCAGATTTACAGCTGTGAAAATTCTCTCTTCATCCCCCTTATTTTTCCTCTTTAATTTTTCCAGGATGCTGAGATAGATTAACACAGCTACACCTCTGGAAACTGCCTGGGGTTTTATTAACTTTAACAAGTTACCAAAAGCTTTTTTCTTCTTTTTGTTTTTTTTTTTTTGATGAAACACAAATGCTTAGTAGCCAGGTGGTATTCAGCCCAGGTTCATCATCATGTATCCTTCAGAGAACAAGATAAAGCCCTGCCTCAGAGCTTGATTGGAACCAAAGAACCTTTGACCCAAATAGAAATATAAATAAAAAAAGAGCCCATTACCCCACTCCAAAGGGAAAACTACACACAGAGCCAACCCTTTTAACACACGGTGTTCCAGAAGCCAGGTATTCCGCCTTAAATCAATAAGCCAAAACTCAAGCAGTTAAAAAACACTACCAGTTTTTAATACTCCTTGCCAAATTTAAACAAAAAAGCAGGCTTGTTCGCCAGAGGCAAGACTATCGTATTCCCAGTAACGCCTTATCGATAAATAAGAAGTAAAAGGCTCATCAGTCGCAGGCGCAAGATGAGAACCAGGCATTCGGCCTCTTCCGCCCTGCCGCAAGGAATTCGCTGGTCTAACCTGAATCAGCCCCTTCTTTTAGGCTGATGCGATCTCGTATTAAGCACAGCTGCCCCGCAGCCACTTCCCCTCACCTCGAGGCAGCAAATCCCCGTCTTTTTTTGCAGCCAGGTGGCCGGGGCTTTTTTGCACACCAGGGCTACTGCTGCAGCAACCACAAGGGCGAGAGGAGCGAGAGCGACCCGCCAGATTGCCCATTACCTGCACTCTCAGTCTTCTCTCAGCAGTGCCATCTAGTCTTGCAGAAAGTGACGGGCCACCATGGCGACTTTTTAATGGCCTCGCCACTGACTATAATGGCTCGGCTTTATAGGCAGCGAGTGAGCGTTGCGGCAGGAGAGAGCACAGCCAAAGGAAAGGCAGTTGCCCCTCGTTCCTATTCGATCGCAGTCAGGAAGGGACGGACAGGGAAGGGAAGGGAAGGGAAGGCAGGAGATTCCAGCAGAACTTTGGGAAAGAAAAAGCCAAGCCAGGCCAGCCCTTTGCATTTTCCAGAGCGCGGACCCATCTACCTACCCCTCTCTTGTGCCCAAACCAACAGGCGAGGGAGATGCCCTGCAAGCACCTTCGCCTACATCCCCCCCTTCCCGTCTTCCCCGGGGCGGCTGTCGCCTCCGTTCTGGATACCAAACGACGTGCCTCCCGGTCGACGTGGGACTCTCCCGCCGCTCGGAAAGCGAGGGCGGGAGCCTCCACCACGGGCCCCCTGCAGGCTTTGTTGTTGTTGTTGTTGTTGTTGTTGGCGTCGAGAGGGGCGTAAACAGATGGGAAACTAAAGACGATGGTCGACCGGCCGGTTGCCCGCCTGGGGACGGCTCCGGGAGGGCTCTGCGGAACGTCCTCCCCGTTTTGCGGTGCCCGGTGGGACCTGGAGGCATGTGTTGTGTGTGTGTGTACGTGTGTGCTGCCCGTGGCCATTGCGCGCCCACTGTCGCCTCTCCTTCCCATCCCGCCCGTTTGGCATTTGGGCTCCCGCTCGCCAACACGCAGACACACCCTCCCGTAGCCCCCCTGCGACAAGGCGGGTCGCCTCCGCCGCCTCCTCGGCCGGGATGTCGTTTGTGCAGCATCTCAGTGGAGCCCTGCCCGGCTGCCTTCTTCCCTCCTCCTCCTCCTCCTCCTCCGAGCTATACTGAGGAGACGGCGAGCGGGAGCACAGCGGCGGCTCTCTTTCTTACTGGCAGGCAGCTGGTGCCGCCGCTCTCGACCCGGCCGCAAGCAAGCCAGCCCCGCGCCCCAGCGCCCCGCCGACCGCCGTGTGCCCTGCGGAGAGACAGTCGGCCAGCCGCCGCCGGGCTGCCCCCACCCCCCCAGCCCTCGTTCCCTTCGCCACCGCCGCCGCCGCCTCCTCCTGGGGCTTCCCGCCCACCCCTTTGGCGCCAGCGGCGGAGCTGCTGCTGCTGCTGCTGCTGCTGCTGCTGCTGCTGCGTTGCGCGTCGTTGCCTGGCCCGCTCCCTTTCTCTCAGCCACGCCACCCGATGGAGCGGCGCCCCCCCATCCCCGCCGCCAGCCCGCTATCCGACTGCCGCCGGCGACGGCGCCCACCTGCTCCGTCCGGCTGAGCCTCAGGTAGCGAAGCAGCCGCGGCGCCGGAGGGCGGGCAGGGAAAGAGCCGGACTCTCGCTGCGGAAGGAGGAGGACGCCACGGACGCCACCGCCGCCGCCGCCGCCAAGGCCGGGAGAGACTGGCAGGAGGCGTGCGCGCTCGCTCTTCATAGTCTTACCCACTGCCAAGCCCCCCTCCTCCTCCTCCTCCGCCTGCCGCTGCCGGCTGGGGCCGTCTCGCCTGCAAAGCCCACCCGCCCAACTCCACGCGGCACAGCGCGCCCCAGCCCCCCGAACGCTGCAGAGCTCCACCCCGCGGCACACGGTAAAGACACCCCCTCTCACACACACACACACACACACACACACACACACACACACACACACACACACACACACACACACCGGCGCGCCACGGGCGCCGAGCGGAGGAACAGGCCGTGTCGCCCTCCCCTCAAAGCGCCCGGGGAGGGGGGGGGTCGGTCGGTAAGGGAGACAGACGGAGAGAGACGCTGCCGCCCGACTGCCGGCGGAACTTCCCGACTCGGGCTCCCTAAAGGGAAAAGCCTCCCTCCTGTCCCGGGGAAGTTGGCTGTTCCCGCTGTTCCGCGCCGTCTCGGACGTGCGCCGGTCGCTGTGGCTGTGGATGAGCGGCCAGCGCGGAGGCGTGAGGGGCCGCCTCCTCCTCCTCCTCCTCCTCGGGCTCCCTTGAGAGAAAGCCTCCCTCGCTCTGGCCACGCGCTCTCTTCTCTGCCCTGGGCCGAGAGCCCCGGCGGCTGAAAGAAGGCGCCAATCTCCCGCCGCCGCCCCCACCATCCCGGCACAGTTAAACACACCCACACCCACACCCACACACAACCTGCCACGGCTGCCCTTCCACCCGAAACGGGGCCCCAGGTGTTTCCCCCAGGTGACATCCCGCCAGTCTCCGGAGGAGGGGACGCACCCCCACCCCCACCTCTCCCATCCCTCCCCCCCCACCCCCTGTCGTCCTCCCGGGGCTGCTGAGTTGACCCGGCCCGGCCAAGATCAGGCTCCTCTATTCACGATTCCTCTCTCCCACCCCCCCAACTCTAGCCCGCCGCCGCCGCCCCCCCCCCGCGCCATCCTTTTCTTTCGGTGGCTTCACGCACGGCGGCAAGAGAGGGGAGCCGGAGAGAGGGAGGAGGCGGGGGCGGGGCGGGTGGTCATTTTAAGCTCGGGGAAGGCTCCTGTTGACGCTGAGGCTCCCGGCCACGGCCATCGGGCTGCCTTGTTGTGGGCCATCGGCGTCAGCTACAACAGCCGCCCACGCCCACGCCCCCTCCCCGTTGGAACCGTTCCGAGCTGTGCTCGGCTTGGCTTTGCTCCCGACGCGCAACCCCCCCTCTCTCTCTCTCTCTCTACCTCTCTTTCCCCTTCCCCTCCCGCGCGCCTGTATCTCTCTGTCTCTTCTCAGCGCCGGGCTTTGACTGACAGGGAGCCTTTCAAAGGCCGCCCACGCACGGGCGCGCACTCGCTTCTCTGAAAGGAGACTGGAGCGCGGGCGGGGGAGGGGAGAGAGAGAGAGAGAGAGAGAGAGAGAGAGAGAGAGAGAGAGAGAGATGAATGAAATATCCAGGCTGCTGAAGCGCCCGGGAGCGAGGCAGGACCCGGGAGATGGTGGGGTCGAAGAAGAGGCAAGCCAGCAAGTGCATCCGAGGCCACTGACTTCTCGGGAGCAACAGCCTCGGTCGGGGGCCTGCACGTTATATTAGATCGGAAAATATGCCTTCTGTACATACTCCCTCTGGGTGTGTTGCTGCGCACAAATACTGCGGGCACATCGTCAGGCAAAAGAGCAAGCCTGGTGTGGCGCTTAGAGGGCGGTGCGATTGGGAAATCCAGTTTTTACTCCCGAGGAAGCCACGCCAGGAACACTCCCTGCTAGGCAGAAGGGGAGCCAAGGAAGCCGCGTTGAATGTTCGGAAGAAAACAGGGAAGGGGCTGCTGTATGTGCACCTGATAAGTGAGCAATAAAGATCAGCGGGCAGGTTGTGTCCATGCATTTTGGACTAGTGATAGTGGCAGCGGAAATGCTAGGCAGAGGTGCCCATGGCATGGATAGCTGAGAGTGGTCCCCATGCATGTTGACCAAGAAATAGGTGCAGGTTGGAGCCTTTTGCGCCTCATTCCCAAAGAGGTGCCAACTAGTGTTCAGTGGCTTGCTGAAGATGGGTTAATGAATGTGTTCACCCATGCACATGAATGGCTGGTTGGGAATTGGGAAGAGAGCTTCCTGGCAGTGGTTAAATGCCTGTACTGCAGGTAAAACTGCCCTCATGACCAGGGGTTCAATCCCAGGTAGCAGGCTCATGGTTGACTCAGCCTTCCATCCTTCTGAGGTCGGTAAAACAAGTACAGTACTGTGACAAAACCCTGGAAGCAGGAGTAATGAATATACACATCATCAGCCAATCCCAGCAGGAGGGCGGGGAATGGTATGATATAAAAAGGGTGGAGCCTAGTCAGTTGAGGCAGTTCAGTTAAGTCAGGTTTTGAGAGTGAGTGCTGGGAGAGAGCACTGCTCTGTGAGAGTTCTGTCAGGCAGTGAGGGCTATACTGCTTACTAGTTATTAAAGACGGGGGGGCTGGAAGAGTTGATTAAATCTATTATTTGTTAAAAGGCAACGCATACCATCCTCAGACATTGTTATATTTATTATCTTCTCAATAAACTTCATTATTGTTTCGATATTTTACATCTCAGTCTGTCCAAATTCATGAGGCAACGGTTTTAAAAGGTGGTAGCATTACCAAGTGAATAAAAGGTGGCAGCATTACCATTTCCATCACAATTACACGTGTAAAAGGGAGGTGTCATCACAATTTGGTGGCACAGCAGTGGGATGTCGAAATAAACCCAGTTGTGCTTTGAAAACTCAGTCTGAGAAAGGGGTGACGTCACAAGTACCTAGCTTTTTTTGGAGGGGGCAATGTGTAGCCTGCATACTGTAATTAAACTGTAAACCACCTAGAGACTACTTGAACTGGTATGTGGCAGTATATAAGCAGAATACTTGATTTACAGAGGAGGGGATACTCCTGAGATGGAGCAACATCCTTGCACTTAATTTTCTTCTAAAATTTTCTTCTAAAAGGCCTCTATATGCTGATACTATTAAGAAGTCGCTGTCTATTTGATCTAGTTCCACACGAAGAAGGGGGCAAGTTTAGTTGGAGTTTGCAAGCATCTGCTGTCAAAAGTATCGCGTATCATCTGGTATGAAAAGTCTCTGCCTGAGACTGACAGTTAAGGGAATGTATTCAATCCAGGTCTAAGACTGCAGTCCCATATATATCTATATGGGAATCAGTTTTACTGAACTCTGTGATACTGTTTTTTGATTAGATATGCGTAAGAGAGCATGGTATAGTGGTCATATAATCTGATTGTGAGGGGAACTTCTCCGATGGTAAGAGAGGGACCCCTGCACGCCCAGCAGAGATGATGGAGGAGCCAAGAAACATGAAAACCTAATGAACCTTTCACCTGTGGAGAGGTTCATGGCACTAAAGGGTTACTATGATGCCCTCAGGGATAAGGAGACAGAAGAGAACTGGAGGGCGGCAGGAAATGAAAAGAAGGACTTGGCGGGAAAGGGGAACCAATCCACTCCCTTGGAGGTGGGGTTTGGAGCCTGTAAAAAGGGAGAGAAGAGAGTGCTTCCAGAAGGATGGGAGTGGGTGTGGATGGAGAACCTAGACACTGGGAATTGGGAACAAATGATGATGCCACACAAGGAAGCTGAGAGCTACAGACGCAGAGCTCACCACCAAAAGTGTTCCTACTGGGGTGAGAGAGAATATAGAGAGTACAATCGTAAACTGAAGGAGATCTGTAAGGACGTGGAGCTAGAGAGATGGCTGATAAAGATTCGGCAGGAGATCGAGGCCGGGACCTTGGACTCCCGGGAGGACTTGAGCAAGAGACCAGATTACCCTCTGCGTACGCCCAGGCCGAGACCACGTGGTCCCAGATACACTTCAGAAGTTGGGATACAAGTAGGGACCCCCTTAACTTCCATGAGGGAGATTGGGACACAGATGGAAGGGCTGAGGCTTTCGGGAGAGAGGAGGAGAGCAGTGGTGGAACCGAATACCCACAGGTGGTGGTGGGGAATTTGATCTTTTTCTAGAGACCCCGACCTACGGAGGGAAGAACCCGTTTATTTCTGATGTTAAAGAAGTTGACTCTGTTGTTAGAAGGAAAACCCCGTTTGCTGTTGATGAACCAAATAAAAGTTCTGTTTCTTTGTTACGTGAGATGCCTTCTTTGAAGTTGGAAGGGCGGGACGCCTGGGCAAAGACTGAACCCTTACACTGATACATTGTAGGAAACCAGCTGTGTGCAGGAACATTGTACAGTACTCCATGGATAGGCATTGACTGGCTACATGCTATCCAGTCAATGCCTGTAAGTTACAGGCATTGACTGGGTAACAGTTGAATCAGATTTTACATGCATTTACTATAACAATCCTGATCACTTTAGTGGGTGCTCTTTTCTGCCTTCTGCATCACTGGTGAAATCCTAGCAAGTTGCAACTCCCTGAAAAAGCAGTTTGATCAAAGAAAACAGAGAGACTGGGGAAATGAAGGTGTGTATGCCCTTGACACTGTCAGCTGTATATGAACCTGTTTTTTCTGATAAAGTACAAGCTGTACTCAACCAAACTGAGCTTGTCGGGTTCATCAGGCTTTGGCAAATGTACTGAGAAGATGTATTAAGTGTGCATTTGCTCAAAAGATATTTGCACTATTTCCAGAAAAGCATCTACAAAAAGTAGCTGTGCTGTCCATAGAAGCCATATCCATTTTTTCCTCTTGGCAACTAGACAGTAATATGTTTTCGATGGTCTAAACACATGCACGTGCTTGTGCATGCACGCGCGCATGCACACACACACACTAAATTATAGAGAACAAAATGAAGAGTGAGATCAAATTGGAATAAAATGTAGAACAAAATAAATCAAACTATGATGAGCCCACCTGACTTAAAGTGATTATTAAGAACACCATTAATTGTTGATAATCTGAAACACTTTAGTGTTATAGTAAGCAATGGCTCATCCAGGTGGAGCAGCTGTACTGTGTGCAGTGATGATAATGGTATTATTCCTGGTGTCTAGAAAAAGCAATGCTTGTATTAGTACCAACAGTGACAATGTGTGACAAATACCATGGGTACCTGTGTTCTTCTTCTAAATTGCCTCAAGGTGTGTGTACCCTAGATGCCCCACTCCATCCCCAATTTCAGTTCACACCAGATGTTCAGTCATCTGTGGCCATTAGCCTTCCATCTGCTATCATAGACTCACAAACAAAAATTCAGCACAGATCATTTTTGAAGAGATTCTTGGGAACTATTTTAAATGGTTGTTTATAAACAGCTGATTTCTAAGAAATGGATTAGTGGGTATCTCCTTGCCGAAGGTCTTCCACGAACTCCTCATTTTAACACTGTTGTATTACACGGCAAACACAGAATGTGGTAACAAGAGGTGAAACCCATTCAGAGAAGGCAGGGAGACGAGGTTTCCTTTGCCACATCTGCCACTGAAAGAATCCATATTTATAGTTCAAAAGAAAAACCACACACTCATATTTCTCTCCGCAGGTAATAGCAATTTAATGTTTCCTGACAAGGTAGCAAACTTGGAATTATCTATGCCTGCACTCCCTGCTGCAGGAAAATGAGAGGGATTTGTGGTGGTTGGCGGAAACTTCTCTGGAATTCCTTCCTTGCCTACCTGTGATGTGGGAGACAATTTTCCAAAGAGAGCCTTCCTCTCATATGCCCCCCTCCAACCCCAGCTGCAATGGATGATGACTACTGCCAAGAGTGCCCATCAAGATGCCACCTAAGCATCTTGATGGACACTGTCTAGATGAGACGTTTGTTAATACGTACGGTGGAACCAGCAATCATTTATCTTGATTCTCTCCTAATTGGACAGAAATAAACATCTTGATAAGGTTTTGCGTTGTTTCCATCCTTGGGCCCCCTTTAGAATTCTTTTGCAGGAGAAGACAAAAGATCAGAAGCAGCACAGTTCAGGAAATGATCTCTCATTGGCCTCTGAGTTTTGCTTTTTCTGAGGTCAGACATGTGCCCATTTCACACAGATCTTGATATTTTTTTTTAAGCAAGAGGAAGAAAAAAAAACTTTCATGTTACCATCACTGGTATAGAGTAAATCTTAAGATGTTGCATCCATGCTCTTTCTGTGACTAAAATGTTTATATTATGGCACTTGAAGTTCTTCTTCGTGGACTCTGTGAATCCACACAAATGGGTCTTCGCGCCTGCGCACCTGAGTTACAGGTCTTTCCAAAGCTCAAGGCATATAAGCCCCTCCCCTCCATGCGCATGCTCACCCATCTCCTGCCTTGCTGACTCAGTTCCTTTTTGCCGCCGCTGAGCGAGGTCACACCTCTCCGAGCTCCTACAAAATAAGGAAAGTGAAACCTTTCATTCAATTCGAATTTATATGATTTTATTTCATTTTCCTCCCAAGTTCCCCCCCTCCAAAGTTATTAGTTTGACTTTTCTTTTTTGGGCACCCGCCCCTAGGGCGGAGGGGTGGATACCCTCCCCATAGTTGCGGGCGCGCCAATGGTTTATGGCCACGGCAGCACTTTTTAAGCAGTGCGAGGCCTGTTCGAACAGAATCCCGTTAGCTGACGGACACAGTTTGTGCCTGTATTGCCTGGGCGAGGCTCACCAAACAGCACTCTGCCCACATTGCAAAAAGCTAACGAGGCCTGCCCTTAAACATCGCCTTGAACGCTTAAGGGCATATTTGTGGGAAAAATCCCTCAAACTGATGCAAACACACTCAGAAGCATCTATGCCCTCCACTTCCTCAAAATCAAAGTCTTCCAATAAAGGGAAGACCATGGAAAAAAGGAAAAAAAACATCTCCAGCCACCTCCGATTCCGGAGAAGAGATCAAAGGACTTGGCTTCCGATGGGCGAACAACGGTGGCGCCGCCGAAACATCCACGCTCGTTCCAACCGAGTCGCGCAGCGTAGAGGGGGTTCCGACTTCAGCACAGGCTGGCGTTCAATCTCCTGATGTCACCAGAGATGACCCATGGTCCCATGCCTTTGGAAATCAGGCTACGGGTACCCCCGAACCCCCTCATAGCCCTATGATACTATCGGGCTTACCGCCAGGCCAACTTGTCCATGAAATGGACATGGCCACACTCAGCTACAGTCCGTTGTCGCACCTACCTTCAGGCTGCAGCCACCACTTCAGCTCTCCAGCACTCAGACATGGAGGACCAGAGGACGGAACCCCCTAGACGCCTGGGCATGCAGAGATCACCCACCGTGAGACCAGCCATTGAGGAGAGAGTGGTCCATGACACGGGGAAACACCCGAACAGCCAACAGTCACCAGCATCCCCAGGCAGAGGCAGGAAATGGGTACGGGCAGACACCCATGATACCACCTCCTCACCCTCCTCCTCTCCCAGACGTCATAAAGCACGACACCGGCAAGGCAAGTGACATAGACGTCATGAGTCCTCTTCTTCTTCATCATCTACACAGTGTCATAAGGGTAAACACCATGCAAAGAAGAAGCGACGTCATACCCGTATGGTGTCCAGCTCATCTGACACCGATTCCTCTACCACTTTCTTCCTCCGCCTCCCCCAGACATAGAAGGCGTAGAAGAGGTACCCCGAAGCCAAGGGCTCAGCACCCTCTGTGTCTAACAATGACACCATCCCACCTGCAGGCTACTCCATTCAACACCTGCACGGCCCCACTGACATCACACCGCAATCAATGGATCCTCAGGTACCACAACCGCAGCTGCCAGACTCACCAGCTACTATGGATCGCCCAATAATGGATGATTCCGACACGGGTGCAGCTTCTCAATCCTCCCATAGGTCAACTATCTCAAAATCGAGGCACTCAGAGACGGATATACAGGAGAAACCATCTTCCACACCAATGGAAGATTTTAAACACTACTCACAACTGGTACATAAAATTGCACAAGTCATGGGACTACAGCCAGTGATGCCTGTAAGTTTTTTGGCCACTTACACAAAACCAGGTCACCATCGTTGAGGATGGGATTTATCCCCTCAATGCTGGATAAAGCCAAGGAAGCCTGGGCCAAACCTTCCTCCAACCCTCTGATTCCAAGAAGGATTGACAGCCTCTATAAAACACATGGTGATGGCACAGACTTCCTTATGAAGCACCCCCTACCTAATTCTGTGATAGTGGATGCCACGCAAAACAGGGGGAAGTCACATGCCTCTTGCTAAACGCCAGGTCAGTCCACAATAAGATCCCCGTCATATATGATGCCATCTCTGACAGGCGGGCTGACCTGGCCCTCATTACCGAGACCTGGGTGGGCGAAGATGGGGGGGGGGCTTCCCTCTCTCAGCTCTGCCCACCTGGGTATCTGGTGCAGGGGGTGGGAAGGCTGGGGGGTCAGAAGGGAGGGGGGGTCGCCATCGTCCATCGGGACTCTTTTTATGTTAGCAGGGCCTCGACATTGGTTAGCCAGGGGTTGGAATGCCTTCACCTGTTAGTGGGGCAGCGGGACAGATTTGGCATTGTGCTGGGCTACCGTGCTCCCCGCAACCCAGCACAATCCCTACCAGAGCTCTCGGAGTTCATCGCGGCTGCGCTATTGAGGTCCCCGCGCCTTTTGGTTGCGGGTGACTTCAATGTGCATGCTGGCGGTGGACTTTCCGGCGCAGCCCTGGAGTTCATGGAATCCATGGCTTCCATGGGTCTGTCCCAGCATGTTGTTTGTCCCACTCACAGGTCAGGTCACACCCTGGATCTGGTGTTTACCTCCATGTCGGGGACTTCGAGTCTGGAGGTGGGGGACTTTGTCTCCCTACCTGTGTCATGGTCAGACCACAACCTGCTTTCTTTCTCCCTGGCAATCGCGCCCCCTCCTCACGGGGACCCTCGGCCTCTTGTGTTGGTCCGCCCTCGAAGACTTATGGACCCTAATCGGTTCCAGGAGGTCTTCGGGGAGCTTCCTGGTGGACTGACTGGCACTCCGGCCGAGGTTGTGGCTAACCATTGGTTGGATCGCCCCCAAGCGCCTTCTCCGGTGCCGAGCTCGGTCTTCACCGTGGTTCACGGCGGAGCTCCGAGCAATGAAGCAGGTGAGGAGAAGGCTAGAGCGCAGCTGGAGAAGAACCCGGATGGTGATTAGTAAGGCTGCTGTTGATTCCCAGACTAGTCGCTATTCCAATGCGATCTGGGAGGCCAAGTCATCATTTTACTCCCAGAGAATTGGAGAGGCCTCCAACCGCCAGGCGGAGCTCTTCCGCGTGGTTCGGGACCTCTCCAATCCTAGTCTGGTCAGGCCTCCTCCTACTGATTTCAGTAGTGAGAACTTTGCAGCCTTTTTTCTATCTAAGATAGAGGCCATCCGGGCCGGCTTCGACTCCCGGCACCCCCAGTTGCTGGTCCACCTTCGTCGCCTCGGCTGGATGCGCTTGGGCCTGTTTCTGATGTCGAGGCCTCTCGGGCTATGGCGCATTGCCGGCCGGCGTCCACTCCTTTCGACCTTTGCCCTGCCTGGCTAATCAAAGCTGCCAGCGGGACCATGGCTGAATGGGCTTCTGTAATTGCCACTGTCTCTTTCACCGAGGGGAGTTTTCCCTCCCAGCTGAAGGAGACGGTGGTTAAGCCCATCCTGAAGAAGCCCGGCCTGGCGTTGGACAATCTAGGTAACTACCGTCCGATCACTAATGTCCCATTCATGGGCAAGGTTATCGAGAGGGTGGCGGCGGTCCAGCTGCAGTCATACCTTGAGGATCAGCAGTGCCTCGATCCATGCCAGTCAGGCTTCAGGCCCCGTCGGGGGACCAAAACAGCTTTGGTCACCCTGCAAGATGACCTCATCCGGGCGGCCGACAGGGGTTGCTCTACCCTGTTGGTCCTCCTGGATCTGTCAGCGGCCTTCAATACCGTCGACCACGGTATCCTGCTGGATCGGTTCTCTGAGGTTGGAATCGGGGGCACTGCTCGCAGTTGGCTCCGATCCTTCCTGGAGGGCCGTCCCCAGTATGTTCAGTATGGGGGGGAGTTGTCGGCCCCATGGGTTCTCCCTTGTGGAGTCCCTCAGTGGTCGTCGCTGTCCCCCATGCTGTTTAACATCTATGTAAGGCCGTTGGCTGGGGTCATTAGGAGATTTGGAGTGTGCTGTCATCAGTACGCTGATGACACGCAGCTCTATCTCTCCTTTTCCACCTCTGCAGAGGAAGCTGTGAGGATCCTTGATGGGTGCCTGGACGAACAGGCTTAAGCTCAACCCCGGGAAGACGGAGGTCATGTTCTTTGGGAGTTCACCGTCTGGTTACGGTGGCCCCTTCCCCTGTCTGGGGGGAGTTTCCCTCCGGCCTGTGGAGAGGGCGCGGAATCTGGGCGTGGTCCTGGACCCGGCGCTTACCTTGGAGCCCCAGGTGGCGTCGGTGACCGGGGCCGCATATTACCATCTTCGCCAGATCGCCCAGATCCGCCCGTACCTGGACGGTGACTCTCTGAGAACAGTGGTCCAAGCGCTGGTGGTCTCGAGGCTGGACTACTGTAATGCCCTCTACATGGGGTTGCCCTTGACTCTTCTCCGGAGACTGCAGCGGGTACAGAATGCGGCGGCCAGGTTGGTGGCTGGTGTGCATCGGTACGACCACATCTCCCCAGTCCTGGCCCGCCTGCACTGGTTACCCGTTGCCGCCCGGATAAGATTCAAGGTCCTGGTTTTAGTTTATAAAACCCTCCATGGCTTGGGACCAGACTACCTGTCAGAGCGAATCGCCCAGCGATCCATCTCGGCCCGACCTGTTTGGCAGGTGCGAGCGCACTCGCTCTGGGTTGCCACCCCACGAGAAGCCCAGAAATCGGTCAGCCCCTTCTCTTTGGAACTCCATCCCACGCGAAGTGCGCTCTGCAGAGTCCCTGCTGGCCTTTCGAAAAGCTTTAAAAACTTATCTGTTTCGAGAGGCCTTTGGCGAGCTCTAACTAATTTATTTTAACTAATTTATTTCCTTTTTTTTCCCTCCCGCCATCTTCTTATGACCAAGCGACCAATGTTTGTGCTTAGTTGATTATTTGCCTAGTGCTGTTTTTTCATGCTCGCTTGATCTTTAGTTTTTATGATGCCAATTTGGCCTGCTGGGGGCTCTCGGGTTTTTAACTGCTTACTCTATGTTTGTTGTTTTACATTTGATTGCAATTTTTGTCTATTGGCGCATGTCGCTCACTGTAAGCCACTTAGAGTTCCGCAAGGAAGATAAGCAGGGTATAAATATAATAAATAAATAAATAAATAAATAAATAAATAAATAAATAAATAAATTCCAATACTACCCCGAGCAATAAAGAGGCTCGGAAACTAGATCTCATTGGCAGACGTCACTACTCACTTGCCTCATTCTCCTTGAGAGCGTTGAACTATCTATGTGCCATGGAGGCTTATACACGCCACCTCCTACTCACTTTTCCTGAATTCATGCAACATCTTCTGGAAGAACAAAAGGCCAAGGCACAGGTCTCATACTCAGAGGTTCTTTCCCTGATAGATTACCAGATGATAACCTCTCTCCACATCACTGATGCAGCCTCTAAACAGCTGACGACTGCCATACACCTTCATCGTCATGCCTGGCTCAGAACCGCTAACATCACGGATGATGCCAGGAACTGTATAGAGGACTCCCCATTCGATGGAGAAGGGCTTTTTGCTACCTCCACTGATGCATCACTGGACAATATTCAAAAAATGAGAAAAGCGGCCAAATCTTACACGTACCAGGGGAACTCTTCCCAGTCATTCTCCAGACCCCCAGTGTCATACTGGAGGAGGCAATACATTCCGTCCCATCAGAGATCCCAGGGACGATACAGGCCGTAATACCACCAGTCTCCATACCAACGCCCGGCACCACAGCCAAGACAAAGGCAACTTGCCATTTTCAAAGCCCTGAAAGCATTCGACCTCCTCCTTGCCCACAAAATGGTCCAAGTAACAACTGACAATACCACGACACTTTATTACTTGAACAAGCAAGGAGGCACCCACTCGAAATCTCTCCTGCACCTCACCCTCAAACTTTGGCGATGGTGCATAACCAAGGACATTCACCCGATAGCCATACACATTGCATCATGCAACAACGTGCTGGCAGACAAACTGAGTTGCCTCACTCACGACAACCACGAGTGGAGCCTCTCAGAGGCAGTGTTCCGCATCCTCTGTACCAGGTGGGGAACCCCGATCATGGACATGTTTGCATTTGAAGTCAACACCAAGTGCAACTTGTACTGCTCCAGAGCGGGCATCAGCAAACACTCACAAGGAGATGCCTTTGCCACCAATTGGCCTCAGAACCTCCTTTACGCGTTCCCGCCAATACCTCTCATCCAGAGAACCCTGATGAAAATCAGACATCACGGAGCCCACGTCATATTGCTGGCCCCATGGTGGCCGAGACAGCCATGGTTCCAAGTCCTACAAACAATGGCAACAGACACCATCCAGCTGCCATCCACGCCCGATCTCCTATCACAACACCAGGGCCAAGTCAGACACCCAGACGTCCTGACTCTCAACCTGACAGCATGGTACATCCGCTAACAGTCACAGAGGTACTCACAAATTCCAGAAAAAAGTCTACAACTAACCTCTATGGACACAAGTGGCCAGCCTTTCTACACTACACTCGAGCCAATTCTCTACCCTCGAGCCCAACCAACATCCAGGTACTGCTCGAATTCCTCCTCTTGCTCGTCAACAGGGGACTCTCCCTATCCACATTGAGAGTCTATACTGCAGCCATAGTAGCACACCAGCCACCTGATTCCGACGCTGCAGCCCTGTTTACACATCCCAAACTAAAGAGGTTCCTAAGGGGCATAGCTAACCTCTGTCCACAACACAGAGACCTGACACCACAATGGTCTCTCTCCTTGGTGCTGAACTGTCTAACCAAACCGCCATTCGTACCTATGGCTACCACATCTCTATACCTACCTACCCTGAAAACAGCATTCTTAGTGGCAATCACATCCGCCAGAAGAGCCTCAGAGCTCACTGCTCTCAGAGCAGACCCTCCGTTCCTGAAATTCCATCATGATAGAGTGGAACTCCGGCCGGACATCTCCTTTTTACCGAAAGTAGTGTCTTCGTTCCACATGTCTCAGCCACTTATTCTACCAACCTTCTTCCCAAACCCAACTACTCACCTGGAGAAGTTGCTCCATTCACTCGACGTAAAGAGAGCACTCCTCTTTTACATTTCCAGGACAGTGCCTGTACGAAAAACACACAGGCTCTTCATCAGGACCTCCGAACCATCCCGAGATCACCAAGTATGCCCTCAATCCATCTCCAGATGGATCACCACAACTATCAAAATGGCATTTGACAATGCGCATGTCTCTCTACCTGTCACACCTCGGGCACACTCCACAAGAGCAGTAGCCTCCTCCACTGCCTTCATGAAAGGAGTGCCTTTGGAAGATATATGTAAAGCAGCAACCTGGTCTCGACCGTCCACGTTCTTGAACCACTACAGGCTAGACGTCTGGACTCAGAGATCGGCTGCATTTGGGAAGGCAGTTTTGACAACTGTATTACCATGACTACCCTCCACTGGTAAGTCAGCTTGCCAGTCACCCATTGTGTGGATTCACAGAGTCCACGAAAAGAAATGCAGGTTACTTACTTGTAAGTTAAGTTCTTTGAGTGGACCTCTGTGAATACACACCATCCACCCGCCTCCCCTCTCTCCGTCATGGCTCGTTGTACTCTCTAAGGGTCAGCGGCGGACCAGAGGGGAACTGAGTCAGCAAGGCAGGAGATGGGTGAGCATGCACATGGAGGTGAGGGGCTTATACGCCTTGAGCTTTGGAAAGACCGGTAACTCAGGCACGCAGGCGCGAAGACCCATTATGTGTATTCACAGAGGTCCACTCGAAGAACTTAATTTACAGGTAAGTAACCTGCATTTTTTCTAAAGGATACTCTTACAACAAATAACCTGAAATTATTGCAGTAAAAAAAAGGAGTGGGACAAAAGAGGAAAAAATAAAGGGGAAAATACATTTGTATGTGAATCTCAGGGAAAGCTGGCCAAATTTCCAAATAAACAGTAATTATGCAATGCTGGAAATATAGATGTCTGCCTCCTATTCAATAGATTTTGGGCTATACTGTACAACATGTTCAACATTTGAACACATGGTATGCAGTCAACAACTTCATATGAATATTTGTTGACATTTAGAGGGCTTTCAGAGATGTGCTTTCTATTAATTTATTTCTAATTTTAAAAGTTGTTGTTCTCAGATCATCTTTTCAGTCCTCTCCCCATGCTCAGATAAGAGGTCAAAGTCATTCTGCAATTAGATTCAATGTGTCTAGGAGTAGTTGTTCCCTCTTGGATGCATAATTAATATGGGAGTTTGAATGTGTCAATACCAAAACCAGGTAATTTTCCTTTATGAGCCTGGACTCCTACTAGGGTCACCCCTTCATAGCTAAGTCACCTAACTAAAATGCATCCATCTTCTTGAGGAATAATGGCCACATCAGCAGAAGAGAATGGTTGGTTTCATTGATGATGGGGTGGAAAATCTTACGGAGGGCAGTGATTTGGCTGCAGAAGATGCTCTCAGAGGATATTTCACAGACAACAGCAATGACACTCAAAGCTAATTCTTGTTATTATGGCATAGAAGGCGGCCATGGTAAACCACTGTTGAACTCTTCTTATCTTTAAAACCTTATTCTGAGACACTCCGAAATGAAACAAGAGAGAACTAAAACTAAATCACCATGGGCTTTATACTCAGTTAAACAGTCCATCTCTTGGGATGTTCAATATGTAAAAAGTACTGTACTGTACATATTTTCCATGAAAACCACAAATGGGGTGAAAGTGAGTGAGCATTAAATTAACTACAAACTGAATGCATGAAGTAAAATTTACTATTTCATTTTTTAAAAAAATTGCAGCAGTATTTTATTCTGAACTGCTATTAATTTTACTCTTCTGTCTCTCTTCTGCCTCTTGTTGAGAAGTGCAGTTTGAATCTCATGGTGTTAAAATCAGCATTCTACTAAGGTAAATGACAACATTCTGATTAATTTTTGTTGTGACAACATTAACACTGGAAGTTCATTCTCCTGGTGAAGCGTAGATGCAAATGAATGAAATGAGTGAGGTAAGACAAACCAAAGCAGTTTACTTTACTAGCAAAAGGTATAGCAAATCAAAGGCAAAGGTGTATTCCCTCTTGGCAGTTACAAAAACTTTAAATTCTTTCTTATCTGTAAGAGGAAAATGGAAGGGTCATCCTTCAATGCCCATTACTAATTCTGACCCCTTGCCTGGGTCTAAAGGGGCTTTACTTAAAACTGAAAATGATTGGCTCACATCTAATAAAGCCAAGCATGTCTGGCTCTGTATTTTAAGTAGGATCATTGGATTTCATGGATTTAATTTGAAAAACTGCACAATCTTCACCAACCTGTTAATCAAAATCATTGTAACAATCTCCAGTGCAACAGTCTCATCATTAATTTAACTAGTGCACATTGCCTGTTCCCTGGTTGACTTATTGGGGTATCCCTTTCTCAGCCTTGAACTCAACCCCATGAAGAGGCCCTCTTCATACGAATTGGAATATCCAGGTGATTTGGAGTCACCATTAGAAACTCTGTGGGTAAGAGTATCAGGCCGCAAGGCCATGGCCACACCTGGGTTTCAATCCTGATCTTCTGAAGATCCGGCTTTTCATCTTCGTCCCATCACGTGATTTAATATGTGGGACAGGAGTTCCCATGTCCAAAGCTGTTTTTATTATTTTTTAAAGTGCAGTTCAGCCCCCTTGGCCAGCAGGTGGCACTAGCATTTTAAAAAACGGACCACTTGGCTGTGGGAAATTAATGTTTGTAGGACCTGGTAGAGCTTCCTGTTACTCCAATGGTGCAGAGAAAATTTAAAAAACAGTGCCGATCGGCCCAGGAACAGCCGGTCGGTGCTATGAAAAAAGAAAGAAAAGGAAACCCGGATCATCTGCGTGGTCCCATGGTGTCTGCCTCCTTAAAAGCTGGATTTTCAAAGCGAGGCAAAAAATTCCCTACCTCCTGGGTAAGTCATAGAAGCCTCACTTAAGGAAGCATTACCAGGTTTTCTTTCTTTCTTTCTTTTCAAAAAGCCTGGTGGCCATGGGGATGGCATTTTTAGATACAGTTTGTCTAGTAATTTAAACTGCTTTTAAAGGGACATGGGACTGGGGCCTAACAGGAAGCAGGGCCAGCGCGTCCATTAAGGCGAATTAGGCAGTTGCCTAGGGCGCCAAAATGGAGAGGGGGCACCATCCCCCCACCGCCACCGCTGGCTAGCCTGCTGCCTCCCTGCCCCCCCCCTGCTGCTGGCCACCAACCCCTGCAGCCCCCCCCATGCCCCGTCACCCCCGCTCCCGCCCCCCCCCGCTGCCTAGGGCGCAAGAAACCCTAGCGCCGGCCCTGACAGGAAGCATATGCTATCGGCCTCTGATCCAAGCCCCTTAGGGAGACTGGCAGTTGGAGAATGTTGTAAAGGAGGCATCCAAGAAGGGAAGCCTGGTTATATTACCCTCACATAGACTGGGTGAACTGTTGCTCAGCACATGGTAAAGAGATAAAGTTCCTAGATATGCTCAATGATTGCCTGGAACAGATGGTTGAAGACCCAACTAGAGGTGCAAGAATCCTTGACCTGATCCTGAGTAATACACAGGATCTGGTGCAAAATGTTAATGTGACTGATCCAATAGCGAACAGTGACCACAACACCATTGCTTTTAACTTAATCACAGACTGCCAATCACTGATGGAATCTAACACAGAGACCTTAAAATTTCAAAAAAGAAATTTCCCAAAGATGAGGAAACTAGTAAAAAAAAGCTGAAAAGGAAAACTGAGAGAGTCCAAACATTCCAAGGGGCATGGAGGCTGCTCACAAAAACAATAAAAGAGGCCCAATTGGAATGCATACCCAAAAGGAAAAGGGGCACTGACAGGTCCAAGAGGACTCTGATGCTGGTTACAGGAGCTGTTCAGGAAGTGATCAAAAGCAAGAAAAGCTCATTTAGAAAGCTCATTTGGAAGGCTTGTCCAAACAAGGACAAGAGGCAGAAACATAAATTGTGGCAGAACAAATGCAAGGCAACAATCAGGAAAGCAAAGCAAGACTTTGAAGAATGTATAGCTAAAAACACTCAAAGAAACAACAAGGACTTCTTTAAGTACATTAGAATTAAGAGCCCAACTTGGAAGGCCATTGGACCATTAAACAACAATGGAAGGCAAGGGATTATTAAAGAGGAAACAGAGATTGCCGAGAGACTCAATTAATTCATTTCTTCAATATTCACAGAATAAGACAGAGACCACTTGCCCAAAATAGAGCCTATCTTCGTAAGCCAGATAGAAATAACCAGGGAGGAGGTTCTTGCATGTCTTGTTAAACTAAATGCTAACAAATCACCAGGATCAGACAGCATCCACCCAAGAGCCAAAATATATAATCTTTCCTTCAAATCAGGCGTTGTGTCTGATGACTGGAAGGTAGCAAATGTAACACCAGTCTTCAAAAAAGGATCCAGAGGTGATTCAGGAAATTACCGACCAGTCAGTTTGACATGGGTCCCAGGTAAAGGGATGGAAACCATCCTAAAAAGATAAAATTAATAGGCACATAGAAAAGAAGGCACTGTTGAAGGAGAGTCAACATGGCTTCTGCAAGGGCAAATCATGCCTTACTAATCTGTTGCAATTTTTTGAGAGTGTCAACAAGCACGTGGATAAGGGAGATCCAGTTGACATTGTTTATCTGTACTTTCAGAAGGCTTTTGACAAGATCCCACATCAAAGGCTCTTGAAAAAACTTACCAGTCATGGAATAAAGGGACAGGTCTTGTCCTGGATCAGCAACTGCCTAAGGGACAGAAAACAGGGTAGCAGTAAATGGACATTTCTCCAAATGGAGGGAGGTAAAAAGTGGGATCCCCCAAGGTTCAGTACTGGGACCCCTGCTTTTCAACCTCTTCATAAATGACCTAGAAGTAGGCGTAAATAGCAAGGTAGCCAATTTGCCGATGACACTAAGTTATACAGGGTAGTAAAAACTGAGAGATATTGCAAGGAGCTCCAGAGGAATCTCTTGACACTGGGGGAGTGGGCAAACCAGTGGCAAATGAGCTTCAACATTAGTAAGTGCAAAGTGATGCACATTGGGGCAAAACCAAAAACCAATTACATTTATAAACTGATGGGGTCTGAACTCTGTGCAACAAACCAGGAAAGGGACCTGGGTGTCCTGGTGGACAGCTCAATGAAGGTGTCAACCCAGTGTGCCGCAGAAGTGGAAAAAAAGCAAACTCAATGCTAGGGATCATTAGGAAGGGTATAGAAAATAAGTCAGCAAGTGTCATTTTTGCCTCTTTATAAATCTATGGTGATGTCCCATCTGGAGTACTGTGTACAATTCTGGTCACCATACCTCCAGAAGGATATTATGGAAATGGAAAAAGTGCAGAGGAGGGCAACTAGAACAATTAAGGGGACTGGAACACCTTCCTTACCATCTGAGGCTGCAATGGTTGGGCCTCTTCACTCTTGAACAACAGCACCTAAGAAGTGACCTGACTGAAGTTTATAAAGTCATACACAGTGTGGACAAAGTAGATAAGAAAAAAAACTGTTATCCCTATCACACAACACTAGAACTAGGGGGCACTCCATTAAACTTTTGGGTGCTAAATCTCAAACAAGAAAAAGTACTTTTTCATCCAGAGCATCACTGGTCTGTGGAACTCCCTGCCAGAAGAAGTGGTGACAGCGGTCAGCCTTGACAGCTTTAAGAAAGAATTGACAAGTTCATGGAGAACAAGGGTATCAATGGCTATCATTATAGATGCTTAAGCACAACCTCCTGGTTGGAGAGATAGGCAGGATATCTCTCAATGCCATTTGTGGGAATCGTGAGCAGGTGAAGACATCTGCTTGGGAATACCCTGAAGCAAATGGTGAGCCACTGTGTGAGACAGAATGCTGGACTGGATGGTCTGTGGCCTGTTCCAGCAAGGCTGTTCTTATGCTGTAGTTGAGAACTGCTGGCCCTTAATTGCCATGGCCAATTTCCTTCCTTTCTTAGATTCCCTTCTCATCCTTCTTCTCCTTCCTCGCCTCTCTACTGTTTAAGATTTACCAGTTCTTCAATATTTGTTTCTGTCAAATTGATCATTTTCATTTTCTACCATCTTCCTTCACGGTATCAGGTGCACTATGGCTAGCAAAGCTAGAACTGACATTGTTTGTACTACCTTATGCCTTACAATCAATTCCTTCACATTGACAGAAGGCTTGTATTAATCTTTCAAAATGTTCACTGGGGGGTTCATCTGTTCTTTGTCTAGTTTCACTGACCTTGTTAAAACTGGTGGTTGGGCTTCCTGCATTCTGATTTTCTCGTAAAATTGCTCCATTGTATGGTTGAAGCCTTTGTTCATCTACTTGATTATTTATATCCCAGTCTGGCTCTTCAGTATACAAAACATGGCCTGGTATTTGGGTATTATTCTATTGTTGTTCCCCAAGACATTGTGTAGTGACTTGCTTCTGTTCTTTATAATTCATAAGAGCTATCATTAGTTGCTACATATCTGGGGTATAAATTGAGAATACTACACCAAATCCTTGATGTAGACGTAGCAAATCTGAGTCAACCATCAGTCTAGGGTTGTTTGTCTGTCAGAACATGAGATCAGCTGAGCCAAAAGGGTTATGAACATTCCTGATTTCCATACTGCCATTCACTGAAATACACTGAACTTCTAGCTGATCGATCAGGGGTGCATAGAGAGAAATGGATGGGGACAGATGAGAAATTGATGGAAATATTCTTAGGCACTTATTGAAACCTATATATAATTTCATCTAACAACACCACTACTTTCCTATCACCTGTAGTTGATGCTGAGACTTGCAACTGTGGACTAGATGCATTGGGAAAAAAGAGTGCAGTCTGCAAACCTGATGGTCTTGACATTTGAGCACCCATACAGGAAAATGTTTAGACTTGCCAGGTTAGAGATCATTTGGTAGTTCCATTTTTTAAGCCATTGTTCATCTGGCACCCATTCTGAGTTGTAATGGGTCTGAAAGAGTATTACCTATTACTTCTTGGCCAGTTCAGCTTCTGGCAGAACTTTCTATTTCTTTAGGGCCACAGCAAGTGGATTGCCTTTGGGGATATTTGAGCCTGTCCCCATTCTCATTGGATTTATACTGACGTGACCTGACCTAACTTGGACTGACTGTGTTGTTTTCTGATAGGGGATGAAGGAGTTTCTGTTGCCCAACCCATTTCATGTTGTGTTGGCAAACTGAGCCCAAAGTTCTTAGTGCCCCACCTAGTGATGGATTCATTTTCAGTTTTGGATTTGGTGAAGAGCCCATTTGCTTTCTTGCCAAACTAAGGGGTGTCTTGACTTTTCAGCCACAATCAACACTTTTCACTGTCAATTCTGGTTCACACCTGATACCTATGGATCAAGATCTAGGGCCAACACCCTAATTATTTTAACTGCCAGATAGATGCCCCAACACAGTTTGGACTCCTCCTGGTTTTAAAGTAAGTGTTGTAACATAGTACAGAACAGAACAGTACTATCAAAAATGTCATTGACTGCTTCTGGATAATCCTTCCTATCACAGTGAGGTCAGTCCTTGGACTGTATGAAAGACATATACAGAAGGTGAACTCCCTTCCCCCCTGCACTCCACGTCTGATATAATTAAAAATAACATGGGTAAAAAACTGACAGTAATGGAGTCATATAGGCCAATTTCATTAATCAAGATGCAAAGATATTAAGAACAATTTTAGTGAACAGATTAAATAGTTTTATAGGAAAGTGTATAAACGAAGATCGAAATGGTTATATTACAGGTAGACAAATGGCAGATTTAGTTAAAAGCGTTGTTATGCAGCTAACAGAAAAAAGTAAAGCAGGAATTATCTTGTTAGATATTTTTAAAATATGTAGAATAGGATGCATTAAAATATTAATCTTTTAGGATTTAGTGTATTTTATTGATACAATTAAACAATTGCAATTGCTTTCACACAACAAGGCAAGAATTTTAGTGAATGGTGGAATAATGGAAAATATTTCCCTAAGCTGAGAAACAAGACAGGGTTGCCCAATACCTCCAGTTTTATTTATACCAATAATAGAAATGCTGGCAAATGTAATAAGAGAGGGGAAAGGAATAGAAAGTGTAGAAGAGGGGGGAATTAAAATGAATTTATTTGCAGAGGATACATTATTAATACTCAAAAATCCAGTATTATGTATATATAGATGGCCTGCATGAAGTTGCTTACTCTTGAATAATGGTGTGGTTATGCAGTTTTAGGGTGAGATTAGAGTGACTTGCAGTTTAAGGGAGGGATATAGAACATGCAGGACTGGGTTTGGTAACCAACTAATCAGTAATCCACTGTTGTTCTGACTCAAACATTTCAGCCTCTCTGGAATGGTTTTTGATTTTGTGAAATTTCAGCAGTACTTTTGTGTTATATTTCAGCAAGAAGAATGTTGTTAAATCTAATGAAATGTTTATTTTTTTGATTTAGTGGAAGAAGACTTTTAAAAAGTCTAAGCTTTTTAAGAAACCAAAATAAGGTTATAACAATAATTCTGTGTAGTATCAAATCATTTGTTTAGTTGAATTATACGTCCTAACTAGACAGACGTATCTGTCAGTGAAGCGATCATTTACAGCTTTGACACTGTACAGGCCAACATGTGTGCGGTATGAAATGTGGGAATAGAAGAGTTTCATCCCTGAAAATCTATCACAGCAATTCCACTGCAACACAGAGATTCCATTAAGCAGTTGGCACCCATCATTTTCTTATCCGTTATGTGTTTTAGTCACTGTACCAATTTATTCCCTACTGCTTTCACTCCATACTAATAGCATGAATTCAACATGATTGAGCTGTTGGGGGAGAGGGTGTGAAAGTAAACTCACAGGATACAGTATATCAATTAATGTTCCTTGAGTGCCAATGGTCCTTCATAGGAAAATAGCTTTCTCACCCTGGTACCAGACTCTAGACCAGTGATGGCGAACCTTTAAAGACCGAGTGCCCAAACTGCAATTCAAAACCCACTAATTTTCCACAAAGTGCCAGTATAGCAATTCAACCTGAAATACAGGTGGCTGTGAAGGGGCGATGTTGGGTGCCAACAGAAAGGGCTCCGAGGGCCACCTTTGGCATCCATGCCATAGGTTTGCTGGCACTGCTCTGGACTGTTCAGATCATATCAAATACAAGGTTTGATTTTCAGCTTTTATGTCCTGATCTGATTCAGCCTTCTGATAATCTTGCTCCTCTGCCTTCTATAACGTCTCTTGAGTCAGCTATGTAGGGAGAACATTCTTATGCCTATGACGCTGGTCAGTGTGCTCTTGACGCCTCCTTTGGCTATATGGAAAGTTAGACATCCAGAGAGGGAGAGAATGAGTGCAGATGGGAACTTGGATTATATAGGGCATAGTGGAATTAGTCACAAGTGACATTTCATGTGTATTGCATAAAAACTGGAATTGGGGTGGTAGTAAAAAGCTGGTCTATCTGTTTATGCATGGCCTTTCAGAGTTGGGGGACATCTGGGAGTCACTCAGAGAATTCTGTAGGTATCTGCCTGCATGTCCTAGACGTTTAATGTTCATATTAATGTGTCAGTGTGATTCATCCGTGGCACATATTACTGCCAGTGCTGTTGTAGACCTTGTTCTGAGTCACAAAGTGAATTTGTGGCAGAGAATTCTGGTGAGCCCAATCCTAGTGATTTTCCCAGTGGGACACACATTGTTAGCAGGTTTTGGCATGCTTATGAGTCAGAGCTCAACACAGTGGGTGAAAGCAGACTTTCATATAAGGTGAAAGGGAAGAAGGCTTCTTTTATCAGATACTGATTGTTTCCAAAACATCAATCTCATTCCCAGTGTTAGATGTGGAATGCAAAAATGTGTGGGAAGGGATCAGATTTGACCTTAATCTGCATGCCTAATGTTTTCTCAAAGGAATAAAGCAGTACCCAAAGCCCAAGTGACAACTCCACAAGCGGCTTCACATAGAATGCAGCTCAGCAAAGACTAGGAAAGAAAACACCACATCCTTGCAAGATGGACCAGGTATGGAAAACCGCTGTAGGAAAACTTCTGTAGGAGTCTTCAGTTTTTTAAAAACATCTAAAGATCTGATTGTACACTGGTCTCACGGAACCATTCCCCAGTACTGAGAGGGCTTTTATTTCATCTTGCTGTGTAGAGGGTTCCCCACCCAGTGAGTTCCTCCTAAAACCACAATTTAGTTTTTTGTTACTGCTTTGTACCATTTAGGTCATAGGATGCAGATTTTAATGCTGTGGCACCTCGTATGCAGTGGTCCCCGCAATGGGTATGTAGCAGTCTGAAGTTGTTGTAGAGAAGAGCTACACCAATCACTGTACACTGGGAAGACATGAGAGGGAAAGAAGGGAAAGGAGCACATGGGGAGATGCATGATGGGAGAGAAATAAGGGACAGGAGAAAAGTTGGGGAAAGACAGAAGAATCAGAGACTGGAAGAATGATGAGAATTGTGTCTGGATGCAGAAATGATAAAGAAATTGATGAGCATGATACAGACTGAAGAGTTAAAGCCCTACTTATGTGTGTGTGTGCTGTCAACTTGTCAAGTTGCAACCAACGTCTGTCTGTCTGTCTGTCTGTCTGTCTGTCTGTCTGTCTGTCTGTCTGTCTGTCTGTCTGTCTGTCTGTCTTTCTCTTTCTTTCTTTCTTTCTTTCTTTCTTTCTTTCTTTCTTTCTTTCTTTCTTTCAATAATTTTAATTTGCATTCCTTTCACATTACTCAGCAGTCATGTTTTTAATGGCAACCCTAACAAACCAAAGCAACTTAAATGATAATACAATGCAATCATCTTATTTATATACCGGTAATATTTTACTACCCTATAACACTTATACTACTACCTATACCCCCACTAGTTTCATACTCTATACCTAAATATACTATCCTAAAAAATTACAGACCACGAATCCAAATTATTTCAGATATTATGTTCCCTTTTACTTGATTTAGTACCATCTGTTCATAAAGGGAACAGACTTATAGTGGCCCTAATACGACTTTCAAGGTCAGTGAGATAACATGTGAAGAGGACAGAGGCTGCTGTATCTACACAGGATTCCTACATGAGCTGAAGCATTAAAATGGAGGCTGTGGCACATGTGGAGAGTCAACATGGATATGCCAGTCTCCTGCTCTTGCAACTGTCAGTTCCATAAACTGAAAGTGATGGCAGAAGAGGGTGAACTCAGCAAACTCCCTCACTTCGTGGGAACACCCATTTTAAGAAAGAGTGCACACCTTTTCTTCCAGGACTGAAGGACAAAAAAAAAAAAAAGATACAGAAACTCACCAAATGCCAGGAAGCACTCAGGCCAGTTGGAACAGAATGTCCTTAAATCTTTCCTCTTCAGGGAGACCCAATGCCAGCTCTGAGTCATTCAACAGCCTGACGCTAGTTCGTTGTGTTGGGGAATAATATAATTTTCTTTTTGGTGGTCCACTTCAGAAGGGGAGGTTGAGTGCTTGAGATGACCCATCTGAGTCAAAATGCTCTGAACTGTTAAAAATTAAAACATCTTAAATTGATAATAACCCTTCTTCAGTTTTACCAAAGGTGCCTTCTGGACAGGATGCTAACTGCATCTCCTTTGTGCGGTATCTCCCGGTGGCATGGTTTAAATGACCATCATATTTATTTAAAACTAACCTAAACAAACCCTGATTACATGTCTGTCCATTTAGTAGTTTCATCTGAATAATATCTGGAAGTTGAGTCATGGCAACTGGACTTCTTGAGAGACTGAACCATTTCGTTGCGCGCCTTCTCAGTGGTGGGGCCGTCCACCTGGAACAGTCTACCAAGCGACTTGCGGCAGGCCCCTTCCCTGGTGTCATTTAAGCAAGGGTTGAAGACGTTGCTCTTCAGGGAAGCTTTTAACATCAACTAGTCTTTTTTTTTTTTTTTCCTCTTTCCCAATGCAAGTTTGGATTGCTGCTGTCCTTGTCCACCTTTTAACTTTTTAACTTTTTTAACCTTTTAACTACTTATGTTGTTCCCAGTCCAGGAAGAAGGTGTGGTATATAAATATAAAAATAAATAAATAAATAAATAAATCCACACAGCTTCAGTCTGATGAAGCTGTTTGGATGAGCAGCATTTCAATTTCTCAAGAAAAGAAGTCCAGTTGCATGACTCAACTTCCAGATAAACTCACATGGACGACTGAGAATCTTCACAGACATATCTGAATAATATATTTTCTTCTGCTGGTACTCATTTATTAAAATGTTCACAGTTTAATATTTGCTTCCAAAGATATTGAATGTCAGAATTATAATATCAGAATAATGGGACCTTTTCCGCATAAAAATCTGATGTATACATGTGTGCATCACTATAGCTTTATTGTTATGAAGGTATTCGTAGCTATTCCCATTACGAAATTTTATAGTTGGACTATAGTTGCTCCTCACATTGCTTCCTGCAGTACCATAGTTACAATTTATTTTGTCATTTACGGTAATTTATCTTCATTTGGGATTTTCACATTTGAATTAAGCTTAAAGCCTGTTCTTATCAAATGGATACACTTCTGAAGATAAAGACATTTCTCCCTTATATAACACTACTGCCCTGAATCTTCCATTGTGATATTCTAGCATGGCACCCAGAGTGTTCCCATTATGAAGAACATCTATCTTTAAAATCTACAAATTACACTTTCATGCCATTCATAAAGTGTAAGAAAACACTCCTCCACATGTTGGATATGTCTATTAAATATTATATGACAATGCTAAGGAGAGGGGCTCCGGTGACACAATTCCAGTTTTGTTGCTATGGTTACTGTGATGTCACAAAAATGCCATGGTTACAAGGATCTTCATTTATTTCAAATATTAGAGGAGGGTGGGGGCTTTTTAAAAAGTTTGATGCTTTGTTATTTTAGAAGAATTAAATTTTGTTTTTAAAAAAGAATCCTACTCTTACTTTACCCATTCATAGTTCACATGTACAAAAGAAAATAGTAATGGCTTACTGTATTGAACATGCTATTTATGTAGCCTTACTTAGTGAGATAATATTTTCTCTGTCATTCGTTTGAAACTGTACAGATTAGAGAAGATTGAATACAAAAGTTCTGTTTTCAAGTTTGTTATTTAAATATTTATTTTTAATTTGGTATCCATTGCTATGCCTATGTACAATTGAATTTTTGAATAGACATGTCTAGGAGCATACTGTATTAAGCTTAGCTTTATTTGGAGAAAATAACTCTGAGAAAAGTGGAAGAACTCAGAAAAAGTGGGGTAGAAATTTAGCATGTACAATGACCCACTGAATGATAAATCCCTAGTAGACCAAGGGTTTGGTGAGTTAGTCTCTGGGCTGAAACAACAAAGCGACAGAATTGGGTCAAGTGAAAATGAAATTAGCCAAGTGAAACAGAGGGACTGGGAAGTAGAGATCCATTTCCATTTTCCTTGTAAGTAACTCGTGATAACAACTGTGGTGTAACTGCTAGACAGACAGACTAGGACTCAGCAGACCTGGGTTCAAATCCCTGCTTGGCCACATAAAATCATGGGTGGAGGAGGCACTTGTATAATTATGTCTTCAATATTTCACGTCTTAAAAACCCTATGAGGTTCACTGTAATTCAGATGTGACTCGATGACACATAACATACATCTCATTAGAGTTACATCATTTATTAAAGAAAAAAGTTTGACAGCAAATGGGAAACGTGTGTGTGTGTGTGTGTGTGTGTGTGTGTGTGTGTGTGTGTGTGTGTGTGTGTGTGTGTGTGTGTGTGTGTGTGTGTGTGTGTAACAGAAATTCCCCTCTTAATTATTAGTGTCAGCACTTGCCACACAGCAGTGGCTGGTCCACTGTGGTAGAAAAATGGGTGATGGACCCATCTCAAGTTACCTCCTAGCCAGCCCACTCCAGACTGCTGCATTACTTGAGGGTCAATGCTTTGCCTGTGTTCCCTTCCTGCTATGAATGTTTGCTTGCTATCATGGGGTGATTCCATTTGTGGTGCTGGCTCTGTCTGCTATTCCTGCCTCTGCCACCTAGGCTGTGCCTTCGCACCACCATCATCATTCACAGTGGCCATCAGCTCCCACTGCCATACAGACCAACGGGAAACAGTTGTGAGTTGTATTCTCAGGCCTTTGTTCTAAATTCACTGTTAATCACACACCATCTTGGGTGTTTCCCCCTTTCCTTTTAAAGACTAGTTATAACATTGTATATAAGCAGCGCTTACATGTAGTAACTTGACATTGCCAACCCCAGGACGGAAAGAATATGCAAGACTTGGTAGTTGGGTTAACAGGGCCAAGATTTATTAACCAATTCAAACCAGATCCAACCGATTTGTATACCACCATAGGCAAAGGAGGGGGCTGAGAAAGTGCGGAACCATTAGGGGCCAGGAAGTTAGAACTGGACCTTCCCCGTGTCAAATTTGATGTGGGCGAGTACAGGGCCCATCAAAGGGGGTTTAAACTTGAATCCCCCGTGGGCGGCCAGCACTATGCATCCTCCTCCAAGAGGACTGGTGCCCTCCTGTCACATGTCCCTTCCCCTGGATTTGGATCCCCCCAACTCCTCCCCCATGTGTTGTGATCTCCTGATCCTCGACACCCGTGGGTTTTGGGGTTATAGCTTGTTTAAAATTAATACTCACTGGGTGACACCAAAGAGGCCAGGCCTGGCCTGTATGCCCCCTTTTATGGGCGGCGTTCTCGTGCGGCTGCCCGGCATCGCGAGACCCGACCACGTGGTCTCGTGCACTTCCGTCCGGTGTGGCAAGGGGGCTCCGCCCGCGTAATAACGTGGCGGAGCCGGCCATCTGTTTCAGTTACTGTAATGGCAGTCTATATGAATATGGGGCTAGTTTGTTTTCCATGGCTTCAGAGACTTGGACTTGGAACAATGGTTTCAAACTACAGGAAAAGAGATTTCATTTAAACATTAGATAGAACTTCCTGATGATTAAAGCTGTTCAGCAGTGGAATTTCCTGCCACAGACGGTGGTGGAGTCTCCTTCTTTGGAGGTTTTTAAGCAGAGGCTGGATGGCTATCTGTTGGGAGTCCTGTGATGGGAGTTCCTGCATGGCAGGGAGTAGGACTGGATGGCCCTTGAGGTTTCTTCCAACTCAATGATTCTATGTTACAATTAACAAAAGCATTGACACTTTATTGGAACAGGTGAAATAAAAGCTTTTACAATTGGCATATTTTAATCATTTATTTTTTACTACACATAGGTTGTTCAAGACTGTTCACAGGAAGTTAATTCCACAGGTTACAGTGGATAAATATGAAAAATCCAAATCAATTACCTTGGTCAGATATTTGAAGATCCACTAGATTTGATCCACTGGTGCTTCCTAACCTGTGGTCATTATTAAACTATAAACATAGCAAATCATTATTTTAGATGTGAATCTGAAAGAAAGCTAGAGTCAACTTCTTACTTCATTTTGCACTATAAGTGAACACAACTTTCTGGAAATGTCTCAATATTTTTGCAGTGCCGTAGAATGCCATTGCTCTTTACATTGTGTGCATACACTGCCCAAATCACAGTTGGCTTGAATTTGAGAATAAACTTGGCAAGCATTGTGAATTGTGTGTGCTGAGGTGCAGCAAGCTCTTTTGTGGTGTCAAAGCCTCTGGTGTCTGTGCCTCTATGACTTCTAACTTCTCCATTGGTGGTGTGATCCACAAAAATGGACCAAGAAGGCTGAATATAGCCTACAGGTTGAGCTGGATGTTGACAACAAAGGAGAGATGGATGGAAATGCCGGTAGAAAAAATCCTGGGGAGGGGGGGTGAGAGAGAAACATTATGTGACCAGAAGATGTGGGGGAGGAAGAGGCAGAAGAGGAAGAAGAAAAATGTAGGTAATGATTTTGAGTCACCAGCCAAAACTCAATAGCCAGATCTACAGGTCTATTGGCAAAGATAAATGACAGGATTCTATCCTAGTGATACAGGATAAGAAACACAAGCTTTGAATTTCCTTGATGCAATTAATAGCCAAATAATCGAGTCTCTTTCTATTCCATATAGTTACACACATCACTAAGATGGTGAATTTGCAAGCGCAGCCCACGAAAATTTAACTTGATTTCTTCATTACTCATTTCCTACCTCAAACGCAGGATCTGTTAGTAAGGCTATTATACAAATGTGAACAATACAGAATGCAGCTGAACAATGCACTGTGGGAGTAAGGAGCAATCCAGTTGTCCTATGTGGGCTGGGGGAAAACATTTTTAAAGATATTCTGATTACACAGACCACATAACTCTCAAATCAGTCATCTCCAGTTACGAGAGTTCCACAACACCCACCTTATTCTATTGTGCCATTTTTATAATAGACAATCATGACATGAGGCTGTTAGAGAAATGGACTTTCCTAATCGTACAAATTCTGTGTTGGCATTCAGGATTACATGGTGCGTGTGTAACATCTGTTTGTCTGAGGAACTCCAGAAGTACTCAGTGCGAGGAGTGCACGGCTGTCTCTAGCACTTTGCTGCCGGCAGCATAAGAGCAAATGGTGCTCCCAGTCAACCGCGGCAAGCTGCATGGTACCCAGAGCAAGCCCAAATTATTTTGGGTGCATGAATCAGAAAGTCCCATATGTACTGAACCATTTCCAAGTTGTAAAAATGCAGTAACAAGAAATGAAATATACCATCATTTGACATCCAAAGCCTGCTATCTATGGTAGCCAGCTCCCTCTGCCCAATGGCTAGTTTTCAGTGGTGCCCATTCTGTTATGCATCTATGTGAATGTCATGTTTGTGGCAAGTCCATGTGCTTAGCTGAGCGAGCAAAGCATAGCCCACTCCAAGATTACTATTGGATTGGTGCTCTAAGATGCAGAGAAGAAAACATAGATTTAAAAGAAAAACACTCAGCTTTTCTGAGTTTCTGAATCCAATGTCCTATTTCCAAGAGCTGTGGGCATCTGAACACAATACCTATGACAGCAACTGGAAAAAAAAACCCTTCAATATATAGGGGGGAAAGGCTTCATGGAGCCAAGGAATAATTCTGAAACAATCATTGCAATTAGTTTATTTTGCATTATGAGAAATTGCTGCAAATGCTACCACAGGTTGGCTTCCAAAGAAGGGCAATTCTGGCCCCAAAACAGCAAGAAGGAGACATTTAGGTCTAGCTGATAAAACTGAGTTCTTCTGACTGCACAGCATTTACATGTGATTCCCAGCTCCAAGGTACATAAATTAGTGTCTGTAGACATCATATTAAAAACACAGAACTGGTGCTTAACAGCACCACGGGGAGAAACTGAGGATCTTTTTTTTTTTACATGCAACCTACTAAAACTACTATCAAACCACAGAATACATCTGTGAACATGGAGGCTTATCTAACTTATATGATGCTGGTCTTGTAACTCTGCAGTTGAAAGGCTGATGGTGTCATCAACCACTGAGTACTGCTCCTCTACTCCCAGGATCCCTAGAGATGACTTTTGACCTGGGGAAGTGTTTGGGTTCTTCAGGACAGGAGTGGAGGAAGACTCGAATGTATGAAAAGTCCTTCATCCTCTCACCATGATATTTGGTGAGGAGACTTTTTGTATTCAGGAGCGATATCCAAACTGTCCACCGTGATCACATCACAGGAGGAAAAGCGGGCTCTTTGGCTGTGTTTATTTCAGGAAAAAAGCAGAAAGACTTCTCCAGTTTATTAAGAAGCAAACAAAACGGCCAATAGATTCTAGCTAATACACACGGTACATGATTGAACAAGCCATCGTTGTTTCAATTAGTCACAGCAATTCTGAGTTATACCCTGTTTTAATTAAGTGCAGAGGGAGAACCTCTGCATGAATATTAAATTGGTTCATGGGGATACATTTCAGTATAATGAATACTTTGTGAAATATGAATGGAAACACTGGAAGGAAAAATGCCATTGTTCTGGCCTACACATCAATCTGTCGGCTCAAGAGAAAGTGAATGACCTGATCTGAAATAAGTGGACATATTTGATGACAATCAAAATTGTTCCTGTGTGTGGCCATGTCAGCTGGGAAATTATCGGAGTTGTAATTTAACCAAGCAATGTTTCCAGCTTCTGGATCGGAGATTTGCTTCTGCTGATGCGGAGAGAACAATATGGAATGGAAGATCAAGGTTCACTTCCATGGGAACTGGTACACCTGTGCAACCAGGTAAGAGAAGGCAGTGAGGAAAGATTTGTGTGCTCTCACAGAAAGCCCCCCAGATAAAAGGTAAATGAATCTAACAATGCTGTAAGACAGTAGGCACCACACCTCTTTTGGAGGATGCATCTGATTGCTTGATTTTTATATTGTTGTGGGTAGTCATGTCACTCAAAGCAAATGAGATATCGACACCACGATAAACACCACAATAAACAATATGAATCCAAGCAGTTTAAAAGATCGGAGCGAAAAGATGTGAAGACACGTCCCTTTCTTCGAGGGATAGAAATGGGAGCTAGTTTCGGCTATAAGGGAAGTGGATTCCCCAAATGAGAGGCAGCACAGAAGACAACCCTCTTTGGTGCATCTGCCAAGACAGATTCCAGAAATGATGGAAACATTCAACAGGGCCTCTCCTGGAGACATTAGCAAAAAGCTGTTTAGGGCATGACGAAAACAGCTTGAATCAGGCCTGGGAAACAATGATCAAGTAGTGCAGATCTTTCAATATCAGACTAACACAATCTTGAGACTGTGTACCAGTTAGCACTCTAGCTGCCACATTTTGTACCAGCTGATGTTTCTGGGTGTTCATGAAGGGTAACTCCAGGTACAGCACATTGCAGCAGTCAAGGTATCATATAACTACGTGGGGGCTTTTGCCAAGTCATGTTAATAAAGGAAAGGTTGCAGCTGGAGCACTCAATGGAATTGCACAAAGTGCTCATTGCCCTTGCTGCCACATGGAAATTCAAGGAACACACAGTGTCAAGGAGTGATTCCCAAGCTCTGACCCTGAACTTTTAAGGGGGGGAAACAATCTCTTCCAGAGCAGGCTGAATGCCCGTCCCCAAGCCAAACTTTCTACTCATCAGCAGCATTTGCCTTTCTCCAGATTCAATTAAAATTTGTTCATTCTCATCCAGACCATTATCACAACCAGGCAGCAGATAAGATGTAACACATCTCAACCCAGTTTCTATGAAAAGCCAGTGGGGGAGCTTACTTGGTGCAAAAAACAAACAACAAACACCTCCCAAACTTAAACTGTCAATGCTACCACCTCTCCTCTTTTATCTATCAAACAAGCCCTTCCCTTTCCAACAGGTAAGAGGAATCCAGGGTCTGCCTCCTTTCCTGGATCTGGGAGGTGTACTACTAATGGGAAATCTGAAAATAATCCAAACCTAGGACTTGTCCCCACTACCTCCTCTTTAATTGAGAACACTCTGGCATGTGACCCAAGTAGCAGGGATTAACAGGGTGGATTATTTCTAAGAAGGAGCTAAAACTTTATGACATCTTCAAAGAAAAAGGTGTAACCTATTCAACAAATAAATGCAATGTAGAAAACCCAGAAAGATAGACCTCTGGTCTATCTCTGGAACTAGACCTCTGGAACTATATATTAGTATAGGCATTCTGGATGGTCAAAATCATAATCCCTGGTGCAATTGCAACCTATCATCTTCTATCTGCTGTTGTCCTGGGACCAGTACTTCCTCATAAGCTGCTGCTTGATGGCATTACAAGCCATCAGGCGGTCCAGGAGGTCATGTTCAACCATCCATTCCATTATGTAAATTGTTAGCACCCAACAGAACGTCAAAAGGTAGGTATTTAAAAACAACAAGAAAGTGGTAATGTAGGCAAGATGAGCTGCTGCTGTATCAGGTTTTTCTTAACATGACCAGTTTCTAAAACCTCATCATGATACATGATGCAAATGGAAGGAGTTTTTTTTTTTTTTTTGCCCAGGAGTTGGATCCAAAGTGTGGCATTTTACTGTGCCGGCAGAGGGTTATTTTACCATGAATTTATTTCTACTAATTTTGTCATCTTTCAATGTAACCTGCCTTGCGCCCTGCAGCAGCTGAAGCTCAGGAGATGGTGCAGCCACTGCAACCAGGAGGGACCATCTAGTGCCTGATGCTTCCCCCACAGAAACAAAGGGGTGAAAGGAGAAGCCAAAGCCAAAAGCCTCCTTTGCGAGGAATGGCAGCAGCAAAGCTGGGTTGCCACCGCTGAGCAGGCCCTGCCCTGCCCTGCAGAGGGTTTGGGATGATCCAGTGTATAAAAAAACATGGGGATCTACGGTTTTGTGATTTGCGATGGCCCAGCCTATAAAAGTCATGGGGTTTCCCATTTTGCACCACTACAGAGCAAGCAGAGGAGGCAGCCAAGTGGTGCATTCGTTCCTCCCCCACTTCCTCTTGCAGGTGCCGAAGAAGCTGGGAGCTTGGGGAAAACTTCCCACCTGGAGAGTCTCTCTAGGAAGCAGACTATTTTTTTAATTTTACCTTGCCTTTCTCCTTGGCAAAGGACCCAAGGTGGCTGACAATAATGGGGGACAATATACAGCCCAGAACATATTCAAGTTTAAGAACAGGGAAATAGAAGAGACATCTTACTATAACAAGAAAGGTAGTTCTTTCTTTTCTGGCTCACTTGCTGGGCAGAGTATTTGGGCTTCTTGCATCCTGGGGGTTGGGGGGAGAAACCCCCTCAGTGTAGCTCTAAATCTGTCCTTCCTCCTCTGTGTCTGCATGTCTGTGTCTTTCTGATACTTGGGTGCTAACCTGTGTGAGTCTGTATGTCTCCCTCCCAAGGAGAGAACATCTCTGGCCAGTTTCCTCCCCTGCCCCTGTCTCTTCTTCGCCCGGTCTCTCTCTCTCTCTCTCTCTCTCTCTCTCTCTCTCTCTCTGTGTGTGTGTGTGTGTGTGTGTGTGTGTGTGTGTGTGTGTGTGTGTGTGTGTGTGTGTGCGTGCGTGCGTGCACGCATGCATGCAAGGCAGTTCAACAGTAGATTACAAATGTTCTGAAGAGGATGCACGCACAAACCTAAAAATCATGTGACTGCCCCATGAGTTTAAACCTAAATCAAAAACCCTGATCCCTTTCCGGATTTGTTTCCCTAGTGTAACCCAGGCCCAAGTCTACTTGACTGGCTGATTCCTTTGAGTCATCAGTAGCATCTCACAAGCTACCTTTCTTTGCATGTTAAGCATTTCCACCTTTCCAGCTATGCATGGTGGAAGCCTGTAGCATACATTGGGACCTTGTCATATATTACTTCTTGATGGCATGGATGAGTCCCCTGTTAAGACAGAAGGCTGTCAAAGAGCAGTACAGCTTGAAGTCATTAGTGGGACATCTCACTGCAGCTTCATATAGGTATTGAAAATCAGGAACAACATGAGACATCATATGGCAAAAATAATGGTTTTAAATAATGATTCCTCAGAATCCCTTTCTGGATACAATCCCTAGAAAGATCAAAACCATCCAAATGCCCAGTCCAGCCAGTTGATGGTATCCCATGTCATGAGAGGTCCAGATTTAACAATGCCATGTTCCCCTTCCATGCCTCAATGTAGATTGCCAAAGAGGCCGAACAAAGCGGTCACAATCCCAAATCCAACCGAAAAAGCCAATTGAAAGCCCAATTGGTTTCTAATTAGGATCAGTTCAGACAAATGAGTAGAAGGAGAGAAGCACAGAGTAAGGTGAAGGACGGAACAAGTCAGTACCATCAGCACATCATTAGAAGTAGTGCTTCCTTGTATGGCAAAAGATGTTTGTTTGTTATGGCACCATCTATCTATTCCCTCCGCACAGTATCTTGAATTCCAGCCTGCTTTGTTTTGTGATGGGCCATTGGAAAGTACATGTCAGCTTAATTTGCAAGTCTGTTTGAAGGCACTCATCATCTCTGAGGAACTTGCACTGTGGGAAAGAAAACAGACTAATCTCAAGGAATTCACATGATTCTTAATGCCCACTTTGACCTTCAGTGGCCAGAATTCAAAGAGGCCCCTCAGTTGTGTGGTTTCTGTGTTGAAGAGGTTTTGAATCTGGAGATTTATCTGAGCCCAACATGTTGAAGATCCAGGAAGAAGTCAAAGAAACAGGCTGACTTTTGCCCACCCCACCCCAAAAGGAATGGAATTAACAGGAAGGGCTGTAGCACTAAGAGAGCAGCAGGGACCTAGTGCTAGCCATGGCTCCTTGAGAGTTTATTTATTTATTTATTTATTTATTTATTTATTTATTTATTTATTTATTTGGTTTGATCTGATTTGTGTGTCTCTCTGGCCACATTCATAAGGTACATAATTTAAATGTATTCTGTACATGTCTTAGGTACACCCTGAAGCCAAGCAACACATTGTATGTACATTAATTACCAAATAATTGTTCTTGGTTTTTAAAACTAAAAATGTATGCACACAGAGCTGATGCAACACGTGAAGGAGTGGGGGCTCAGCACCTTCACCATCAGCCTGTTATTTGTTACTTCATTTATTTTTGCAGTTTTATAACTACTAGGACTGGAGAGAGGTGCTTAAAATGATTTTCTGTCTCAGGTGCCAAAATACCATGGGTAGTTTGAATACCTGAGGCCAAGGAGTGGGATCAGGAGACAGATATCCAGTTTTCTCAACATTGAGCCATGTTGCACAGTGGTTAAATGCCTGTACTGCAGCTAAACTGTGCTCACAACCTGGGGTTCAATCCCCGTTAGCCAGCTCATGGTTGATTCAGCCTTCCATCCTTCCGAGGTTGGTAAAATGAGTACCCTGCTTGCGGGGGTGGGGGGCAATGTGTAGTCTGCATAATTAAACTGTAAACCGCCCAGAGACTACTTGAAGTGGTATGGGGCAGTATATCAGCAGAACACTCTTTGCTTTACTCCCAGAGGCATGTTGGGGCCACAATGCATAGCTGTCAAGTTTTCTCTGGCCCCAGCCAGGAAAGGAGGGGGGAGGTGTAATGTGCACGCACAAACAAAAACACATGTACAAAAACACACACAAGGCATCCCTCTCATTCCACTCCCAATCGCAAAAGAACCACAAACAATGTGTCCCTTTCCCCTGCCAGTTGCAAAAGACCCCAAACAAAGTGCCGCTCCACCTCCCCTCCCGATTAGGGGGGGGACACCCCCCCCCCCACACACACACACAGAAACAAAGGCAAATTTCAGATTTGAAAATAAGAGATCATGGTCACAGTATCCCTGCCCCTACCACCTATTGAGCATGCTTGATGCTTCAAGCATGCTCAATAGCTGCCCCTAAGATGGCAGCGCCCATAGAGCCACCCCTAACATGGCTGCAGCCATTTGTCACTTTGTCACATGGCCACAGTATCCCCACCTGTACCTCCTTATTGAGCATGCTCGATGCTTTGAGCATGCTCAATAGCTGCCCCCAACATGGCAGTGCCCATGCAGCAACCCCTAACATGGCCACCACCACCCATGCCATTCAGAGGATGTTTAAAAATTATAAAATCCAGGAGATTTACAAGAAAATACTGTTACGGAACGATAGCGGGAAAGAGGCCTAAAAATGTGATTTCCCAGCTAAAACGGGAGACTTGACAGGTATGCCACAGCTGGATGAGGTGGGCCGTTGGCTTGATCCAGCAGGGTTCTTAGGTTCCTATTGTGGACACAAAAGACCAGAATCTTTAGGAGAGTAATGAAGCTGCTGTAGGATTCTTCACTTTTTTGATGCCAACAAATACTGTATATTCAAAGAACTAATGAGAACAGAAAGGGCTGGATGAAACCTGGATTATGCTATTCTCTCTCCACACTTTCCATGTTCTGCTACTGCAGTTGTATTTTTTAAAACACTCTCTTAAATTTACAAATGCAGTTGCCAGGTTTCAACAACAGTGTTGTCCCAGGAATAAAGCAGCTGCAAATATCAAAGTCAAGATATATTTAAAATACATAGCAGTAGCAGCCACAAGGACAACCAAAACAGAGATGGCAAGACTCTGTGAATAAGGATATGCAAATAATTGGCCTGCACCCTGAAGATGCAGTCGATCGGGCAAAGTGGTGTTTCAGGATCCAAAATATGGACCTCATGCACCTGTAGGAAATGCTGGGAAGCAGAAGTAGCCGATGCACAATTTGAAAGCTTACATCATCATACAAGTAAGAGTAACACTAACAAAATCTTTTTGTCAGTGGAACTGCATAAATGACAGTGTTACAATGAGTTAAAAGTACCTTCCTCCTGAGGCAGTGCTGTTGAACTTGTGTTACTGTAGTGACATTGCCATCTAGTGCTTTGCAACCGAATATACTCCTGCCTAGTTGCTTTGCAATCCCATTGCAGACATCTGACAGATTGATATCAAAAAATCATGCTCAGATTTCGCATACACCTTTCTTCTTCTTAGTTCATGTCAGAAACACCACAGTACAATTAATAAATTTATCAGATTATTTCCCCGCCCTGTCACATGAAGAATATTTGAGGAAGCTAGCATCAAATCTGCAACAGAACTTGCTAAGCTCCGTAGAATGTACTGCCAGGGGTATAAAGCTACCTGTCCTTCTCCACATACACAAAGAACCATAGTGTTCTCCTTGCATCCACCCCCAGTGTACGATCAAAACTATCTGGGGACAAATCAATGATCTAGTACAGCAGTGGCCAAACTTTGGCCCTCCAGATGTTTTGGACCACAACTCCCGCAGTCCTTTGTCATTGGCAATACAGACTTGGAATTCTGGGAGTTGTGGTCCAGAACATCTGGAGAGCTGAAGTTTGGACACCCCTGATCTGGTAGGATGCCTGCTTGTTTCTCAGCTGGAAGGCACACACAGAGCAGGTTTAAGTTGATTTCTATCATAATATGGACTGTTTTCCCCTAATGCATCTGTTAAGGGGTGTTCTACTATCTGAAAATATGGCCCAATGGTTAAACTGCTGTACTGCAGCTATAACTGTGCTTATGAATTGCGGTTCAGTTCCAGGTAGCAGGCTCAAGGTTCACTCAACCTTCCAGCCTTTCAAGGTCAGTAAAATGAGTACCCAGTTTGCTGATGTGTGTGTGTGGGGGGGGATGTATAGCCTGCATAATTACTTGTAAATTGCCCAGAGAGTGCTTTAAGCACTATGGGGCGGTATATAAGCAGCACACTTTGGTTTGGTTTGGTTGGATGCGAAGAGTCTCCAGCTGAGCAGCAAGTTGGACATCATCAACATAAACAAAATTTTTGGTGCCTTGAGAAAGTGTTTGGTTGTTGGAAGAGATGTTAAACAAAACAGGAGCCAGTCTACTGCCCTAAGGTAAGGCATTCTTTTGTGACCACCATCAGCTGCATTATCCTTGAAAGTTGATTTTTTAAAAAAGCACAATCAGGTTTCTATCAATTAAGCATACACAACATTGGAAATCATTCCAATCTGATTTTGCTGTGATTTGATTCACAACCCATATTACCTCTGAAAATCACAGGCAGTGATCACTCAGGGGCTCTCTATTAATGTGGGAATTCACCTTTCATACTGGATGTGATGCAATTCACACCCTAGTTCCCTTCTGTCTTTTGTCCTCTGGCCCTGCCTTTGCTGATTTTTTCATCTTCCAGTCTTGCCTTGTGAATGCTGTAAATAATAATCACAGTGACCCAGCAAGGCAATAAGGCAAGGCAGGGTGGATTTGATTTAAATCACTTTGATTTAAATCGCTAGTCACTAAGGCTCAATTTAAATCATGATTTTCTACATAAAGACTCATTTTGCTGGAGATGTTTTAATCTTAATATTTACAACCAAATGTAGGCTTCATTTTTACAATATTAACTTTTTAGATAACTTTTCAGAGTGGATATCCCCCCGAGAAGCAACGGTACATCCTAATTTTATAAACCCGGGGAAGATGATGAGATATTACAATCTACTAGACGAGAGAGAGAAACTTAAAACTCAAGAACAACTGGAGGCTCAGGGTTTGATTCAGTTGTGGCGGCCTTATTTTCAAATATATTCAAAATATAATCAAGATATTAAAAAAATTGGTTTTGAAGATCAGGAAATACCTTTAGATCAGATATTATTAACATCAGAAGATAAAATCATTAAAGAATTATATAGACTATTAATTGATTGGGAAACAAAAGAAGAAGAAGTGAGGGGCCTCGTGGCGCAGTGGTTAAATGCCTGTACTGCAGGTAAACGAATGCTGTGCTAAAACGACCTGGGTTCATTAAAGAAGGTTGACTCAGCCTTCCATCCTTCCGAGACTATTAATTGATTGGGAAACAAAATCAAAATTGAAACCACCCAGAGACTAAGAAGTAAAAGAACACAAAAGATAAAATGATAAAATGGGCCACATGTAATTCAATTAGAGCAGTGGGAAGAACTTTGGAAATTAAATTATAAAATAACAGTAGCAGTTGCATACAAAGAGAATTTGTTGAAGATGATTTATAGATGGCATACGACACCTGAGAAATTAAATAAAATGTTTCCCAATTGCTCAGATAGATGCTGGAAATGTAAGGATAAGAAAGGAACGTTTTTTCATTGCTGGTGGTCATGCGAAAAGGCAAAGAAATTATGGGTTAAAATTCATGAATGGCTTAACAAAATCCTAGATCACGTATAGTCGAAAACAAAAGGAAGAAAGCAAATTTGCACAAGTGTGGAATTTATTTTATGTTTGGGTAAAGAACAGATAAAAATGAGTTAATATGTAAAAGATCTCACTATTTGTTTCTCCTCAAAGTATGCAGATGTTGACAAATGTTTGTCTTGTGTATGAAATATATATAATAAATTAAAAAAAACTTTTCAGATTAGTTTACAATTATATTAGAAAATTACTGTACTGATTTGGTGGTTATATATCATTAGAAATACATAGATAGATAATTATGAAATCATTGCAAGGTCAACTATATCCAGTTTAATAGGTTAATCATTCATATTTGGAAACTGTTCTGTTGTACTTTATTGGAAGGAGAAAAATAATCATTACCTTAATAATAACTTAATTAAATAGTTTTATTTAACCAAAACAATAACATTATATGGCATTATGTATGCTTGTATTTGCTTAAACACCCATGTTTGTTAACTGATATGGTTAAAATATCTTTACAAACTTAAAGTGACAGTCTAGATATTCCCAAACTGGGTCTCTTTTACAGCCTGCTGCCATTACAGGTTTTCCCCCCTCAAGGGAGAGAGTGAGAATAATATGATAACCCTCAGGCCGCTGTACACATAAAGATCTCAAGATGTGGAATATTGTGCTCAAAAGTTCCACTTTCGTTTTACTGCTTGCCCTCCCTCCTCAGAGTTTGCTCCTTGTGCAGACCTATTCCATTCCACACAACCTTCTATTCATTGAACTTCTTGAAGCGTAGCATTTAAGAGGTAAGGGGGTTGATTCTGTGTACATAGCTATGCAGAGGAACAATGGAATTAAGGTCTTTTCCTCAATTCTGATGTTTATTTTACTGTATAACTTTTTTTATATAAAGGAGGCATGTTATTGTTGCAGACCCAAATGCACAGTTTTGAAAAGAGCAAAACCAAGCATCTTTGAGAATATCTTCTAGATAGAAAAATTGCCCCAAATAATCATAAACCTCTGGGAGATCATGACATTGTGAATGGATTAATACAGCCTAATGCGGCATAATTAAAAACTAATTTCATGATGAATAACTTTTGGACTATAATGTATCTTAACTAGAACATGATTTTCAGAGAGATTTTTCTTCAAAAAACTTTTAAAATAAAAAACATCAATTTAAATAAAAATATCAATTTAAATTTTTTGGAATTTTTTTTTTTGTTTTTAGAAATCATTGAATTTTATCCACCCTGCAAAAGGGTGATCAAGTGTTAAACTCATCTATGGAAGAAAATGTTTAAAATTTAAGAATAAGCAATACTTATTGGTTGTTGAGAGGGTGGCTGCTGTCCACCTTCAGTTGAACCTGGAGGAAAATAATATCCTGGATCCATTCCAATCCTGGTTTAGGCCGCTTCATGGGACCGAGACTGCCCTGGTCGCTCTGCAGGATGACCTCCTCAGGGAGTCTGACAGGGGGTGTTCCTCCCTGTTGGTTCTCCTTGATTTGTCAGCGGCCTTTGATACCATCATCCACGGTATCCTGCTGGGTCGGCTCGCCGAGGCTGGAATCGGGGGCTCTGCGTTTTGCTGGCTCCGATCCTTCCTCGACAGCCAGTCCCAGCAGGTTCAGCTGGGGGATGAGTTGTCGGCTCCTTGGACGCTCTCTTGTGGGGTGCCCCAGGGGTCGGCAATCTCCCCCATGCTGATCAACATTTATATCAGGCTGCTGGCTGAGGTCATCAGGAGATTTAGAGTTCACTGTCATCAGTACGCTGATGATACACAGTTCTATCTCTCCTTTTCCACCTCTGCAGTGGAGGCAGTACTCTCCCTTGACCTGTGCCTGGAGGCACTTTTGGAACGGACCAGGATTAACAGTCTCAAACTGAATCTGGAGAAAACAGAGGAACTGTTCTTTGGGGCGCCCTCATGCGGGTACAATGGCCCCATCCCTAGTCTGGGGGGAGTCTCCCCCCAGCCTATGGACAGGGCCAGGAATCTGGGCATGGTCCTGGACTCAGCCCTCTCCCTGGAAGCCCAGGTGATGCCCATCTCCAGGGCCGCTTTTTTCCACCTCTGCAGGATCACCCAGATCCGTCCGTAACTCAATGAGTCTTCCCTGAGGACAGTTGTGCAGGCCCTCGTGATCTCGAGGACTGATTACTGCAATGCACTTTATGTGGGGTTGCCCTTGACCCTTGTCCGGAGACTCCAACGGGTGCAGAATGCGGCGCCCAGACTGGTGGTGGGTGCTCGTAGATACGATCACATCACCCCAGTTCTGGCTCGCCTGCATTGGCTGTCTGTGGCTCTCCAGATAAGGTTCAAGGTCCTGGTTTTGGTTTTCAAAACCCTCCACGGCTTGGGTCCTGAATACCTGTCGGAGCGTATCTCCCAGAGGTCAACTGAGGCCAGGCCCACTCGAATGTCGCAGGTGCGCTCACTCAGGGTGCCCACTCCTAGAGAGGCGCAGAGGTCGGCTACGCGCAACCATGCCTTCTCTGTTGTGGGCCCATCCACCTTCCCACTTTCCGAGTGAGCAGCGCCTTGCACAGTCCCTGCCCACCTTCAAAAAGGCTTTGAAAACCATGCTTTTCAGGGAGGCATCTTGCTTAGGATTTTCCCTTTCTTTCACTTTTTGTATATTGATGCTTTTTAACTTTTAAACTGCCCAGAGTTCTTGTTGGAAGATGGGGGTATAAAAATGAAACAAATAAATAAATTGTATAAGCCACTGATAAAAAAATCAACACATCGTACAATATATGAGCTTTTGTGGATAAATCACAATTCTTCAAGGGAAGAACCAAAAGTCCAAACATGACAAATGGCTTCTTGAAGGCTTTCAAGGTCGGGATCTGATAGGTGTTGTGAGTTTTTCGGGCTGTTTGCCCGTGTTGTGGAGGTTTTTCTTCCTGACGTTTCACCAGACTCTGTGGCCAGCATCATCAGAATGCAAGGAGCTCAGGGGACCAGGAGTTCTCTCTGTGCTCTGGGGTTATGAGTGAGTGAGACTGTAGGGCTTCAAACTCATGGAAAAGAGGAAACTTGTCCTATGCAGGAGAATAGGTGTTAGTCATAGTATTGTGATGGAGGGATTAAAAAGTTTCACTGCACTCAGGGATGGCATCGATCTTTCTCTGTATTTGATGGGTGTTGTTGTTGGCTGTTCTGTTGCGTGAACTGATCACTAGTGCTTGTGGCTGGATGAGAATCATTGAACGTTGATCTATTGCAGGCTGTAGTTTTCAGTACTGGAAGCCAGACTTTGTTGATTTTTAGACTTTCTTCTTTTTTATTGAAACTGTGATGTTTGTGGATTTCAATGGCTTCCCTGTGTAGTCTGACATAATGATTGGTAGTGTTTTCTGGTACCTCTGTGTCTTGGAAGAGGATTTCATATCCAGTTTGTTTCAGGGTGTGTTGAGCTACTGCTGATTTTTCTGCTTGTTTTAGTTTGCAGTGTCTTTCCTACTCTTTGATTCTGGTATGGATGCTGCACTTTGTGGTCCCAATATATACCTGGCCACAACTACAAGATATCCAGTATAATCCTGCAGTGGCGAGTGGGTTCCTTTTGTCCTTTGCTGACCACAGCATCTGTTGTATTTTTGTGGTGGTCTAAATACTGTTTGTAGATTCTATTTTTTCAACACTTTGTCCATGCGGTCCATGACTCCTTTTATGTATGGAAGAAGTACTTAGTTTGTTGGGGGCTGTTTTTCTTCTTCACACCAACCAGATTAGGTAGACCACCCCAAAATACTTTAAAGTAACAAGCATACCCACTAGTCCAGGCACCTTCTTTAAACACTCACTTCAATGATTAGAAGTTGATAAAACATTTAAGAGTTCATTAAAAACTATAAAAAGTAAAATAATTCAAATAGACAGTTGCACAGTTTCAAAATAACCCCAAGGCAAACCATATTCAGATCACACTGTTGGCCTGCGGTAGCATTCCTATAAAAATAATAAAATGTCTGTCTCAAAGTGATCATGGTTAAATTATCAGTTAATTCATGGTTAATTCAGACATGTAATTGATGAGAGCCCCCAAAGTGTTAAGGCATAAGATAAAAGCAACCCATTACCTAACTACTAGGCTTTAAATCAAAGACTTCCTCTCAAGATGTTAACCAATCAAATTAAAGTTCTTTGTTCTGTAACTTTACTCCAGTAATGTAACTTCTTCAACTACTGTATCACTTATTAGTTCCCATGGGAATCTTCTCTACCAGGCAATTAGGGATGGAATGCGGTATTTGTTTTTTTCTGGCTGTTACGGCATTGACGGACTACTAGAGAAAGAGGCTCATCCATCTTCTCTGTCATGCTAAGATACCTGCAGAACCTTGCAAACAATATGGAAAACAAAAGCCTGCCAATTAGAGATGGGCACAAACCGAAAAAATGGCGATTCGTTTTGGTTCGGTTCATTTTAGGGTTTGGTTTGTTTCGTTTCATTTTTGACGATTTTTTTTGAAACATTTGTTCCGCTGGTTCGTTGATTTGCTATTCATTTTTCCTGCTTTGCGCTTTTTAATCCTTTTGAGAACGTGCGGGCAGGAGAAAACATTCAAAAATTAAAAAAATTAAAAAACACAGACATTGACAACAACTGCACAAACTGGACTGGCAACATCCTCATCCTCATCCACATCATCATCATCTTCTTTAATCATCCATACTGGGCGGTGGCAGCAGCGGCAGCAGTGGCGGGGCAATCCTGGCCCCTGTAGCAGGGGCTTTTTGAGACACTGACTTGGGGCCAGTGCCTCTTCTTTTTTCAAGCGCCAACCATGTGGCCCCTGGGGCTGGGTCAGCACTTCTTTTATTTTTTATTTTTTATTTCTTTATTTTAGGGCACCAACTCGGCCACCCCTGAGGCTGAGTAGGCACTCCTGTTTATTTTTTTATTTTATTTTTCAAGTGCCAACTGCGTGGCCCTGGGCCCGGGTTGGCGCTGGTTTTAATTTTTAATATTTTTTCTTTATTTTAGGGTGCCACCCCAGCCACCCCTGAGGCTGGGTTGGCACTCCTTTTTTAATTTATTTTATTATTTTTATTTTTTGTTATTTATTTTATTTTATTTTATTTTATTTTACTGGCGACCATGTGGCCTGCACTACAGCTGTAGCATGGGCCTGTCAGTTTTTTTTTTTTTTTGCCAGCTGCAGGCCAGTTCTGTGGCCCATGGGCGGGTCCAGTGCTCACGGGCCAGTTTTGCGACCCGTGTGCTGGATTGGGTGTGTTTTTTCTTTCTTTTCTTTTCTTTTCTTTTCTTTTCTTTTCTTTTTTTTTTTTTTTGCCAGCTGTGGGCCTGTTCCGGTGCTCACGGGACAGTACCGGGCCACGCGCTGGATCGGTTTTTTAAATTTCTTTTTAATTTCTTTTTTCAGCCGCCGACCGCACGGCCCCTAGGGCCGGGTCAGTGCTGGCTTTAATTTTTATATTTTTTCTTTATTTTAGGGTGTCAACCCAGCCACTCCGCACTCCTTTATCTATTTATTTATTTATTTATTTATTTATTACTGCTGACCACGTGGCCTGCGCTACAGCTGTAGCGCGGGCCGGTTGGCTTTTTTTTCTGGTCACCCCTCCCTGCAGCCAGAAAGACCAGACCTCCAGGACCAGCACCAGGTAGGAGACATCTCCAGCGCCGCCATTAACAAAAAAAAAACCCCGAACAGAACCATTTTTTTTCTTTTCATTTTGTTTCGTTCTAAATCTACTCTGGGGTTCGTTATTCATTTTGTTATGTAATGAAACAAATAACAAATAACAAAATGAACTAAAAGTTCATTTCATGCCCATCTCTACTGCCAAGTACTACAGAACCCATTCTATTTCCTCACAGGCTCGTAAGCAAAGTCTGCTTTATAGTCATGTCACCATCATCTCTTACTGAAAGATGGGGAAAGTTGGCCATCATGAATAAGGAGAACTAGCCAACATGTTTCTATCCATTTTAGCACAACTTCTCCATTATTATCATCCAGATCAGCAATTGACATCTCCAGTTATAAAATGCATTTTCTGCTTATGAAAACTGTCTGGTGATTTTAAGGAAATGAAGGATATTGTGCATTGCAATGACTTATTCCACTGTTATTATCTCTATATCATACTGGTTTGTGACAACAGCAGACTATATTTGAAGGCCAGGGTTGATTAGTATAGCACTTTTGTACTGTCTATAGCAGTGGTGGCAAACCTTTGGCACTCCAGATGTTTTGGACCACAACTCCCAGAATTTCAAGCCTAGATTGCCAATGACAAAGGACTGTTGGAGTTGTGGTCCAGATCATCTGGAGTGCCAAAGGTTCACCATCACTGGTCTATAAGGTCCCTCAGCTGGAAGTCTCATTCTGGATATTTTGGGGCATCACCGGTGGCTGTCTCTATGCATTTCTTGGCTTACAAAGTGTACCACAATCATATGTTTAGCAGAGCTGACACAGTAGCGCTTGTGTTATTAGAGATTAATAGAGCTTTGGCTCGGACAAGGTCCCTTTTATTATTGGGAGCTGCTTGCAAGATATTATCAAAGTCATATAGACAAACTCATCCAGTGGTGGTTGTGGTATCTCACATCTGAAATGGGAGGATTGACTGGCAGACGTTGCCATTGCCTGGGTGATACCCAAATATGTTCCCATTTACCAGGGAGGGTCCTTCCATGTCTCCCAAGGATCAAAAGTATTGTTTATCCATTTTTATTCTTGCTCCATTTACTCTTTATTCCCTTGTTTGTCTTTTTTCCTACTCTTCTCCTGGCTTTCCAAAGGTTGTCAAGGTTTTGTAAGCATACTGGAGCTGAGACATTTCTCTCGTGTCTGGCTTGCCAATGCTAATTATAGTATGTAGATACTGTCAAGGTACTTTTAAAGACTATCGTTTTCAGAATACCCCCTTCATAACTGGAGTCAGCATCCAGAGAGGTGCCTCTTCTCTCGTCCCTGTCCAGTAAAAAGCAATGGCTGCAAAGTGTTCCTGAACTGGCCAAAATCCTGTTGCTTACTGTAGTAAATTACACTATTGTAGTCCCAGCAAGTTCAATAGATTCAAGTGGGCTTACTCTAGGATAATATACAGTGCTAAAAGGAACAGGGCTTTGGCCATTAAATTATTTACAACTGAAATACAGTATTGTAAATGGAATTAATATCTGATTCAACGTGCTTAGAATCTAGATATATTAAACATTATCCCCTTTGTCACTTTTTGTCTTGTCAAAGGATCAGTATTTTTGATGCAAGTTTAATAGTCTGCACCATTTAAATATAGCTTTTGCTTTCAAACTTTGCAAAGGAGGACATTTCAAGTCAGGCGTCAACAGTTATATATCAGTTGGTGGCGCTGTTGCTTCTACTAAACTAAATCATCACACTGCAGAAGAAAAGTTCTGTGCTGTTCCGGGGCCATCCCCAAGCCCTGTCAACAAGCAGGAGGAGGAGGATGCATTCCATCCCAGCTGGCCGTGATGGTGATTCTAAGATAATTTAGCATCTCTTGTTATTTGCTAATCATGTCACTTCTGATTTATGGTGACCTTAATAAGTTTTCCCCCCCTTCCTTCAAAGTATGTGAGATGTTCAAGGAGTGGTTTACCATTGCCACCCTCCAATGAGTTTCCATGGTTGAGTTGAGACGTGAACCCAGTTCTCTGGTGTCCTAGTGTGACACTTGGTCTTCTACAACACGCTCACTCTCTAATGGTTTGTTTGTGCAACCCCCGTTATAGCAGAGGTTTCATGGCACGGAGCTTAGCTTTAGGCACCCCGAAGAAAATCAACAAGAACAAAGCTTTTGGCAGCTGAAACATTTTATTTGGCATGAGCGTTTGGGGACTGTAGACCAGTTCTTCAAAAGGGAAGCCTAATGTTCTTTCCTGAATGAGAGCTCAAGGTGGTTTTCACATTTATCAACAGTATTATTTTCTGTTCAGGGAAGAAGAGTTTATATCTTAGCCCATGGCACCAAAGGGTAAAGTGCAGTACTGCAGTAAAACCTCTGTGCATGTCCTGAGTTAGATCCTAATGGGTTTAGGTAGCTAACTCAAGAATGACTCAGCTGCCCAACCTTTCAAGGTCAGTCAGTGTAAATCCAGTTTACTGGGGGATGGGCAAGTTGTTCCTTGCATACAATGTTGTAACCCTCCCAGAGAGTGCTGTAACACTCTAGGGTGGTAAATAAGTCAACGCCGCCGCCACCACTGCAACAAGAACCTCTTATAGAAATGAGTGGTTTGCTCAGTTTGCCTGGTTGGTGACACAATAGTATGTTTTCCATGCTGGCCAGGTGCTCAGGTGCAACTCTGCCTCCATCAACTAAGACATGGCCCAAGGGGAGCTCTGGAAGATCTGAGCATGTAAATGTCCCACCAAGAAAGATACCTCCTTCCTCCTTCCAGAGCTGAGATCTCATGAAAATTTAGTTGCACCTTGGCTTCATCAAGAACTGCACAACAATTGACTCAATCCACGCTGCCTCAGACGACGACATGAAGCTGTTCTGGGTTCACCCAGGCCACACATTTGACAATGCAAAGCAGAGGACAAAAGCCAGAATAGCAGACCCTGCTACCAAGTGCGACAAATGCAAAGAGAGAGGAGGAGAAGGGGAACTCTTAGCTGTACCACCTTAACATTGGACCTTGGACCAGAGCTTGAAAGTTACTTGCCACAAATAATGAGTCACTTCCAATTATTCCTATTTCTCCATCAGCAAAGATATCCCCTTTCTATTAAAGTTGTGCTTTAGAAGTTATAATTCCATTTGTTTTGAGGTATGTATATAGCTTTTTATTTGCTTTTATAAATCAGAGCCGTGTGGCCACCTCATTAAACAGGAACATCACTTGGCTGGTGCTGCTGCCTCATGAGGGCCACAATATGATGGAAATGAAGAGAATGTTTTTCCCTCTTAATCACTGCATTGAATTTACTGCATTCAACATATTTTTGAACAATAAAAATAATAGTTATTTTTGAGAAGCAAGATAGTAAAATCTCTTTTAAAATTTGTAATTGTATTTAATTCCTTTGGGGGGGGGCTTGGAACAAAGTGTAATTTACCTTTTTAAAAAAATCAACTTTCCAAGACAGGCTGTGTGTTCAGTCAAGTATACCGTGAGGAGTGGGCTGGGTTGCATTTGTTATATGGGGCATTAATTTCAGAGACAATGTGTAAGAAATCAGAAACAGCTCAGGCTTATCAGTGGAAGGATTGTTACCGTGCCTCAGTTCACCCCATATGCCCTAGCTAAATGAAGCCTAAATCCTGCCTGTGTTATCCTAGTACAAAAGACCAAGAAGACTGCTTACAAAAGCACCATTCCAGTCTTTTCCTAGAACACAGCCCAACTGTGCCAAACATAACTCACAGCATAAGCTAAATCAATGGGGCAATGAATCATGGGTGGGGTTTTTTTTTTTGTCTGAATCTCCACAACTATCTTCAGTGATTTGGTCACTTGAGAATTCCTAAATAAGATCTTCAGCTCTGACTCAAAACTCTTGACTATGGTAATTTTTAAATCATATAATTAGCCTGAGACCCTCTTCTCATTTACATGGTTTTTTTTTTAAAAAAAAGCAAAGTTAATATCACATGCACATTTACAAGAAACCCATGACATTCAATTCATCAGAATGGGGCTAGAAAGGTTATATTCTTCAGTTCCACAACACTTCAGATGTGCCATAGAAAAGAGAATTGGCCCAAAATCAATTTCCACCAACCATATTAGCTTGCTGGAGTAAGATAACAAATGGTTGTGTGGCACCTTTAAGAGTATTGGATTTATTACAGGATGAGATTTCAAGCTGACTTCCCCCAGATGCACAGAGTGTAATAAACTTATATGCATATAAATATTTGTGGGCATATGCACAGTGCACATGACTGGAGCTGACATATAGGCAATGGACCAAGAACCAGTTTAAATCCAGAATTGTTATCCATGACATTGACATTAAAATAGTCATCCCAGGACTAAAGCAAAAAGTATGCTGTTTATATACTGCCCCATAGTACTTAAGTCAATCTCTGGGCAATTTTCCAGTTAATTATGCAGGCTGCACATTGTTCCTTCCCCTGCCAGGTACGGTACTCATTTTACTGACCTCAGAAGAATGGAAGGCTGCATGAACCTTGAGCCTGCTACCCAGGATTGAACCCTGGGTCATGAGTGGTTTTGGCTGCAGTACAGCAGTTTAACCACTGTGTCACGAAGCTCCACAGTAGATGGTATGACAAAGAACTCTGATCTGATGCTGGGGATACTTAAGGGAGGAGTCCTCACCCTCATTCAAATTCAACACTTCCTCACATTGTAAAGCAATTAAAGGTTTTAAGAAATGCCCATTGTAGCGCCATCAGTGGTGCTTCCGGAGAGAAAGAACCAGCTGGTGGGATGCTTTTTGTTGTTCAGGGGATGCCTAACTATGGTCAGACTCATATTCTTCAGGGAGGTTCCTGCTAGGTTCCCCACCATTGTGGTGATCGTAGACAACACCACAGGGGTAGACTGGAACAATGGATTGTCAGATATGTGTTAGGTGGGGAACCAAGGGTGCCAAACCAAGGACTTCAGGACCAAGATATTTCCTTGGCCCTCTCATGACAGCTTACCAGTAGCAAAGATTGTTGGATTTTCTCTGTGAAGCTCCGCAAGGCATTAACGAACTAACCTCCAGTCCTATAAAATGGTCTGTGTTGTTTTTACAGCAGAAAGAGCTGTTTTCAAGCTTCCCTACATGCTCCCTGTTTATGAAAGGTATTGGTTTAAAGGAAAAAAACTTAGGGTTGGAGCTGTACTCACCCTGTGAAGAAATCCAGAAGATGGACCCATGATTCTACCCTCTCTCTCTAAACACAGCTACACTGCTCTACCCTTCTTGTCCTTTAACTTCCACAGCATCATCACTCAGACCACCCACTCCAACACCACATGAAGAGTGGTGTGTGTGGTGTGCACTCAAGTTGAAACTGGTGTATTGAAACCTAATAAGGCTTTCAAGGTGAGCGAGGGATTTAAATAATTTTAGGAACATACATTCAAATCCAGGGAAATGTGACATCTAGTAAAGCAAAGCAAAGCAAAGCAAAGCAAAGCGTTCTGTTTATATACCGCCCCATACCACTTCGAGTAGTCTCTGGGTGGTTTACAGTTGAATTATGCAGGCTACACATTGCCCCCCTCCCCAGCAAGCTGGGTACTCATTTTACCGACCTCGGAAGGATGGAAGGCTGAGTCAACCACAAGCCTGCTACCTGGGATTTGAACCCCAGGTTGTGAGCACAGTTTTGGCTGCAGTACAGGCATTTAACCACTGTGCCACGAGGCTCTTGTTCTAGTAAGACGGATGGAGTTGGGGTAGACTGTTGCCATTTCTCCACCCTGCCCCTCCATCTTGCCTGTTGTTCTACAGAGAAACCTGGAGGACAGTGCTGAAATTGACACCCCCAGCCTCATCCAGCCAAGTCTCTGTGATGCAAGTGAGATCAGCACATTCTTCCAGGATGAGGTCGTGGATGATTGTTTATTTCCCATTTACTGATCTAGCATTCAACAGCAATATTTTTAGTCCAGGGATCTTCTCATCAAGGTTTACAGAACATTCTAAAGTTGTAGATACCTTGGGAGTTACCAGAACTCTGTAGTACTTCTGTCTTATAGAACGTTGGTGAACCTTATGATTCCCATGTCTTCCTCTACCAAGAACTTAGTAATAGGTTTCCTTTCATGGATTTGCAAAGTGTCTTTTCCTTAAAATGACATCTTCCCCAGGGAGTTGCACAACAATCTGTGGTTCTTCCTGCGGTGCTAAGTGTGCATGGCAGCCCCAAAGTGTTTGATGGCTGCCAAAATACCCTTTTCTTTCTGGCTCCTCCTTTATTCTGCTCCTTGCAGGTCCCAAAGTGTTTTGTGGTTGCCAAAATATCTGAAAACAGAGGAGATGGTAAGAGAGGCTGGGCCCGATTCTGCAACTGATTCCAAATCAGGTCTTATTGGACATTACGCATGACCACAGGGAAGAAGGAAAAAGGTAAGCTCTGCAGTTTCTGGACAACTCTAGCCCACTCTCAACAACCTGACTTTCTAAATTTCCAATTAAATGGAGGCAGCTACAGCTTGCTGCAGAAGACCTTCTGACACATATTAATCTTTGTTGCTTTCACATCTTTCTTGTGCCACAAAGCATAACCTGGGGGTGCAACTGATTTTTTTCTTGTCATTCTTTAGGAGCCTTTCTTAGGATGTTTTTTGCTCTACTCAGATGCCTACTTTCTAAACTACTTGTGGGTGCCCAGAGCTTGGACAAGTCATTGGTTTGAACTCAAGTTCTTTGAATCTACTAACCATCACGGCCATATATTCCCAACCTCTGGTTTTCATCTGTGAGGAAACTAGCAAGGAAGGGGTTAATTTATTCCCTCAAGTCCATAACAAGATGTAATGAGTTGCATGGAAGAAGGAATGCACCTTCCAATTAGCAGACCTGGACTGGCTGGGTGCAAAAAATGTTGTAACCTTAAAGTGTCTAGGGAATGTTGCTAGTGGGGGAGTTCCTTTGGATTCTAGTGACAGCAGTGTTATCTAATAAGTTACTTTTGTAGAAGTTACCAGTTAGTTCAGAAGGGACACTATCTGATTGACTGAAAGGGTTGGTCCATCTAATGGGGGGATGATGAGTTATAAGGCAAGAGTTAGGGGTTTTATTTTGCTTTCACCTTGGAACTCCTTCATATCATCATCACTGAAGCTTAGAACTTACTTTTAAAGATGCATGTCTTCTGAAATACCTTTAACTGAAAAAAATTAGGTTTTACAGCTGTGTTTTCACTCAGAGACACCAAGGGGTTGCAGGTATTAAAGAGCCATGCCTTGCACTTGGAAGTTTTGAGTTCTTTGTGAATCTGGGGTGTTTTCTACTTCACAAATTAGTTTTCAAGCCACAACCTGGGGACTTTTGTCTCTCCCTAGAGTCCCAGAGAAGCCCCAGAGTTTGACTCAAGAGTGTTGGGGGAAAGGGTCCCAACGGAAGCCTTTTCTAATCATCAGCCCACAGAGCCACCTGGTGATCATCCATACCAGGTTGAGCAAGGGTACCATGGCTGAGTGGCCAGGGGCTGGCTTAGTATCCTTCACACCCTCCATGTCCAGTGGGAAAAGCTGCCTTCTCTAGCTGAGCAGCCCACTGAATCCAGAACTGGTTTCCATAGATAAGGGAGCGCTCTCTTCCAGTTCTCTCCAACCTTTCTGGTGCCTTGGAGGGGTCTGGTGATTTCAGCATGAGTGGTCCATGCATTGAGTAAGATCACAATGGAAACACTAAGAAGAAGTCTCACTTTTAAATCATTTTTACCCAACTTACAGTAACCCTGGGTTTCCTAATAGCAACTTACAGTAACTTCCATTTTTCCTCCTCCTTATTGTCTCAAAATCATTGCTTCATAGTGAGATCATCCTTTCATTCTTTCTGGACAACTGAAAAGTGCTGAGGAAACATCATGTTCTTCCTCTCTTGCTGAATGCGAAGCTAAAAGCTGAGAAATCCCAAGCTCTTCTCTGCCCTCTGATTTTTCTAACTTGTGCCAGCCAGCCAGGGAGTGCAAACCTTGAGGTTTCCTTTCCTTTAAACTAAAGTGAGGTAACGGTATGGTAAATGCATCTGCTCTGTTTTTGACCCCTTTCCCAATCTGTTTCTGTCCTTGTAGCCTCCCCTGAAAGCAATACCCATGTTTCCTTGGTCACACAGTCCCCAGTTCCTTGTGTTACCAATTTCTCTATAACCAACATCTTTTTCTTGCTTTGGTCAAGACTCATTTCCCCAGCCCTCTTTTCTTTAACTTTAAAAGAGGCTGAGTTTCAATTTATAACTTAGAGTAAGTGGATTGGGCCAGGCTGTGACCTGGCACACTGGAAAGTAGAGGGAACAAACATTTGTTTCTGGAACAGTGTGAACCCCACTTCCAAGTGTATATACTGCTTCCAACTTCTCTTCCCAAGGGAGAAGAAAACAAAGGAAGCAGGCTCAGTGCGGTCCCTGGACAGCCGTCATGTGCTCAGACTCATCTGTTCTCCACTGTACTCTCTTCCTGCATGTGCTGACCAGTCATGACCCAAACATATCCCTGTTTTAATGCAAAACATGTGAGTATGGTTTAAGAGCCATTGAATTTACAGAAGATCTGATTATTATTATTATTATTATTATTATTATTATTATTATTATTATTATTATTATTATTATTATTATTATTATTATTATTTTTAGCTGATAGACCAATCCAAGTAGCTGCATGTTTTGAATTCTCTTCATGCAGGATAACTATGGTGACTGTTCTGGTGAATAACTGCACTTCCCAATTTACTGCTTCTCTTCTGCTGCACCAAAACAAACTAAACTAGATGCTGGTTTTATTTAAAAAAGTCATTATAGGCCACTCTGGTCTTTGTGCATTCTGATTAGCAGCATTGCCTGAAGCATACATTCAAGGTTCTTGGATACAGATGAGATACTTTATAATAACCTTGAACAGCCATAACCATGTTATAGTTAAAGAGGAGACTTTTTGCCTCGAGGTCAACATTATCAGCAAAATTAGAATTTTAATCTGAACTCATAGCTCTATCAAACCAGGAAAAGGGAGTTATTCTGCATTATATCACACAGAGGTGTTAACAGTTTTTATTATTTTCTCACTGAGTATAATTTCCTTCTGGGACACAACTTGAATCATGCCTCATTGATATTATGTCTAATATGATTCCCATCCTCAAACACTTTCCACCATACCTATCTGAGTACAATATCCAAAGCAACTAATACTGGGATTTGTTCTAAAAATAGAAATTGCACACATAGAGCAAAAAAATAATAATAAGATTCAGATAAATAAACAACACAAACACATGCACACACACACAGAGGCACACATGCACATTCACACACACAAACACAGACACAGACACACACCCACACCCACACCCACACCTTGGTTTAATGGTTCTTAATGTGGCAATGACATTTTACCTGCATTTAGTGGACAAGAGGCTGCAAATTACCAATAGTGGAAGTACTTTGGTGGAGTAACATTGTTCAGGTGAATAACTTATAATTCTGCAGTCTACTCTTAACTATGTGTACTCTGTCGGGTTTATACCCTACTGAAGAGGTGCACATGCATAATTGACCCACCAAGGCCAGTACTGAATTTGATTTTATAGATTACGTATGCATCAAGAGGAGCTGTGTTTTATGCTAAAGTCAGGGAATAATAGGTATTAAGCACAGACAAAGAACTAAATAAATAAACAAACATGCATGTTTTACACTAAATATACACAATTATCTAACTGGATGCTGTCTTTGGATTTTTTTTGAGATTAACTTGTTTGAGCTTCAACCAGAAACTAGGTAACCAAGACGAGGATGACAGAATCCCACAGGTAGGAAATAATGGCACTGATGCATTTACTAGGCAGAACTGGAATTTAAGAGGGAAATGGAAGAGGTGGGGACAGTGGATTGGATGACAGAGGATTACTGGGAAGAGTGGCAAAGATTAATGCAGGAGTAACCATTAAAAATGACACTTGCTTTAAATTCTGATAAATCTTGACCACAGGCAAACAAAATGCAGGCACAGCCAACAGTCAATGGAACCTTTCCTTCATGGTGGATGGCCGCAGGTGTGTAGAGGCAACATTACTAATAGGCCACAGTATGAGATAATACAGACCAATGGGAAACCAGCTCTTGCACACTTCTGGCCAAACAGAATGAAGAGCAAGCCCCACAGCAAATGAGAGGTAGGGGAAAAGGATAATGTTCACTAGGCAGGCATCCCATGCAGCAGGGGCATAGCAAAGGCATAGTCAGGTCTGTGAGACAAAGCTTGCCTCTCCTCAGGCTGGAGTACTAATGTTGTCCTATGCTAGCAATGAAAGAGAATATAGCGAGTAGGCTTGAGGGAGCCGCATCACAGTTCAGTTCTCAGGTCAGGAACAGCCTTTTCTTGATTAAGCAACGGGGAATTGCAGTTTATTTACTCTTCATACATGCAGAGGGTTTCTCCTGGAAGCCTTGAAGGGGAACCAAGGTTCTCTTGGAACCCGGGCTGAACTAAGAATAAGATACCAAAGATAGATGCAGAGGAAAAGGGGGAAAGCCATGTGGAGGAATCGTGCCGGCTGCAGGTGGAAGGCAGAGCACCTAGGCCCCAGATCCAGTGCTTGAGAAGAAGGCAGTTTAGAAAGAAAACATGTTGCAAAATTGTAGTTGTTTAGAGACTGCATATCCAAAACAAAGACCATCAAAAGTATCATGTACTGAATGATACGTGGTGGGATGCTGTTCCTGCTGTGACTCTGGCTAGCCAGACGCTACATTTTACTTGAGCCATTCTGTTCAGCTTGGAGAGTTCAGCAATTAGAAGGATCTTTGCAAATTCCAGGAGCCTCCATTCCTCACATACCACAGTTTCTCAAAGAAGTTGAGTACGGTGAGAGGTCAGCAGAGGCAAATAGGGGCTCTCAGGTCAGGGTCTCAGATACAAAAGTGTGTGTGTGTGTGTGTGTGTGTGTGTGTGTGTGTGTGTGTGTGTGTGTGTGTGTGTGTGTGTGTGTGTGTGTGTGTGTGTGGCGTCAGGGGAATAGCATATATTGAAAATGGCCAGGAAACTGGGCTTCTCCATAAAAAATGTTGTTGGAAGAACAGCATTTGGGAAGTGCCTACAAGAAGAGGTCGACAATCAAGGCAATGGGGTGGGGGTGGGGATTGAGAACCAAAAGGGCTACAGAAAATCCATACAGGATGGAAAGAAGGATATCCATGGCAGAGCTGACACAAAACAAATGTCTGCCTGAAACAGAACAGGGTATGATACCCTAAGCGATTGCAGGAACACAGTGCACAAAACCAGTCAATTCAAACTCCAAAAGTACTGTTCCTTATTTCTCCTAGGAAAAATATTAAATTTCTTTATTTTATTCACCTGCTGTCTTTCCTCCAATACAGAGACCCAAAGGGCTACAATTATATAATACAGCAATACAAGTAGTATAAAGACAACAATAGCAAGTAACATAAGTTACAGAGTTGCTGCCTTTTCATTATATCCAAGACCAGATTAAGATGACCACCTCGCTTGTCTGATTAGTAGGGGTCAACCTATGCTACAGATTTACCCAAGCAAAAAACAAAGCAGCCCTGCTGTCAGGTAAGATCGTGTCAACTCACTAACCTTACTGCCGCTGTCTCAAGGAGGCAAGCAACATAAGCAGAAAGTGCCCATCAAAGATTTTGCCCCTATGAATGCTGACATCCAAAAGACATGTGATATTACCGTGACCTTACACCAGTGCAGAGACAATGCAGCCATATATAACAGGTAACCAGCCATTAAAACTGAAATCAGGTTAGTATAAGAGCAAGGTGATTTAGGCAGATTTTTATGCCTGAGAAATCAGAATTGCAAATGTTCTTAACTCCCAGCGACCCATAACAACATAAAGCAAATTAATTTACAAATGGCTGTGAAATGAAAAAAGTTCCTGCTGATACAATCAAATGCTTTCAACAGATGAACCATTTATTCTTCTAATGTTGTGTTATTTATAACATATAGTTATAAGCAGGAAGGAACTTTTCCCATGCAATTACTTGCTTTGTTTCCCCCCACTCCACCCCATATCCCCAGAAGGTGGACATGCACTTTGTCTTCCATCCAATATTGGAAGTTTGAGGCCCAGTTTGGCCTCCAGATATAAGCATCTATATGTTCTAAGAAAGGAAGGCTGAAATGCAGCAAACAGTTTTGAAGAGTTTAAGTAGGGGAGAAGGCTTGGAAAAGGAAGGGCATGTAGCAAAAATAGAACAGAATGTCTAAGATAATGTCCTGAACAGCCCTCTCATTCATCACTGGCATGTTCACAATTGCATCCAAAGAACAGTCACATAGCCTAAGCGGAACAGCTCAAATCTCTCCTGATGAATTGAAGGAAATTTACACTAAAGAAAATTCATTGCTTGCAGTGAAAGCCCATAATACTCCAGCAGCCAAGAAAAACAGCATGGAACAGGAATTCCTTTAATTTTTAACAATACCATAATCTAGAGTTCATTAGAGGCTAAACAGTAGCTTTATCAACGGCTCTATTAACACCCAGTTTAATAGCTGGAACTCAGACACTCCATAAGCAAGGCAAAAATGTTTCAATTTTTGAAATGTTTGTTTTAAAACCAAAGCACTTCTCTGAGAAATGTTGGGGTATATGAGGAAATGGATTTGGCAGTTCCATTTATCACAGCGTAGGCTCCCTCTTAGGCTGCAATGACATGGTCAAATACTGTGGGATTTGCTCCATTTAGAAAATTGTTGAATTCAAAGTATTTTTCACTGGCACAAAGGCCAATGCAAATTGGTTCAGCCCTTTTTGCTCCCAAGTCCCAAGGGAGTTTTGTTTAGTCACCTTGAATCCTTTTAAAGGAGAAAGGTGAGGCAAAATATTTTAAATGACAGACAGACAGACAGACAGACAGAAAGAGAGAGAGAGAGAGAGAGAGAGAGAGAGAGAGAGAGAGAGAGAGAGAGAGAGAGAGAATCTACTTTTTCAAGGCAATATGATTCAAATGGGCCTTTCCCTTTTGGGGTTAATCATATAAATTCTTGTAAAGATGCAAGGAGGATGTCTGTAGGTGCTGTTTCAGTGACATAATCAGCTTGAGTGTGATATTCAAAATCAAGGGACACCCTCACACATGTTCTTTCCTCGCCCCTTGTTGCCTTCTGAATTTTTAAAATTTTAACAATATTTTTTACACATATGAGATCAGCACTCGATCACCTAATCACACTATTGCTGGATCCTCATAATTATTATTTCCTGCCTTTAGGCTCCATAAAAGGATTTATTTATTTAATTTATTTATTTATTTATTTATTTATTTATACATACATACATACATACATACATACATACATACATACATACATACATACATACATACATACATACATACATACAATTTATATGCTGCCCACTACCCAAAGGTGTCTGGGCGCCTTACAATAGAAATGAACAATTACAACAAAGCATTAAAATGTCAATTAAAACAATAAAAACATTTAAATACAAAACACTAAAATTGCCATCAGGACCCACAATCTATGTTATGTCAGTCACAAAACTTCTGAAACAGAAAGGTTTTTACCTAGCACCAAAACATCATCAGCGTTGGCGCCGGGCGCATCTCAGACAGGAAGGCGTTCCATAGCCTAGCAGCAGCTGCTGAAAAGGCCCTATTCCTACAAGCCATCCCTTTCACTTCCTTGAGGACCCCCTGGCTACATCTTAATTGCTGAGTAGGTTCATATGGAAAGAGGCGGTCCTTCAGGTATCTAGGTCCTAAGCCGTTTAGGGTTTTTTAAATGTCAAAACAAGCACTTTGAATTGGGTTCGGGCAGCAACTGTTAACCAATGTAGGTCATATAGAATCGGCGTGATATGGTCCCTGGTGGCCCCTCCACTAACCAGCTGCACTGCACGATTCTGAACCAGTTGCAATCGCCAGAGCATCTTCAAAGGCAGGAAAGAAAAGAAAGAAAGGAGTGCTGTGAGCTGTAATGTGACTCCCATCTTATCCAGTATGAATGGTGAACTCCTAAACCAATCTGCAGTCCCTGTGTGAGCACTGACTGTAATTGCAAATATAATACACACTGCGAGTCAAGTTAAATTTCCAATGTAGTCATGGTTTTAGTCTTTGAAATGTGCTTTTTCATTCATCCATTCTGTCACAAAGTTTTTAATAAGGAAAAAGCGCTTAGAAACGAATCTGTACATTACCTACCAAAGTTTCCCCCTCTTGTGAAAACGTTTATGGCCAGATAATCCTCCTTTGTCAAGCCTGGTTGAAAAACCCTTGACATCTGTAAGTTGCCATTATAGCTGCCAATGGCCATTATCTTTTGCATTACAAAAGTGCAGAGCAAAATTATTCAGATTCTGTCAGGATTAGTAACATTTCCACATTGGAAGTAATGGAACTGATGTTGTGTGAAAATAACAAGAAAGTTCTCTCTGTCATCCCAAAATGAAGAAGTAAGAAAAATGTGACATCCTGTAGAAACTGCCTGACTCAGTGGAGAAATGGTTCTTAAATTTTTATATTTGCATAATAATAGAATCCTTTTTTTAATATAAGCCATCACTGTACTCTAGAAAACTTTTATAATTATAATTATTTGAAATTGCCGAGCTGGAAGGGATCCAATATATCATCAAGTCCAATCCAATTCAAGGAGGCCAAGTCGGGGAATCAAACTCCCAACTTCTGGCTCTGCAGAACATAGGACGGGCAAGAGCTCAGGACCAGAATCAGCAGTACACCTCCACTTGAAGGACAAAGGGCACTCATTCAAAGATGAAGATGTACACATATTAGACAGAGAAGAGAGGTGGTTTGAGAGAAGGATCAGGGTAGCCATTTATGTGAGTATTGAAAAACCCCTCTCAACAGAGGTGAGGGGCTCAGGCACAGTCTGTCTGCTATTTATCAGACAGTGATTTCAACAATCCCCAGACAAATAAAAAATACTTTACATCACCACCACCAAGGCCATAGCTAATGACCCATACTTTAAGGGTTTCAGCTCCTTAGGCCATTGTTCACCTAATGGCCTACTGAGACTATTGTCCACCTAAGGAGCCTATCCAGACCATTCTTCATCTTATGAGCCGAGTTCAGACCAGGGTGACAAGAAGTCAAAGTGAACTATAAAATGGAGGACTCGCAACTAGCTTTCCTCAGACTGACGAAGCTGTTTGGGTGAGCAGTGAAACGTTTTAATCTCTCAAGAAAAGAAGTCCAGTTGCCATGACTCTTCTTCTTCTTCTTCTTCTTCTTCTTCTTCTTCTTCTTCTTCTTCTTCTTCTTCTTCTTCTTCTTCTTCTTCTTCTTCTTCTCATCATCATCATCATCATCATCATCATCACTTAATGATGGAAGAAACAAATGAATTTTTTCTGCCTTCAGAGATGGGGGAGGAGTCACTGACTGTGTGTACTGTACTGTCATAGAGGAGACAGGCAGCCAAGTGACTATGGGATTGCTGGTGCTTAAATCTGTTTAACAAGACTGTGCAGTACTTTCACTGGCTGGAATAAAAACTCTTCTTCATTTCAGCACATTTTCCTGTGTCACAAAGAGCAGGAGAGAGGCTCAGAGAGACTTTGAAGTGTTGGGTGAAAGCCTCCATAATTATCCCCATAAAGAGACGGAGGAAGGAGTTGCATATCCTTTTTCCTCTGTCTTTGCTAACGTGAAGTAATTTTTATAAATTCCAGTACAATTCAGACCTGCTGCTGCTTCTTTTTCTTTAAAAACAAACAACAATTTTTACCATTTGGGAACACTCTTTCCAGACTCTCCACAGATGATCCTGTTCAGTCGCTTTCATTCTCCCTGTTTGCTTCCATACCCCAAGATGAGTTGGCATATTCAGGAATGATCCTTGCATTGTCACAAAATGATGTAACACATGATCTTACTTACATGCACAACTCTATAAATGTATACCGGTTTTGGTGTGTATATGCATTTATTTATATATACAGTAAATGTATGCATATATATAGTCTCTCTCTCTCTCTCTCTCTCTTCTCTTTCCTCTCCTCACAGATTGAAGGAGTCCTATTTGAAGAAAGCAGTGCTTCAGAACAGAAAAAATGATGACAACACAACGGACTTGAATTAATCAACTGAGCTCCGGAAACAGATGCATCCCCCCTCTTCCTAACATAAATTATGGGCTTCCCCCACTGCACCCTGCACTGCCCACCCCACACTCCTGGAGTCTAGAAGCAGCCCAGAGGAAAAGGATAATTAGTGTAGTATTAGTGTTATTATTTCCTGAGCCAAACTGCCGGCTGCTTATTCTTCCCCTCCCTCCCTCCCAGATTGACACTTGCAGAGAGAGCAGCTTTCCTGACAGGGCCTTTTTCTCATCTTTGTGGGCCTTGCAAAATATCTGGATTGGATTGGATTTTCCTCCTCAGGCCTCTTCAAACAATCCTCTCTAAGTGAGCTGAGGGTTCGGGGCCTGCTGGTACTCAAGCAGTCATGTGCTCTTACATCCCGGTACCCATGAGGACTTCCATTTTTCACACACCACCTCTAGTCATGCTCCATAAACCTTGCTACTAGTCCTGAGATATTAATATTGGGGAAAAAGAACAACCTGGACTAGAGAGCATTTGAAGTCACTTTCTTGGATTCCAGTTCCCATCATTCTGGTTGTTCTGTTTTAACAGATCTAGTCCAAAACAAAAACAACACACCGTCTCTCTACACTGCACACAGTGGCATCTCAGTTTTTTCAGACTTTTCTAGTAGACACTACTTGTCTAAATAGCCCTATGACTAAATCTTCCTTTTCAAAGAATGAGTAGATTTAATATCCCACGTTTCCCCTCAAAGCTGCCCCCTCACATTCCATCTGTTGCTCTGAGGCATACCAGTGATCAAGGAAGAAGCCAGCGGGAGCAAACAGAATGAGGGACTTTTGTGTCCAGGACTGGAACATTTTGGCATTCATGACTTGCCAAAGGAGAAGGTAAGAAGTGAAGAATTGCTGAATATTTTTGCAAATCTCGGGTGTTATCTGCACCTCCTGTTTTCCATCTAGCATGTCACTTCATGCCCCACGGACTACCTGGGCTTTCTAAGGCATTAGGAACTACAGTGGTACCTTGTATAAAGGAATTAATTCATTCCAAATGAAATTATGTTAAGCAAATTTTCCTTTATGCAAATTTCCCATAGGAATGCATTGAAATATGGTCTTTGATTAATTGAAGAAGACCAAATTCTATTGATTATATAATCGCGACCATTTTTATGTTGTACAGATTTTATGTTATACAACCGTTTGTTATACGAGGGTCTACTGTACTGAACAGGCAGATGTAAAGCCAAGGACTGAAAGAGGCCTCCTCCTCTCCACCCAGGAGTTTGTTTCCACTACTGGAAACAGGAGGCCATATATTGATGCTTTGTGCCATGGTGGTGATCTCATGGCAGAATGACCTCCAGTATAGCCTATCACAAACAGGAAGCTTAGGTATCAAGTGGCCTGATTCAGTCCCAGCAAAGTGATGTGATTGCTGCTAATGCTAAAACACTGGGAGTCAGAAATCTTTGGCCACCTATGCTGCAGCATCCCTTGTTCTACCTGGTAGATTCTACTCTATCCTCTGCCCAGCCCCAACTCAGCAGAAAGACTTCAAGAAGGCCAGGAAATGAAGGTGAGATATGCCCTTTGCTTCAACCCCCTTTGAGTGTTGTGTCCCACCCATTATTAACTATGCAACTCTAGTTAGTAGTTGAAGCCGTTGGGGAATCAGAAGACAAGAAACATAAAAGATGACCAGGTCTCAGGGCACTGGCTGCTTATATGGGATAATCCAGATAAGGAAACAAATATCAGGGTACAGGTGGGAAGGGTGCTTCAAGAGAAGAAATTTTCTTTTTTGTGTCTGAAGTGGTTTTAAATTGGAGATATATTGCCCCTTTTTACTGATTTGCAGATACAGTGTGAAGGCACTTGTACGGGGTTCTTGTGTTTGTGTAATCCCAATGAACCTAAAATTGTTACATTTAGTGTTACAGTACATGGTGTTAGTGGTATGGTACAAAGTTGGCAGTGAAGGGAGGAGACCAGAAGAGAGACAATAGAGAGAGACATCTATTTGCACTCATTATGCTGCTTAGAGCAGGATAGTAAGTACTGTATCTTGCCTGATTCTAGAATCAGCAGACCATAAATAGCTCTGGCACCCCTTCCAAACCCTTGCCAACCCCACCCCACTGATACTGCCAGGGTCCTTCCTGCCCTCCCCATCTTCGTTTTTGGCCTTGAAATCTCAGGGACCCACTTAAAAAGACGACTATAAATCAAAGGTGCTGAAGCCAAGAGCAACTGTGAAACGCTAAACTGATTCACACAGTTTGCCGCTAGTGTCATCTATGCTTTTGTTAGACGGATAATTGACATTATTCCCCTCCTGATAGCCTACTCCTTTAATAAGGAACACTTGCCACATTGTCCATTTTCTCTATCCCCACCTAGCCATGGGACCATGTACAAACATGACAGGCATATTGTCTCACTTTTATATCTGAGGAAGTGAACCTGACCAAGAAACGTTCGCACTAAAATATACGGTAGTTGTTAGTCTTTAAGGGGCCACCATGTCTTTGTCTTTAGTTTTTCATTTCGTTTTGGTTTTTGTCTGGTATGCTACCACAGGCTAACATGGCTGCTCCTTTGAAAACTATCCAGGTAGTATATTTGTGGTCAATCAGTTCTGTTATACAATTTTCTGAGCACAATATTTCCACCACTAAGTAGAACATGCAGGATCAAACAAACAAACAAACAAACAAACAAACAAAAGGATCACAGTCATTTTCTAGATCATTTGGACCTAGGCCTTGGGTAGGATTCTGATGACCTTTCCCGAGGTCTTCTGTTGTTACTGTGAATACTGGATGACATGAAAAATAAAACACCTTGACAACTTTATGTTATTTTTGCAATATATTGCTTGGGTTGTTGAAAGGGACATATGTAAAGTGTCCATCATTAACATTTACTACCTGTTCCCTCCCTCCTTTTTTTTACAGTTTTTGAAATCACAAAACTAAAGATAGCTGTGGTAAACGTGCCAGGTTGTGTAACACTCATCAGCTTCAAAATACTGAATAATATGCACAGTGAATACTTTGTGGTCCCACTGGTCAATATAATGTGTTCCCTCTCCCTCTCCTTTCACCTTATACTATTCACAATGAATTCTCCAGAAGATGCAAAATTAATCAGTGCTCCTGAACTATCCATGGATGAGAGGGCCCGTCCCCCCCCCTCCAATCCTAATGTATTTTGTGATTTTAATGTACACAGACAGATGCAGAGTGCTGTAGTGGCATGCCCCATGCCTGTGAATTATGCTACTATACCCCTACAGCTTTGCTCCCTCAGCTGGAAAAAGTCCTTGAGTGTTACCCAGAGGCTCTTCAAGGAACTATGAAGCAAGCGAACATTTCTTACCTTGATCCAGTATTGCCCCCATCACCCTTTCTGACTCAGTGGCTTACTCGGCGTCCACAAAAACTGGCAAGTACAAAGCCCCAGTGAATTATGCAGTTATAATTTACACCGCAAGATGCACCAAATGCAGCACAGAGGTGTACGGTTTTGTTTCTGCCATAAGCTGCTTATCTAACAAGGTTATTTGCAACTTCAGAACAACAACAAAACACCAAGCAATAAGATTTTTGAATGCATTTTTTAAAAAAATTATTTTTACTTGCATAAAATTATTAAATTCTCTAGTTATGGGCTTGAAATGAATTTGGTTGGTTCATACAGGAAAGGTGTATACAGAGGTTGTAAAAAAACACCATGGAGTGCTCGAATGAATGGGCCCTGCTCAAATGTTTTCTAACACACAATAAATCAAGAGGAGATATTTCTCCATCCTGAATCTATTGTCTGATCTTATGTCCTTGTGAATCCATGCTGCATTATTTAAAACCCACTGACAAAGCTGTTCTTCTAAGAAGAGGACAGCTTTGCACCGCTTTCTGTACAAAGTATGCGAAGTGACTGAAGGTCTGGCTCCAGGAAGCTGGCAGGAGAAAGAAGACCTGCTTTTATGGGGCCAGAGAGGCTGCTGCTGAGCTTCATTTGGTATGTTTGATGCCAAGTCAGGCCATTTCCTGTCAGTGGGTGTAGGGCTTAACATTCATTAAAGCCAATTCTGTCTTGGTTTCCTGAAGCCTTCCTTCCTTGTTCTAATATCACAGGTCACTTTGTACTTTGGATCCACCCCCCTATAATCTGATATCCTTTCATGAGCATTGCAGAAGCTGAACCCATGAAACAGAGATGCATTGACTTGAGCGCTTGGCTTGCGAACGGCAGCGGTTAAAAATAGTTTGCCGCTCAGGGGGCATTCTCATGGCTTCATTGACAGAATCTACTGGCATAATTATAATTATGAAGTAGATTTATGGCTATTTTTGTTTTGAGCTGGTGTTGCTTGTGGTTTGGAAGGCCTGGCAGTGGAGCCAGAGGCTAGGAGCTGGAATTCCCACTGTGCTTCCCAAGAGAGGAACCAGATGGGGTTGTGCGGAACATGTACAGCTGAGAGGGTTATGTGCTCTGCAATCTGTGGGGCCTTGGGCAGGCGGCACAGTTCATGAACACCAACAGAAAGAGAAACTGGTGAATCACTTCCAAGGACTTGACACATTGGAAACCCTGGAAGGATCCTTATTACACTGAGTACACTGAGATTGACTTGATAATGTATCTAGTATTGATAGATAGATAGATAGATAGATAGATAGATAGAAGATAGATAGAAAGATAGATAGATAGATAGATAGATAGATCTTTATTGTCGTCTTGTGCAGAATGAGATTGAAAGAATCTGCATCAGCTTTTACAGGACCTAACAGTACAACCATACATAAATATCTATCCCCCAGCCCACATACATACATTTAACCTACTAACAACACACTTAAAAACTCTAAAAACTCTTAAAAGAAAGCTTCCACTTGCTTCCATATAGCCCCATCAAAACTGCTAGAAGAATCCATGGTGGGGAATGAGTAGCTTCAACTAAATGTGCTGATGAATTGATGGAACCTCCATCCGAATTCTGTTTCTGTCCATTTACGGTCTTGTGCATGGAAGGACAGATCAGAAGATATGCATTCTTTAGAATGTAGGCTCTTATGACAGTGTGTGCAAACCTGTATTATAACAAAAGGAAGCACCCTTCCTGTTCTTAGATATCCGTGTTAGGCTATTTCAGCAAAGTAAAAGAAAGGATAACCTGCTTAATATACCATTAACTTTCATGGTCAGCAGCCTCACATGATGGGATATATGACGTGATTTAGAATTTTGGGTACACAATATACTGTACATAGCTGGAGATAAGGCAAGGAGATAAAAGGAAAGTGAAAGGAAGAATGTATTCTCAGTGACATTTACATTATGAACAATGGCCATTCATCCAATTGTTCCTGCAGTGCAAAAATTCTGGCAGTGGAGTAAGGCAATAAACACATATAAGTGCAGAGAAAAATCTTGATCCAGACCTCTGGTGATAGGCTGTTACACACACACACACACACACACACACACACACACACATGTCTTTGGACCAGTACTCAACACTTCATTACACACACATAATGTCTAACACTGTGATCCTCCCATGTCAGCATAAACATGAGGTACAGTCATCCATTTTCAGAAAAGAGAGGTTTCTTTGTCCCCACAAGGGACATACATACATACATACATACATACATACATACATACATACATACATACATACATACATACATACATACATACATACATACATACATACATACATACTATTTAATATCTGTCTCCAAAAGGTCAAGGAAGAAACTGTTTCACAAGGGTGAAAACAAATATAAGGTGACCTGTGACCCCCTTAGGGATCATGACCCCCAGGTTGGGAAACACTGCTTTAGATTATAATACCTACTTGAATGTCTATGACAGAGTGTACTTGGAGATCAAAGTGTTCTCCAGTTCTTTTTAAGGTGCTGCTATTTCTGGTGCCAGATTCGTGTTCATTTGTTCTTTGTGTTGAGATTTGCCTGATTGCTCTATGCAGAAAGAAAAGATGACAGAAATATTGTGTTCTGTGTATCAGAGGGAACTGCCCTGTGCTTTATTCTATAGCAAGAATGCTGCTCAAGTACTTGATCCACAGAAAACCAGGGGCGGGTCACCATTGATCAGAATTACTTAAGGCCCAAGAGTTAAATAAGGAATTATTATTAATGTTCTTGAACAAAACTGTCAATATACGTAGTCCAGTAAATGTGTTTACTATGTTTACTGTATTGCACAATGATTTGAAGTTTAATGTTAGATGTGATTGCTATTTGTGGTCTTCTTTTCATTTTTAATAATAATAATAATAAACTTTATTGTCAGTGTACCTGTGTACAGTGAAATTTACTGAGCCTCCCTCCCCCCGACACCATCCCACTAAAAAGCCACTCAATCTCATTTCACTCTGTGTGCTTGCTGCACAACTCGCCAGCCTCATAAGCCTATAACACATTGTCAATTCTCATTCAACAGTTTAACAGCCCATGGATAAAAACTATTTTTTAACCTGTGGGTATGGCTGGCTATACTTCTTATAGGGTCAGAGAGTGAAGATGTGCTGACCGGGGTGTGAATCATCCCTGATGATTTTTCTTGCTCTCCTAAAATAGCTGTCCATGGTGATGTCATCCAGTGGACTCAGGTGTTTTGTGCTGTGTAATGTGCAAGTCAGTTGTGTAACCATTGTACAGTACTGTGATTTGTTATTGTTGTCAACCATCCAGAGTGGCCTTGTTGCCAGATTGGGCAGCCTAGAAATCCAATAAAATAAAATAAATGCACAAAAGGTACAGTGCTGGGCCTTGGATCTTCCCTTCCTTGTTTCCCCAGTACAGATTAGAACATAGGGCCTTTTTACACGACCCCTAAGATCTGCTGGCCACTTAAATTCGGACCAGAGATCTTAGGGGTTCATCGCTCTTCCTCTGTCCCCACCCCCTCCGCACTTCCTGGTAGCTGGCTGCCCGAGGGAGGGAGAAAAAAGAAAGAAAAGAATTCCGGCTTACCTCCGTTCTGTTCCTGGCAGCATTCAGATCTCTTAAAGGGGCAGGGGGCAGAAAAACAACAAACAGAAGCCAGGAGAGCCCCACACTCACTATCCTTACACCGGATCAAATATTTTTCACATCCAAAAAGCAGGTACCTGAAAGCTGCGCTGGGACGCACTAAAGTGGGCGGGGTCACACTTAATTTCCTGTTAACTCCGGAGCTGGTGGGTAAACATTTTTAATCTCCGGAGCTGGGAGCCATTTGCCCCGGAGTTTAGGGGTCGTGTATAAACGCCCATAGTTTCCTTGATGCTGCTGCTAGCATTCTCCCTAGCAGAAACAGCAAGGAAAGTTGTGGGGAAAAGTGGTGCGAAGACTAGAGAGAAATGGTAAGTGTGTGTCCTAACTCCTGAGCCAGTATCATATGCTGTGCCTGGTGTTGAAAATGCCATGCAACCCCAGCTTGACTGACCCAAGCTTGGGGACCCAGATAGTCTTGGCTTACAACTCCCAGAAGTTAGTCGTGTTGCACCATTGTACTGGGAGCTGTATTTCAAGAACTGGGGCAGTACAGTATACCAAATCCCTTCTCCTTCCACTCCCAACCTTCATGTGTTAGTGCAAAGGTGTGAGTAGTGGTTCTAAGCATGCTTCACAGAATGGGCTTAGAAACTCTTCTTCCAGCCAGGAGGTCTGTACTGTCCAAGTCCCAGATGATGAGAGGAACATAAGGAGAAAGCTGGTGCTTTAAATGTTGTGTTGGAAGACTGGCCATCCCACTGAAGCAGTGATTTCAATTAGAATCTGGAAGGAGGAAGAAGCAGGACATGACCTGAAAGAAAGAAGGAAGGAAGGAACACTAAGAGTACCAGTCTGTATATCAGTCTAGATCAGTGATGGCGAACCTTCTAGAGACCGAGTGCCCAAACTGCTATTCAAAACTCACTAATTTTTTTGCAAAGTGCCAATACAGTAATTTAACCTGTATATAGGTGGCTATGAAGGGGCGATGTCAGGTGCCCACAGAAAGGGCTCGAGTGTCACCTTTGGCAACTGGTCTAGAAAGAAGAAAACACATGGCTTACCTATCTGCCCATGGATTTGCTAATGTTTTTGTCCTATCATCCAATATGGCCTACTACTTTGTCTTTTCTCTTTCAACTGACCTTTTGCCCTAAATAAACTTCAACAATAAACCATCAATAGAGCTTAGCCAAAGCTCTACTCCAGCAATATTTTCTTTTTCCATTGCAAACCTTTTCTCTGAAATCTGTAAATTTCTGTATTAAAGGAGCCAGATTTTTAAAAAATCTTATTTCTTCTTTTTTTTCTGGAAAATTACAGCTGCTTTAGTGGACAAAATATAGAACACGGACTCCCCCACATTATAATTTAGACACTTAATAGGCCTCTTTGTTTAGTGATGATGACTTGAAAAGAAAAAAAAATCTCGTTTATGTGCTGCTTTGACCTCCTAGCCTTGTCTGTTGTTAATAATAAAAAACGTCATTTCAGAGTCCTCTGGGCAGTTAAAGTTCTGAACAACTTTCAGGAAGAAGCAAGAAAGACAGAAAAGTTAGAAAGAAAAGTGGTGTGTCAGTGTGGGGTGGAGAGTTTGGGAAAGACTCTCATTTCATATGCGGATTGAGTTCATTATAGACTGGCCTGGCTAATTATGCTTGGCAGGGCAAAGTACAAAGAACAGAAAGGGCAAATGGAAAGTGTAGCTTGCTGTATTTAGATAATCCATGCAATCTCATCAAAACCATCACTGAGCAATAAAGAAGAGGAAGTTACAGTAAATGCACTTCAGTATTACAGACTAAAATCTCCCTCACTTCCCTGCATCATTCCAACACCTGATCTTTCTAAGTTCTAGAACTTAGAAAGATCAGGTGTTGGAATGGTGCAGGGAAGTGAGGGAGATTTTTGGTTGGTTCTGAGATCCCCCCCTCCCCCTGTATTTTGCTGTTACGTAAGTAACATGCAACAACTTTCTTCCTTATATATATATATATATGCATGTTAGGGTGGATTCGGGTTTCTTCCCGTATATATGGTCTCACTCTGCTACTTCAGGCTGGTGTTTCTGGCTTCTTTCTTCTTGAAGCAAAGTGTGGTCTCAGCTGAAAATCCACCCCCAAAAGATATCAAATAGCCAACATCTTAAGAAACCCCAAAGACAAGATTGAGCTATCTATATGCAAAGTCTGTCCAGCCACATACATCGGACAAACAAACAGGAGAATAAGCGCACGCATGCCTTCCTCTCTCTTCCAGCACATAAAAACAACAGGTCATGAAATGACTTTGAAAGAACCAAACTCATCTCCAAAACTGAACACTTCAACAGTCGAATAATCATGGAAGCCATTGAAATAGAGAAACACCCAAACAACATGAATAAACGTGATGACACCTCCCGCTTGCCTGACATCTGGAAACTAGCCCTGGTCAACAGAAAAAAGACTGACACCAGGTCCAAAAGGACACAAGATGCCACCACCTTCCATCCACACCAAACACAAACCCAGACCCTTCCCACAGATGAAACGAAACCACCATCCAATAACAAAACCACGACTGTGCACCCCACCCCAGTCACCACATGGAGCACACTCACACACCCCAAAAAAACATTGGGAGACCACAGACACGTAGCCAGACCAAAATGAATTCACAAGACACAGGACCCCACTCCACCAAAGCCCAGGATACTGCCAGAACCACCAGCCATCTAACCCACCAGCATGTAAACAGCCATCTAAACAGCCATCAGCAGTTAATCCCTTAACGATCGCCTCAGCCACACAGCAGATCACAAAGAACAAAGGAACAAAGGAACCTGCAATCAGCAACAAAGCAAGCAAACCACACACCCCCAGCAGTATTTATAGAAGGACTTCAACTGAGACCACGCTTTGCTTCAAGAAGAAAGAAGCACCAGCCTGAAGATGACGAGTGAGACCTCGTGTGCCGCCAAAACAACCAGGTTGAAAACACTGCTATACACAATGTTACTAATATAATCTTAGAACTGCAGAGGTTGAAAGAGACCCTAAGGAGTTCCACCCCAGTCCAGGAAGCACAATGGGGGAATTGAACTACCAATCTTTGGTTCCACAGCCAGATGCTTGAACCACTGAGATATCCAGTAGTTCTTGGCATGCTGCCCTAGTGTATGTTTTGCTGGACAAAAATATACTGGCCATGTTTGGGAGGTATTTTGAGGAATGTGTGTGAACCACAGGGAAGAACACAGGTACCCCCATAGCACATCTGTTTGCAGACCATGGCCACATTACTTAAATATGAGCCCCAAATTAAAAACACCCCCATCACCTATTGACTTCAGTGACAGGGAGAATATTTTTTAAAAGCCAGCTCCATAATGGCAACTTCAGTGGCCATACTGTTGGGCCTGAACATGGATATGTACAGACCCAACTCAGAAGACCATATTTAGGATGAAAGGACTTGTGGCACTGCTGTGTATTCATAGACTCAAAGAATGATGGTGTCCAGCCCTCAGCTCAAAGCAGGAACCCAAATCAAAGTACATCTGACAGATGATTTGTCCAATGGCCTCTGGAATGCTTCCAACACTGGAGCACCCACTACCTCAGACTTGTTCACAGTGATCTCAGGGGTTAAAATACTATACTCTAAAATAGTGATGGCGAACCTTTTAGAGACCGAGTGCCCAAATTGCAGTTCAAAACCCACTGATTTTTTGCCAAAGTGCCAATACAGCAATTTAAGCTGAATACAGGTGGCTATGAAGGGGCGATGTCGGATGCCCACAGAAAGGGCTCCGAGTGCCACCTTTGGCACCCATGCCATGGATTTACCAACACTGCTTTAAAATGAAGTAACAAAAACAACAAAAAACAAAAAAGCACACACAAAGAAAAGAAAAACCCTAAAGTTGCATAAACTAGGAAATATTTGCAAATCAGCATTTTTTAAAGTTGCCATGAATCATCCACTGAAAGCTTTGTTTATCATCTGATGGGAAGGCTGAGGAGAGTCCCTGCCAGTTAACCTTGCAAAGAAATGTATTATTTAACTTGAAATTTCAAATTCATTTTAGCTTGCTTTAGAAACAGATTTCTTTCTGAATCTACCTGATGACTTAATCTAACTATTGCCACTCTTAAAATAGTTTGACTACCCATAAACGTGGTGTTAACGAGTTTATACAAAAGATGGTATTTCCAGCAGCTTGCTGAGAGATTACTTACCTGGGCTGCAAATCAGTTCTCTCAAAAAAAGTTTGTTGGCAAGTAGGCTTCTACATTTGGTAAGGCTCACTCCTAGGTTAGGGTTTTAAAGTATGAAGACAAAGGCATCACTATATAAAGGAACTAGAGATGGGGACGAATCAGAAAAATGGTGATTCATTGTGATTCATGATTCATCAAAGTCAACAAATCACAAAACCAAATTTACATTTTTTCTGGTGAAGATAGGGTTTTCCCAACCCAGTTGCTAGCAGACGCTTTCCTAGACCCCCAAAGTTGTGAGTGTATTACTCAGGTGTCTGAAACCCAGTCTTCACCAAACCTAGAGTAATTAATTGTAGAGGAGTTGGGAAAAACTTATCTGCAAGTTTGGTGACTCTAGGTGCCTAGGGGTGCACTTTCTTGGGTGGGTCTCTTTGGGGGTGCAGAGTTTAGACTTTCAATCCCCAATCGTAACCAGGGGATTGTAGAAGGAGACAGAGGAAACGTCCCTGATAATTTGGGGGAACATTTACTGCATTTTAAAGAGATCAACAAATTCACAGATTCATAGATCACAGAAAATTTGTTGAATCATTGATTTGTCAGCCCTGATGAATCACAAATCATGACGAATCACCATTTTAAAAATTCATCCCCATCTTTAGTCCTTATTCAGAAGCAGTAAAGACTAGAGCTCAAGGATGATTAATCCCAAGTCTTTTTGTGTAATGTGTGCCTGTGGTGCTTTATAGTCAAAATCATCAAGTAAGGACAAATTATACCAGGCTCAGTCACTCTAATTAGTTTCGGTATATCTTCTTCTTTGCTATGCCAGCCTGATGGTCATGTGTTTCCTATCCATAAGCCATCCTAGTGTTTTGGTTTGCAAGAAGAACAAGGAAAAGGAAGCAGTTTCACCTTTCAAGAGAGCCTTTGTGCTTATGCCAGCAAACAGCGTACATGAGGTATTGAGTTGTAAAGATAATGGAACCCAACAGGAGGTTCTGCGAGTTTTGTGAAGTCATTGAGTGACTATGAGCCTACAGACCTTTTGACAACTGCAAAATGGAATACATTTCCAGATGAGCAGCCATTCCTGCATAAACATCAACCGAAACATGTTGTGGTACCAAGACATTGCCTCTCATGATCCAGATGCATCATGCATGCGGCAAAAGTGGTGCTTGGTTCAAAATTAATTAGTTATGGTAAGTAGGTATTCCAACACATAGTGTTCCGCCTACTGAGAACTCATGCTTTGAAAGGTGGAGGAGAGTTTGCTCCAAAATTTCAGAGTGAACCCTCCTGCCCCAAGACCAGCAGTTGCCTCCCATTGCTTTCACAGGACTGTATAAGCTGGGTTGACATTCAGGCATGAATTTGCTATGGCAACTTGGGGACAAGGTAATATCTCATGGTTTATAACCCTTGGAAAGAAAATCATCACAATCATGTTTGCCTGAACACTCTCAACCTTTAATTGCCTCTGCACTTCTTTCTTCTCTTCTGCTGACCAGGATCCACAGGAACTGCAGGAAAACAGCCAAACTCCCCCCCACCCCGCTGCCTTTATCACAATCTTCCTCTATGCCTCTGGATTTCTTTTGGAAGAACAGATAAAAATCTTACTTCTTTTTCCCTTAAAGAATAGTTCATGTATGCTTGAATACTATTGACTTCATGGTTCTATAATTAGCATTATTATTTAGCGTTGTATTTCATAAAGACTGCTCTGGGTGATGAACAAATGATGCAGAGGGTTCCATCGTGATTTGCAGAAAGCCCTCTTGGACTCCCTTCCTGTGAACATTTACCTGAAATGTCCCCAAAAATCTCACATGGTCTCACTTCTGAATTGATCTAAGCAGAGTGTATTATTAGCCACTGTGATTTTTTTATATAAAAAAGGTTTAATAGCTAATGCAAAGTTTCAAAAGATTTATATGCCAGAGATTTTTATGCATAGTACACAGTAGGAATATGACCCAATGAAATGAGAAACAGAAGAGAAACATTATTAGCACTGGAAGGTAACTTTCAAGGTGACAGTGACATTTTTAAGCACAACCAACAAAACCTCCACGGAAGCCCTCACTAAACTAAGAATTACTTTTCAAGGTGCTCGGTACTTCTGTTTTTGTTATATATCAATATATGCTCTTTTTATGAGCAATAAATTTTGAGGCTCACAATGGCCTCAATTTTCTTTCTTCTATGAGTCACCCTAACTAAAAGGGTGTTCCTGTGTCCCTTTAATTGCTTGATGTCCATGAAACCAATAATAGAAATTAAAGGCTGTTTAATATTCTTGTGATCACATACATCTCACTTTTTGAAGCCTAATGAAATTCAGAAATCAATGCAATGCAAATGGTGTTTCTGTAAAGCCAAGAACTATCTATAGACAACTAGTGGGAAATGTAAAGGCACAAACCAATAATTCCCAGGATACACAACTTGTTCTGTGAGCAAGGATAAAGGATGACTCGTGTGTGTGTTTGTGTGTGTGTGTGTGTGTGTGTTGTGTCGCTACAGTTGTGACCGACTCTACGTGACTCCATGTCCATGGAGTTTTCTTGGCAGTACTGGAGTGGCTTGCCAGTTCCTACTCCAGGCGCCTACAGCGCCTGGTATTCCCTGGTGGTCTCCCATCCAAGTACTAACCAGGGCCAACCCTGCTTAGCTTCCGAAATCAAGCAAGATCGGATGTGCTTAGGGCATCTAGGCAGCTAAAGGATGACTAGATAGCTTCAAAACTTAAAAGTGTTCTGAGAAATGTGTTTGACACATTCTTTATACTTGCTGCTGTTTTTGATGTTAGTATAAATCAACACTCTGACCCATTCTGAAATAGTAATCTTCAAAATTGTTAAGAAATAATGCACAGTGTTCAAAACTAAATGCATAAGTTTGAAAGAACTGGGGGAAAAGTTAATGGAAGGTGCCCTGCCTTGTCCTTCTCTTGTAATTTTTGTTTGTGTTCTCATTTGTGTTCTGTAGAAGTATGATTCTCTTGAAGAATACCAGATGGGATGGTGGTGGACCAGGAATCAAACATGGGTTTGCAACCCAGTCATAAAATCATAGAATCATAGAGTTGGAAGAGACCTCTAGGACCATCCAGTCCAACGCCCTGCCATGCAGGAACCCCCATCACAGTACTCCAGACAGATGGCCACCCAGCCTCTTCTTAAAACCCCCAAAGAAGGAGACTCCACCACCCTCTGTGGCAGAAGATTCCACTGCCGGACAGCTCTAACCATCAGGAAGTTCTCCCTAATGTTCACATAGAATCTATTTTCCTATAGCTTGAAACCATTGTCCTGAGTCCTAGCCTCTGAAGCCATGGAAAACAAACTGGTTCCCTCTTCAATATGACATCCTTTCACATATTTAAACATGGCTACCATATCCCCTCTCAACCTTCTTTTTGTAAGGCTTAAAATTCCCAGCTCCCTAAGCCACTCCTTGTAAGACATTTATTCCAGACCTTCAACCATGGAATCTCACTTGCAGTGACTGGAACTGATAAAGCTATTCTTTAAAATATCTCACTTACCCCCAAAAGCCCTATTATTTGACAGCACAGAGGGCGGACATAGCAGGGAATGGAGGAAATGTCCTAGATGTTCTGACTGTAGCTAGCCAATTCTTTCCTGCCTTTCTTTCTGGGTTTTTCACACAGGCTTCCCCAAGTTCCTGAGGGGATCTGGGATGGCAATGTGTGGCATTCATGCAATCATATAACATGTTTCATGGGTGTTTTCCACTCATTTATCTTAGATCTAAACAACCACTTTTAGTCTACTGGGAAAAAGTGGGTTAACATGGCAGACGTTTCAGGTCAAGAAAAGGCACCAACATTTAGTTACTTAAGCATTATTTTTATATATTGTTACTGCTATAGGGAGAGGTGTTAGTAGGATGTGCCTTCCTACCCAGAATTTCACAATCATCTGCAACATAATGAAGGCAGCGGATGGCACACAAGGAGGGATGATGGTCACTGGGCTTGATGGATCTTGGTAAACTATCTGTCACATCTTCAACCTTCAGAAAAGGTTGGCCCCTAGACATCCTGCAGCCTTTGACATCTTCAGGAGGGAGTCACCTATCACCATTTCACATGTTAACTCACTTCCTTGCTCATGAGGTGGCAGATATAAGACTGGGCAGGGGCTAGCTTCTCCCCTAACCAAATCAGTAACTCTCTTCTTCTCAGAGCTTACCAGACATAGCCTCTCCTCCTAGTACCATATGCTTGGAGCATAGCGGAGCTGCAAGCAAAGAGCCAAAGACACGCAAACAAATTGCCAAAATAGCTCAGCCTACCAGCCTCAGGTCAGCAGCTACAGCATCCCCCTCTCTCTTGCCTCTCCCACCAATTCTCACACAAAGCACCCATTTTTACTTCTCCTCCTCACAAACCCATATGACCTCTGAGTACAACACAGACCTGGCAGCTGCTAAGCATATTCTCAAACACCTTTTATTAAGGAATGGACAATCATGGTCAATAAGAGGACTCGTGTAACAGGGTCTGTAGACCTTTAATACATACCTAATAAAATTTAATGGAGCACCTAAAATATTAGTTCTGCTGAAGTCACTGGTGCTTCATGAGATATTTGTGATATGATTCCCCCCTCTAAAGTTTTCCTCCCCTTAGGACATAAACTTACTAATTTTTGCCCTAAGGAAAAATCACAATACGCTATATGTTTACATAGGGGAGTTGGAACAGAATGCAGCAAAGGCAGGCCCTTTTTACATTCTCTTTCATATTTTTGAAGGTGTTATGTCAAAATTAGATACTAAAGGGAACCAGGAAGTATTTTCCATGACTTTTTTTTTGGTGCGATAACAAGAGTGCTTAAAATATAATTATCACATAGTGCAAGCAACTACTTTGCTGGGTGGAGCAGTGGGACTGATATAAAACTTGATAAAAACTAATGGGAAACCCAACGGATTTCTCTTACAACATAACAATGCACGATCTAGTATAGAGAAGCTCTAAAAGTATATAATCAAAATTGAACTTTTAAAGGCTGAAATAATGGGTTTCTTGTTCGGGGTGTCATGCAAGTCTTGTTGAATCAGCCTAATGAAGTTTTACAAATCAGTTTCACATTGGTTAAACCGTGGAAATAATTAATATTGAATCATTGCTGCTTTATGGTATGGTGTGTTTTGATATGCAAAGACTGCAGGTTTCCCACAATACAAATATTAGAAGGAAATGGCTCTTGGAAATTATAGTCATTTTCTCCTCATCAAATGTGCTTTCTGCCTAAAGAGTACATGCAATGTTTCATTCCGGTTGTAAAACACAACCACAGACTTAACTCAAGACTCTTGCTTTGATTTATTTTTCCTCCCCTCCAGTTTTCATTTTTAAAATATGGGATATTTGTTCCCAACTTTTCTGAAGGGAAGAGGGGGAAAGAGTGCTGGAGGGAATGACGGATTTAAATCCAGAAATTCACTGGTCTGTGGGATTAAGGGGGTCAACATAATCTTCCTGCAAATTACAGCATTTGCTTCAAAGACTTTTAAGGCTGCAATTCTATAAAACACATACCAGAGACTAACTACCACAGAACTTAATGGAGTTTGTAGTGTATTTAAAGTCTGAGGTTTTAAGACTCTAAATTCATATACTGTACTGTTACGTGTAAGATTGTACTTTTTAAACAATGGCTGAAACTATGAAAACATATTGGTGCAACTTCCTGATTTCCTCACTCCCTTAAAAAGAAAATGCAAAGCTAAGGGCAGAGAATAAGCAGGGTTCCGTTATGGGCATAGGGAAATTTCTCTCTTTCTCAACAGTGGGCTTGGTTGCAATGGCTTGTGGTTTAGAATGAGCACTTTTACCAGAAGCGCAACAGAAAGGTTTGTTTGAATCACCCCAACACTCTCCAGTCCAAAGACAAAAAGCAATTAGAGAAGAAAGCAGAGGCCTTGAAAAAAGCATGTGATAAGTCAGAGCAAGTCCACCCACCCACACCCATATACACAGGTCACCTAGTAACACTTCCCCTCTCTATAGCTTTATTCCATGTTTAAGATCATACTTTGTCTTTCTGAATTACCCTGTGTTCCTTTTGCAGAATTCTGTGTTGTTCCATTTTTGGCACTACCTAGGTGACAATCTAGCAAGTCCATATACGTTTACTCAGATGCAGTCACCACCGAGTTCAATGGGAATTGTTTCAAGGTCAGTGTGTATTTTAGTCTGTAGAGGTGTGTACACTGCTTATTTCTTGGGGGTCCCAGATCCCAGAATTCCCCAGGCCAACATCTGGGAATTTTCGCTCCCAAACCTACACCTCGGGAAACCTACAAGTTACTTGCCCGCAACATCCAAGGCTCCCAGAATTCTTGCAGAAACCTGGGAGTTGGCAGCCAAAAAGAGCAAACCCTATTTATTTGTCTCATTATAGAGATAAAATGGAGGCTGCCACCGAGAAACCAGAAGGAAATTAAGACTTTGAAGAGTAGCAATGAATGGACTAGAAAGGATTCTTTCACATTCTAAGGGATGTGCCACCAAGAACCAAAATTATCCCTACTATGGTATTCCTGAAAGCTTTGTATTGATGTGAAGACTAGACAGCGATGAAACCAGATGGGTTTGGGGAGACAATGCAGTGGAGATATGGTATTAAAAGAACTTTTTAGGCACTACAGACTACCAAAAGGAGAAATAAGTGAGTCCTAGTTCAAATAAAACCTCAATATTCTCTAGAAGTAAAAAAATACTGTATTGCACTGAGACTACTAGCCTTTGGGCATACCATGAGAAGCTAGGAGTCAGTGGAAAAGATGCCAATGGTGGAAAAAGTTGAAGTCAGCAGGAAAAGAGGAAGACCAAAATGGTGTGCATTGGTTCAGTCAAGGATGCTAAGACTTTGAGGTTGCAAGACTTGAACAGGGCTGTCGGGCCTTTTTAGGGATAATGAATTAAAAGGGCCGCTACTAATCAGAAGTGATTTGATGGCATGTAACAAGTGTGCATACAACTGCTGCCTAAAAAAAAAAATCACCTGATTTGTTGGACTCAGTTGACAGAGGCATGTATAGTAATATCACAGATTATACTTGGAAGTAAATTACTCTGAAGTATGAGGGTTTAGACTAGAAGATATCCAGAAGGGGTGGTGGTGGAAGGTGGAGTAATGTTATTCATGCTTAAAAGATATTTATCTCTCAACTGATATATTTATGTTTAAATATTATTTGTTTTATGTTAATATATTTTAATTGAATTTATTTGCATTTTATTATTGTTACTTTTTCTTTTATTCATTGTATTTTAGTCATATTGGTTTTGGATCTTGTAAACCACCCAGAGTGGCCTTTGGCCAGATGAGTGGTATAAAAATGAAATATTTATATAATCTCTCACCTGAGTAAGCTTTCTGTTCTTAATTATTAATGTTTTTTCTCCCACAAAGTGTTCTGTTTATATACCGCCAGATACCACTTCAAGTAGTCTCTGGGAAGTTTGCAATTTTTAATTACAGTGTGCAGGCTACACATTGCCCCCTTCCCCCAGCAAGCTGGGCACTCATTTTACTGACCTCTGAAGGATGGAAGGCTGAGTCAACCATCAGCCTGCTACCTGGGATTGAACCCCAGGTCGTGAGTACAGTTTTACCTGCAGTACAGGCAGTTAACCACAGCTCCACAAGGCTCTTGAGGCTCTGCGCCACAAGACGACTGAAATAGGTTTTCAAATGACTCCAATTGGTCTCGCTTTTATTAATGACACTCCCCTTTTCTGCTTTTCCCAACAAACATTATTCAGCAGACCACAACAATGTTCCTTTTTTGTTAAATAAAATAAGTGACATAGCAAAACATGAACAAGGGGTTAGAGGAATAACAAACGGTTTGTGTAACATAAAATCTGTACACCATAAAAATTCTGGAAATAGGGGAAATTTACTTAACAGAATTGTCTATGGGGTGAATCCATACAACATAAAAATGGTCACGATTAGGGATTACTCTGTTTTCAATGCATTCCTATGGGAAATTTGTATAAAGGAAAATTTGCTTAACATAATTTCATTTGGAACAAATTAATTCCTTTATACAAAGTACCACTGTATCTTGGTGTGGATTAACTCTCTGTATGGGCTACAAAACAGACTTACTGTAGCCTTACTCCTGTGGCACAAATGAGTGGGAATACTGTAAAAAGGGACAGGATGGATTACCCTAAATCAAAATGTGTGTGGACACCATAATTTGATTCAAGCCAAACAGCACCAAAATGATCCAAATATGCCTGTGTGAATGTGCTGTTACCAAGACAAACAACTGATCAAATACGTTTTACTGGCTAAAAAAAGAGTAGTAAATAATGTTTTTCTAACATCCACCTTGATCCAGGAGTAAGTTGACACCCAGTGCAGAAAACTGCACCCACAATCACTACTTCCTCTTCTTGACAATAACATCAGTTGCAATGCCCAGCAAAATTTAGCATGTCAAGTTGCTTGTATCGCTGCTACATCATCACAGAAAACAACACTTGTGTAATTTCTGCTTGTCATGCAAGCAAGGAAAGGGGAAGAAAATTTGTCAAACTCCTGAGTGTGGAAATTCCAAAAGTAGCACACATGCCCCAACCTAGTGGTTGTAATAATAATAATAATAATAATAATAATAATAATAATAATAATAATAATAATAATAATAATAATAATAATAATAATAAATAATAATACCATATTTTCCCATCTATAAGATGCTACTATGTACAAGACACCACCCACTTTTTGAATCCCAAATTAATAAAATGAACAAATCCAGGCTGTCTTTTCTGCAGGGAAAGCCTCGGCGGTTGAGCAGCCCATTAAGAAGTATCTTTTCACACTCCAATTTCAGCAAAAACAAAAACAAAACAAAAAAACACCCAAACAGGAAAGGCATTTTGGAAAGGCAGAGGGCAGTGAAAGAACCTGGAAAGGAAAGGAAAGGAGAAAGTGTAGTGTGTGTGTGTATAGGACAACCCAAACTGATTGCAGTGAATGAACTGATGGAAAGGAAGGGAAACAGCAAGGTCAGGCTGGCTTCTCCCCTACCCTGTGCCCTCCTCTCAGGAAAGGCTTACTTCTGTGTATATGACGCCCCTTAATTTTTAGTGTCATGATTTTGAAAAAAATAGTGTTATATATCCAGAAAATAATAATAATAATAATAATAATAATAATAATAATAATAATAATAATAATAATAATAATAATAATAATAATAATGCCACCACCATGTCCACACCTTTTTTTTGCTGGTTTTTAGGCAAAGAGTATTGAGCCGTGGTTTGCCATTCCTTTCTGAGGGTGCCTTGGGGCTATGGAGCTTCTTCCAGGCTTTGCAACCAGATATCTCTTTCACTGAGCTATGTAAGAACACATGCAAACTATTTGGGCTGGCTGGATTTATAATTGAGTACCACTGAAACTGAGTTAGATTAAAGTGCCTTTACAGAGAAGACAAGCAAGCCATAAATTCCATACAGCTAGTATATAAATTATGCTTTAAAGGACTCACTAGGCAGACAAACAGGGCAACCCTGGGCCTCTGTAGTCAAAAGTCATTCTTTATGAATTGAATGGGATTTCTGCCCCAATGAGTGTGAAAAGAAGTGCAGTCTCATGCATTCGTTGCATTAAAAGAGCTAACGTCACACCAATTCATGGCTGCTGTTTTACGTGCTGTGCATACTGGAGAATGTTGGCAAGTTTCAGGATACCAGCCGAAGGCTCAGGAAATTGCTTCTGGTTTCCCAGGTGGGGAAAGAATGCCTTATGGTAGGAGCTGGTGTCTGATTTTTGTCTTCGAGTTGCCTTCAAAATCTGTCTGCATGAGACATTTTGCACGTGCCACTCAAGGCCAAACTTATTTCTGTCTCCTCTTCTAAACAGATGGACAATGTGGACTGCTACCACAGTGCAGGAATGGGGTTTTATTCTCTCCTGCACTTCACTTCTACTATTTGCATTTGTAAAGAGGCATTTTACTGTGCAAATACCTGTTTTCTAGAAGGAAAACATCGCCCACAAAAAGGGAGCAGCAATGCACCTCTAAGCCTGGTCTGAACCATATCTCCCACTAATGAAGACCAAGCAACAGGATTTGGGTTCTTTTGTGCTGATAGCTGGATGGAATGAACTTCTGTACAAACAATTCATTCAACAGAAATTAATTAGGTTGGAAAGTTGCATATTGTTCCCAGAGACAGCCCCGTATTAAACATGAACGAGACCAGGAGGATGAATTCCAAAGAAGGCCACATTTTAAACTGCCTTTTTAACGGGCTCAAGGCACGACAATTAAGTCGACCAGAACGGTCAGGTCACCTTCTCTTTTCATTGAGCACCCATCCTTGCTTCCCTTTCTTTCGTACACACAAGAAGTGAAATATAAAGGTGCGTGCACAGTTTAGGGGACGTTTGCAAATGTCCTAATACCCCCCTCTTCTGCCATCGCCTCCTAGCTAAATCTAGTTTGCAAAAGCGTTGTGATCCATCCTCCTGTCTCTCCCCTCGATTTGTCTCCGGTGCCTTGTCTGGTTCAGAAGAAAACCTGTCTGAGCACCGATTCCCCAAATATGAGCGCAGCGTTACATTCCGAGCAACCGAAGGTTGCAATCCTATGCACCCCCACCGCGTGCGCGTATTAGCACACCCGCACACACCGCCCCACCACCACCACCGCCGAGGCATTTCATGGGCAACCGGAGCAACAGCCTTGCGCGTAAGAAGGCGACATCCAGGAGCACCTCCCCAAAGGCGGAAGTTGGGGCGAAGGGAACCCGGGGTCGTCTGGACGCAGCCACCTCAACACGCCCCCGATCTCCCCCCCCCCCCCACCCCCACTCTCGGGCCTTTGCTCTCCGCGCACGAGGCGACGGCCTCCTCGGCGGTGGTGTTTGCTGCTGGGGAAACCTGCCGCCTCCCGAGCCGTCCCTCCTTCTGGAGCCCCGAGGCGACCCCGAAGACGATCCGGCGGCGGCGTTGCTGCAACAGGGCTTCCTGCTGACGACGATCCGGAGACTTCCCGCCAAGTTGGACTCCGAAAGGGGCGAGCCAAACGAGCCTCCCCAAACGAACCGGAAGGTTCCCTCCCCCCCCCGCCGCGGAAGGGGACGAAGAGGCCACCGAGGGGTTGGGGGGGCCGAGGAGGAGGAGGAGGGCGCGCGCGAGAGAGCCCTGCTTTTGCAGGAGCTTCCCCGCCTCCCCAGCCCCGGCCCGGTTGGGAGGGAGGGAGGGAGGGCGACGGCACCGTGAACAACTTCCTCCTCGGCTCCCAGCGGCGACCTTTTCAACTCCTGCCCGCGTCGGCCCATTCCTGCCCCCCCCCCCCGCGCCCGCTCGCCCGCCCCTGGCAGCGTGGAGGAAGCGATGAATGGCCCGCGCCGGGAGGAGGCGGCGGCCGCCCCTGCTGCTCCTGCTCTTGCTGCTGCTGCTGGTGGTGGTGCTGCTGGTGCTGGTAGTGACTCGCTGCACTCCGCTGTCGCCGCGGCTCGGGCTCTGGCGCGGTCTGCCTTGCCTGCGCGCCGCGCTCCACCCCACCCAGCCGCGCGCTCGCCCTGAGCCTGCCGGCACGCCGACCACCTCCCGGCGGGGAAGGTAGAAAGCCCGGCCAGCCGCGCACCGACGACGACGAAGGAAGGCGAGCAGGCGGAGGCGGCTTTTCTCGCGCGGCGTCACTTGGTTTTTATTTTTTTGGGGGGGCGGACTGGAGGCGCCTTGGGCCATGACGGCGCGGTAGGGACCGGAGTGACGCCGACGTGCAACCGGGAGAGCGGGTTCCTGAGCCGCCGCCGCCTCCTCCTCCTCCCGCCATCTCTCGGCCCGCGAACACCATGAGGAGACCGGCGCAGCTTTTCTGCCTCGTCTTGCTGTGCCTCGGCAAGGTAAAGCCGGGGCGAGGGCAAGCGAGAGCGGTGTGTGTGTGTGGGGGGGGTAGGAAGCCAGCCAAGCCCTAGCGATCCTAAGCCAAGGGCTCCCTTACTAGTTCAACCCTCCCTCCACCGTGGGGGGGGCTCCTCATCCCCTACCTTCAAGGCGTTTGGGAAGTAGCCCCACCCCTTCCTTCCCCCGTGCAAACACATCCACTCTCTTTCCTAGAGCAGAAATCCTACCTGTCTCTGCACCTTGGCTTAAGGAGCTCAGAGAACAACCACGTTGCTCTTTTTCTTGAAAAAGAAAAACAAAAAAGGCGAACATGGCCTTTTCTGCGTCTGATCCGTGCCCTTAAACTCTTCATCGGCAGAAATGCTCTTTTGCACCCACGGACATTAATTCCGGTTTAGGATCCGCGCGTGTGTGACTGCAGTTAGTGAGAGAACAATAGGAGAAAACCGTAACTAGATGTTCTGTCTAGCATTCTAGCCCATGCCTTATTGACTGGAACTACTGAATGTAATGTGACTGGAGGCATCCGTCTGGTGTGCCTGGACCGAGGAGTAAATCCCGTTGAACCGAGTGGAACGTTAAATATTCATAAACTTGGACGGTCAGTGATGGAAATGATCTCTAAACATGTCTGGTTGGATTTAATAATTAGTTGGATTGCTAAAGGGATGTCCTTTGCCTTCCTCTTAGCTTGCTTTCAGCACTTATTTTCACCACTCTTCCTTCAGAGCATATCGGAGCACTTACTCCAAGTTTCCCTTAATGTTCTACTCAAAAAATTTCATGACTAAATGTTAAAGAGGAAAAAGAAAGATTCCACCCACACTTAGTAAATGTAACTTTGTGGAAGAAACAGTGGTTCCAGCCTGTGATTACAAAATAAGTGGATGGTGGTTTTGAGATCTTAGCACTGAATATACTAATGTAATAGTCTGGAAAACAGGTTTTTAAAAGGTAGTTTTAATTCGAGTGTGTGGGCATGACTACTGAAGTGGGCCTTCCTGTTTGGTCAGGATCAATTGGTCTGAAAGAGGATCATTTAAGTAATTATTTGCAGTATATGCTGCTCTCAGTTATTTTAAAAGCACTGTTTGTCCCATCAAAGCAATGGCAAACCTGATTGGGCCAAGATGGGTAAATGTAAGTACTGTACATGTGTCTTTCTCATTATGCACCTGTAAGGCACTTACACTTGAGGCATTTGCTGAGTGTGTAACAGACAGTGTTCTTACTGCAATTATGACAGGTAGGTTTTCTCTACTGTGGCTGGGTCCAAACTGAGCAGTATGCCAGTAAATTTGCTTGTCACGGGACCTACGGTAGTTGGTGGCATGGTAGATTGGATCTGTAGATTGACAACACGGGCACCGGCCCTCAGAGGAACAGGTTGGTATTTTGCTGCTGTGATTTCATTTTTCATTATTCCTGAAGATCACTGAATGTGCTGCTCACCAGCAAACACCCTCTTTTCCTCATTGCAGCAGTGGAAAGATGAACCATTGTACTGTATTGCTACTCTTTGTCTCTCACACACATACAGAGACACATCCCTCCTTCCTGTTTCTGGCAATTGAGGCACTTTTATAGGAGAAGGGGTCGTTGGGTCAGATTTTAGTGATTGAGTTTGGGCAGTATCTACCCGTTTGTATTCTTTAATTTGTATTTTGACCAGATTGTTGCTGTTTTTAGGAGTCTGATATGAGAAGTAGACTTTCCAAAAGCAGCATGGGGTGTGTCTTGGGTTGTGCTGCTGCAGATGTTGTGTTTTTGTGAATGTGATAGCAATTGCCCACTTCAAAATGCAAGAACCCAAAGTCCTATAGAACTCATTTTGTGACAGGGAATGATCATACAAGCTATAGAAGTCGTCTATGGTCAGAACAATAAATCTTTGTAATTTATTGGGTATTAGATTGTTCTCACTGTAACTTACTGAAATCCTGCTGTGCCAATTTATGCTGATGACATCATGAGTCTCAGCTATTTTTCTACAATAAAACGTTTCTGGTTTCTGTCCTGTGGGTCCTGAGGTTCCTCTGGAATTCTCTTCATCATCAGGAAGCCCTTAGGGGCTGCGGAAGAGGAATGGGAAGTGTTTAATTACAGTAAATCACCACCACCAGACTGATACTGCCAGTGGCAACGATTATTGGAGATTAAAAACTTCCCACCCTGTCACATGGCCTCTGACTGCATTCCCATTAAAAGTAGCTTCCTTGGAACCTTTGAAGGGAGATAAGCATTTTTTTTTATTTTACAGAAATCTACCAGGGTTGATTATATCATCATCATTTACATCCCATGGAGTAAAGTTGCACAGCAAGATTTCAGCCACTGCATAATAGTGTACTTATGAGAGTCTCTTCGGAGCATTTCTGTGTTGATTATCTTACTCACTTGGTATCAGTTTGAGGCCTGACCAATGTCAGGAATGAGCTGCAAACTAGGTGTCAGAGGATTCCTGTCGTTCTAAAATTGTGAACATATGGATCTATTTCTTAAAAGGTGTGTAAATAAAACTTAGAAAGGGCAAGCCACTTGTCTGTCACCACTTCAGTAGTGTATGAGACTTTGCCCTTTCTCGGAAGCAGTTGAGGAGTGTTCATCGCTGGGAAAAGTGAACAGTGTGTAACCTTTCCCCATGCTATCTGTACAAGTAGATGAAATTTCTACTGCATGGATCTTATTTATTATTTATTTATTTGTTACACTTATACCCCGCCCATCTTCCCAAAGGGAACTCTGGGTGGCTTACAATAAAAATAGAAATACAAAAAAGCAGATAACAAACAAGTTGAAACAAAAAAGAAGCAGGGAGCAAGATGGCAGGCCAAAAACAAAACAAAACAAAACAAAACCTAACTGAAACTGAAAAGGTCGCCAAACACCTCCCTTGAAGAGGTAAGTTTTAGAGCTTTTTTAAAGGCAGGCAGGGAATCAATCAGGCGCAGCTCACTAGGTAGATGGTTCCAGAGCGAAGGCCCCACCACAGAGAAGGCGTGGTCACGCGTACGCGCTTTCCGCGCCTCTCTGGGTGTGGCCACCCTTAGTCAGTGCGCCTGCGCCAATCTTGTGGGTCTGGTCCCAGTTGACCTTTGAGAGATACGCTCCGCCAGATACTCAGTTCCCAGGCCGTGGAGGGCTTTGAAAGTCAAAACCAGGACCTTGAACCTAATCCGGGGGACAACGGGAAGCCAGTGCAAGCGAGCGAGAACTGGGGTGATGCGCTCGAATCTCCGAGCACCCACCACCAGCCTGGCCGCTGCATTCTGCACCCGCTGTAACCTCTGGACCAGGGTCAAGGGCAACCCCATGTAGAGGGCATTGCAGTAGTCGATCCTCGAGATCACTAGGGCCTGCACTACTGTCCTCAGGGAGGACTCATCGAGGTACTGGCGGATCTGGGCGATCCTGCGGAGATGGATAAAAGCAGCCCTGGAAGCAGCCATCTTAAGGATTTAATAGTGTCTGTCGAAACAATGGCTTAAATGCTGTCTCCTGGTAAGCAGAAGTACTTTCCTTCTGCTCTCATCTGGTTTTTTTATGTCTGTTTCTTTGGTCTGGGTTGTGTGTGTGTGTGTGTGTGTGTGTGTGTGTGTGTGTGTGTGTGTGTGTGTGTGTGTGTGTGTGTGTGGTTGCCACTGGACTAGCTTGGCAAATCATGTTTACTTCATGCAGGCAGGAGACTGGTGCTCCTCCAGTCCAAGCTGAATATGGGAACGGTCAAGGGCCTTGAGATTTCGGCAGGTGCTTTACTTGTGGATTACCCTTGGTTGGAGCAGGGGAGCCAAGTCTTGCTTATCCATTCACTTGTGGCATAAGCTTTATTAGACTGTTGTGGCTGGTTCACAATTCTTGGCTTCAAAAAAACCTTTAGTTTGTATGTGAATCATAGAATCATAGAGTTGGAAGAGCCCTCAAGAGCCATCCAGTCCAACCCCATGCCATGCAGGAACCCCCATCACAGTAGAGTATTTCCGACAGGTGACCATCCAGCCTCTGCTTAAAAACCTCCAAAGAAGGAGACTCCACCCCCACCCCCGAGGCAGCATATTCCACTGCCGAACAGCTCTAACTGTCATGAAGTTCTTCCTGTGTGTGTGTGTGTGTGTGTGTGTGTGTGTGTGTGTGTGTGTGTGTGTGTGTCTGTGTGTCTGTGTGTGTGTGTGTGTCTGTGTCTGTGTCTCTGTGTTTGTGTCTGTGTCTCTGTGTGTGTCTCTGTGTTATTGTGCTTAGAATGACAAAGCCTGCAGGATCCATATATTCTGGGCTCCATCTAACCAAAAACCTCAGAGAATGGCCTTGAGTCAGTTGCTTTCTCGGCTTAAAACACTGTGGACGAGTGTTGGAAGGATACAGGTGGGTGAGGCAGTGCCTTGCAGTTGAGCTCCTAAGAGGAAGCAGGTGATAAAAATATTACATAGCTCTCTTAGTTTCTTGATGAACTTGCATTCCTTTCTGAGAAGCTGTTTACATTTGCTTTGCGACCAAGGTTTGAAGAAGACAGCCACAGTTCACCCTGCAATGTGATTAAGCAGTGCTGTTGCTAGTTAATAAGTTACAAATGCTCTCATTGCAGACAGCACTTAAACACTGCTTACTTCCCTGATCCCAGGAGAAGCATGTCACAGTGCTTGTATCTATTTTCCACCGAATAATGGGGAAGTAATAGCGAGAGATGGAAGGGCAATTTTAAAAAGGAGTGGAGAGGAGTAAAGGGGACGGAACACCCTCTTTATAAAGGAACTTCATATCATGATAGAGCAGAATTGGGAACTTCCCTGAAAGCTCCCTCCCTGCAAAGGGAACTGCAGTGCAATTGGCTTTGTTCTTCCTTTTTTGGACCGGGGAGGGGGGTGGAGAATAGGCAAAGTTGGTCAAAGGTACATCTGGACCTGCAGGACTAACAATTTCAGGCATTTTTGGCTCCTGTTTCCTGCCTCAAGTGGAATAATGAATAGTGACGACCAAAACTGGTACTCATCTTAATCAAGTTACTGGAGAAGCTGATCCACCAAGCATCATAGTGTATAAGATTCTGTACTTTTCTCTGCACAGAAAAAGGCAGAATGGCCCAAATGGAGCTTTACAGAGGTGCTTCAAGAAGGATCCCAGGCCATCTGGTTTAGGCCTGCCTGATACTACTTAAGTCCCAAGAGTAGACTTCTCCCTCATCCTTATTATAAAGTGTGGCTTAATTTCTTTTGTAAAAATGTACAAATCATGTATTTGTACTAAAGTGACAATTTTGGAACAAGATTAGCACAGTGTAAAATTGTGAAGAACAGTACGCTAAAATTGTGAAGAACAGTACGCTAAAAAGTAAGAGGAATGAAACTGTTCAATAAGGTGAAAGCACAGTATGTCAGAAATGAGTGGGCAAATAGAAAGGGCTTAGCTTGACATGGAGGAGGAATACATAAAACATCAGTGCCAGGTGCATCTCCCTTGGGAGATTTAGAAGATATAGCCTGTTAGTCTGCAAGCATATCAGGCAAAATCCAAAGAAAGGAAGAAATATCTGGCAGCTTGAAGACTATTATATTTTAACGTGAGCTTTAGTAGACAAGTCCATTTTGTCAGGGGGTATTCTATTTTTTTTATTTATTTTTTTATGTCAGGGGGTATTCTAAGGCCGGGGGCATGGTGGCTCAGTGGACTAAGGCTTTCGAAAACTGTTGGCTGCAAAGTCGGCAGCTCAGCGGTTCAAATCCCAGGTGGCACGCAGCAGAGCGAGCTCCCACTGATAACCCCAGCTCCTGCCAACCTAGCAGTTCAAAAGCGTGTAAATGCAACTAGATAAATAGATACCACCGTAAATAATTAATTAATATTGTTTTAAAGTGTATCTTCTATTGAGGGACTGTACCAGTACTTCTTTCTTAGCATGGTGTCAGATGGAGAAATAGTTTGCCTTGGGAACTCCTTGTGGCACCAAAAAGGGTCCAGCTTGGGCACAGAGCATGAGCTGTTTCTGAGCAAAGAAATAGCGTGGAGGAGAATGAGAACAAGCCCAGAGCCCAATCCTGCTCTGTGCCCAAGCCAGACCCTCTTTGGTGCAGTGGCAGGGCTAGTCTTTTGGGGCGGGTGGCAGGCTGCAGCAATTCCTGCACAGATGGCCGGGTAACTTCAAGAGAAATTACTTTTAGCAAAGTGAGGCTCAGTAGCATAATCAGATGCAATCCTTTCTTTTTGTCTCCTGGCCACACCCTTTCTTTCTCACAGTACTGTACTGTATACTACTTCTGATATAGCACCTGTTTTCATCTTTTTATCTGTGTTTGTTTGTTTATTTATTTATTTATTTATTTATTTATTTATTTATTTATTTATTTATTTGGCTTCTAGACTGCCCATCTGACTACTAGGCCATTCTGGGTGGTTTATAATAGCAATACATACATTTGCAACATGGATAAATAACCTCATAATACAATTAATAAATTAAAATGAAACGAAGATTCAAACAACTCCTGTTGAAACAACAAAGTACAAACACGTTAAAACAAGATAAAATGTAGTAATGCAAAAGGCAAGGAATATAAACTCATCAGTTCAGTTAGTAGCTATTCAGTATTAGGTGTTGGATAGTTGTGTAATCGCTGCATTTATGTCTGTGGGAAAGCGTGCCTGAACATCCAGGTTTTTAATAATTTTTATAGGTTCCCAGGGAGGGGGGCCAGGCGGATTTAAGTTGGAAGGTTGTTCCAGGCCTGGGGCTATTGCTGAGAAGGCCTGATTTAACTTTTATGTTTCTGGGGCCTCTTTAGGTGCTCCCACCCTCAGATACCCAGCCTGAGAAGAAGAGGTATGTAATGGGAAGTTCTCATTGGATGAAGATGGTCCATCAAGTAGTGAAGACCCTCTATTTAGAGCTTTGTATGTTATCCTCAACACTGTTACTTTGACATGAAAGTGAATTAGTAACCAGTGAAGGCCGGGCCAAGTGGGGGATATATGTTGATGTATATATTTTTAAAATTCAAATTTCATATCTTGAAGCTTACTTCATGAAGTGAAGGGACATGAACGTTTTGTTTTAAAGCTGGTGAAATGAACTGAGAAAATACCACAGATTCCTGCATATCAATATAAAGTATTTGTTTAGGCCTCAGGTAGTACAGGACTGAGAAATGTTTCAAATTCTTAAATACCAGCATAGTCAAGTCTTTCGTGGTCATCGGGAACTATTTTAATCCACGTTGATGATCACGGTATTATGTTTTATATCTAAAGATTGTTTTTTGTGTATGTTTATGCCATTGTCAATTTTGGCAATTTTGGCTCCCCAGTATCTTTTGACTCATAGCACTAGGAGCTGTCCTTTTGGAAACCTTAGTCATAATGTGAATACTGGCAGATAATTCAAGAGCTAATGCTCTATAGTGGCTGCAGAGGTGTGCTGCAAACCAGGATGCCATCATTCAAATAGCACATCTACTGGCTTCTACCTGAAAGATGATAACATGGGCATTTAGTTATTGCAAAGACTATTGGAAAAAATAGGACATCAGAGTAATCTGTCTGGGTGAATGATATTCTGGAGGTAATCTGCTTGTACCTCCTAGAAACAAATATCTATATAGCATCTTCACAATTAAGAGCCTGTTTTGCAACTGATTAAGCACCAGTTGCGAAACAGTTAAGCTTAAGGAGGAGGGAGTGTTAAACCTGAAAGTGCTACAAATGGAAGATGATCCTGTAATATTCCATGAGCGAAGTAGGGCAACCAGGCAGTAAAAGCCTCAGTAGTCTTTGGAAACCCGATTTTTTCCCAAAGGCACTGCACAGCTGTTCTGTTCTGTCTCTCAACGATGGCCCCATGTAGAATGCATTATAGTAGTCCAGTCATGATATCTTTTTCTTTCTTCTCTCAAGAGAAACCCAGGTTCTAAAACTTGTGCCATCACTCCAGAAGATACTGTACTGTTAAAGTGCAGAGAATGTTACTGGATTGTTCTTTGTTTATATCTCTCTTTTTAATGTTGTATTTTAAATGATAACCCTGGAGTGCTTTGGCAAATAATCTGTTAGTACAAATGCAGCAAGTAAAGCAGAATAAGGTGGCATACATTTGAATGTACCTTTCCAGTACAAGGAGGTGAACAACAATAAAGTGATAAAATAGAAAGGTGCAGTGAAGAACAAATAGATTTTGTTGAACAACATATTTTCTGAGGGCTTAATTCAAGGTTAAATGTGTTTCATCAGTCTTCAAACTAAGATAGCCTGGTCATCTTGCAGGAAACATTTTGGGGGGGAAAGGAAAACAAATACATTGGGAGAAGAAGCATTGCGGAGATCATTGGGACACTGATATGACCAAGGAGAGTGAGGAACTCTAGCTCCATGGGAAATGATGGCAGAAGGTCCTGTTTAAGTTTAATTCCTATCCTCTCCATATCGGGCTTGGAAGGGCATCTGTCTGAAGCTCTAGAAAACTGGTGCTAATCAGTTTAAACAAAGAACAAGATAGTCCAGTGATCCAACTCAGTATAAAGCATTTCCTATGTTGCTGTCTCATGATCAGAAATACAGCTGGATAATCATTTACAGGAAAGTAACAGTGAAGTTAATTTCAGTGAGTTTTTTTGTACGTGGTTGAGAGTTGAGTGAGGTGTTGTTGTAAAAAAGTTGACACACAGTGGGCAAATAATGAAAATGACTAGACGTGTTCTAGCTGTGATTTATAGGCCTGTAACTGTTTTCACCCTGCCTTCCTTGCTCTCCAGAAAGCTTATAAAACCAGAGACACATGGTAATTCTGTGAAGGACTTGAGTATCTGATGCAGTGTTTCCTAAGCTTTTTGTGAGTGGAAACCTTCTTTTATAATAGCCAAGTAGCCTGTGACTCCCCCCTCCCCCATTTGCATTAAAAGGCAGCTTGGGAGGGGACATCATCATCATCATCATCATCATCATCATCATCATCATCATCATCATCATCATCATCATAATTTATTGTCATTGTGTGTATATACACAGTATACACATACAACGAAATTCAGACACCCAGAGACCAGACACACACACACACACACACACACACACACACACACACACACACACACAAATCTCCAAACACTCTCACACACATTAAAAAAAACCCTTCAACACATATAAACACACATAAAAATCCCCGAACACTCCCCCCCTCTAAGAACACAAGCAACTACACAACAGGCTAGGTAATCCTGTCCAAGTGCTCACTGCTGGTGGTTCTTGAGTTCATTATTAAGTGCAATTATAGCTCTGGGATAAAAACTGCCAGAAGGCAACAGTTCAAAGAAATTGTGAGCAGGATGAGTAGAGTCCCTCAGAATGTTGTGTGACTTCCTAAAACAGCGAGATGTGAAGATGTCATCCAGGGTTGGTAGCTGGAGCCCTGTAACATTCTGGGCAATTTTAATTATTCTCTGTAGAGCTTTTTTGTCCGCTACAGAGCTGCTCCCATACCATGATAGCATGCCATAAGTTAGGACACTCTCAATGGTGCTGTGATAGTAAGACAGAAGTAGATGCTGAGATAAATTCATCTTCCTGAGCATTCTCAGGAAATACAGCTTCTTCTGTGCCTTCTTCACAACCATATTGGTGTTTGCAGTCCATGAGAGGTCCTCTGAGATGTAAGTGCCCAGATATTTAAAGCTACCAACCCTCTCTACCTCCTCACCTTTTATGTACAATGGTAAATGTACATCTTTCTTCCTCCTAAAATCAATTATAAGTTCTTTAGTTCTCAACACCCACGCTGGGAAACACTGGTCTAATGTCTAGTGCACTGGTTCCCAACTTTGCCTAATCCTGGTTTTCTTGGCCTGTCACTCCCAGAAGCCTTCACCATTAGCTATGTGGAATTAAAGGCTGACACTTCCAAGCTCTTAGCAAGAAAGAATGGCCTCCTCTGTCATCCTTGACACCAGGGGGATGGAAAGACTGTGAACAATTTTTAGTGTGTTCCTTGGTGATCTTAATGTGTGCAGCTTACTGCTGAGAATTTTCATGTCATGTAAATTCTCTTTCGGTTAGAGAAATGTGATACCCTACGTCAGTGTTGGCGAATCTATGGCACGGGTGCCAAAGGTGGCACTCGGAGCCCTTTCTGTGGGCACCCAACATCACTCCTTCACAGCCACCTGTATTCAGGTTAAATGGCTGTATTGGCACTTTGCGAAAAATTAGTGGGTCTTGAATTGCAGTTTGGGCACTCGGTCTCTAAAAGGTTCACCCTCACTGCCCTATGTATACAGGTGTGTTCATAACTTGCATAATGTAATTTGCTGGTTACAAAGTGGGGTCGAGTACTGTATTACTAATGACTGCCATTGATTCCAGGCTCCCTGCTGGAGACTGTGGTCATTGGTCAGCAACAAAATGGTTCCTTCTTACAAAAAGAGTGTCTTTTACATATGGAAATCTTGTGACTTTTTGCCTCCTCCAGATAAGAAAAAGATGTGTGTTCTTCTACTGCTATTTTGTTAAGTCTATTTACTTAAAAGCAATTGAACATTTATAATTGCTTGCCCCTCGCACACAGACAAACAAATAAGCAGACTGCAAACATGTAATAATAGTGTTTGTATTCAGAGCAATTATTAGCTTTTCAGTCCATGGTGTACAATAGGCATTTTCCTCTCAAGCTGCTTGGGTAATTTCCATTCAAGGGGGGAGACTCACCTATATTCGTATTGTTTTCTTGGCCCTTGTGAGCTGAATTTTGGTTCTTTCCCTGTTGCTTGTGGCAGTACCAATGGTGTACTGTTTAATTCTAGTTGATAGTGAATTTTCAGTACAGTGGTACATTGCATAAAGGAATTAATTCGTTCCAAAAGAAATTATGTTAAGCAAAGTTTCCTTTATACAAAGTTCCATAGGAATGCATTGAAAACAGAGTAATCCGTAATCGCAACCATTTTTATGTTGTACAGATTCGCCCCATAGACAATTCTGATAAGCAAATTTCCATTATGGGGAATTTTTTTATGTTGTACAGATTTTATGTTATACAAACCATTTGTTATATGAGGGTCCACTGTATTTTGAAATATCACAGAAAACAATTTCAGACAGTTATACAGGTATTGTTATTCCTCCATAAACTCAGAGGACTTATCTGAACTTCAGGTAGAAAAGTTAGACCAAGATGCAACAAGTTATTTCTATCATGAAACTGAAGAAATTTGAGAAGGGATGATCCTTCTCTTCATAATAGCTCTGCTGTTCTTGTGCACACATTTTCGCCCTCTGGATTGCTATAAAACTCTTAGGCGATGGTTTTTCTGTCAAGATATAAGGCAGCAGGGGCAGATGGGGAGAAATGTTTGTTGCAAACTTGCATTGGCGATTAGATGTCAATAAGACACGGGATGTAATGGAGCTGTAATTGGCCCAAATCTCATCTGGTAAGGCTCAGTAGGTGATGAGATTGAGAATCTGGTTTCATATGTATAACACTCCGCTTTCACTACCATATTTAATATGAATACAGTATATGCATTCTTGAAGGTGCAGCTGGAAATTACTGGTTTTGTATCATTTAGGAGTTTATTTTAAATAATGAGCATGGGCCATCAGATGATTTCTGACTTACGGCAACCTTTTTCAGGGTTTCCCAGGTAGAGACTACTCAGAAGTGGTTTCTCATTCCCTTCTTCTGGATGGTCAGACTTCAGGCTCGCAGGACCTGTTCCCCACACCAAGGGCCATCTAATCCAACACTTGGAGCCTAGCATTTGAAGATTCTGTGCTCATTAATCTGATTACTGAAGGAGGCGAAAAAAACCTCCTGGCTATGTCCTCCATTGTTGACTTTCTTCATTTTGGTGGTATAATTGGGGTGGAGAATTACTTTGTTATTGTCATTTTTGAGTCAGAGATGCTTGCAAGTCAACCATAGGTGACTCAGAAATCTCTTAGAACAGGCCTGCACAACACGTGACCTTTCGCCCGCGTCATTGTCAGAAGTCGCCCACCAGGTCCCTGCCAGCCTCCTGACAAGCCGCCTGTGGCGGCGTGTTGGGAGGGGAATCCCCTCCCCCCCACTCACCCACCCAGACGTTTGGTCCTTCTACCGCCGCCTCACCATACCACACCCCCTTGCTGGGCTCAGGAGCACCAGCGAAGTGGTGGTGGAGGAGGAGGGGTTGGCACTCAGCCGTGGGGCACCTCATTTGGGCTGAGAGCCTGCCTAGAGGGGTGCAAGGAAAGGGGCAGAAGGGTTGGGGTACCTCTGCTTTCTCTTGTGCAACCTATTCCCCTCTCTCCCAGTTTCCTCCCTCGGGTGGTGTGTTTATGGCTGAGAGGGCCCTTACAATGCTCCCAGACTTATTAAGGGCAGAGGCGAGGAAGCGAAATGAGGTACTTTGTGCCATTTTCACCAAGGGTCACGAAGGTTAGTTTTCTCCTGCTCCCCACCCCACCCTCACCAGATGGATAAGACTCAGAATCCCAGGCCACTAACTTTTACATGCCCTGATGGGTTTTCCTCTCCCCCTCCCATCTTGAGGTGAAATCTGTTCCAGGCAAAGGGGACTTCAGGAAGTACGTCTGTGTATGGCAGATGAGCTCCACGCATGTTCCGAGGTCCTGGGGTGTTCCTGAATTTAGATTGGCCATTGAGCCACCACTTGGAAGGGGTGATCTGTGCAACCATGCACGCACCTCCCTTGCACCCACCCGTGCTGGCTCAAGCGGGTGCAAGGGAAGCGTGTGCATGGTTAGCCTTCCCATAGGAATGCATTGAAATCCATTCCCTCCGGAACGGATTGATTGTCAGTGCATTCCTATGGGAAGCCACTGCTCTACTTATGCATTTTTCTACTTAATAGCATGTGCTCGGAACAGATTAAATTTGTAAGTAGAGGTTTTAGTGTAGTAGTCCTCAGGCACTTTGGGCCGGAAAAAGTAGACCTTGACCTGTTCAAAGTTGGACAGCCCTGTCTTAGAAGATATTTTCTTCCCATCCTTATTTTATAGGCTACGTTATAGGAAAAAGTTATGGCTAGGCTGGAAGGATTGCCTGTTATAATAGAGCTTCAGAAACAGGATATTGTAGCAGTCTGAGGTAACATACCTACAGGTTTACAAATTACTAGGGAATCAGCTTTGTATATACAAACTGGCCTTATTTGCCAACATTTAGCATAAGCTGAAGTGAAACTTAGCTATTGGGCCAAAAGAAGCATTTTTCTAGTTTCACTTTCAGTATTTCCTGAATGTTGCTATGAAAAGAACCTCCATCTGTTTCCTCGTTAGCTGTTCACCCATTCCCCCCCCCCCAGTTTTAATGTGTGACTCTATAGGCTTTGTCTGGGGGTGCCAGTTGACTGGAAAATTGGGTTGTTTAGGGCCACTGAATTTTCTGTCTGGGTGGGTGGGGGATGTTTTTGTTTTATGTTTTGAAGGAGAGGCTTATTATCACGTGTGTGCTTCTGTGCATGGATGGCACCAGCAGGAGAAAATCAAATTACTTCCCTGATAGCAATGCTGTACACCAGCGTTTTTCAACCACTGTTCCGCGGCACACTAGTGTGCCGCGAGATGTTGCCTGGTGTGCCGTGGGAAATAAATTTTATTTCCCCTCGAAGCGGATGTAAGGTGACGGAGGGTGTGAAGCCCCGGCCGGCTCGCTACGCTTCGTCCCGTTCATTCCGCAATAATGTCGCCCCACGCGGGTGGGCAGGCGAGCAGGAGGGCGACGAGGGAGCGCCGGCTGGGTCGTGCTGCCGTGGTGTGGAGGCTGCGGTAACGTGAGGAGAAGAGAAGGCGGCCTCTCGCCGTCCATTCTGCTCCCCCTGGCGCGCTCTCGGCTCTGCGCGGGTGAAGGGCTCATTTTCTTCCTTAGCCCGACGGTGTGTGTGTGGGGGGCTCTTTCTTGAGCTCCAGCCTGGGAGGCGAAGGCAGGCAGCGGTGGGAGCACCACCAACCCCCTTCCTCCTCCTCCTCCTCCTCCTCCTCCACCAGCAGCAGCAGCAGCCGCCGCACAACCTCCGGAGGAAAGCTCTCATCTTTCTCTCTCTCTGTCTCTCTGTGTGTGTGCGTGCGCACGCGTGCGTGTGCGGTGGGGTAAAGGGGAGCAAGACACAGGCTTGCTGGCCGGCTTCCATGTCATGCAGTGAAGGTGCCTCTCTCTCTCTCTCTCGTACACACACACACACACACACACACACACACAACCACACCAACACGCCCACCTCCTCTCCTTTCCTTTCCTCCTGGCTGGGACTGCTGGAGCGCGCGGAGAGAGAGAGAAAGAGAGAGAGAGCGACCGCCCCGCGCTGCATCACTTCCCAAACTGCTTCCCAGGCATGGAAGCGGCAGCGCGTCCGTGCCACGGAAGCGAGCACCAGGTGGTGGAGGAGGAGGAGGAGGAGGAAGAGCCCAAGGGGAAACGCTTGGGCCGCCCGTTGTCGGGCTCCACCCACCGCCCCCACCCCCCCACCACTCACACCCATCCATCCCAGCTCTTGGCGCGCCTTGACGCAGAACAAGACCCCGCCGTCGGGGCTGAACTGGAGAAGGCGGGCACGAGCCACCGGAGGGCAGCTGCCTCAGCCGCTGGAAGAGCCGGCGAGGAAGGAATCGGGAGAGAGGTACCAGTTCAATGCCCCCCCTTTTCCACTACCCCGGTGTTGGCGCCAGAAAGGGGGGGTTGCCTGCCTCGTGGTCCCGGAGAAAGGGCTCAAGGAGAGAGGGGAGGTTCGCTCAACTGGTGGACATGGTGTGTGTGTGTGTGTGTGTGTGTGTGTGTGTGTGTGTTGGGGGCGCAGTGGGAGCGTGCCTCGTGATTTTTTTTCATGAAACAAGTGTGCCTTTGCCCAAAAAAGGTTGAAAAACACTGCTGTACACAGTCTCTGTTCTGAATCTGCTCCCCTCTTGCTCATGAGGCGAAGGGACCTAATTCAGCTGCATTTCTCTCCTCATATCTGACACAAATAGAGGAGTGTGAGTGAGGAGATGGGCCAAGAAGGTAAAAGTTCCCCCTGCACATGCGTGCTAGTCATGTCCTACTCTAGGGGAGTAGGACATGTGCTCCGTTTCCAAGTCAAAGAGCCAGTGTTGTGCAAGTCTGTGGCCATGTCCCAGCATGGCTGCATGGAACACTGTTACCTTCCCGCTTTTAATGGCAGTACCTATTTATCTATTTTCATTTACATGTTTTCGAACTGCTAGGTTGGCAGGAGCTGGGGTTAACAGTGGGAGCTCACTCCGCTGTGTGGCACCCGGGATTCAAGGTGAGCTACCGACCTTGCAGCCGACAGGTTTCAGTACTCTAATCCACAGAGCTTTACTATTTATCCAAAAGCTTTACTATTTCAATGATGCACAACAACATGTTGTATAAACGCCCGCTTCTTTTAACTTTTGGGAGATCACTCCATTATAGGGGCTACTTGATGGCACACTTGTACCTAATTAGTTTGATGTGCAGTGTTTTGTGTCTCTTGCCTGCTCAGTTCTTACAGTCATGGGCTTATAGATGACCTAGCCCAGGAGCCAATACTCAGTACAGGAAGCAACTGTAGCATCCTTAAGACTTGCCTATCTCTCCTCTCCTTATTTATTTTCAATCAAGAAGTTGTTACCATTTTCTCAATCAAGCAGGTTCACTTTTGAACAAGTCTTGCCATAAGTGTGTTTCTCCTAATGTTTCACTGAACTTGAGCTCCCTTCATTTTCCACCCATGAGTTCTAGTCTTTTGGACCAGTGGATTCATCTGCTCCACCTTCTTGCTTTGGTCTTGCATTACACCAGGGATTAGACCTGGCCACCTGACCCTATCAGGCTCAATCTTAAAGCCTTCTCGGGGTGGACAAAGTATAGTAACATCTTTCTGCAGTGGACAACCCTAGCTTTGTCTCATGTGATCTTATTAATCTTTGGTATAAAGAAGTCATTTCATGAGTGTTTTTATGCCTCCAGACCCCCTAGTGCACAGAAACTTCTGCCATGGAAATTGAGTAATGGTGTGAGTCAGGATAGGGCAACAAACTTTCAAATGATTAGGGTTAAAAATAATAATAGTGGATTTGTGTCATTTTCTGTATTTAATAGTATGTTTCCCCCACCCCACTGCCATGTATTCTAAGCAAGGCATTTCTACATACTTTATGTATATTCTTCTGTGTTAGTACAGTATATCCAGATTTGTGAGAGGTAGCCGTGTTAGTCTGTGCAAAAATTCCAGGCAAAAATCAAAACAAAACAAAAGACAAAATATGCGGCACCTTAAAGACTAACTACAATGGTTAGTTTATAAGGTGCTGCGTGTTTTTGACTTTTGTTTTGTTTTGTTTTGATTTTTTCCTGGAATTATAGTTTACAGTATCTAGTAATACTGAATGGGAAAAGTGTCCCCAGTTCAGGCTGTAGTGTTACATGGCTAGAGTCTTTTTTTATTAGGACAAATTGGTATTTTTGTTAGACATTTCAGATTTCCCAGTTCAGGCTACTGTGCATAGTCTGAAAATATTTTAACATTTATTAGCTTTTTAAAATATATATATATAACTAATTTACTATTTGGTGTGACTTTATGTGAGTTTTTTTCTGTTTTGTTTTGCCTGTTTTTTTTTAGTAACATCTTTAAGCCATCTTTAATAATGTGTTTGTGATGCAGAGTGTATACTAGACATGATTTTAATTTCAGTGTTTTAAAAGTGCTGCTCCCTCTTGGTTTTTCTCCTGGTTCATAAAGATTGCACACCTTTAGTTGAGTCCTCTGGTGTTTTTAAAAGGTATTTTAAAAAGCATTGCATACGTAGTAGATACCATTATTACTGTTAGGTTACTTTTTTAAAATCTGTGGTAGAAGTACCATTTATTTCTATAAATGAAGAAATAGGATGTAAGAATAAAAAACTGCAGGAACACACAGAAGATTAGTGGTACTCATGCTCTTTCTACAGCAGCAGAATGAATCAGCAACTAGGATAAATAGGAGCATTTGTAGAATAATAAAACACCAGCCATTGTTGCTTGTCTTTCCTGTTCCAAAATAGTCAGTCTTCCCTATATTTTTCACTGAGTAAATTCGTTTTCTGATAATCTTACTACATACAAGTTTCTGTGGTAAAGAAAACTGCTGGCTCAGTAGGCATGTAGTGAGAAATCCTGTTACCCAACTAGTTGGTTACTTGTAGAAGTTGTGGAGAAAAATACAGTATTTACTATCCTTCAAAAAAATATGAAGCTCATCTATAAAAGACAGGGGATAAAAATCCTAATTGGATTTGACCTCACTTTGCTATAGATGCTGCAACATGGTGAGGTTTTGGGAAGTTTCTATGGTTGATAAAATGTTTCTGTAAAATGTATGACTTGGGAAGATGCAATGACTGTTGCTTTTTTACAAGAACTGTAAAAATAGTAGCACTAGGTAATTTTTTTCTTGGTCTCTCCCTGCTCAATCAGCCTATCTTGTTGCACATATGTTTATCTTTACAAAGGGAGAACACACGAGTTTTGTGCAGAAATTGAAGTTTTATGGAAATTATAGTTTGTGTGAAGTGTAAAAAGCCACTATAGAATGTAAAAAACAACAACAAAGAAATGAAAGCATCTGGTGCTTTTGGCTAGAGCCAAAATCTGTCAAGTGAGTTAGAGGACCCTTGAGGTGTTGTCTGTGGTATGGCAAGATAGCCAGCCATGGCTAGAAACTTGGGGCCAGCAAGATTTCTTCACAACCCTGATGCAAAGGAGATCTTGAAATACTAATAAGTGGATAGAATGGTTAATGAGTGACAATATACATATGTTTCTAATTTTACCATAGCTCTGAAACTCTTAAGTCTTGGCGCAGGCCACTTTTCTGAATTGAGAACATCCAACTTCTGAAACAAGGCCCAGTACACACACACACACACACACACACACACACACACACACACACACACACACACACACACACACACACACACACACACACACACACACACACACACAGAGAGAGAGAGAGAGAGAGAGAGAGAGAGAGAGAGAGAGAGTACTGTGGCAGGAATGTTGACCTATCCAGCAGATGTGTTTCAAGGATTACTGAGACAATGTATGGGGTGGGCTTTAAATATATTTTAAATATTGTACTTGGATTTTAGTTTTCTGCCAAATTTGTTTCCCAAAGAGGTTAAGAACAATTACATATCATCCCAAAGAGGTCCTCTAAAATGGAAAGTAAATGTGTGCATGTAAGAGCAAAGAGAAAAATAAAGGACTATTGTAAGAAATACTTAAAGGATCTTGAGTATTTATCTACATGACATTATTGTGTGCATGAACAAATGTTTACCAAAGTGAGCTTGGCCAGTTTCATCAATGCTTATTAATCTGCTTTCAGGAAGTTATACTTTGCCCCATTGTTTCTCAAGCCGTACAGTATATAATTTAACTGGTTCGTATTTACTTTCTGATTCAAAATATTCACATTATTTATCCTTTTCAAGGAAGACTGTTATGATTAAAAAGGAAGTAAGGAACACAGTTCCAATGTCCACTGTAAGGGACATTGCTGATAAGCAGCAATAACTTTGGATATGTCAACTGCATTCTAGTGAGTCTCACTTCTTGGTGGATGGTAGGGATTTATTTGAAACACAATTTATTTTAACACCCAGACTGGCAGATTTACTGCAGGAATTTTGGGCCTCCTCTGTTCTGCAGTGGCTTAAGGGAAGATACACTCATATCCTCTAAGTAACTTCCAGTGGAATTATCATGCAAGCATCCTGTATTTAGGATTACATCTCTGAAGGCCCATCTAGTGCAAAAGCCAAACTGGTGTCCTCCAGATGCTTTGTATTACAGTTCCTGCAATCTGGCTTTCATTAATTCAGGAGCTGAGTGATGATCCCTGGGGAATTGGTGGGAACTGCTTTACCCTTGGTGGCTGAAAGCAATAAAGAAGGCTCTCTGCCGATAGGGGAAGCAGAATCACAATAGGAGAAAGGAGTGAAAGGGGTAGAAAACCCAACTTGGGGAGAAGGCCTTTCCCCACATCTCAAAGTAGAGAGTGATGAAGGGGAAAAGGGAGAGTCAGACACCTTGAAGACAGAACCTAGTTCTTGAGGAGGTGACAGATAGGACTGAACCAGGACATCTCCTGAGCAAGACACAACATTTCACCTCTTAGTTAGCTTTTCAACATATTCCAAAGTGCAGACAAATCTGCCTTGTATAATATTTAGCAGTTCAACATAGTAAAAATCTAGAAAATTATAATTAGGAGAGCATAGCCAAAATTGGACATAAGAACGTAAGAAGAGCTCTGCTGGATCAGGCCAAGGGCCCATTTAATCCAGCTTTCTGAAATCTCACAGTGGCCCCAACACATGCCTCCGGAAGCACATGAGACAACCAGATACCTATCTCCTGATGCCGCTCCCCTGTGTCTGGCGCTTTGACATACACTTCTATTACGTCTGGAGGTAACATATATCCCCATCATGGCTTGTAACCTGCGATGGGCTTGTCCTCCAGAAATTGGTCCAATCTGCTTTTAAAGGCATCTAGACCAGATACTATCACCACATCCTGAGGCAAGGAGTTCCACAGACTGATATTGTATGAGAGGGAGAATAGCTTTCATCTATCCACTTTATTATCACGTGCATAATTTTGTACATCTCAATCATGTCCCCCATCAGGTGCCTTTTTTCTAGACTAAACAGCCCCAAATGCTGTAGCCTTTCCTCGTTAGGGAGGTGTCCTAGCCCAGTAATAATTTTAGTTGCTCTCTTCTGCACCTTTTCCAGTTCCACTATGTCTTTTGTTGAGTCATGGAGACAAGAACTAGACATTTTAGAAGTGTCTACTGCTATAATGTGATTTAGCATGGGACTTCCACAAAAACACAGACACCATCATGTGCATCAGTAAAACATGTATTTCTTTTTTTCTCCTTTTGAAAATGTTTTTATGTACGGTATTCATTTATTTATTTAAAATATTTTCATCCCACCTTTCTCCTTAAAAGGGACCCACAGCAGCTTCTGTAATTAAAATACAGTATTTATAGCTAACAACGAGTATCCAAATACAAGAAGGATCAAACAAATAAAAAGCCATAAACAACCCCCAAAAAACATTCCAAGACATAAGGCACAGCAATCCATATAAACCCCCCACTCAGGCAGACAGTCATTCAGGGGACGCTTTCCTGAAGAGGAAGGTCTTCATCTGGAAGGCTATACAAGATGGGACCAGGCTAGCTCATGCTGGAGGGAGTTCTAGAGCAGGGGAGTAGCAACAGAAAAGGCCCCCTGCAATGTACACGCTAACCACAGTTCTTCCAATTTGTGGTTCACATGTAAACACTTGCAAAACGATCTACTTCCATTAACCCCCCTTTTTTTTTTAGCATGACGTACCCAAGTTGTTACAAAGCGAACTGTGGCATAGGCAAAGATTTTCTCTTTTTGGTTTGTTTTTTTAAATAGTACATGTGCATACATTTACTTCTTCACTGAAGTGTGCACTGTTTCAAAGTTTCTGGAAAGACACACCTATCTGCTCAGCAAACCAGCCAGAGGTACAATTACAGCCACCCTTTGCAGCAAAGCTAGGCCAGTTTTGAAACTACTTTTTTCCCTTCAAGCATTTTGTGTCACATAGCTGTAACTGTTTCTCCGAGTTCTGGTTTCCTTCTAAAGTGAAGTGAAGTGTGAAACCATCAATGTGGTAGCATATAAAGATGTACATCCCCTGGCGCTGCATCTCTGAACATAACCTATTGCTTCTGCAGCAGTTAGAATATTGTGTTATCCTTTGCCAGTACCGTTGGACAGCTGATATTCAACAATCTTTTATTTATTTGCTTAGCAGATTTAATAAGCCATGGTTCAAGATAATAATTTTTTTCAAGCTGATGTATAGGATATAATAAAATGGTTATTTTATAATAAAAACAGTGCTATCTGTAGTAAATGTATTAAAACTTCCTTTGCTGTCCCAAAAGTCTATTTGCAAATACTTTTTCAAACTGGGGTATGACGTTTTCCCCAACTGACCTTATATTTATCAGTGATGACATCTTTACCTAATACCGGCAAACTGTTCAGAATTGGACCCCCTAAGTGAGCTTCTGCCTTATAGTTATGGGTGTCATTCCTGTATTTTTCCTTCATAGAACAGATAATCTCTTTGTGCTGTTTATGTGTATGATATTGCAAGCCAGGTATCTTTGGAAGAAAGGCATTTATTTCTGCAGAGGCTGCCACTCAGTATGTTGTGAACTGTCATGTCTGAAGACATCATGTTACTCAAATGAAACATTTGTCTGTGTCTAGCTGCTGCTTTTTAAAGTGGTGGGTTATGCTTCTGGAAAATATTGAGGCAAACCTATCATGGATTGCAAGTGGAACCTATCATGGATCTTCTAGTTTAATAATGACTCTTGCACATGGATTATTACTTAAAGAACCAGAGTTACCTAAGAGGTGACTGAAAAGAAAAGAAAGGGGGCAGAAATCAAGATGTTAAAATGGAGGCATGGTATCATGTATGACTTTCTGTAACTAGTGGAACAGGTTCTTGCTTGTCTCTTTCACTGAAATCACTCAGTCGTGTTCCTCTTACGCAAATACAGTCTCAAGGGTACAACATCTTTCTCTTGAGGAACCAGTCTGTCTCTTGTCTTTCTCTCTCCCTCTCTCACTCATGCATGCACAGAGGCCAAAATCTTGTAAAGTAAGTCATTTAGAGTAGGCCCATTTGAATCAATGGAACCTCTGGAGTAATTGGCTCATTAAAGCTCCATTGATTCAGTGGACTTACTCTCATTGATTTTCTGTGCCAAGGAAAAAGATTTTAGCCGCTGTGTCCATATATTGGCAGGATGCCACAGACAGAATGGATTCTCCTTCCTCCCCCCCCCCATCCAATTTTCTTGAAAGGATCAGAAGACCTTGTGGAGTCATTTTGGGAGGTGCTGGGGACAGGAGATAAGATGTCGCCTCTTATACCCATTTCAAGAGAGGCAGTGCTGTCAGTGCATAGTAGCAACGCAGTCTTGAGGCACCTTAAAGACTAATAGTTGTGAAGTTGTTAAACTTTTAGTTAGGAAGGCCCTCCTGTGTTTATGAAATAACATAACAAAGATGAAAAACTGGAGGGCTCATTTAGACAGAGTATTTGTTCAGCTATCACATCCATGATACCAGTACTGCATCCTGGTGTCCCCACAGACAAAGGCAGAAACTGGTGTCCACAGAGTTAAAGTAAGATAAAACCTCATGGGTTGGGAGCTTATTTCTCCATTGTGCGTCTTTGGGAGGTTCTGGGCCTCGATGATCCTTCAGAGGGTCCCTCCCAGCTCTGCAGTGATGATGATGATGATGATGATGATGATGATGATGATGATGATGATGATGATGATGATGATGATGATGATGACGACGACGACAATGCTTCCTTTTGGATGTGTTTCTGTAGGCTATTCTGTCACTCTCTCTGCCATACTACAGCTCCTGTTCAGTTTTCTTGGGATATTAGTTTTCTTTGCAATTTATTTATTTATTTATTTATTTATTTATTTATTTATTTATTTATTTATTTATCAACTTTTGTCCCGTACCATAAATGCTAAAAACTAAATTTTGCAGAAAACAATTAGAAAACATGAAAATTTGAGAATTTAAGAATGATGGGTCCAGTAAGAGAAAGAGGGCAGGGGAGAAGAATAAAGTAGGCAGAGAGAGAGAGAGAGAGAGAGAGAGAGAGAGAGAGAGAATGAGAGAGAGAGAGAATGAATAAGCAAAAGAGAGACCTTCAGCAGAAATTTTAGATACAAGGTGGCAGCAGTGCATCTCAGCACATCTGGCCATAAAATCCTCCTCATGTGTGGATTGTCAATGATGAATGATCTCTTCACATTTGCAACAAAAATACTAAATCTACTCAGAATGGTGGAGGGACAACACTATTTGCCCACAGCCACTAGGTCATATTTGTGTATATATGTTTGCTAAAATTCCGTGCTAGATCATGTTAGAAAGGTTGCCATAGGTAAAAATAAATTGGGATTTTCCTTCTAATAATAGCTTTATAGATACTTTAATATGTTCAATACATTGTGTGAATTTAACAGGATAATTAATTTCTTTGGAAATTAGTCGGCCATCAGCTCCTATTGTTGATGATTGGCATATACAGTAATCACTACTAACACATAGTTGTGAAATTAAGAAGTCAGAAAACCGTTGGGAGGTAGATCTTTTTGCTGAGAGCTGTAAGGATGAAACTCAAAGAATCTGAAATAGCTGCTTCGAGGCTGGTGCTGATCTGTGACTCATAATGTCTTTGCATAGTTCCAATAATAATAAAGCCTCAGGTTGTCAAGTGTGTTCTCTGTTCCCATAGCTTCCTTCATAACCAGTATGAAAAAGGCATATAGGTTTAATTTAGAAGGTTTTGTGTACAAGCAGGTGACTCATAATGCCAAAGCATGGTTTAATTAAATGCCACAGCATTGATGCATGAGATATGAAAATAAATAATCTATTTCCTGTTACAAGTGAAAATAACACCAGACCGGGAAGCTCCAAACTCGCCTCTGAGTTTAGGATTTTAAATACAGACACTTTTGAGAAGCTTAGATACATTATGCCATGAAGAATACACAAGCTGTTTGTTCCAGGAGGTGTGTATCTGTTTCTATGCCTGAGTGCTACATTAGCACTCGTCCCCTTTACAATATCAAAGTCATTTTGTTACTTTAGGGACATAAAATATGACTATAGACAATTTGACTTGGCATAAACTTATCACAAGTTGTATATTAAAACATTGTGTATCTAAACAATTATTACAAGCATAATTTACTTTTTAAATAATATTTATTTGTAATTGTAACAAGTGCAGTAATAATCTCCTGAACTGTTTACTAGTTTGTGTGGAACAAAAAAACCTCTACAAAACAATGTTTAAAAATCCAGAATTAACAATTATTCATATTTCCTCTCTGCAGTATTAAATAAAAATAAAATAAAAACTTCATTCTCAAAAAATAATTGAAGAAACCTTTTCCTTGTGACAAGAGCAGCACTTCCTAAAGGAAGAAATGCATCTTGTTCTTGCACTGGAGAGTTCAGTTTGTAACCTAGGACTTGCTTGTCCTCAGTGCACAGAAATTAGTATAATCCAATATTATGCATATATTTTTTAAGAAATGATTTGGAAAATATTGAAACACCCTGTCTTAAAATATTTTATTCATCATGTTAAAATAAAATGTTCCCTAATCATTTTTTATTTTTTCAATTTTTCTAATTTTTCGGTGGAAAAACAACAACAAGTCTTCAGGGGGAAAAAAACAGGGGAATTTTCTGAATTTTCCCAGGTTTTTTTTTCAGGCCTCCACATCTCTAGTATGGAGTGCTGTTGTCTCTATATGAGCAATGAACATTTAAAAACCATCACATAAATAGTATTTTCTAGAAAAAGAAAAAAGATGCTAAAACCTAACAGGACATGCAAAATACTGGATAGAGCTTCAGTAACCACTGCATTATGCTGTAGGTAAGGACAAATCTAATGGCTTCCCTGGTTAGAATCAAGCATTATATTGCAGATCCAGGTGAAATACTCTGTGTTTTTCCCTGGCCTCCCAATAAAATGCAGTTGTATTGAACATATATTTTAATACAAAACATATTATAAGTGAATTGTGATAAAGGCCACAGCTTGGCTTGGTTGCAGCAGACTCCTGTGGGACCACTTACTGCATAGTGGAATTCCCTGTGCTGTCTTTGACGGTTACTTCACGTCCATTCTCGTCCTGGGAGGAGGTTCGTTGCGTGTTGATGTCGGTCTCGGTCTCGTGGTCTTCCAGTTCTGTCCCTGTTCCTGTGTACGCACGGGCGTGATGGATGATACCGGCATGACTGTTACCGCATGTCCTCGTTCCATGATGAGATGTGAAATTCCATGCCTTTGTTCTCCATTTTTTTTCTGGCCCGACCTTCCGTTTTTCGATGTTTTGATTCTCCGAAGCCTTGCCTTCAATGCTTTACGGAGCTAAGTTTGAGGCATTCGTCTTTTAATCTCTCTGCACTGAGTTGCTGACTCCATAGGGAATGTACTGGCAAATGGCACTTCGCACTCCTGCCACTAGATGGAGAATGGCACGTTGGGTGATGAGCCTTACCTCACGGGGACTCATCTCGGAACAAGAAGCGTGACAAGCAGATTCCCAAGGCCAGGGAGGGGAATCTCTCATCCCACTTAAATCGCAGTTCAGGGTGCATGGTTGGGACGAACTCCCTTCATCCCGCAATGGACGTGCAGTTAGATTACTTCGTACCGGTCCCAAGCAGGACTGTGAACAGCGATGTGATGGACGTGAAGTATCAGCCTTTGGTGTCAGACCAGAGTTAGCAGTCATATTTCTCCCCTGCCTTTTGCCACAGTGAGCGCAAGTGGGATGCGGGAGGGAACCCCCTGTTAATTCCACTCTGAGATCAGAGGTAGGCAAGGCCACACTCTATGCTGAGGGTACCATGGGACTTTATACCACCCTCTGCACAGAGAAGTAGGTAGAAAAGGACAGCAAAGGGGTGGTGCGGCTTGGAGCATGTCCTCTGGCAATCACTTAATCCCAGGACCAATCCACTTCCTCATACCTGCTTCAGACAGATGTGCTTTAGATATTCCTGTAAGTCAGTTGATCAGTCAGTTATAGCAGCCCGCTGGCCTGGGAGCAGTTCAAGCGGAAGAAAAGGCAACATTGGGTGGATTATCAGCTGCCTGACCTGCTTCCTGTCCCTCCCTCTGCTGCAGCTTAAAGGAGTGGCCGTTGTTGGACCGTAGCAGAAGGAAAGAAAATGGCTTCAGAGCAGAGAGACCCCCCCCTCTCTCTTCCCCTCCACCGGGAATGGACCCTGCACAGTTTTTACACTCTGCAATGGGATGAATAGGCTAGTGTGCTGGTGAGCGCCCACAATTTGAGTGGAACATCCTGCCAGCATAGCAATGCAGGATTGTCTCACCTGCACAGGTGTTTCCATTGTGGAAATGGGATTTTGTGGGTGCTAAGCTTGCAACCTTGTGTTATCACTACGATAGGACTGTCTTTTCAGCAGAAGCTCAGTAGCCTACTGGCCCCGGTCTTTGTACTACATTTTAAAAAATCTAGTACAAGTAAGTGGAAGAATAAGTGTAGTGTATTTGATGAAGTGTTGTTGTAGGATTCAAGAGACCTGTGTTCAGATCCTCACTTGGCCATGGCCACTTGGGGTGGTGAAGGCAGCAGTGTTAATCACTATTTGGCAATATCTTGAAACTCCAACTCCATTACCATAAACCAGACAAAACTTGAGGACATGTAACATGAATAGGCAAAAATCAAGCCTGGTTTGTAGTGAGCATAGTGAAAATGTTTCTGCATGAAATCAAGGCACAACTATCTGTTGATAAATTTTAAATAAGGACTTGAGATAGCTCAACAACATTTATTATTTATTTTAGTTTGTTTATTTAAAATATCTTTAGTAATAAGTTATGTGGTTAGTTCTTTCTCCCCCTCCCTTAAATGTTAACTATAGATGATGGACACATAATGGAGATAAGAGTGAGTTATATATCTTGAAAAATTAGTCAGTCTTTTGGTTTAAAAGTATCTCTCGATCAGTGGTTAATGAAAATGGAAATTAGTCCATGTCTAGTAGCCTGTTGAAAATATGGTGGCAACCAGATTGCTCAATGCCTGAAATATAGTACAGTTTCTGGTTGAGAGTTCAGTTGCTCACTGTGCCTTTTGTGAGTACAGCCTGCCTGTGTGGCCTTGGGCAAGCTGCACAGTCCTAGGGTATCCCAGAAGAGGAGAATGATAAACCACATACGTGTATTCTCTTCCTGGTGAGTGCTGAAAAGGGTTGCCATCAGTCAGAATCATAGAATCATAGAGTTGGAAGGGACCTCAAGGGCCATCCATTCCGACCCCCTGCCATGAAGGAACCCCCATCACAGGACTCCCGTCAGATGGCCATCCAGCCTTTCCTCAAAAACCTCCAAAGAAGGAGACTCCACCAGAATTGACTTGATGGCACATGGTTTTTATTAATAGTCTGTTGAAATTATGGTGGTGTTGACCATTTCTTGTTTTAGAAGGTGTGCAACTAGTCACAAGCTTGTACAGTACTTGTATGCACTAGTGCAGGGATGGCAAACTTTTTTGAGACCAAGTGCCCAAACTGCGACTGAAAACCCACTTATTTTTCGCTGAGTGCCAATATGGCAATTTAACCAGAATACAGTCGCACCCCAGGTTTAAAATACTTTGGGTTAAAAATGCATGGGGGAGAAGTGGCAGCGAAGTCCCCCCTTCTCACCCTCCCCGGACAGAGGATCATTATCCCGGCGGTGCAAGGGGGGGGGAGAAGTGGTGGTGAAGTCCCCTGTTCCCCCCTCCCCAGCCAGAGGATCATCGCCCCGGCGGCGCGCCAGGGAGAGAAGTGGCAGCAAAGTCCCCCCTTCTCCCCCTCCCTGGCTAGAGGATCGTCACCCTGGCGGCATGCGGGGGGAGAGAAGTGACAGCAGAGTCCCCCGTTCACCCCTGCCCAGCCAGAGGATAATCGCTGTGGTGCATCGGGAGGAGAAGAGGCAGCAGAGTCACCCGTCTTCCCCCTTCCCCGAGCGAAGGGGAGGAGGAAGGCTGCTTGGTCTTTTTGAATTTGGCACCATGCAAGCACCCTTGGTGGTGCTACACCAAATTCAAAAGGATCAAGCAGCCTTCCTTCTCCCCTTCGCTCGGGAAAGGGGAGAAGGAGGAAGGCTGTTTGACGTTTTTGAATTTGGCGAGGTGTGACTGCCGCTTGTTTCAGTGGCTCAAAGGCAGCTTGAAAGCTTGGTTTGCGCGCCCGATTGGGGGGGAGGAACTCCTTTTCAAACTCCATCCTCTTCTCCCCTCTTCCCCGCCTTACTCCTGGTCCCCTGCCTTGTCCTCTTCCCCTCCCTGCTTCTTCCCTACTTCTGTTCCTCTGCAAATTCCTCATGGCTGGAGGAGGAAGTGGGGGTCCAGGGGCCATGTCACGTGCCAGGCAAAAGATCTCTGAGTGCCACCTTTGGCACGCATGCCATAGGTTCGCCATCCCTGCACTAGTGAATGTGTCCAGAGTCTTCAAGTTGGCTCTCCCCTTGAGTGTTCTGTCGCTTTTGTCCCCCCCGCCTCAAATTCCCTCCTTTTTGACATGCTCACTTTTCCCCGGCCTGTATCCCAGTACAAGTTCATGATAAAATGTACCCCAGTCTTCATTTCCACTAGGCAGAAATGGAGCACTATATTTAAAAGGTAGGGGATCTAAGGCATGTTTAACAGAAGGCTCTGCCAAAGATCCACAAGAAGGTGTTTCTAAAATCTTATTATCAGTGGGGTGAATTAGGGCTTTAGGTAGGTCGATTTCAGTCTATAACCTGCCTAGCTGACACCATTTTAGAGATCTTTTAGGACAAATATATAAATTTCTGGGGATAGGGGTGGGCGAATTTCAGGGCTAATATTAGTTTACTGCCAGAGGGCAGGGATCTTGTGCTCCAAGTTTTTCCATCACACTTTGCAGAAAACTTGAGTAAATGCAGATCAGGCACTTCTGAATGCTGGTTATCCGTGGGCCCAGCTGGAGTTTTAAGAGCATCCATTTCAGAACATAACCTTACCAGCCCTTTAAGGTGAAACATCAGTAGTATCAGTGGAAAATTTCTTCTTTCTAGCTGTTAGTGTTTCAGAGATCTTTGGGGGGATACATTCAAAAATATTCAGAATATACTTTCTGTTTCCACCTAAATACACTAGCTTTTTTCTTTTTCTTTCTTCAACTCCCCCCCCCCACAAACTTTATTCCTTTCCATGTCACAATACAGTACATTTGGAACTCAGCCTGTGTGTTGTGTCGTTACAGTCATGACCGACTCTTCGTGACCCCATGTCCATGGAGTTTTCTTGGCAGGAATACTGGAGTGGCTTGCCAGTTCCTACTGCAGGCGCCTACAGCACCTGGTATTCCCTGGTGGTCTCCCATCCAAGTACCAACCAGGGCCAACCCTGCTTAGCTTCCGAAATCGGGCAAGATCAGATGTGCTTAGGGCATCTAGGCAGCTGGAACTCAGCCTATCCAGGTGTTTAAGTAGCATCCATGCCAAATATTGTGTTTCTGTCTCGTTGTTTTGAAGCTGTTTTCATGCAAAATGGTAAACGAACCATTTTGTTCGAGCTTGTGTTACGCTTTTGCCCAAACCAACAAGTGAGATAAATGCTATGTCCTTAGATCTAAAAAGAAGGTGCATCAGGGTAGCTAGAGGATTGAATTCCTGTTTGGAGCACCCAGGTTTACGTTCCCACGGATCCATCAAACTCACTGGATGAATTTGAGCTAGTCCCATTTTTAGCTGCTACCTCTCAGGGTTGTTGTGAGGAAAAAGTTGGAAGGAGCAGGAGGAGAACTGTGGAGACTGCTGTGAGTTCTTTGGAAGAAATGGTGGGTATAAGTGTAACTAATAACAACCATAAAGAGTAAGTAAGGAAAGCATGATGACATAGGAAAATCCTTATCTGCTCTGAAATAAATTATTTTCTTTTGGTTGTAAATGTATTCTTATTTTCATGCACACTATTATCATGAGGTGCCTGCTTTGGGACATTTTAAAGAACATTAAAAAACATGTCTTCCATCTTTTTTTAAGTCTATTTTTTCCTCTTATGATGCCAAAAGCCACATTTTCTGTTTGATGGCTTTGGTCCCTTCTGTTCCTCTGCAGGCCCAAGGTGCCTTCTGCCTGTTAAAACCCGACTAAACAAAGAGTTAAATCTCTTTTGGGAGGCAGGCTTTTGGCCATCCTGTCTCCAGTGAGCAGCCCCCATTCCTGCCAACAGGAACTAGCATGGAGTGACATTGTGGTGAAGTGTCAGACTGCTGACACATGGTCAGAGATGGAAACATTTCCTCACTGACTCATTGTGACACTGTAGATAGGGTGGAAGGATCTGGTCATCTCAGAAAGGAGAGGGCAGATCAACTTGGAGCTGTGCTGTAGATGCAATTAGTGAGAGAGCAAGCACGCTAGCGAACATCTGAAGAACACAGCTGGATCATAACAAAAGCTTATCTAGTCCACCATTCTGATCCCACAATGGCTAGTCCCATGCCTTTGGGAAGGCCACAAGCAGGGGATGAATGCAGGGACAGTGAGGCTTATTTGAAAGCACACTGTATATCATCTTTAAACATGTACCATGCGGGTAAAGCTCACTGTTGTTTGCTGAAAGCATGTGGATCCCTGGCGCATACAGAAGGAGGAACTTTAAACCTTTTCACTTACATTTCTTTATTATTAAAAGATTCAACTCTGTTCCCAGGATGTTGATTAAGAAAAAGAAAGGTGGGGATTTCTTTGAGCATGAGGGGGAGAAATAGTATTTTGAGGTCAAAAATGAGATTTAGGTCTTTTCCTTGTCTGCATGCTGATTCTGCTCTGGCCCAGGGCTGCACACAGTTATTTAAGAGGAGGTAAAGTGTGATGTTTGCCTGAATGCTGTGCTTTTATAGCATGCAATTCAATCTGAAGTAAACATGCATGGGGTTGTATTGTAAATCTAGGAGGGAACAAGTGTGAGCAAGTTCACAAAAAGCAAGAAAGCAAAAGTTTGTGGTATAGTTTTCTAGACAAATTTGCTAATTGTCAGACTATTTTTAAATGGAAATAAGGTTATGCTGTCTTCACTGTCCCTCTGCATTTGGCCTGATAGCAAGCTGGAAAGAAAGCACAAATGGTGGTGGTAGTACCTAGAAATCGTGTTTTTCTACAAATCTCTTAATGCAAGTAACAGTTGATCATGCTGCATGTCTTCGTGAAACTTGCATAAAAAGAAATATGCATATTAATCATTTCATATCCCGCCCTTTTCTATAGACCATATACAGGTAAAACTCAAAAAATTAGAATATTGTGCAAATGTTCGTTTATTTCACTAATTCAACTAAAAGGGTGAAACTAATATATGAGATAGACTCATTACATGCAAAGCGAGATATGTCAAGCCTTGCTTTGGTATAATTGTGATGATTCTGGCATACAGCTTATAAAAAAACCCAAATTCACAATATCAGACAATTAGAATATTACATGGCATCAATAACACAAGGATTGGAAATAGAACAATATTGGACCTCTGAAAAGTATAATCATGTATACGTACTCAGTACTTGGTTTGGGCCACTTTTGCATCGATCACTGCCTCAATGCATTCTGGCATGGATGCTGTCAGCCTGTGGCACTGCTGAGGTGTTATGGAAGACCAGGATGCCTCAATAGCGGCCTTCAGCTCTGCTGCATTGTTCAGTCTCATTTCCCTCATCTTTCTCTTGGCAATGCCCCATAGATTCCCTGTGGGGTTCAGGTCAGGTGAGTGTGCTGGCCAATCAAGAACAGTAATCCCATGGTCACTGAACCAGGTTTTGGTACTTTTGGCAGTGTGGGCAGGTGCCAAGTCCTGCTGGGAAATGAAGTCAGCATCCCCATAAAGCTCATCTGTGGAAGGAAGCATGAAGTGTTCCAAAATCTCCTGGTAGACAGATGTGTTAACCCTGGACTTAATGAAGCACAGTGGACCAACACCAGCAGATGACATGGTTCCCCAAATCAACTCAGACACTGGACTTCAAGCATCAACACACACTGGACATCAAGCCTTGTGCATTGTGTGCCTCTCCATTCTTCCTCCAGACTCTGGATCCTTGGTCCCAAATGAGATGCAAAAGTTGCTGTCATCAGAAAAGAGGACTTTGGACCACTGAGCAACAATGTTCAAGATGGCTTGACAAGAGGAATGCGATATTTGAAGCCCATGTCCAGGATCCATCTCTGTGTGGTGGCTCTTCATGCACTAACTCCACCCTCAGTCCACTCCTTGTGAAAGTCCCCAACCCTTTTGAATGGCCTTTTCCTGACAATCCTCTCCAGGCTGCGGTCATCCCTGCTGCTTGTGCACCTTTTTCTTCCACACTTCCTCCTTCCACATAACTTTCTATCAATGTGCTTTGATACAGCACTTTGGGAACATCCAACTTCTTTGCAATCTGTCCCTTTTGGAGCTTTCTCTCCTTATGGAGGGTGTCAGTGAGGGTTTTCTGCACAATTGTCAGGTCAGCAGTCTTTCCCATGATTGTGATTCCTACTGAACCAGTTTGAGAGACCATTTAAAGGCTCAGGAACCCTTTGCAAGTGTTATGGATTCATTAGCTGATTAGAGTGGGACACTCTGAGCCTAGAATACTGAACCATTTCACACTATTCTAATTTTCTGAGATTGTGAATTTGGGGTTTTCATATGCTGTATGCTATATAATTAATCATCACAATTATACCACGGTAAGGCTTGACATATTTCACTTTGCATGTAATGTGTTTATCTTATATATTAGTTTGACCTTTTGAGTTGACTTACTGAAATAAATGAACATTTGCACGATATTCTAATTTTTCGAGTTTCACCTGTATTTATTCAAAATAATTATATTGCTTTTCCTCTATACAAATAGTGAAATAGTTTACAATAGTGCCGTAAAACAATCCAATGGAAACATAGCAATACAAAATAAAGGAGAATTCAAAATAGTGCGTGGCTACAGGAAGCTCAAAATAAAAAAGGATGATTATTTGTATAAGCACCCCTCCCAGCTAGTTTAACATTGATTATTGCCAGGAAGAGATTGTTCCATTGTTATCTTGCAAAAAATGCTTATCTCTGTAACTCCACCAAATGGAAGATCCCTGAATTGCAGTTTGAACAGCTGGGCATTTTCTGAAGACTTTAGCAGATTGCAGATTTGGTATATAGAACAGATCTTGGTGATAGGTCTTCTACAGATGGCCAATGTGGTCACTAAGGGAGCTATGACCTGCAAAAGGAGCAAATGTAAGTTTTGTTATAGAATTAAAAAGAGGGGTTGAGCCGTGTGACCATAAAAACAAATGCTAAACCAAGGCTAGCTGTTAGCTTTATAGGTCACTAATAAAACAAAAAATACAACCTGAGCTTTCGAAGACAAGTCATCTTTATCAAAGCATTGTATCAAAAGTACATTCTTGGCAAAAGATGTAGTTTGCCAGGCATTGAGATTCTCCGTGGCCAGATGATATCAGCCAGGTGCTCTTCTGATGGGCCAGGAAGTAACGCTAGTGTTAAAACTGCATCAGTGTCCAGGATTGGGTTTCAAACGCCAGCTCTCCAAACAAAGGGACATAGGCCGTTGCCCACCCAACCTTTTCTCCATTTGGACTATGGTGAAAGAGCCAAATGGAGAGAAGGAAGGGGGGTGTTGGGTGGGTGTGGATTTGCTGGAAGAGATGATAATGCTGGGAAAAGATGAATGCAACCAAAAAGGAAGAAGGCCAAATATGAGATGGAGTGAGTCAATAAAGGAAGCGACAGCCTTGAGTCTGCAAAAACTGAGTGGGGTTGCTAAAAATACATTTGAAAAGTTACTCATCCATGGGGATGCTGTAGGCTGGAGGTGAGCTGAAGGCATGAAACAACAGCATGTGATGTTTATACCTGAAACCTGTCTCATCAGCAGACCAATGCCAGTGCAGAGTTTTGAGTGCAGGTGTACTTGTGTACAGTATGGCCAGGAAGTTCACTGCTTCGTTCTGCCCTAACTACAACTTTCAAAGGAGCTCTTAAGGGGAAACAAGCATACACAGCACATGACAGAAATCCAGTTTGGAAATCACCATTGTGAGAGTCACATTGTGAGTGGCCACTCAGGCTATCTGTGTTCATGAGCAGGCACAGGTAGATGAGCCTACCCCCAAAAAGTGGGCTTCTTCTGGGAGCAGTGGGTCCAGCTTTTCTTTCTGTTATTTCTTTAAGAAAACAGCCCCATTCATAGCAGAGACACATCTTATATTTGATTTGATATTGTAGAAATTAGTCCATTTGCCCAGTGGCCTTTGGCAGCCTCATTCATTGTCTGGAAGGTGTTTGTTTTGGTATCTTATGTGGAAGAGCAAAGCACATTTTACTTTATAACATTTTAGTATTTTTGTTGGGGCATACTGTTTCTCAGAGGTATTATGGGGCTGAAGGGCTAACTCTTGCTAGCTGTGCTTTGCCATTAGGAGAAACAGGACAGCCATGGTTCAGCATTGAATTTAATGTCAGTGATCATGAGACAAATATCTGACTTTGCCTGTAGTGCTTTGGTACACCCATTTAGGGTGTCTGTGAGAACACAGATTTGGTAACAGCAAAAACAGACCAGGGTTGGGTGACTTGTGTCCCTCTTAGTCTTGTTGGATTGTACCTTCTGTTATTCCTCACCAGTATACTTGGAATCAGGGTGAAGAGAGTTGCAGTCTAATAACATAGCACATTCTTTGCTTGCCTCTGATAATGACCAGTATGCCCCCCCTCAAGCCTCAGGTACACAGGGCAAGCTGTGTGACCTCTTTCCTAAACAATGACTTGTCCCTATGCCTTCCTTCCTATTTCTAGCTTGTCTTTGGATCATTTGTTTTCTTCCCTCTCTCCCTACTTGCGCTGATGGAAACAGAAAGTTCCCATAACTCTGGAAGAGTCCAAGGCTTAACCATTGAGTCCATGTTTTAATTGGCTTCTCTTTCTGGTAGCGTTGTGTCATATTGAAAGGGATGTTACATTTTTTTCAAAAGTCTTATGTTTTGTATGGTGATGTATTGTTCCTTCTTAATTTCTGTCAATATTTACCATTGTAGGTAACAAAACACTGACAGATCAGGAATAGGCAAGCACCAGAGGATGGGAGCCACGTTTTATGCTTCAGGGGAACTTGTCAATTAGTCTGTCTCTTGCTAACGAGAACAACTGTGGCAAGAGGTGAGGAAAGTGACTGCTGGGACTTGCTTTAGAACTGTGCAGCACATGAAATGAATGCCAACATATTATATACCAGTGTTGATGAATCTATGGCACGGGTGCCAAAGGTGGCACTCAGAGCCCTTTCTGTGGGCACCTGACATCGCCCCCTTCAAAGCCACCTGTAGGCAGCTTAAATTGATGCATTGGCACTTTGCGAACAATTAGTGGGTTTTGAATCGCAGTTTGGGCACTCGGTCTCTAAAAGGTTCGCCATCACTGTTATATACTGAGGCACCAGGATAGAACTGACGTATGCTGCCCATGGTAGTACACCATCCATGCCCTCAAATCTAGAGTTTAATTTGGAAGGAAATGGTTTGTGAGCAAACCCGGAAGCATAAGAAATGTTCTTTCAAACAACCAAGCTTTTTAACTCCGTGGCAAACATATATAAGAAACTTTAAATGCTCATGTGTATATTAAGCATGAGGGTTTGGGGAAAGAAAAATAAACATTTAATTTACTGTTTAGTTTACTATAATACTTGAATTTACAGGAAGGAGAGAGATCTTTTTTCCAGAATTGTTCCCATGTCCAAAAGTGGAAGAATCCGGGGTGGGGGCTAAAATATTTGAGGTTTGAACATGTAGTTATAGCTTCAAGGAAATGTTTTAGAAAGTCAGGGGTTTGCATATTGTACATCCCATTTGGGAGTTGGCATAGCCAAGGTGAATGTAAGAACATGGTATTTCCACACTGACTCAGCTCTGCAATCTCATGTCAGTGTACTCTATGTCTCACAACATGTACTGTGGAAGATTTTATGTTTGCTGCCCCAAACATTCTTGATGTATTGATCTGAGCTTGACAATTTTAGTTTTGCAAACCAGTTTATATGCATTCATATACAGGCTATTGCCTGATTTTCTTTTGCATTCTATTAACTATATTGTGGTGCTTTTGATATCAACAAAGAAAGATAGATCCCATGCTCCTGTCTTTTGATTCAAAATGTACAATTCCCTGTTACTTTACAAAACCTTGATTAAAGACCGAAGGTGCTCTGAAAACAAAACTTCAACAAAACATATTTACCATATGTTGCACCTGACCATAAGACACACCTAGTTGTTAGAGGAGGAAAAGAAGGAAAAATGTTTAGCCTAAGGTTTCATGGCAGGGGAAATCCTGGCTGCAAAAGGTGAGGGCAGAGGCTCCGTGGAGGAGACTTCCTTGCAAACAAGGTGATTTTTGACTGGGAAATCCAAGCTGCAAAATAGGAGGGTTGCAAATGAGGTGATTGGGACTGGGGAATCCAGGCTGCAAAAGGGGAAGCTTGCAAATGAGGTGATTGGGACTGGGTACTCTAAGCTGCAAAAGGGGGGGGGGCTTGCAATCAAGGTGATTGGAACTGTGCAATCCAAGCTGCAAAATGGGATGCTTCCAAATGAGGTGATAGGGACTGGGGAATACCAGGCTGCAAAGGGGGATGGCAGAGGCTCTGTGGAGGAGACCTCTTTGCAAACGAGGTGATTTTTGACTGGGAAATCTTGGCTGCAAAAGGGGAGGGGTGGGGAGAGGTTCCCTGGAGGAAGCCTCTTTGCAAAGGAGGTGATTGGAATGGCGGAATTCCAGCTACATCAGGGGATGGGAGAGGCTCTCTAAATGAAAAATCTGTGATATATATATATATAGCGGGGACTACTGTATTCACTCTATAAGATGCACAGACATTTCCCTTTATTTTTAAGGAGGGAAAGTGTGTCTTATAGAGCGAAAAATATGGCAGTTGTTTGTGGTATACACAACGATGTGTGCTACTAATATTTGCATGTGTCATAATTTTGATAGTCATGACTATCCTGACACATGCATGCAAAGGTGGAGGGGGAAATTATTTGCATGGGTCTGTCTAGAAATGCAGGAAAAGCTACCTAATGTTATGTCAGAGAGGACCGCTTATATCTGAATTAGAAATCATTTCTCACACTCATGCTATATACCGTTTCCACTGAGTCCTAGCTTAAATGGAATTTTTGTTGACACATGAATACCTTTGTTGGTATATGTGCACACATATACTTATCTGTGTATGCTATTAATACATGTTGTGGTTTGCAGAACCAAAATATCTCAGTTGTAAATTAGTTAATGGGTAGATTGGATTGTACCACTAAGGCTGCTTCTGTAAACAAATATTGTTTCTAAGCAGCATATGAGTTGTCAAGGCTGACACCTGTTGACCAGGCCCAAGCACCTGTAGTGTTAAGTCAGTCCGGTTGATAGAGAACATTGCTAAACCATCGGGTTAGTTACCCTGAACTAACTCTTACTGCAAAACTGGCTCACTGCAAAATAACATTATGGTCCCCAAATCTTAGAAACAAGCTTTTGCCTCTTAAGAGTGTGGCTATTGGAGCAATAAAATGCATATTTTATATCTTTCCATCTTTCCCTTCTTCTCTGCCTCCTGCAGTTCCTTTTTTTTTTTTTTTTGCAGAGGGCCCACATGGTGTCTTTCATTTTTAACACAACACATCTACAGTACTGTATAAGCTTTTGGATTGCTTCAGAGGCTGTGCAAATAACTCTAAATAGTTCTCCTTTGTAGAGCATCTATGACAAACTGGAGCATCCAAATGAAAAGTGCTTCTACAGGACAGATTGTATCTGCCTTTTTTTAAAAAATGGATGCAATTGGGTGTACTTATTGCAAATTGAACGATATATCCAAAATGTGAGACCTAGCCTTGGGCCAGCCAACATGTCCCCAGGGGTGGGGGTTATAAGGTGCTACAGAAACAAGCTAAAGAAACAGCTAAAACAACTTTTGGTCAGCAGAAGGACTCACAGAGTACTGACATTTTGCAGGACACATTAGAACAAATCGGGATTAGGAGCTGCAGTGAAAAGAGATGGGGAAGTAGAGACACTGTTCTCATAGAAACCAGTGGTAAGCCATGACTTCTGATGGAACATCATAGGATTCTCAATTTCTACAGAATCCACCAGCTTGCCAGGCTCCTCCTTGTGTGCGGTGTATCTTGTGTTTTCATAACGGACACGATCGGGACTTAAACGTTTCTGGTTTCTAAAGCATCTGTATTCATATTCTAGAAAAGACAAGTCTGAGTGACCAACACACACACACACACACACACACACACACACACACACACACACACACACACACACACACACACACACACACACACACACACACACACACACACACTTAAAATTACCAATATAGAATACCTGTAAAAAAGAATTCAATTCTTTTACACTCAGTATCGAACAGATCAAAGTAAAGATTCTGGAAGTGACTGTTTAAAGATCAAGTTTGGGTTTGTTCTAAGAGGATTTGAGCAGGTTTGTTTTTACTTCTATAAAAACAAAGTTGATGAAGCTTGCGAAAACTTATTTCTACTGTGTTGTGGAAAGAGAGAAAGAAAGAAAGAAAGAAAGAGAGAAAGAAAAACTTGAAATTTTATTTAATAACTTACAAGTCCACTGTTTTATGGATGCCTATAGGGTCTCTGAGTCAAACCCCATTTCTGACACTAATCTTAATGAACAACAGATGTCAGATAACAAGGTAGGATGTGAATAAGAACGTTTGTGTTATCATCACAGTCTCTCTTTTTCTCCCCACCAGCTCCCCTGCTCACCATTTCCCCAGGCATTCAAGAATTTTATGGAGACTGTGACTGTTTGAAAAAATAATTAATGGTTGCTTGACAAAATTGTTGAGTGGTGGAATATACAAGATAATGTACAAGATAATGGAAATCTTGTTAATAAAAAGAAACCACTCTTATTCTTTAAGAAAAGGAAGAATAAGTATATTACTTTACTATTCACTATTACTGGTTGTAACAACAACAACAACAACAACAACAACAACAACAACAACAACAACAAGGATTTGCTCGCATAATTCGCCGATACATCACGTAGTCCTAAACGCTTAGGAAGCATTCAACTAGTGATTTGTAATACAAAATCCGGTGTAGTTATCTTGTCTGCTGTGTGGTGGTGGTGGTGGTGATGATGATGATGATGATGATGATGATAAAGTTCATCAAACTGTCAAAAAAGAAATATGAGGAATATTTCACTATCTCCATCATTGTGAAAATGGTGTGCTTAAGTCAATAGTTACTGAAGGCATAAAGGAATATCCAGAAACTAAGCAAGAATTTAAAAGTCAACAAATGCAAAGCCAAATAGAGAACTAGCATAGTAAAGCACTGCATGGTCATTTTATAAGAGACACCAATGATAAGATCAACCAAGAACAAACATGGCTTTGGTTAAGAAAAGCAACATTGAAGAAAGAAGCTGGACTAAATATGGCAGCTCAAGATCAAGCTTTAAGAACAAATGCCATAAAGGAGAAAATTGATAATTCATCGAAAGATAGTAATTGTCAATTGTGCAAAAAAAAAAAATGAAACTATAGATCACATCATCAGCTGTTACCCAATCATCAATCAGACTGATTGTTTAGCCCGTCATAATAAAGTAGCAGCAATGTTCCACTGGAACATATGTAAACATTTCAACCTACCATCAGCCAGAAAAGGTTACCGAAAATGTGCTCTGGTGCTCTGGGATTTCAGAATCCAGTGTGTCAGACACCTTGTTCACAATACTCCAGACATCACGATAGTATACAAGCAAGAAAACAAAGTTCAAATTATCAATGTGGCAATACCAGGAGACACAAGAGTCAGCAGCGAAGAGTTAGAAAAGATAACCAAATATCAGGACTTAGAAATAGAAATCCAAAAGCTATGGAATAACAAAGCAAGAACAATACCAATAATAATAGGTGCCTTTGTTGGAATCCCCAAAGACCCGGATCAACATCTGAAAACCCTTGCCATTGTCAAGATCAACATTGGTCAACTACAAATGGTGAAATTAATTAGGAACAGAATATATTCTACAAAGATATCGCCAGTCATCCTAGGCCAGTGATGGCGAACCTATGACATGGGTGCCAAAGGTGGCACTCGGAGCCCTTTCTGTAGGCACCGGACATTGCACCTTCATAGCCTCCTGTATACAGGTTAAATTACTGTATTGGCACTTTGCAAAAAAAAAATTAGTGGGTTTTGAATTGCAGTTTGGGCACTCGGTCTCTAAAAGGTTTGCTATCACTGTCCTAGGCTCTAGGAAAGAGCTCAATCATTGGTGAAGGCCGACTCCGACTACTGGCAGCCGTGTTCACCTGATGATGATGATGATGATCATCATCATCATCATTACTACTACTACTACTACTACTACTACTACTACTAATAATAATAATAATAATAATAATAATAATAATAATAATAATAATAATAATAATAATCTCTCATCATCTCTCTCTCTCTCTCTCTCTCTCTCTCTTTCTCTCTCTCTCTGAAGGGAGTGGGGGTTGCTGATGAGCCTAAGAGTCCCTGTGCAAACTTGGAAGGAGTAAGCAAGGTTACTGATGGCAATTTTAGTGTAATGATTTTAGTGTAAAGTTTTTATTGTTTAAGGATTTATTGATACTTTATGTTTTAACTGTTTTAATTCTTTTTATTGTAAGCTGCCCAGAGATCTTACAGGTGGCATATAAGTTGAATAAATAAATAAATAAATAAATAAATAAATAAATAAATAAATAAATAAATAAATAAATAGCTGAGCATATGTACTGTATTTTAGACAGAGGCTGAAGCCATGTGTGGTTAATGCCATATGAGGAAGCAGCATTACAGAATTAGTTTTCTACCATTTCCATTTCCTCTAGCTATTTCCTCAGCAGCTTTTGCAGTGAAGGTTAGTGGTCTGTTAAAGAATAATTTTAACTTCTCATTTTCTGATTGAATTATTTGATGAAGAACACTGGACTTGCCCTCTGTTTGGAAGACCATGAGGCAGAAGTTCTTGGTCTCTGATAACGCAGGTTCTTAGTGCCTTATCAATCTAAAAGATAGGTAACCTCTCTCTGTATGCAGTAGCACAAGCCTGTTTACATCTGTTTCATAGTAGCTTAGGACTGAGAATATCTCCCCTGCCTACACACACACACACACACACACACACACACACACACACACACACACACACACACACACACACACACACACACACACACACACACACACACACACACACACACACACACACACACACACACACACACACACACACACACACACACACACACACACAGGCAAGAAGCAATAGGGGCTGGTGTCAAAAGACCAAACGTCTTTGGTCTTGATTCCTGGATTGCTCTTTGTACAAACAAAACATTGTTTCATAAAGTAAATAGATTGTTAAAGACCGGAAACTCATATCCTTCACTAATGTAAATTGCTTCTGAACTTCAACCCTGGCTGCCCAGCTCACACCAGTAAAGACGTGGTGGCAGGAGGAACAGCCTGTCGTGTTTCACAGTCTGATCGGCTGTTGATGGTTGTGTTTTGTATTTTCAGAAACAAAAGGGAAAGAAGCTCGCACTACAAAAACGATTGCACTACAGTAATTCCCACAGACATTTCCCCTTGGACAGTACATTGTTGGCACTTTGCAGCTACTTCCAGGCCTGTAGGGTTGCTGTGCCCAGCCCCCCAGCTCTAGCCAAGGGCCCGGCCCTCCAGCTTTAGCTAAGGAAGGGAGTTGGAAGGAGGGAGGGAGACTGGACAGGCCATTGAGAATGGTCTGAAAGCTCAAGGCAGATCAAGGGATACACTCTGAACTCTGACCCCACTCTCCCCTGCAATAAAAGCTGTCCTATTAGGTTTGCTGACTGTCACAGAAGTCAGGGATTTCACTTCTAACAACAGATCTGTTTTGGCTTACAGTATTTTGCTTCCTTCTGTAATTTGATAGGATCCAGAGCCATGTAGAAGGAAGGCAGGAAACCACAATGAGTTGGATCTGGTAACAATTGCTAGCCTTTGGTCTGCTTGCCCCCTGCACTACCTCCTGGACCTTGACCTGTGCCTTTTGGTCTACCCTTCATTTTACATTCAGCACAGGCATGGTCTCCTTTCCATCCTCTTAGTATTCATCACTTTGCTGGAGTAATGCCCTTGCAAATCTATTTCATTTTTAGAAATGCCAGTTTAAAATACTCAATGCCAAACCAGACAAGCTTTCCCCAAATCTTTTTTTTTTTAAGAAAAAAGGTGGGATAAAAATATTTTAAGTGAAAATAAGATATCAGAATGAAGAACTCTCTTATGGCAGGGTCTCTTGTTATGGATGTAGGTTTAAGAATTTTCAGTGTGAAGCTCCAAAACCAGTAGCGGGATGGGAAGCAAAGAAGAAATAATGGAATAGAAATGGAATTGGAGCAATAACCGTTGTTCTTCGGGTGGAATAAGTTGCATCATTTGGAGCTTCCTGTGTGCTCCCGTCTTCATGCACTGTACAATGGCCCAACTTGTTTCAGTGGAGACAGGCATTCTGTATAGACCTGTCTTTGTATGTGAGAGCTTTCCCTTCGATTGACATGAATAGAACTCCACACAAGTGGACAGCCACACTTAAGCATCCATGAGCCACTGCCCAGAAGAATTTTTCGTGACGTGGCTGAGAGAGAGCTTTCTGTGTGCGTGAGGTCGTAGTGGCACCTGGCAGAGTGTTTTTTTTTAATTACATGAAGGCGTATTTTTGATTATTCCTCTGTAAGAGGAAATTAGAATACATAAAAGGAAATTGGATAACCACACATAGGCACAGAAAGTACGACGTCACAAAGGCACAGTATATAACTTTCAAAGGTATCTGTCATTTGAGGCATCCGACTGAAATAATAGGAAAATATAAGCAAAGTAAAGTGAGCAACATCAATAAGTCTAGTAGAACATGGCCCGCGGCTGAATGAAATTACACTTTAGAAATATGACCCTTGAAAATGCATTTCTAAAGTTACAAGACATGCCAGAGAGCCATGCAGGAGGGAACTATGCCACTCGTGGTACAGTGGTTAAATGCCTGTACTGCAGGTAGAAACTGTGCTCACGACCTGGGGTTCAATCCCAGGTAGCAGGCTCATAGTTGACTCAGCCTTCCATCCTTCCAAGGTCAGTAAAATGAGGACGTAGCTTGCTGGCGGCGGGGGGCAATGTGTACCCTGCATACTATAATTAAAAAAACTGTAAACCACCCAGAGACTACTTGAAGTGGTATGGGGCGGTTTTGCTTTGCTTTGTTCAAGGCCACACAGGCTGGCTGTTGTGGGCTGCACAGTGGGGATTTGAACTCCCAACCTCCACAGCCAGATAATACCCAGACAGCTATTTGCAAACATACATGCACAAATATGTCTGTGAAGATTCTCAGTCATCCAGGTGAGTTTATCTGGAAGTTGAGTCATGGCTACTGGACTTCTTTTTTGAGAGATAGAAACGTTTCGCTGCTCATCCAAACAACTTCCAGATGCACAAATATATGGTTTTAGTTGCTACATCTATATTCAGGTTTCCTTCTGAGGGGACTGGTGAGTCTATTGTAACTTTCATCAGTGAAGCCTAACTTTTCCTTTACTTCTACTTACCCATAATCTCAAGTCAGTAGCCATAATGTCAGAAGTTGTTTTTTTTAAAAAAAAACAAAATTAGAAGCTAGCAAGGACAATGTTTTGTCAAGCACGTGGAAAGATGTGAAGGTAGGGCTTAGAGCTTTTTCTGTTTGGGGAATGTTGGCAGGCAACAAGCCCAATAAGCGACATCGTCAAGGCCAGTCCAGGGGCTGTCTTGTGACTCAGAAGAGTCAAGTCAAAGGTCTGTCCAGTAAACCATTCACAAGAAGGCCATCAGTTCATTTTTGAGTCCTAGGGAATTCTAAAGAATCACGTCAGACTGAAACAGCATGAGACTTAAGTCAGCTGGGAGTGTCATTTTCAGTGCTCAAACTGACGGCAATATTATTATTTTATTTACTATTTAAAAGATTTCTACCCTGCCTTTCTCCTCGAAAGGACCCAAGGCAGCCTACATCATAAAACATAAAAGTTAAAAAATGAGAGATACAGTATACAAATATTTAAAAAGAATTAAACAAGGGTTATATTAGAATAGCACTAAGATCAGTATTAAAACAAGCTTCAAACAGAGTACAGTATATTAAGGAAAAGTCTGCCTTTCTTGGTGCCTTTTAATTTTGGGGGAGCTGGTGCTCCTTGAGGGAAGTGGCCAGGATCTCTGCCAAGCTGTCTTCCTCCTCTTGAGTCCTCTTTGGCAGGGCTGGTTTTGACCCTTGTCTCCTGAGCTGCTGAGAGCTGGGCCACTGAATTTCTCCCCCCTGCCCTGGCTTCCTCTGGCTGGGGCATATCACCGCCTTCTTCTGATAGACACTTTGGGGCAGGGAAGTTGTGCTGAACACTGCAACTGCAAAATACAATTGGATTTCAGGTTTGACGCTTTAGGTCTTTGGATCTGGCATTCGCCTTGGAGAAGTTTCTATTTAACAAACAAATGAAATGGCCATTTGGTGAATGGGCTGGTGAATGAAATCGAAATGCCACAGTGGCAACTGATTTGGGGGTAGAAATTCACCCAATCTAGAAGGCTGTAGAGGCAAGGAGTGAGATAAATTGAGATGGCCTGAAAGTTTGTTGTGACAATTAGGTCATCGTCTGCCTGGGGTGGAGGGAGGAGTCTTTCCCTCCCACCCTCATGCATCCTAGATTCATGAAACATAGGCAAAGTTCTTAATCATTCAGAAAATATCAACACAACAGTGGATATTGCTCTTAACCTTCCACAATGGTAGATCGTCACTAATTTTACTGTTGAGTTATTTAATTTCTCTTTATCTGGTAGAATTAAGGACACTATGAATTGAGTCTTTGTGAAGTTTCGTCTGAATGGTAGAAAAAAATTTCTATGTAAATGACTATCTGCTCTGATGAGAACCCTCAATAGAGAGCCCATTGTGTATGTATCTGTGTGTATGTGTGTGTTTTAAATATGGCTATTATTGGAGATGGCTAGATACTAAATGATTTTAGCCACCAGGATGAAAAATGTCAGTGTTGGACATACAGTCTTTCTCTTTTGCTGGGATAATAACACTGCTTTAAATCCAGACATGGAATTTTGTTAAGGGGAGTAAAAGATCTGCTTCTCTGTCCATTGTGCTTGCCACTGGTACAGCAGACCTCTTTAGGGTTTTTCCAACAGTAACCCTGTTGTCTTGAGTTCAGTTAATCTTTTATTGCTGGTTTTAATGAAGTACCATTGTGGGGTGAATTTAGTGTGGCGTCCACATTAGTTCCTAATTGCATTTGAACAAAACATAGCTCAAGATGACTGATAAAGGAGTCTCCTCTTGTTTTGACTTTTCTGATCACAAGTGACTGCCAACTTCACTAGGCTTTTCATCTTGGCTTGTATAATGTATTTCAGATAACCTGGCTGTATCTCTATACATTCAGTTTACTTGTGAGGAGACCCTATGTGTGTACAAAAGCAGATGCATGAACTAGGTTTTGTCTAAAAGCACACGCAGTAAAGAACTTACATAGCAATAACAGCATATGCACATTCAATGCATACATAATACAGTACAGTGGTGCCCTGACTTAAGAGCAGCTCGACTTAAGATAAATTCGACTTAAGAGCAGAAAACTGTTGGCATTTTAACTGCCGCCTTACAAATTTTAGATATGGTCTGCTCAACTTGCAAATATATTTTATATTTTTTACTTATTTTTAAAAATTTTTAGATAGGTACCCCGACTTAAGAGTAGTTCGAGTTAAGAGCATGCATTTGGAATGGATTAAATTCGTAAGTCGAGGTACCACTGTATCTTCATAACATTACATGAGCATGTTCTGGCCAAAACTAGGATGCTTCATCCTAACAGCCCCTCCATCCATGAACCATGTACTCTTTAAATACCAGGTCATTTGAAGAATGCTATTTTTCATCACTTGCTCTTTAAAAAAAAAAAAAACCCAACCCCTCCATCAATTCCTGACTTTGTAGAATGAGAGGTCAATTTGCTTCAAGATCTCTCCCATTGATGTCACAAATCATTACCCATTCATTGAAATTCATTTTGTACAGAATGAACCCCCCCCAAAAAAAATTTTTTTAGTATGGCTGATTTACCAGCACATTGTGGAAGCTTTCCAGTGGTTTCTTCTCCCTCTTATCCTCATCACATGATAGCTTTCAACCTTTACCTCTCTCTTCATTCACTCTACACAGTAATTCGCTCATGAATATCCATGCATTTCAGAGGTTATGTTGCCTGGCCCAAAATGTACACTTGTTCATAGGGCCAGTGGCTAGCCTATAGTGTGGCTTCCTGCAGGAACAGAGAATGTGTCCCAGTACAGCTGTGCAGTGTGAGCCAGCTGTGTTTCGAGAATGCCGCTCTACCACTTTTGGTCTGATTTGTCACTGATAAAGTTTCTGGTTGAGAAAACCCCAGATATGTCTAGAACACAACTTGAAAATCATAGTGATTTTGAAGGAAATCCATTTGGGCAAGGTCAGTGGGACTCGGTGAGAGCCACCACCACCCCGCCTCAACATAGACCTCTCTCATGAGGGAAAACAACACTTGTAGGTGGAGCAGCTGTTCAGCACTGAGGACACATGAAGATCAGACTGATTGTTGGCCAACGTTCTGTTTGCACAGTGGCCATCCATTCTGCTATTTGACCAAAGTATTCCCTGTAGAGCAGGCCTGCCCAAAGTCCGGCCCCGGGGCGGCGGCGCAAAAATCCGGCCCGTCAGGCCACTCTGAGTGGCCCGCGGCTTGCTGGCCCCCCCCTCCCCCCCTCCTTCACCCACACATTCCCCTGCAGTGGCCATGGCTCCCTGTGCTTCCTGTGGTCCCCACCTTCCTTTTTTCCTCCCTCCCTTGGTCCCCACCTTCCCTCCCTTGTTCCCCCCTTGGTCCCCTTCCTCCTTCCCTCCCCCACCTCCTTCCCTCCCTCCCTCCCGTGGTCCCCACCTTCTTTCCTTCCTTCCTCTCTTGGTTTCCACCTCCTTCCCTCCCTCCCATGGTCCCCGCCTTCCTTCCTGCAGGTGGGGTTGCAAGGGGTTAGTGGGTGGGGCTTGCAGTGGGGTGGCAGGGTCATGGAGCAACCGGCCCCTGACACATTCTCAGCCACCAAATCTGGCCCTCCTTACAAAAAGTTTGGGCACCCCTGCTGTAGAGGATATGGTGAAGAAATGGGAAGATAGCAAACGGCCGGATACTGAGTCAGGCTGGAGGTCCAGGTAGCTCAGGATTGTCAACGCTATCTAGCTACAGCTGTCCAGGGTTTCAGGTGGAATTCTTTCCTGGCTCTTCCTGGAGATGCTGGGAAACAAATCTGGATGTACTGTATACATCCCATGTGCTCTTCCATAGAATAGGTAAAGGAAGCCCATCCTACGGTGACTATTCTTAAAGGAAGAAATGTCTTACGAGGTGTGGCTTAGGGAGCTGGGAATGTTTAGCCTTACAAAAAGAAGACAGAGGGGATATGATAGCTATGTTTAAATATTTGAAAGGATGTCACATTGAAGAAGGGACTGGTTTATTTTCCATGGCTTCAGAGACTAGAACATGGGGCAGTGGTCTCAAACTACAGGAAAAGAGGTTCAATTTAAACATTAGGAAGAATGTCGTGACAGTTGTTCGGCAATGGAATATGCTGCCATGGAGGGTGGTGGAGTCTCCTCCTTTGGAGGTTCTTAAGCAGAGGCTGGATGGCCATCTGTCGGGAGTCCTGTGATGGGGTTCCTGCATGGCAGGGAGTTGGACTGGATGGCCCTTGAGGTCTCTTCCAACTCTATGATTCTATAAGAATATTGGAATACATATGTGGGTTTTGTACATGTGGAAAGTTGAGCTCTCAACTTTTGCACACAATGACGCAGCGACGCAGCAGCTATTTGCTTGTTAAGTGGTAATTGAAAGTTACTCCTTTCTTTTAAAACGATCACTTTGGGTATGGTTGTGTACGGGCATGCACTCAGATGGGAAGCAATAGCCTTGGTCTTTCAAAGAAAAGCTGTAAGGAAAGTCAATCTTATATTTTCATCTTTCCTTGTGTCTTATTTTATTATTATTTTAGTATCATTTTTTCCTTCAGGAAGCTTATTGTGATCTATGTGGTATGTTCTTGAAGTCACAGTACTATCCTTTGCTTCTACTTCCAGTCCATGATTCATTTGTACTTCATCCTTCTGGGGTACTAACTACTGTATATTGGCTATTGTAATAAACATCTTGACCCAGTTCCGCGTATGATTTTAAATGTAGTCTTCTTTGCCCTTGTTCTTTATAATCCAAACAGTGAGCCAAATTCATAAACAGCGGCTGTTATACCACACCATTTCCTGCTTTTTGCTGTTGATACACTCTGTGCCCAAATCATGTGCCTGTTTTTGTATCCAGATAAAGAGTTCATATTTTGAGCAACTAATGATTCTCCAGCAATTTTTGACGAGATGTATTTATTATGAAACTCCTGCTGAAGAAAATCAGACAAATTCAATGGTGTAGGATCATTTGTACACAGGAGGGCTATTGGAAGAGGACCTCCCCCCCCCAAATTGATTTCCACAGTATCTGCTCCAGCATACTACAAATGATTCCTAAGTATGTATTGTTGAAGGCTTTCACAGCCGAGATCTGGTAGTTGTTGTGAGTTTTTTGGGCTGTTTGGCTGTGTTCTGGAAGTTTTTCTTCCTGACGTTTCGCCAGTCTCTAGCTGGCATCTTCAGAGGGCAAGGAGCTCACGGAACTAGGAGTTCTCTCTGGGCTCTGGGGTACCCTAGTTGCCTGAGCTCCTTGCCCTCTGAAGATGCTGGCCACAGAGTCCAGCGAAATGTCAGGAGGAAGAACTTCCAGAACCCGGCCAAACAGCCCCAAAAAATCACAACAGCTATCAGATTCCTAAGTAGTTTGTGGATGGGTGGGTTGAACTGTGATGCAGTGGGGAGGGAGGATTCCCCCTGGATTAGAGGTAGGGGTTCTTTCTTTATCTGGACCTTTTCCATCAGTAATGGCAGATTCTGTGTTCAAACAATTTTATATACATAAGTGAGCTAGCTCAAACTGCCTTTCATTTTGTTGAAAATAGTGAGTCGGGATCTTATCATTTGTCTCATCATTTGTTTCTAAAATCTGTTGCTTCATTGTCCTACATAAGGAACAACAGGTAAGGAAAACAGCCCTTTTGGATTCAGGGTGTAGGTAAGAGAAAGAAGTCTGTCAAAATTCCAAACCCTTTTAGGGGGGAAAATAATAGAGAGAGAAAAAAATATTCATCTGTTAATGAATATGTCTAGGTTTATCTCCAACCAGTATCAGGATTCATTTGCTAGCTGTGCCTTGGACACAATCAATGTTTCTGCATGGAAAGTGTCTGTGACTACTAGATATTAGTCTTGTGTTGCCAGTTTTCCAAAGAGGGAAGCGTCTGGACATGAGGTTTTAGGACTATATATTTGTGGCTGTGAACTGCGGAGGCAGGAAGACCTGGTTTCTGTCAGTGGACAATCCCTTGATCAGTTTTCTTTCACTTTCTTTGTAAGCACATTGGGTAGCCTAGGAATGCAGAACAGGTTATAATATTGACTTACTTCTGAGGTTGCAGGTAACCAAATAGACCCACAGCATGCCAAAGGTATGACCTTGTGTGCAAATGGAGGGGACGATATACTGTAAATCCAGAAGCATGGGAAAGAGTAGACAGGCCAAGATTTATTCTTTCTGTGTTATTATGTAAGGTGAATGAATATGCCCAAGTAGCTTAGGGCCCAGTGCAAAAACCTATCAGTAAACTATGGGAATGAAGATGAACAATTAAATTTCCATGAGGACTACAGTATTCTTGATTTGGATTCTTCTAAAGTTTGTTTTAAAAAAGACAGATAGATGGTAGTCTGTAGTCTGCCAACATGTTTAGTAAATATTCCCCCAAACTGTACAGTTATTCAGTAACTTTAAGTGCTATTTTATGTTCCACTGCTTGCGTTCACTTTTGGTTATATGAAACTCTGTTTAAAAGGAGGACAACAGTCGTCTCCCCCCCGCCGCCCTGCCCCTATATTGACAGCAAAGTATTTATTGTAATAGGTATTCACTTTTACCATTGTGATGTGCAAAAACTGGTTAGAAAGATTTATTTATATCCCTTTCTTTTAGAGATACAGGGGACCCTTGTATAACAGTTTGTATAACATAAAATCTGTACAACATAAAAAATTCCAGAGATAGGGGAAATTTGCTTAACATAATCGCCTATGGGGAGAATTCGTACAACATAAAAATGGGATTACTCTTTCAATGCTTTCCTATGGGAATTTGTATAAAGGAAAATTTGGTTAACAGAATTTCATTTGGAACAATTAATTTCTTTATACAAGGTACCACTGTACTTGAACTCCACCAGTAATCTAAGTAATTATTAACTTCAAGGGCAGCCTTGAAGTTAATTTTTCCCCCAAATAAATGAGGGCTATAAAGTATTGCTCTGTAAACCTGTCACTAAGATGGGGGGGGGTTGCCTTAAAATAATATCAGGCATTAGTAAGAGACAAAAAAGACTATTGTAACATGACATTCCTTGACTATCTCACCCTGAAAACCCCTTGTACTTATATTATGTCAAGTCATAATTGACTTTTAGTGACCCTAATGGGGCATTCAAAGCAAGTAAGATATTTAAGGAGTGGTTTTACCAATTTCATCCCCCACTGAGCTTCCATGGCTGAGTAGGTATCTGAATCCAGGCCTTCTGCATCCTAAAGCAAAGTGTACTGCTTGTATGCCACCCCATACCATTCAAAGCACTCCCTGAGTGGTTGACTCCCCTACTGCCCCTCCCCAAGGGAGCTGAGTATTCATTTTACCAACCTGTGAAGGACAGAAGGCTGAGTCAGCCTCGAGCCTTCTATCTGGGAAAGAACCCCTGGTTGTGAGCACAGTTTTGGCAGCAGAACAGAAGTTTCACCATTGCACCAAAAGGCTCCTAGCCTCTTACTCCATCCGTTGCATCACACTGGGCATAGGGTTGCTGTAAGTCAGTTCCAGCTGGAAGGCACAGAACAATCTACCCTACTGCCATGGCCTCTCTGTGCACAATCCAGCTTCTTATCCTTAAAGTGGCTCAGCCTTAAGGTTATTGGCTTTTGTATGATGCGTTGAGGCAACAGTCTTCTCTGCTAGCTTGATTCTTGGAGCTTTGAACTAGACACCTTTAATACTATCCTCCCCCACAGGCTGATATCCAGGAAACTAAGGGCCCTTGAGTGTAATCCGAGGAAGTCGTGGTGGAGGGGTGTGTATGTTTAAATTCTTTTTTTTTAGTTATATTTGTACTTGGGACTAATTTTGTTATACAATGCACAATGACAATAAAGTTTATTTATTTATTTATTTATTTATTTATTTATTTATTTATTTATTTATTTATTTATTTATTTATTTAGAATATTTTTGCCCCGCCTTTTTCCTTGGAAAAGGACCCAAGACAGCTTACAATAGTGAAAGACAATACAGTATACAACCCAGAATATTTAAAAATATTCAAGTTGAAGAACACTGAATCTGTGTATTCAGTTGCTCTCTCTGATACTTAGAGCTGTTCTAACTTCTAGGGACCTGTGTACTCTGTGAATGCCCATTACTCCACAAGAAAGCAGTCCCACCACTTCTTAGATAATATTTTCTTGCATCTATACTACAGCTATCCCCGTTCTTTTTAAAGTTTATATCCATCTGTCTGTCTGCCTGCCTGCCTGCCTGCCTGCCTGCCTGCCTGCCTGTCTGTCTAACCTAGTATTATGATAATGATATTTGAACTGTAGGAGTGAAAGAGACCCTATGGAGCATTGAGCCCTATCAAGGAGGTATGAAATGAAAAACTCGCAACCTCTGGCTCCGCAGTCCCTAAACCACTTAGCTATCTGACAGTCAAACTTGGAGAATGTGGTCATTGATCCTGCTAACAACATCTCTTAATGCATAGAATCATAGAATCATAGAGTTGGAAGAGACCTCAAGGGCCATCGAGTCCAACCCCCTGTCATGCAGGAACCCCAGTAGGTTTTGTTTTTGTTTGTTTGTTTGTTTTTTGGGGTGGGGGACAACATTGCTAATATTTTGAATTTTTAAAAGGAATGTAATTACTAGTAACATCATTACTTTTTGTGTAGCATTTAGAATTATCTCATTACTCCTGAAGTATTATTGTTTGGGATCACTTGGAAGATTTCTGACAATTTTTGAATTTTTAAAAAGCGGCTAAAATAGTTATGGTGCTGGTAAAAAACGACATGCTATACAGTGTTTGTAAAACTGATAAAGCTGTTTAGACTAGCAGCGAAACATTTCTATCTCTCAAGAAAAAGAAGTCCAGTTGCCATGCATCAACTTCCAGATAAACTCACCTCCTGGATGACTGAGAATCTTCACAGACAGGCAATGAGCAGTTTTTCAGAAGGTTTGAGTAATGTTGTTATTCTGTTTTTTAAAAAATAACCCACAGAGACTTGTATCACCTTAAAAGTGACATGTTTTATTTGGTTTAGGATTTCATGGGCTGCATCCCACTGCAGTGTGTGAAAAGTTAAGAAAACGTGCTAATCCTGAAGGTGACATGTAAAACTCATTGAGGTTTTTTTTTCTGTGACAGTCTAAGGTGACTCCACCCCCAGAATTTTTTAAAAGGTCACATTGTGAGCGCTGGTGACTCTTCATTTATCACCACAGTTGAATACTGCATTAAATATCAGTACTGTGATGGAATAGGAAAATGTATCTGTGTAGAATCATCTGTTGGTTTAGTTTGTTATTGTTGATTGGCAACAAACAGGGAGCAATGGCTCATTTTATGTAGTTTCTAAAAGTGTCAAAAAGTTGGGCAATTTGGATTGTGCAAAAGATTAATATTGGCCGAAGGACTTAAAATTGAAAAAGGAAGGGCATAATAGGAAGCAAGTTCAGTAACTCTTTGGGCTTAAAGAGTCAAATGATGCAATTTACCCATAAAATGTGTCCACTAAGAAAGAGCTGCAGGCCATTATAGATATATGCAATTGTAGGGGAGCTACATTGTTTCTAAATATTATCTATTTGTAAAGTATAGATCCCTTTGGGGTCTATTGATAAATATTAGCATTTTATTGGCATTTAACATGCAAAAGATTTTCAAGAAGAAAACTTGAAAAGTTCAATAGGAGACCTTGGGAAAGCATTTTTATATTACTTTTTCAGCTCAAATCCTTGTTATCTCAAACCATATATCCGTAAGAGGTAAGATTATAGATTTTGGCATCCTAATAGTTGAGGATGTAAACAGTAATGATTAAGTGTCAAAAATAAACTCACAATTCAGTATTAAAGATAAATAGCTACATGTTTGATCTGTCTTGGTGCTGAATATGTCAGGGTTCAGTCTTAGCTGGCGTGGGCAAAGAAAGTGCAACAGAGAGAAGAGAGCCAAGCATATAGTCATGGTCTGAAAACTGGGACATTTGCAGCGTTGAGTATGCTTTGGGATTCGGACAATTTGGCAGTGCTGAATGAAATTGGACAGAGTGTATAGCTGCTGGCCTTGGGGTACATGCACTGTCTCACTGGTCCAGTACAGTTCTTCCCTTTATGAATTTACTTTTATTACATTCTTAGCTCCTCTTCTTTACTGAAATGGTATAACAAGCAGCTCCAGAGGGCTATCATATGGAAAACTAACACAAGGTCTCCTTATGACAAAGCAAGACGTACCATATAAGTAAAAATATATATGGGAAGGGAAGCAGACCTTAATAGTTTTGGGAGTAAGGAGGAGAGAGTTTTATTTTCTTAACCAAAACTGTAGATCCAGGGGGAAAATCAAAGGCTCCAGTTTCAGAGGTAGTTGCTCAATATTTGCAAAATTGGAAGCCTTCTGATAGGATGCAAAAAGAAGCAACTCTAATGATCTTCTGTCTGTTTCATGCTGAAATCGGTCTTCTTTGAATGTAGGTGGCATTGTGACCTGAATAACAGAGGGTTATCAGTGGTTTCTGGTTTATGGGATTAATGCTGTAGGTAGCACCATAAAGAACAGAGGGTGCCTTTTATTGCAGTTCTAGTGGATTAGGGATCCATAATTGTCTTCCACTCAACTGAAATTTTCTACCTCTATTCACAGCTGATGAGACCTCAGTTATAATATGTGTTATAGTTAAATGTGCTGGGATCTGCAGTTTTCATCTCTTGTTTTATTGTGCTTTTTCATTTTTCTTATTTTCAGCTCCTATGACTTGACAGTCATAATTCCATAGTCACCTAGTCAAAGCTATACAGTCCCCCCTGTGTGTGTGGGGGGTATAGCACTGTTTCAGCTGAAATGAGCACCTACCAATATGTCCTCCACAAAACCACTGACAGTAAATCAAGAAGATCTTCAAATTCAAAACTGACTTGCTAAGAACATTGCATCATCTTTCCCATGTGAGAACAGATTCAGTTGTCTTCAGTGTTTTGTTGTTACGTGCTGTCAAGTCATTTTCTACTTATGGTGGCCCTGTGAAGAAATTAATGACCTCTTAAATAGAGTTGTGAAGTATTTCTAGTCCACTGGGATAAACCTCTGCATTAACTTCAGTCCCATTTAAATCCAGATACATCTCAAACAGATGTTCTTTTTCTTTACTTTCTGGGACATCTTACTAGCTACATCTCGTGAGAACCCATAAAAGGGCCTTCTGGACTGCTGCACCCAGACTCTGGAACTCCCTCCCACTAGAGGCCAGGACTGCCTCATCTCTGTTGTCCTTCCGGAAACAGGCAAAGACCTTGCTATTCAGGCAAGCTTTCCCTGAATGATGGACTACCATGTGTATTTTATATGAATCTATAGGTTCACATAGACTTTGTGTTTATAACTACTTATAACCTTGTACTGTAGCTTTTAATTAATGTTGTCTATTAATGCTGTAAGATGTCCCTCAATTCCTTTTTCTCAAATAATTGAACATGTCTTAATTGTACTGGACTGTATATTATCATTATCCCTCATTACTGTAAGCCGCCTTGGGTCTTTTTTCCAAGGAGAAAGGCAGGGTAAAAATACTCTTAAATAAATAAATAAATAAATAAATAAATAAATAAATAAATAAATAAATAAATAAATAAATAAAAGGAAATGAAAATCAGTGAAGCAGCTGCTCTGTAGTTCTGTATTCCAGCTTCCTTCTCCTTTTTTCCAGTTTCTGCTGCTCTTACAATGTCTCAGATATGTTGATTGTGGAGCTCCCAACCCCAGCATTTGTGCTTGTCAAAGGAGAAATGGCATTTTTAGCATCTTGCACTATCATGACCACTGTTTGTATCATATCATTCCTAACAGATTGGAAGTTAATAAACTGAGGATAATGGAGTCCCTGAAGAACTTGAAAAAGTTTAATTATATCATTTGAAGTTGTTCCGCCTGCCCCCAAAATGGACTTACTCACTGGATCAACCTGCTACTGATGGAAACAGCACCACCCTCCTTCCTGCAGCCCCACTTACAAAACCCTTCCAGCTAGAAAGCTCTTTGGAGTAGTTTTTTTGGCACCAGGGAAGGCTGCAAAGGGTAGAGAGAGGACGAAAGATGGCCCCGACTGTCCTACATTTGTATTGTCTTATAAGCCCTTCTGTATTTCAGACTGGTCAAAGTGTGATGTGGTGTAGTTTTCTGTGACTGCACCATCGGAAAAGAGCCCTTTGCCAAACACCAGCCTGCTTTAACTGATCCTTGGCTGCGGAACAAAACTAGTCAGAGGCTTAGATTCTTCAGCATCATGCAACATGCTTTCCATTCCAACAGCTTTGTGAAATTTGTGAGCTGGTTATTTAGAGTTCATGACAAGGTCAAGTGATGGGATTCTGCTGGAAGAAAGGGTTCTCTTCCACCCCCCTCTAGTTTTCCTGTGGGATTTTTCATTTCCTGGTGTCATTTGTGCTCTCCAAAGGCTGTTAAATGTTACAGTTCTATTAAAGAGGTGCATGTCTGATAGAGAAGGATTGGTAATGGCTTTTAACCACCCGGAAATGTAGATACCTGTACTGTCTTTGGAATTCATAGGTTGGAAAGCGGCTGGAGCCTATTGCCAGTTAACTCTAGGCTTCCCCTCACCCCCCCAGTGTTCAAGGAATGCCTAGATAGAAGGAAGTGAGGCATGTGTGTTCTCCTTCATTTAGGAACATTTATTTTGTGAACTCAATCCATGCACAAGTAAGTGTACAGTATATGTGTGAGATTCCCCCAGTGGTCAGAAACTATATTTATTCTGACCCTGCATTTCACAATGGTAATGTTTCTCTGCCTTCAAGTAAGTTCTGACTTATGGTGAGCCTTTCCAGGGTTTTCTGGGTAGGTAGAGAATACACAGAAGTGGTTTCACATTCTCTTCTTCTTCTTCTGTGGATGTCCTGGGACTATATGTAGCTTGTCCAATGCTAAAGAAGCTGGCTATTTCTCCTGGCCCAGGCTCATCGGGAATTGAACTCCTAGCTTCTGGCTGTACATCAACATCATGTGCTGCCAGGTCAGTTTTGACTTAGGGTCACCCTTTTCAGGATTTTCCAGGTAGAGAGTGCAGTACACTGAAGTGCTGTACCATTTCCTTCGCTTGAGCACTCCCTGAGGCCACACAGCCTGGCTCTTCTGTCTGGAGCCACAGTGGAGAACTAAAGTCCCAACGTTTGGTTCTGCAGCCAGATAGCTGACCCACTGAAACTTACGGAGCTTTTCAGTCAGTTCTGCATTCACTAAAACATTCTGGAACAGGCTGCTAACTGCTTGGATACTTACTGGAGCATTGGCAGCAGTGAGGACATTTTGGCAATGAAGATCTGGGTTTGAGATAGGATCAGGATGGTGGAGGCTGGGAAGACACAGAGGACTGGGATTGTGGGTAGGTCAAAGGAGACTGGAAATAAGGAATAAAACTGAGCAGGTACCAGAGACTGAGGAACCTCACAAAGAACCTGATATTGTGATTGTCTCTCCCATGATCATAATCTTCCCCTTTATTGCCATAGGCTAGGAAGGAGCTGTCGGACAGGATGCCAGACAGCATGGTCCATAGAGCAGAAGAGTGAGAAGGAAGCTCTGGCGGTAAAGGGAGTGTTGCCTACCATCAATCAGCCCTTCTTCCCCAGGCCTGACACAAAGAGGGAGCTATGTAAACCACCAAAGAGGTTGACCCACCACACATGGCTCTGCATAGGAAATGAGAACCCATACTGGCCTATTGCATTTCCCCTCTCAGAAGCACTCTGTGGCCCATCACCAGAGGCAAGGAAAGTGCTCCAAGAGCAAAACAAAACAGCCTACAGAGGAAAAGTCTTATTGTGGTGGCTGCAGCAGTGGTCCATCCTATCCATTTTCCTCAGGTACTGGCTGGTTTTGAGTCTCTCATAGCTGTCCTCTTCTCCTTGCCTCTCTGACTATGGGCCCAAGGACACCTCCCAAGGGGAATTTGCAATCAGCAGGAGGTGCAGGTATAATGAGAAGTGTGCCACCATCACCCATGACTATTACCTGTCGGTCCATCTCTTATGTGGAGCCATGCATGGAAACACAGATGCTTTCAGTGGGTTGTGCTCCACCCACCCTCTCTCTCTCTCTCTCTCTCTCTCTCTCTCTCTCTCTCTCTCTCTCTCTCTTTTGCTGGGGCTAGCTAATGGGGTTGTATTAATAAGGAACATTGCGGTCGTCAGCTTGTTTTCTTCCTCACTTATTCCAGAGGAAGAGAGCTGGGCAGAACAAACCTCCTACGCACAAGAGGGATAAAGTGTTTGGTGAAGTTTCATGCTCCAGGTAGCCACTTCTCTACATCTGGTGATAGGGTTGGGCCTGGTCACTATACTAGAAGGGGCAAAAGAACCTGAATGAGTGTGTTTCTCCAACAGTTCATGACCCAATCACTCCTAACAGTGGCCTAGTTCAGACTGAATGTGAAGCCAAAATTGATGTTCAAAGGGTGAGATCTATAAGCAGAACATCCAAGCTCTTTGCCTCAGGTAAACTGCCTGGCTTTTTTCCCATCTTGCCAAGAACCTTACATCTAAGAAATAACTCTTGGCAAATCCGTCTTTTGCCATGTTAAAACCTATTGGTACTGCTCTGAGGAAGGAGGTTTTGCCCCCGAAATATTAGCAATGCTTTGTTATTTTTATAGTAGCCTAAAGGTATCATCTGTCCCACTTTTGTATTTGCAAAATGTTAGTGTAATCACACAAGGAGATATATAAACACAAAGTCTGTAAAGCCATGTATGGTAGATTCATATAAAGATTCAAATAAACACCACAATAGGTAGTCCATCAGGGTCTTTGCTTATTTCCAGAAAGACAGCAGAGATGGGGCAGTCCTGGCCTCCATTAGGAGGGCGTTTTCAGAGTTTGGGTGCAGCAGTCAAGAAGGCTCTTTCATGTGTTCCCATGAGACGTACCTGTGAGGGTGGCGGGATGGAGAGAGAAAGGCCTCTCCTGATGACCTCAGCACCCGAGCCAGTTCATACTGTGAGATTCAATCTTTGTGATAGCTTGGACCCAGGCCATTTTGTGCTTTGGAGGTTAAGGTCAGCACCTTAAATTGTGCCCAATAGCTGATTGGCAGCCAGTGGAGCTGCTTTAGTAGGGGTGTAATGTGATCTCTGTAACCCACCCCAGTCAGCAATCTGGCTGCTGCATTTTGGACGTCCCACATAGAGCGCATTACAGTAGTCCAGCCAGGATGTCACTACAGCATATGTCACTGTGACCAAAGCACGTTTCTCAAGGAATGGGCGTAACTGCCGTACTAGCTTTAATTGTGCAAAGGCACTCCTGGCATTGCTAGGCGTTGAAGCAGAGAGCAAGGCAGCAGTACTGCAAAAAAAGACCCCTTGTCTTCCCTCATTTGGAGAGGCAGCAGTGCTGCTCCATATTGAGAACATTTCCACACATGAAGGAAATGGGAGGGTTTGACTTGGAACTGCCATGATATCATTGTAGATCATTTAAACTAATCTGAATCAATGAGCAACTCATTGAAACAGCAGCAGACAGACTGTTTGGTCAAGCTCTTTCTCACACCCTAACCTATCTCTTCAGGGTTGTTGTGTACAGGAGAAGTATGGCTTGAAAACCTTGACAAAAATATGGGGTATAGTAATAGTAAGTAACTGGGGTTGTTGCTCAATGATAGACCATCTGCTTTCCATGCAGACGCTCTAAGGTCCAAACACTGGCATCTTTTCCACCTTGGACACACATATAAGTAAATGTTTGGTGGATTGTATTCTATGTCAATTATTCAGAACACCAAGTAGAATAAAGTGCATATAGTCAACTACGTAATCCTACATAAAATATGTTGTTAGTGTGACTTAGAGGCATCCATGGAACCTGGCTATTCTAGAATCTTTTGGTTTAGGATGATCTCTGATGGACTTACAGAAAGTTATGTCGGTTTCCAGTTCAAAGTAAAGATCAGATGGGACCAAGAATTACTGTACAGTATCTGTATCACTTATTATTTAAACTAAAATAACTTAATATCTGGTATGTGATGGAGGTTTCTCAAAGGGATAAATTTTGAAAGTATAGTATCCAATTTCAGATGTACAAGCCACTGCCCTATAGGTTGTATTGATTTCCTGAGAAAATCACTCATTTTCTCTGCTTGCTCCTTTCCCTTTAATATGGCTTAGTTATATGGAATAAAGTTAAGGGGGCATATATGCGTTATACTTCCTGTTCTATTTATTATTCTACACTGTAACATAAATGATGTGACAGATGGAAAGAACGTGTATTTCAGATGAAGTGCCACATGTCTGTGTGCAGGTACCTTTCTGATCTTAAAATATTTCTGTTTTGTCCTAATTTGTTCTATTTGTTAACAAGTAATTGAACAGGGAACAGCCTGGTGAGGGGTCTATTTAAATGCTGATGTCTATTGTGTAAATACCATAATCTGTTCCTCCCCCTTTTGGTTGGCTGTTGTTGTGTTTCCTCATTGTTGCTTAAATTTACTGTATATACAAGTGCCACTAGGTGTTAAACATCACAGTATCTTAATTCCGTAGAACTATTCCAAAACTCCTATCAATGTGATATACTCCAGCCAGTCCAACTTGTTTGGGAGTGGCTCGCCAATCTGAACTAGAAGGAAATCATGAACTGTGCTGTTTACCATCTGTGTTGGCAGTACTTTCCCTGAGTAATCAGCAGAACAGAGTAGCCTGCCTAGAGGAACTGGGAAATTATTATTGCTTTATGCCCTTTCTCAGGGCTTTAAAATGCTTTTCTGTGCCTGGTGCCCCAGGTAAACCCAGTTGATAAAACATGATGAGTGGGGGAAAACTCTGCTGAGAAGAAAGATGTTATATGGAATATGGAGGGGGGTAAAGGGAAATACACAAGTGTCGTGATGTCTGTCACAAGGCAAAGAGTACATATATCTCCAAGTGCTCTCTTTTATTTAAAACGTGCAAGCAAACAAATATCTCCTTGTTCATAGAAAACCAGCATGTCCAAGAAGGCTGGATACACGAGTGCTTTTCTGCTAGTTTTCTATTGGTGAGATTTGCTATATTAGAGGAGCATTTTTCCATCCTTTCCTGCGGTCTGAAGTGGTTCGGACAGGAACGTGAAGAAGACCCAGAGAAACTATGGTGGAAGTCCTTTTCCCTTTGCTCTCCACCATAAGAAATTTCTGCCCTGAATCTTCTAATGTCCCCTGACCCTGGGTCTCTACATCCCTACGTTTACGTTGTTGCAAGCTGGTCCCAACTGATGCCTGTCATTTTATGTTCAGTTCATTGGCTGTGGTGTTTGTTTTCTCTTAAGATATCCACCTATCCTGTTGAAACTGCTGGAGTTAAAAAGTTACTGTCACTCTTCTTTCCAAGCCCTATAATTCTTAACCCTCTTTTAAGCACGAAAGATACTAAGAGTTTGGGGAGGAAACACATTCAGCTCACTAGAGGACTCATTTCAGAGATGCAACACATACCACAAATAGCATTATTTGTGTAATAAATCTTTTCCCCACAATGGTGTCTTCCAGCTGTATCACACATAGTCAGTTGGTAAACTCTAAACATGTGGTTTCACTTATATTTGTTCTTTTCTGCTAACTCATTTCTCCGTTTCAGGAGTGTTAGGCCATCCTGAAGTGAAAAGCTCTCTCATTCCCCAGCTTAAATGACAGAGGATGGGGATGAATACAGAAACAGTGTCTTCCTTACAATTTTGTGTTAGCTCTGCTGAATGTCAGCTGAGCTGGGTACATTAGATGCTTTGGGAGAAACAAATCGAGAATCTTTGCTCTGATTCACTCAGTGAGAATTTCACCACTCCTCCGGGAAATCTCCCTCACCCCCACCCCCATCCCCACATGTACAACCTCACTCATGCATACGAGGTGGTTAAATCTTGATTTACAAAACACACTGAATCCTGCCTTTGACTGGCTTGAAGCAAAGATGGTAATCACCAGGCTTATGATTCTGAGGCTTGGTTACCAATGGAGGGCATCTAACTTTAACCAAAGGTTGATATAATCCAAGTAGTGGCAATGATGGAGACTGGAGCCCAGGTATCACTAACAAACCAGGTGTTTTGCCTAAGAATTCAACATGTGCACAAAGTAATGCTGAAATAAGCCTGGAGTGAGGAGAGTACTGTATAACAATGCTGTGGGCAGGTTTCTTGTGATACCATGTTATTCCCTGGCTATTCTGGAAGATTGATCTTTAGGAAGAGGGGCATAAGAAGGGAGAAGCTTAGCCAAACATGGAATGGAATTTTTTGTGACTATTGTGTGAGAGTAACACATAAAATAAAGCAGAAGAGTAGCTGCTAGAATTCTATGAAACTAGCAAGTTATTGCAAATGCATGCCAGGCAACTGAATAGACACTTTTCTGTCCAGCCCTTCAGTGACTAGTTTATAGAGCCAAAACTAACATTATAAAAATTGCAAGGAAATAGAGAACACCAGCAGCAATAAACTCTCTGCCCTAAGAGAGTATGGTTCCAGCTCTACATACATATTTGTTCTTGCTTCAAAAATCAGGACGTAGCACATTCTAAGTGGACTGAACCTAGGGAAGTATAAACCAGGATTAGGGAGGCTAGAAAACCAGTAGGGGAATAATGTGTAGTATCTGATCAGAATAAGGTAAAGAGAAGATGGAAATGATATGCTGAAAATTGTACAAAAGAGATGAAGAATCACAGGTTTCTATAAAGAAGAATCTCTTGAGAACCAATGACCAGGGCTATGGAGTCGGTAGATAAATGTTCCGACTCTGACTCCAACTCCGACTCCTAAGTGTTTTGTACTTCCGACTCCGACTCCGATTCCTCTGTATTAATATGCGAATGTATTTTATACATTCCTTGGGGGAAAGAGCCGACCCCTGTGGGACCCCACAAGGGAGCACCCAGGGAGCCGACAGCTCCCCCCCCCCAAGCTGCACACTCTGGGTCTGGTCTTAGAACATAAGAACATAAGAAGAGCCATGCTGGATCAGGCCAACGGCCCATCTAGTCCAGCTTCCTGTATCTCACAGTGGCCCCACCAGATGCGTTTGGGAGTGCATGAGAGTAGATATCTGTCTCCTGATAGCACTCCCCTGCATCTGGCCCTTGAAGTACCCCGATTTTAAGCCTGGGGATTACACATCTCCATCATGGTTTGTAACCTGTGATGGACTTTTCCTCCAGGAATCTGTCCAATCCCCTTTTGAAGGCATCCAGGCCAGATGCCATCACCACATCCTGTGGCAGGGAGTTCCACAGACTAACAACGCACTGGGTGAAAATATATATTTTTTTGCCTGTTCTTACTCTCCCAGCCCTCAATTTGAGTGGATGTCCCCTAGTTCTGGTATTTTGTGAGAGAGAGAAGAGCTTCCCTCTATCCACTTTACTCATGCCCTGCATTATTTTGTACGTCTCAATCATATCCCCCCCTCAGGCACCTTTTTTCCAGACTAAAGAGCCCCAAATGTTTTAGCCTTTCTTCATAAGGGAGGTGCCCCAGCCCAGTAATCATTTTAGTCGCTCTCTTCTGCACCTTTTCCAGTTCCACTATGTTTTTCTTGAGATGTGATGACCAGAATTGTGCACAATACTCCAGGTGCGGCCTTACTATTGTTTTGTATAATGTCATTATAATGTTGGCTGTTTTATTTTCAATCCCCTTTTTGATAATCCCTAGCAAGGGAAGGACTGGGTCCAGCTGAATGCTGTGCCCCCGATCCCCACCCCGGAAAGCCGGTCCAGCAGGATACCGTGGTCGACAGTATCACAGGCCTCTGACAAATCCAGGAGGACCAACAGGGTAGAGCAGGGCTGTTCAACTTTGAACAGGCCGAGGGCTACTTTTTCTGGCCCAAAGTGCCTGAGGGCTACTACACTAAAAACTTCTATTTACGAATTTTATCCATTCCGAGCACATGCCCATAAGTAAAAACTTTTGTAAGTAGATCAGTGGTTTCCCATAGGAATGCACTGAAAATTAGTCTCTTCTGGGGGGGAACAGATTTCAATGCACCATGGCCCTTGAACTGCCCCACTTGGCTGAGACAGTGGGCTGGCAGACCCAGAACTTTGCTGGGGCAGTGGTGGTCCTTGGGATTGGGGAGGGAGGGGTGGAGAACTTATCTCCTCACCTTTTTTTTGATGGCTGGTGGGCTACTTTTGAACCCTTCGTGGGCTACCAGTAGCCCGCGGTCTACCTGTTGGGCAGGCCTGGGGTAGAGCAATCCCTGTCAGCCCCCCGGAGGAGGTCATCTTGCAGTGCAACCAAGACTGTCTCAGTCCCCCGATACGGCCTGAACCCAGACTTGTTCTTCCTCCAGGAATGACTAGATATGGATGGCGGCCACCCTCTCAATGACCTTGCCCAGGAAGGGGACGTTGGCAATCTGACGGTAGTTGGCCAATTCGTCTGACGCCTGTGCAGATTTCTTTAGGGTGGGCTTCACCACCGTCTCCTTCAGGCGAGAGGGAAAGACCCCATCCCTGAAGGAGGCAGTGGAAATAATGGAAGCCCACTCAGTCATACTCCCTCCCGCAGATTTAATAAGCCATGCAGGGTAAGGGTCGAGGGGGGGGCGCTGGCCTGCAATAAGCCAGGGCCCTGGAGGCCTCAATACTATTCTTACAGTAGAGAAGTCATTAATTATAACTTTTGTGAATTGGGACATTTAAACTTGCTTTTTAAAATTCCAATCTAAATTTAGTAGGAGTCGGAGTCGGTGCATTGTTTGCCGACTCCGACTCCGATTCCAGGTACCCAACATTTCCTCCAACTCCAAATCCTCGACTCCGACTCCGACTCCACAGCCCTGCCAATAACTAGAAATTGATGCAATATCTATTAGAGCAATTTATTTGGGGAGGGAGGGATCTGCAGGAATAGGTAGGATAATAGTAGAGCATTTTCAGACTACAGAAAGGCTTCTGAAATCCTAGCAAGACTATATCAACAAATGTGGAAAATAAAACAAGACTTTAAAGACAGGATATGGTCAATATACATTCCAGTCCCAAATAAAGAGGACGCCAGAGATTGCAGTAACTACAGGATCACTGCATTAATTCCCCATGCAAGTTAAGTAATGCTCAGGAATTTACAACAAACACATTTACCATATATGGAGTGAGTGAGAAGTGCCATGAAGAAAGGTGATTGGGGTGGGGGGAGTAGGGCGGGCAAATCAATACATTTGAAATGTAAAGTTGTAGGAGAGCTTTATAGATAATGTGGACTGTCAGAAAGACAAATAAATAGGATCTAGATCAAATGAATCATTATATGCTTTAAGGATAATGGACTAAAATGAGGCTCTTGTATGAGGAGAAGACAAGACTCGGAGAGGGTGGTAATTGTGTGAAAAATGGAAACTGGAAGGAAGGAAGGAAGGAAGGAAGGAAGGAAGAGAGAGACAAGCAGGATTGTTATAAGACCTTATGGAAGCTAATAATTCATAAGGCCACTGTAAGGTGGTAACAATAACAATTATGTGAGCATAATGATAAATTTAAAAAAATCTTTGAGCCACCTGGATCTAGACCTCAATGAGCCCATTAGGTCAGTCATAAAATAGCAGCTTTAAAGACCTTTCTCCCTCATATATAAAAAGATATACTTTGGGACCTTTAAGTCCCTGAGCAAATGCTGTTGCTTAGGAGCCCACCATGATGGAGACAAGGAGCTTTTTTGTTGGGAGAACATTGTATATGTTTATAGCCATTTTGTTATGTATCATTTACACAATACATTTACAGAGAGATAATCTGTAAATGTAATGATAATCTGTAAATGGTAATCTGGGTGGAGTTGGTAGACAATGGAAGAGAGGGCATGGGAATTGAAGACAGGAAATTCTTAATGATTGTTATGGAAAGTTTGTGTCCCAGTTGCATCTATCCTATGGCCCATTGTCCCATCCCATAAGTGTAGCATCAATTGAGAACCACTGAGTTGTTGCTGAAAGATAAGTTCAACAACCAGATATAGTCCATGTGTTGATTATCTGGTAGCCTGTATTTAATTGCTGTATGCTTCCAGTTCTACAGATACAGTAAACCCCCACCTATTGCAGGGGTTAGGGACCCGACCCAACCCACAATAATTGAAAATCTGCAGTATGTGGATGCTGGGTCAGGTTGAGACTGGGCGGGCTGTCTGGGGGCTCTTGTACTTGCCCCAGGCCTAGCACTGCCCCAAATGGGACTGCAAGGGGCTTTCAGTCCCCCAGAGGCCCCAAAAGTGCTTTCTAGTGATCTGGAGGTCACTGATTTACTGGAAGTCACTTCTGGTTTGCAGGGAAGCACTTTTGGGGCCTCCAACGGGCCTGGGCAGGCCTTTTCTCCTTACCCCAGGGGGCCCTTTTGTCATATACTGTGGACCTGCGATATACCGGGACCGCAGTATATGAACCACGAAAGAGCAGGGGGCAATTGTATATTTGTTCTTGTTTCAAAAAATCAGGAAGTAGCACATTCTAAGTGGGCCAAACCTAGAATGATGAAATGACCGCTGCTTTTTAATAAAAACAAGGCAGGGATGTGAAAAACTGTGACAAGTATTGCTGCTCACCAGACACCTTAATGAAAATTCTTTGTTCCCTTTTTGTCCTGTGGAAGGAATATCCCTTCCTCACCATTTTTGCCAGCAATATTCCACCTATCTGTGACAATATGGCACAAAGGTCTGGTGAAATGGGTTGCCCTTTTTTCTTTGTCTGGGTGGGACTGAGCTATGAGTATATATTGCAAGGCTTTAAACAGTTACATGTGTGGGAGGAGAGGGGAAAACCCAGTAACAAACAAATGCAGTTAACTGTTCTGGAGGACAAGGCAATGATTTACGGTAGATGGCTGCTTAGCACGGTATAATATAGCTGTTAGCATTACCCTTCACTTCCTCATTGCAGTGAAAATGAACAGGTTCTTCCTGGATAAAATGTTCCGAAGCCCTAATTTGAAGCAAGCAAGCAAAAGGTTACTATTGCACTGTAATACATTGGTCCAGAGAACTTGCCTTGCCTTGTGGAAACAGCCAAGCCTCCTCCTTGTGCAAGGAGCACTGCTTGGAGCACGTAGTCCAGAAATGTCAGTGAGGATATAGCACAAAATTTAGATTCAATGTCTCCTTAATACATTTCATCATATATGTATAGGGCGTAGAGGTGAAAATGATGACTGAAGAGATTGATACCAAAATGTGCGCAGATCAAGCTCAAGGTGCCACCTGCACATACAGTTGTGGAAACTGAGCTCAACTGGGGCATCTCCTTTGGCACAGATGTGTTTGTGTACAACGTCACCAGCATATTTGTTATGGGACATGTAGCACATGCATAACTTAGAACTGTTGGTGCTGGGAGGGATAATTTATGTCTGCACATTTGAAATGCATTAGGTATGTTTTATTCCACCCTTCTGGGTTGTATAAATATAAGGAAAATAGAGGGTTTTTAAAATCACAAATGTGTGAAAAATCCTGTACTTATAATTATATGGTAGAATTGTTTGAAGGACAGGTTTTGGTGACTGGCCCCTAGACTAAAGCACCTGGGCAGCAGTGACATCAGAAACAACTAACGTTGCAGCAAATGGTTGTGAATTTTGGGGGGGCTGTTTGGCCGTGTTTTGGAAGTTTTTCTTCCTGACCTTTCAACAGACTCTGTGGCTGGCATCTTCAGAGGGCAAGGAGCTCAGGGAACTAGGAGTTCTCTCTGTGCTCCTACTTCCCTGAGCTCCTTGCCTTCTGAAGATGCTGGCCACAGAGTCTGGTGAAACATCAGAAGAAAAACTTCCAAAATACGTTCAAACAGCCTGAAAAACTCACAACAAACTCACAGATCCTGGCTGTGAAAACCTTGGAGAATGCACTGCAGCAAACTGATGAAAACATAGTTTTCCATTGATACCATTTGTTACTGTATATAAGAATTCTTGACATAGATATGCTTTCAGAAATACATTGCAAGAACAAATACATACATAGAATTGTTTCTCTTCCTTCATTTTCCCTAGTAGAAGCTCCTTTTAAGAAGGGTGCATGAACACAAGAAAATCATACTTTAAAATATGTATTCATCTCTGGCCATTCATTGATAACATGGCTGGGCAACTTCCAGAGATCTGAGGGCCACACATTTCCACCACGGGACTTTAGAATGCTGTTCCTGCCTTTGACCACCCGTGAAAAATCTGTGAAAAACTGTCATCACCAGAGGACACAGGGCAAACTTCAGAAAAATGTTCATTTTCTGAAAGTGGGGGTCCAGCCCCCTGTTTTCAGAATGCTGGTGCTGTTTTCTGACATTTGGTATCTAAACTTATTAGTATAATTTGTGGTGTTATGCTAAGGACATATTCAGGAAAATGTATTGAATAGGACTTCTGACTACTATATATGCTCGAGTATAAGCTTATACTTGAGTATATACCATATATACTCAAGTATAAGCTGACCCAAGTATAAGCTGAGGGCCTAATTTTGCCCCCCAAAACTGGGAAAACGTATTGACTTGAGCATAAGCCGAGTGCACGCTCGTAAATTGCTGATCTCGCAAGTCGGGCAGTGGTTTCCAGAGGGAACGGATTGCAATGCATTCCAATGGGAAACCGCTTTAAACAATGCCTGCCTTTCCCCCGCAACATGGGGGGTGTTGGGAGAAGTGGCGTGCCATGTTTAAAATGACTTTTATCCACCATGGCAAGCACTTGCCTCTGTGGCTAAAAGTCATTTTAAACATGGCATGTGTTTCTCCTGACACCCCCCACCCCCGCAGAGCGGGAGAAAGGTGCAGTATGTTAAAATTAATTTTATCCACTGAGTCAAGCACTTGCCTCGGTGGCTCAAAGACATTTTAAACGACCCGCCACTTCCCCCTACCCCAACACGCAATCGTTATTCGAGCAAACCCTATCTTGCTTGTAAGGTGGGGGGGACAGAAGCGAGCTCGGAAGTCGTGATTCGCAGTTGTCAGGCACGTCAGAAGTTGGGGCCAGTACAGTACCACTTATACTGGCCCAGCTCTAAAGGGGCTGGGTGTAGTAATTGGCAATATGTGCCAGGAATGTGGAGGCAATTAGGGAGTTAATACCATAGAGTAAACTCCCTAATTGCCTCCACAGTACTAGTTGCCAATACTACCCCCAGCCCGTTAGAGCTTCATAACTAAGTCCCCTTAACCCTAAATCTGTCTAGATTTCAGTGGGTTCCCTAAAATCGCTTTCTGAATGTAACCCTGCTACTTTGGAGTCCCAAGGTAAGTAAATTTTGATTGCATATTTTAAAAATAATGTTGAGTGCATATTTTTTAAAAACATGCACTTGAAAATTACTTACTTTGGAGGCACCAAAGTAGCAGGGGTACCTTCAGAAAGTTATTTTAGGGAACCCCTAGAAATTTGGAAACATTTTGGGGTAAGGGGGCTGAGTTACGAAGCTCCAAAGGGAATGCCCTTAAGCCTTTTCATTGGAATCATATGGGAAGTGGAGGCACCACTACCACTCGCCCAATCAGGACTTGCCCTCCGCTGCCCTCCCCAAGCCATCCCAGCACCTATTTTTACCCCCAAAAAAAAAAAAAAAACTGGGAAACCTATGCTTGAACATAAGCTGAGGATGTTTTTTTCAGCCAAAAATAAGGGCTGAAAAACTATACCCGAGTATATATGGTAAGTTTGGATAGGATTATTACCTTAATTGAACATTTTTTTAGCTCAGTGTTTTGCTATTGAGCAAAAGGAATGCTTCATTCTATCATGTTCATAAACAGCCTGGCAAAATTTGCCATGTTTTCTCTGTGCTTGCAAAAAGTGTCCTTGAATGGGCCTGTGGGTGGTAAAAATATTGAGAATTCCCATTTAGATAACACCCGTAATTAATTATTAAAAGAAACAAGCCAGATGAGCTTTTGAGTCAGCCATAGATATTATGAAGTTTGGTGAGTGAAGGAAGAAGCCAAATGTTGCAGAAATCTACCCAGATGTAGTTTTGGCTCTTCTTAGAAACATTTCAGAAGGTAAAGTCAGATGGAAATGGAAGAATGCTTCCAGGGAAAGCCCCAGCAGGGCCTGCTGGAAGACTTAAAATCTACTCAGATAGCAAGTCAAAACTCTTGGTACTTCAGAAACAAAGTGTGCAAGATGAGCAGGATTGCGGAGAAGGGTCATGCATAAAAATGCAGCTTCTTTTCATCTTCAGTTCTTCTGGTAAGACTGCATAGCTTCTGCCTCTTGCGGAAATTTCCATTATGAGATATCCAACATGTGACCTACATTTCTTCTCCATACTTTGGAGAGAAGTTGGGAGAGGAAACACCAAGGCTGAGAGTTCCTGCATTCTCATCACTAAGAGCAACTGACTCCCCCTCTGTTTATGATTTTTAGCCCCTGAGCCAGAAGTGAAACTGCTGACTACTTGGTTCTGGGTTCCTCATATCTCCAGATATGGGCTGCTTGGAGACCACACTGGTGAGCCCAGAACCAGTGTCTGGAAGGAGACAGAAGGCCTAGAAATTGACAAAGGTTTAACTTTCTTTATAAAAATATGATTAGGAATACTTTTAAGGCTTTTTTAAAAAAAATAGAAATACATTCTTTTGGAAAACAAAGGGCAGAATCTTACTTGTGTTCACATATGTTTGTGTAACATGGCAGGGCTCATTTTTGTGGCCAGTTAATCAGGAGCTAGGGTGTGATGCTGCATCACAGGCCTGGTCCACAGCCAGTTGGCTGGCATGCAAGAAGAGAAAAGTGGATATTTTAATTGATTTTCACTTAAAATACTTTATCTCCTTTCTACAGCATCCTGAGACTTAGTCTCTTCTTGCCTGCCACCCACGGCCAGTTGCACAACTTAAATCCACTTCTCCACCTTGTCAATTAGCTGCAGCAAGTTACCAGCTCCAGTCGGATCCTAGCCAACGTGTCTGAATCACTGCTGTAATTTGTGTTTGTATGGGGTAAGGTGGCACACAGAAGAGGACTATCCAGAGTTTGGGCCTTGCAGTATTCCTCTCCATGTGAAATACGTTACTTCAGTATCTGTGGGGTTTTTTTTTTTAACCTTGTCAATGTTTTCTGTGAACCCAGCCACTTATCTGTATCATATAAGCCTTGTTTCCTTTCTGGCAAAACTCTCCATGTTTTCTCCACATTTATAAGACAGATTTATACATATATTAAAAAGCTGGATTTCCTCTTTTTAAGATTTTGGGAATGAGTTGGACTTTCCTGTGGACTGAAGACATTTTTTTGTACATGATATGAACAGGAACGTGGAAACTGCTTGAACTATGAACTATTGTGTACCATAAATCTCTATTGTACCTTTCTCCCTACATGTAGAACATTGTAATGATTGCTTTATCAGATAAGAATTTTTAGGACATATACTCTTTGCATATTTGATTCCCTGTTGATGTAATGGCCATAACTTATACAGTAGTTGCAAATTGCTGCTAATTACTAGATATCTGCTTGGGTTGTTGGTTGTGAACCAAGACACCCAACTAGGGCACAATAAGGAATCCCAAGCCAGAACTTGTCAAATTTGTAGCAGCTTTCCACTGTGAGTTATTCTGCTGGCATAGCCTTGAAAAAGGAGTTTCACCGCTAATAAAGGTTTTAACCTACCCTGGGGAAAAGGAAAAAGTATACTAGAACATGGACTTGTTCTGTAATGGCACCCTCACTGTACCACTACATGCCCACCAGAAATTAGACATGTCAAATCCCTACAGATATTTAGAAGATCATTAAAAATGAATTATTTAAGGAGGGCATTGGCAGCACCTAGGTTAATTTTTGAGACTCGTACTCTATTGTAGCTATTGGTCATTTTATTATATTACTGGACATTTTATATGTTATTTATATAATTTGATTCACCAAAGCCACCATGTGGAAATCCCTGGTCATTTTTCTCTTTTTGTTTGTTTGTTTATTATTTATTTATTCATTTAAAATATTTCTGTTTCCCTCCTTTTCTCCCCAAAAGGACCCCATAGGGCATGTTTGTGGTATTGTACAAGCATTATTTTATTATTTTAGTGTGTATGTTTGGTTAAAATGTAAACAGTCCAAGTAGCATCTTACTAACTTGGCTTGTCTCAAAGCTTAATAAGGAAATAAATAAACCTTGCATATAATATAGTAGAATAAAGCTGTATTATATTATATTGGCTGAAATCCTGTTGCTTAGTTTCTGCCTGCTTGTCAGAAATGATATAATCAGTGTTAGAATGTTGTTCCTTTTTTCACTGTTGGGATGCATATGATTTTCTTCTGTTGCATGCAAGGATTGCACCTGCCAAATAATTGTCATATGATTTTTAAACCAAGTTCTGTAGACTTATTGCTTACTCACGTAAATCTTTTAGATTTCAGTGAGGTCGGGGTTTTGCTCATGTATAATTACTGTACAGTATTTATTTCAGGTTTTTCTGGATTTTCTTCATCATTCTGTGTTGGTATGGGCCCCCGAGAATTTTTTAAATGACTGTATTCAGATAATTGTATGCTTTTTATTAACCCGCTCTGTAAAGGCTGTTCTAAAATGTGTGCACAACCCTTTTATTTGCTAAAATATTTAAGTTAGACTGCATTAATTTACACTTTTAAATGAAAATTTACCAGAAGTGATTAATACAGTATACTCCTTAATATTGAGTATATATATATATATATATACTCCAAAACAACCAGATTTCTACACGGAAGAAACCCGAATCCACACCTAACATGCATATATATATATATATATATATATATATATATATATATATATATATATATATATATATATATATATATATATATATATATATATATATATATATATATATGTATATATGTATGTATGTATGTATGTATGTATGTATGTATGTATGTATGTATGTATGTATGTTAGGGTGGATTCGGGTTTCTTCCCGTGTAGAAATCTGGTTGTTTTGGCGACGTTTTCGACGAGGTCTCACTCGTCATCTTCAGGCTGGTGTTCTGGCTTCTTTCTTCTTGAAGCAAAGCGTGATCTCAGTTGAAGTCCTTCTATAAATACTGCTGGGGGTGTGGTTTGCTTGCTCTGTTGCTGATTGTAGGTTCCTTTGTTCTTTTGTGATCTGCTGTGTGGCTGAGGCGATCGTTAAGGGATTAACTGCTGGTGGGTTAGATGGCTGTTTAGAGACATCCTGTGTGGGTGAGGTGCTGGATGTGTGTCTATCAGCCTTTTGTTTCTTAACGACCTTGGTGGTGGGCGTTCTGGCAGCATCCTGGGCTTTGGTGGAGTGGGGTCCTGTGTCTATGCATGTTAGGTGGATTCCTGTGAATTCATTTTGGTCTGGCTACGTGTCTGTGGTCTCCCAATGTTTTTTTGGGGTGTGAATTCATTTTGGTCTGGCTACGTGTCTGTGGTCTCCCAATGTTTTTTTGGCGTGTGTAAGTGTGCTCCATGTGGTGACTGGAGTGGGGTGCCGCAGTAGATGGTGCAGTCGTGGTTTTGTTATTGGATGGTGGTTTCGTTTCATCTGTGGGAAGGGTCGCCAAAACAACCAGATTTCTACACGGGAAGAAATACCTATACCCGTGAAAATCTACGAAAATCTACGAAAAATATATATATATATATATATGTCCATGCAGTGAAAATAAGTGAAAGCCAAATGAAGTAGTCCAATGAAAGCAAATTTACAAAGCAGGGAAGAAAATAAGGGCTCTTCTAATTTCGGTCAGGTTTCACCACCACCTACCATCATTTTTTGTTCCTGAAATTTCCACTTTCCCTCCAAATATGCAGTTTACTCATATCTGCATCCAGAGAGGGGGAGAGACAAAGCAGGAAGGGAATCTGATATCCCTTATACTAAACCTCCTCCACTTTTCCAAGCAGGCATACAATTAGAATCAATCATATAATCATTTAAATGCTGTCAGACACTCCCAAGTTCTAGACCAGTGATGGCGAACCTTTTAGAGACCGAGTGCCCAAATTGCAATTCAAAACCCATTATTATTTTTGCAAAGTGCCAATACAGTATTTAACCTGTATACAGGTGGCTATGAAGGGGTGATGTCGGGTGCCCACAGAAAGGGCTCCGAGTGCCACCTTTGGTTACCTGTGCCATAGGTTCGCCATCACTGTTCTAGACTTATTAAATGATGGGGAGAAGGGAACTTGTACTTGAAGACTAGCACCCCTCATATTTCCCTCTTCCTTTGCTGATTTCACTTCTGCCACTGGACAAGCAAATACAAAACAAAATACAGTACGAGTACATGAAAAGCTGAAAAGAAGCATAATGATTGAAATCTTCTGATGAGGCTACGACCTTAGAAATGAACTGAGAAGTGCCATGATGCTAAACTCCATCCCCTAGAATAGTCCAGGAAAAGCAAGCAACCCTGCTTTGCAGAATGGACATTGTGCCACGGTTCCTGTGACCATCTGCCACTGATTGTGGCGAGGCAAGACTTGTGCCCTCTGAATAGCAGGGCTATAAATGAAGACTTAGGGAGCAAAGAGGTACGTTTTGTAGAACAAGGAGCCTTTTTGGAGGTGCCCTGAGTTAACAAAATGGCCTAAGTCGGGCATTACAATATGGGCATTGTTCTAATGCCTCCCTAAGTCTCAAGATGGAGTCATAGCCACCAAGTTGAATGAAGCTCACAAGAGTGGTTATCTCTCAAGAGAAGGGGAGGCAGTGTTATATTCCATGCATCCCACCCCCACATCATGAACATCGGCAGGTCAGGAGGTGGTGTCTATAGAAAGTGACCAAAACTGTGCAGCTGATATATCTCCTTTTGTTTTTTCTTTGATTATGCTCTGTAAACAAGAAGAATGTTCTAGATAAAATTTTGTCATTTGGAGCGGGTGTAGTCCGCGGCCTGCAGCCTGAGGTGGAACATACACACAGTGTCTTGTGTCCCTCCAATCCCTGAATACCAAGTACCACATGCCAACAATTGTGAGCACAATTGCTGTCCTGCAATGCCCAGAAATGTCCCAGAGGCATTTGGCTGCTGTTGAAAAGAGAATGTTAGAACAGATGATGGTTAGCGGCTTGCCCAGTGTAATATACAATGCAAAATACCAAAAACACTGTGATGCTCTTGACCCCATGTCTACTATTGTGAAAAAGCACTCATGTAAGTTTATTTTGCTGCAAATCTGGGCCTAATAATTGATTTCCCTTAATTAATTTACCACTCAAATAATTCCAAGTTAAGTTCCCATTTTGCCTTACCCAACAAGAAAGAACAAAATCCAGGATTCTCTACAAGGCTGTGTAAACAGTACAGTGTGTGCCACCCCTGTAGCCTTTATTGCTATTCTGATTAGTATGGCTCCAAGGGTGTGAGTGAGTAGAGGAGATTAGCTGCAGGTTATCACAAGCAGGAAATCCTTTCTTGTGGATACCGTTACTTGGGAAAGGCAGCTGGGCCATCAACAGCCAACAACCTCAGTGTGCCACCAACGACAATACTGCCAGCTCCTTCTACTGCTCATTCTTCCCCCCACCCCAGCAGTCTTTAAAAATACCCTCATATAAGGCATTCTGTTATCTCCCCCGGGGCATAATATTTTTATATTGTTCCTTATGGTGATTTCTATTGTTCTGCTCAAATATGTGCTAATTGTGTATCGCATTGTCGGTCTTGCACGCTTGAAAATGGCTACTAGGATGGAAATGTCAAAATAAACAAAATTTTAATACCAAACATCCACGCGATTTATGTAGGTGTATGTGGAATGAGATGGGAGGTGAGTGAATTACGGTAAGCCAAACCCTCTAGCATGTGCATTAAAAATATCAGGAGCACAATTACAATTGCCCCTTGCAAGCCAGGATCAGGCACACTCACCTTTCCAAATCCTGAATGTGACAATGCTTGATTGGCAAAATGAAACTTGACTTACAACTATGCTGCAGGTATTAGATTTAAACAGTTTGCTTCACTATCTACACATAACTTATGTAGTTTCATTGTGGCCTCTAGTGGTTCACTGTCACTATTACAAAAGGTATTACATTAAATCTTTCACTTGTCATTCTGCTGGCTCTGTACTTGTGCTTTGGGAAATACTGTGAGAGTAACACACTATTAATCTATCTCAATGTACCTAAATATGCAAAATAACTTTATCAAATAGGTTGATAGGTTAGATCATTGCAATAGGGAGAATATGGATTATGAACTTACTCAACAGAAAATGTATAAAATGAACCATTCACAAAAATCAGGACAAGAACAGAAAAAAAAATCAGGGATCACACAGTTACAGAAGGACCTTCTCTTTTCATATGTGACATTTTAGCAGCATATATTTTAAAGTGTCTGGGTTTCCATGAATAGGATTCATACTTGGAAATAAAGGAAGTATTTAAAGGAATAAAGGAATATAATAAAAATATAAAAAAATAAAGGAAATAAATAAAGGAAGGCTTTATTTAGTGTGTATCTAGTATTTTCTTGATATATTATGCCATATTCCAGTGAAAGTTGTACTTCAATGAGGACAAAGTACACAGTTGAATATAGATACTATTCAGAAACACACTAAGGCAGAGACTCGTCCACCCAAAGGACGTGACACCAAAACACAAAAGGAACAATATAGTATATGCAGTCCAATGCAGTGAGGAGTGTGCAGACCTCTATATTGGAGAAACTAAACATCCATTAAACAGAAGGATGGCCGAACACAGGAGGGGCAACAGCTCAGGACCAAAATCAGGAATACACTCCACTTAAAGGACAAAGGGCACTCATTCAAAGATGAGGATGTACACATATTAGACAAAGAGGATAGGTGGTTTGAGAGAGAAGGCAGGGAAGCCATTCATGTGAGTACAGTATTTGAAAAACCCTCTCTCAAGGGGGGGGGCACTCAGGCACAATCTGTCTGCTATTTATCAAGCGGCCATTTCAACAATCCCCAGACAAATCAAAAATACTTCACACCTCCACTAACAAGGCCATGGCTAATGACATACTTTCTGGGTGTTGGGAAGGTCAAAAAGGTGGCCATTGTCCACTTAATGAACCTATTGAGACTAGACATGGGCATGACTTGGCGAAATTCTCGTTTCCGTTTCCGTTTCTCGTTTCCGTTACGTAACGGAAACGGTAACGACAATTACTCCTCCAGAACTCGAACTCGAACCGACTAAAGAAAAATTGGGTCTGATTTGTCGTTGTCGTTCCTGGCATCGCAGCGATCGCGCGATGCCAAGCGGCACAGGAAAAAAGTTTTAAAAATAAAAAAACCCGATTCCCGGCCAAACAAGCAGGCGAAAATATGCCTGCCTGAGTGAGGGCACCTACCAGAGGGGTGGTTTCTGGGGGGGGTCACCGGCCTCCCCCCCTCCTCTCCTGGGCTGCGCAAAGTGTGCATCCTCGTCGAGTCGCCAACTCACCAAGCGGCGCGGCACAGAAAAAAAGTTTTAAAAATAAAAAAAAACCCGATTCCCGGTCAAAAAAGCAGGTGAAAATATGCCTGCCTGAGTGAGGGCACCTACCAGAGGGGTGGTTTCTGGGGGGGGGGTCCCCGGCCTCCCCCCTCCTCTCCTGGGCTGCGCAAAGTGCGCATCCTCATCGTCGAGTCGCACTCGCCCACGCCAACTCGCCAAGCGGCGCGGCACAGGAAAAAAGATTTTTAAAAAAACCCCGATTCCCGGCCAAAAAAGCAGGCAAAAATATGCCTGCCTCAGTGAGGGCACCTACCAGAGGGGTGGTTTCTGGGGGGGGGATCCCCGGCCTCCCCCCTCCTCTCCTGGGCTGCGCAAAGTGCGCATCCTCGTCAAGTCGCCAACTTGCCAAGCGGCGCAGCACAGAAAAAAAGTTAAAAAAAAAACAAAAACCGATCCCGGCCAAAAAAGCAGGCGAAAATATGCCTGCGGCCTGCCTCAGTGAGGGCACCTACCAGAAGGGTGGTTTCTGGGGGGCGGGGGGTCCCCGGCCTCCCCCCCTCTCCTCTCCTGGGCTGCGCATCCTTGTCGTCTTGCCAACTCGCCATGCCATGCGGTGCGGGCGGGGGATCCAAAATGGGGCGACCGTAATATTTATTTTGAAATCGTGGTCCAAAAACACACCAAAGCACCACAGAAACATGTGAAAATAGCTATTTTAAAACTGCCTGAATTTTTTCAGTAGCAGCAGTGGGTTTTTCTTGCTACAAAACGTCTCCAATTTTATTTTATTTTTATTTTTATTTTATTACACCTGCGCAATGATGGGCTGGCCATGGGAGTGGACCATGCAAATCTTTGGAGCCATTCCACCAATTGCATGGCCACTTGGCCAGGTTGACCACAGAGACTTCTGGGATGTGCCAATCGGGCATAAAAAGCCCATAACCGTAGCCCGAACCCTAACCCTAAGCCTAAGCCTAACTCATACGCCAGTACACTGTCCTTCTAAGTGGGTCAGAGAGGCACCCAGAGGTGCACCCCAATACTCACCCTAACCTTACCTGTAACCCTAAGCCTAGCCCCTGCGCTAACCCTAACCCTAAGCCAAACCTGTGTAGTCGCATTGCACTACAGCAAGTACACTTCCCTTCTTAGTGAGTCACAGCGGGCGCCCGTAGGGGTCCTCTGTCACTTCGCTCTCCAGCAAAACATTTCAATCTCAAGAAAAGAAGTCCAGTTTCCATGGCTCAACGTCCAGATAAACTCACCGGAATGACTGAGACTCTTCAGAGACATACTGTTCAGAAATATGACTGGTGATAAGTAGCCAGTAGATAACATCATTGTTAAGCGAATTAGGGAAATCTCTAAGTATATGCAAAAGCTTTCCAAGCAGTTGACCATGCATATAAATATCAATCTTTATATTATTACAGAATAATAAATAGCTACTGCAGTATCTTTCTTCAGTTTTTTAAACTTTCAAGTCCTAGAAGAGCTAAGTATAAAGTTCAACAAAGCTACCAGAAGTAGGCCTTGAAACAACATTTGAACTCAGCAGAAGCAGACCTGGAACAGACATCTGCCTTGAATTTTGGGACTCTTTTATTTACAATTTTTCTGCACTGTTCATAAAATATGGGTGCAGAAGACTGAAGAAATGGATTTTGTCCTTGAAAGCTCATTGTTTGCTTGATTCTCTTAGTGGTCTAATAAAGACATTGCCTACACTTGCATTTGTATAAGGTTACCTACCACACAGACTTGTGTGTTTTTCTTCTTCTAATAACATGTGTAGTAGAACTTTCTTTTTCCAACAGTCCATATGCATTTTTTTTATTACGCATGCTCATACCTTTCTCCCTTCTCACCCTTTTTGTCATCTCCATGGGTCTGTGTCTGGGTAAGCAGTAAATGTGCCTAATGTTTTCTCAAAGGCTTTGACGACCGGGATCTGGTGGCTGTTGTGGGCTTTGGGGGCTGTTTGGCCGTGTTCTAGAAGTTTTTCTTCTGGTTGATCATTAGCTGCTCTTATTATGTGAAGCGATCACTGGTGCTTGTGGCTGGGTGGGGATCATTGATCTTTTGCTGGCTGTAGTTTCAGTCCTGGGAGCAAGACTTGATTGATTTTTAGACTTTGAAAGTCTAAATAATCCCCAGTCAGCCACAAGCACCAGCAATCGCTTCTCACAATATTCATCAACCACAGAGATAGAACAACTTTCCCTTATTACATTGAAACTCTTAATCCCTCTACAGCACAATCAATTATTAACACCTATTCTCCTGAATAGGACAAGTTCTCCCTTTTCCACATCTATTAAAAAAACCCACAGTCTCACTCTCTACCCCAGAGCACAGAGATAACTCCTAGTTCCCTGTGCTTCTGCCCTCTGAAGATGCCAGCCACAGATACTGGCGAAATATCAGGAAGAAAAACTTCTAGAACACAGCCAAACAGTCCGAAAAACTCACAACAGCCATGCTTCATCTTAATTGTTGGCTACCATGATACGGTGCTCTGTCAAAGCTTTTGTTGCATTAAAAACATAATAAAATATTTATTTAATTGTTTGGCTTTATTAAACGTTTTGTCCTTATTGAGAGCATGATAGTGAGATTTATAACTGTGCAACACATCATATTCCATATGGTGAAACAATAGATGTCTTTAGGTATCTTAAGAAAGGGCAGATTTTATGCGGCATATACTGTCACAAGCTGCATGCCATGTCAGATGGAGGGAATATAGCCTCAGTGGATAGTCATTCTTGTAAACATGGGAAGCAGGTAGAAGTGTGAATTGTAATGGAAATGCAGAAGGTCAAATAGGTTATGTTCCCATTGGCATTTGGGGTTCTTAACAGACCTTTTAGGGGTGAAAGTGACCGGTACAAATGGTGGTTGTTTAGTGTTATTAAAAGAATTTGTTGGCTGACAACTACATCTGCAGGTAAAATAGCCCAGTCTTGCTGCTGTTAGGTTGCAGCATCTGCAGGACTGCCCACTGTCACATATGCCCCACTTCAAGAAACAAGAGGCTTTGTTAATTAACTGACAGAATGAAAGTTCTTTAAAGTAATATTTTTGTCCTAACATAATTATCACAATGATATTGAGCAGTGATGGCGAACCTATGGCACAGGTGCCACAGGTGGCACTCGGAGCCCTTTCTGTGGGCAATCGACATCGCCCCTTCATAGCCACCTGTATACAGGTTCAATTACTGTATTGGCACTTTGCAAAAAAATTACTGGGTTTTGTATTGCAGTTTGGGCACTCGATCTCTAAAAGGTTCGCCATCACTGATATAGAGTCACTGCATTAAGCAGATAACATGTTGGAGCTGTCCTAACTGGACTTTTTTTCTCCCTTCTTACAGATAAAAGCTGCAGATTATCATTGTAAGTATCATTCTATTAAGTTCTCTGCATTTCAGTTTTATGCCTTTCTCAGGGAGAAAAGTGGGATAGAAATATTTTAAACAAATAATGAATAAAAGAGATAATGGCAACGATGGCTATTAACACACATGTATCTATAAAGGATCTTTAAAACTTGGCAACATTGTAGGCCCATATTGTGTTCTCATACCCAGTCCCACCAAGATCACAGTTTACTTGAAGTATTGCTATATTTCTGTGTTTTCCACACTACGTAGTTTACAAATACTGTACAGTAGGACCCCGGTATCCACTGAGGTTTGGTTCCAGGCCTTCCCTTGGATAATGAAAACTGTGGATAAAACACCTGCCCACCCACCTCCAAACTGCTGTAGCTTGCTTTATGGCTGCTGTTTGTGACAATAGCTTGCTTAGTGGCTGCTGATTTATTTATTTATTTTCCTCTGCCAATCATGGATAACTGAATCAGTGGATAATGAATCAGTGGATGCGAGGCTTCTACTGTACTGGAAGGCATGGTAACAAGCTTGCTGCCTTTGAGATTGTATCCGTTACATCTGTAAATCCCTTACATCTGTATGCTGCCTTGGGTCGTTCTGTGGAGATATTAAGTTAGAAATATTTTAAATATATAATAATAATATGCATTTCTAGCCCTGTAGACTACATGCTGTGGTTTGCTACACTGCAGCAGCTTCAAAGGGTTCAAAACATACCCACCATGGAAGCTTAACACTTGTAGAAAGCCTGGCCCTTTCTCTTTTTCTTTGTATGAAATAGAAGGTCAGTGAGGATGCCACCCACCCTATTCATGCAGCAATCCTTACCTCTTTCCCCCACCCCACCCCTATGCAAATATCCTGGCACAATATCTCCGCAGTGCAGTAGAACTCTTCCCTATGCCCCTAAAGCCAAAAGGAAGAGCAAACATATTGTGGCACCTTTAAAATTAACAAATGTATTTTGTTTAGCTCTACAGTGAACTGCAGTGTTTTTCAACCTTTTTTGGGCAAAGGCACACTTGTTTCATGAAAAAAATCACGAGGCACACCACCATTAGAAAATGTTAAAAATTTAACTCTGTGCCTTTTGGTGACTCGAGTCGCGACATCTACACACTGTGCTCGGGCAGGAAGGAAGTCGGAAGATGATGACCTTGTGATAGGTCAAGTCTTGACCAATCACAGCCCGGACATTTTTGCACCCCTGCTTCTCTTTTTGTTCTTTTTTTAAAAAATCTTTCTTTTTTCAATTTTTCCAACGGAAACAGGCTATCATGAAACAAATGGATTCCTTTTTTGCAAAAATGGAAACAGGCTATCATGACAGCCTTTCCAAAAATAGCTTGAAGCCCATTTTCTTGTCATCTCCTGGTCTCGAGCAGCATACCTTCCCCTCCCCACCACCATCATCATCCCATGCATAAAATATAAGGAACATGGGCTGTTTTTCCACACTTAGCCAGGAATACTGTATTACTTGCTTTCATCTGTTTGTGAAAAGTCTAGTTACATAAAACTTATGCATCTGTTCTTATTTCTGTATAGGTGGTGAGGAATGCAATCTTAAAACAGGTGTCAGTGTGTCAGAAACAGAAATAAGCATCCAATTTCATACCAACTTCACAATAAGTAATGTAACTTTTGCAAACGGGACACAGGCAAAGTCTCAACCAGGCAATGATTCATTATCTGAACTCAATCCCGGTACACAGTATTTTGTGTATTTCACAGACGGGAATTCCACATGCTGCAAAGCCATCACGACAAGTAAGTGATGAACTAAGTTCTAAGAGACATGTAATGAATGCTGTATAATTTGTAAGGCAGTTCTGATATGAGCAATTTTCTTATATTTTCAATGAACACAAATTACTTTGTCATGTGATCTGAAATCAGAGCTTGCGGGAGTTCCTTTTTGAACTACAACTCCCAGAATTCCTTAGCTAGCGTGGCCAAAAAGCATCCTGTAACCATAATGACTGGGGGATTGCGAGGAGCCTTGTGGCACAGTCATTAAAACTGCTGTACTGCAGCCATAACTGTCCTTAGGACCTGCAATTCAATCTAGGCTCAGGGTTGACTCAGCTTTCCGATCCTTCTGAGGTGGGTAAATTGAATACCCAGCTCATGGGGGAAGAAGGGTGATGTGCAGCCTGCATAATTCATTTGTAAACCACCCAGAGAGTGCTTTAAGCTCTGTAGGGTGGCCCATAAGCAGCGCACTTGGCTTATCGTTTGCTTTGCTTATAGGCCCTCCCAATGTAGGGGCATCTTGAGTCAGGAGAATTTGGGAAAGTATATGCTAGAATGCATCAGTACGTCTGTGAAATGCCTTCTCAAACACCTCAAGCTGTCAAAGAGGTAGGCACTGCAGGAATCTCCTCAGGGTATCAAAGATAGGAATCTAATGGTGGATTTTTTCTTCAAAGGGCAGAACTCTTGGGAGAATAAAAGAAAAATTTTTCTATCCTATAAGTGTCCATTCCAGGGATCATAGGACTCAACTTTCATTTACCAAGCAAGAAAGAATTCTATTTTAGTATGAGTTTCTTAGAAACTCATTCCTTTACCACTGTTCCGACTTCATGTATTTATTTTTATTCTGTTTCTAAAATGGTGGTACAGTGGTACCCCGACTTAGGAAATTAATCCGTTCTGAGCATACACTCTTAAGTCGATTAACTTGTAAGTCGAGCAGTGATTTCCCATAGGAATGCATTGAAAGTAAATTAATCCATTCTGGGCGAATGGATTTCAATGCATTCTTATGGGAAACCACTTTAAACCAACCGCAGCTCCCACACACACACACACACACACATACACACTGGGCGCGTTGGGTGGAAAAGTGATTTAAAATGTCTTTAGCCACCGAGGCAACCACTTGTCTCCATGGCTAAAGACATTTTAAACCACCTGCTGCTTCTCTCCCCCCCCACGCGCCTGGTGGCAGGTGGTTTAAAATGTCTTTAAGCCACTGAGCCAGGCAGTTGCCTCGCTGGCTAAAGACATTTTAAACCACCCGCCGCTTCGCCCCCAAAGCACCCAGTGTGTGTGGGGGAAGCGGCAGGTGGTTTAAAATGTCTTTAAGCCACAGAGGCAACCACTTGGCTCAGTAGTTCAAAGACACTCTAAACAAGCTGCACTTTTCCCCGCAACATGCCTGATGGAGGGGGAAAGCACAGGTTGTTTAAAAATTGCAAAAAAAATGCCGGCAAACACGGAAAAAAAAAATTACAGTACAGTACAGTATATAAAAATAATAGAGGAAAAATCAACCTACCTTTTTCTCAGCAAAATGGTGCAGGTATTTTAAAACGTCCCAAACACAAAGCGCCATAGGAGAAACAGTTTTCAAAAAAAAAAATCGTAAGTCGGGGAAACCCTATCTTTTGCTCATAAGGCAGCGGGATTTAAAAACCAATGGAATCGCGCTCGTAAGTCGGGATTTCCGTATGTCAGGCGTGTCGTACGTCGGGGTATCACTGTATTATTTAAATACTTGATGTGAGCTCTCTATCTTCTCCTTATCTTGCTGGAATACTATCCTCTGAATTTTTTTTCCATCCTTGATTGGCACTGTATAAAATCTATTACTCTACAATAACACATTTTTGCATAGTTGGCAGAGCAAGGTCTGTCCAAATTACAGTGTCTAACTTTGTTTGGGATAGTACTAGATCATAGTATAATACCGTATATCCCACCCCCATGCTGTAGAATAAGTATAGTGAAGGATTTATTTCTTATGTTATGGTACTTTATTTCCTCACACAAGTTTCTACAGCTAAAATTGTGCTTCCAGTGGAATTTAAATAGCTTTTCAGTATTATTTATATAGTACAACATGTAAAAATGAGATTGATGATCACTAAATAAAAAGTGTTTGAAGATTCTTCAATAGCCTGACAGGTTTCATTAATTCATTTCCCACCCTTTCTGTTTTGTGTTGTTTTTCTTGAATAAAAGTGAATTAAACATTTATTGAGCTTAAACCCATCTGTAATCTAGCAAGGCTTTTCTTTTGTGGTGCATACATTTAATTCTGTGTATATTTTGTTCCAGCAAGAAAAGATGTTTAAACAAGTGTCTTTTTTCATTTCTCTCATATTTTGCAGTTTGTGAGGTTTTTATAAACCACTATGGAAAATGCAGCTTTTGCTATTTAAAGATATCCTTTAAGTTAATATAGTCTGCAGCTGAATTTAATCTAATACTTTGAATTCAAAGACAGTGCTCTTTCTTTCTTTCTTTCTTTCTTTCTTTCTTTCTTTTTGCCAGTGGTTCTTTTAAAGCTTGATGACAATTTTGAAATCAATTGATGATGGAGCGCAAATTCTTTTATTTTAAACAAATTCTACTGAAGGGGGAGTTATTTAAAAGAAAGTTGCAAGTAGTGTTAAGAACTAAAAATAAACAAGTAATTTTGCTAAATGAAGCCAAAAGTCCTCCTTATCAACATCTAAGATAAAACTGTGGTTTTTTCCCCCTTCTTAATCCAAAGTGTTTGATAGTACTGAACAAATCTTAACATTTCCTGAGAAATATTCCAGCAGTGTTTATTTCAGTTATGTCTGCAGTGGTGACAAAAAGAGCACTTGTAATTCATGTGTAATGATTATTACCGTATTTTTCACTCCATAAGATGCACACTGGACCATAAGACACACCTAGTTTTTAGAGTTATGTATGTGTGGAAAAGAAATTCACACATACATACTGCATTGGTCTGGTGATCTCTGTGGCGAAAGCCAGCTGGCTGTCAAATAGCTTCCCGCTTTAGCTTTTTGACAGCCAGCTCCTTCTTTTAAACCCCTGCCATTCACATCCTTTGGGAGGCCCATGGAAGAAGTCACCATAGCATGGTGCCTTCAGACCCCATGCCACCTGCCTGCTATTGGCACCCCTCAAAAAGAATTGGGTCCCATCCCTGCCACCCACCTCCTTTCGGGGCACACCCAACCCAAAGGCAGCAAAGCGGAGGGGGGAGGCTTCTCCCTCCATTTTGATTCCTTCAGCTTATGTGCCCCCATAAAGGAGGCGGGTGGCTGAGATGTGACCCACCTCCTTTTGGGGTGCACCCAAGCTGAAAGTAGCAAAGCAAGGAAGTTGGGGGGGGAGGCCCAGGAGCAGTTAGGGTGGTGGTTGTGCCTTATTATTATTTTTGTTGTTGGACTAGTTGGTAGTGCTGATACATAATCCTTTCACCCTCCTTTCTTAAATAGAGCCCAGACCAGTTCTTAACATCTTTGCAGAAAATATCACTACTATTACAGTAACTTTAACATGGAACAGTAATGATCCGGATGCTTCGAGCTACACTTATTGAATAGATTAATACAGTACTAGACATGGGCACGACTCGACGAAATTCTTGTTTCCGTTTCTGTTCCTCGTTTCCGTTACGCAACGAAACGAAGAACGACAATTACTCTGCCAGAACTCAAACCGAAAAAAGAAAAATTGGGTCTGATTTGTCGTGTTGTCGTTCCTGGCATCGCACAATTGCGCAATGCCAACAGCACAGAAAAAAAGTTTTAAAAAGTAAAAAAAAAAAAAAAAAAAACCGATTCCCGGCCAGAAAAGCAGGCGAAAATATGCCTGCCTGAGTGAGGGCACCTACCAGAGGGGTGGGTTCTGGGGGTCCTGGCCTCCCCCCTCTCCTCCTGCCCTTCCTGGGCTGCTCTGGCGGAGTGGCGGCCGGCGGGCATCCTCGTCGTCCCGCCAACGTCGCCGGCTCGCCGGCTCGCTGCCGCCATTCAAGCGGCACAGAAAAAAAGTTTTAAAAACCCGATTCCCGGCCAAATAAGCAGGCGGAAATATGCCTGCCTGAGTGAGGGCACCTAGAGGGGTGGTTTCGGGGTCCCCGGCCTTCCCCCCCTCCTGTCCTGGGCTGCTCTGGTGGGGCATCCTCGTTGAAGCCATGTGGTGCGGGCGGGGGATCCAAAATGGGGCGGGCGACCGTAATCTTTTTTTTGAAATCGTATCGTCGTGGTCCAAAAACACACCAAAGCACCACAGAAACATGCGAAAATTGCTATTTTAAAACTGCCAGATTTTTTACAGTAGCAGTGGGTTTTTCTTGCAACAAAATGTCTCCTCTGTCCTCCTCTCCATTTATTTTATTTTATTTTATTTTATTTTTATTTTTTACACCTGCGCAGTGATGGGCTGGCTGTGGGAGTGACCATGCAAATTTTTGGAGCTATTCCCAAACCCTAACCCTAACCCTAAGCCTAACTCATACGCCAGTACACTGTCCTTCTAAGTGGGTCAGAGAGGCACCCAGAGGTGCACCCCAATACTCACCCTAACCTTACCTGTAACCCTAAGCCTAGCCCCTGCGCTAACCCTAACCCTAAGCCAAACCTGTGTACTCGCATTGCACTATACACGCAAGTACACTTCCCTTCTTAGTGAACCACAGAGCGGCCAGATCAGCAGTGGGCCTGTGGTCTACAGAGAGGCACCCAAAAGAGGTGCCTCTCTGCCACTCAACTTGGTATGCATATCCAATTGGCTATGCATGCCATTTTGTAGCGGGTGAGGAGAGGAGGCACCCACGAGGTGCCTCCAGGAGCCCGCTTTCCCTTCATAGCGGGCCAGAGGAGGCACCCACCCCACAGAGGTGCCTCCAGGAGCCCGCTACCCCCCTAAACCAGTACTAACAACAGACGAAAAATGACACCACGAAATGACAAATTTTTGAAAAATTTTGCGAAAAACGGAAACAAGCCGAAACGGACCCGTCCCGAAGAACGACAACTCGAAAAAAAAATTTCCTGGTCATGCCCATCTCTATACAGTACCTAAATATATGTTTTCAAAAAACTCACTTCAGAAACACAATTTTTTTTAGAATTCAAGTACATGAATTAGTTTGTTTTTTTAAAAAGTCAGAGGGCAATAGGGGAAAGGAATTAGTCTGGCGGTGTGATCTCTGCATTGACAATATAGAATCAAATATAATTATTTGCCTCTTTCTTGAACAGAACCAACTCCAGTTTCTGACATTCAGGTTGAAAGCATCAGTACCACAACAGTGAATTTAACATGGAAAAACTATGACCTACATGCTTCTAACTATACCTACCTAATACAAATAGAAGGAAATGAGTCTGTTAGAAACAAGTCTTCTGATTCCACCAGTGCAGGGATTAGCAGCCTGGAACCTGGAACATTGTATACCTTCAACATTTACCCAGTGGCACCTGATAGCAAAACTGTGGGAGAACCAAACAATACATCACTTTATACAAGTGAGTAGACAAAATAATAATGATGTGATTGTAAGTATGTACAACAGATGTGTTTGGTGGGGACATGGGAGAAGACTCTTTATGTCACTTCTCCCAGACTCTGGAGCACCGTCTTATTGGGTAGCCAGAGTCGGGGGGGGGGGACTGGCTCCATCTTTGTTGCCTTTCTACAAACAAGCGAAGATATTTCTTTTCAGACCAGCTTTCTCTAAGTGGCTGGCTAAGTTTTTTTTAAATGGAATTATTATGTTTTTGTTATTTTTATATGTTTTTTTTTCTACTAATTTTTAACATTTTATTTTCAATTCTTTTTGTAATACTTTATTATTAGCTTTAATTTTTTTTTAAATTAAGCCATCTCTGGTCCTTTTGGGAGAAAGACGAGATATAAATGTTGGCAATAATACATATGTTATATATTCCTCTATATTCACAATATAGGATAAAAAAATAATTGTCTCTTTCTTGAATAGAACCTACTACAGTTTCTGACATTCAAGTTGAAAGCATCAGTACCACAACAGTGAATTTAACATGGAAAAACTATGACCTACATGCTTCTAACTATACCTACCTAATACAAATAAAAGGAAACCAGTCTGTTAGAAACAAGTCTTCTGATTCCACCAGTGCACGAATTAGCAGCCTGGAACCTGGAACATTGTATACCTTTAGCATCTGCCCAGTGGTACCTGATAGCAAAACTGTGGGAGAACCAAACAATATATCACTTTATACAAGTGAGTACACAAAATATAATGATGTGATTGTAAATATGTACAACAGATGTGTTTGGTGGGGACAAGGGGGAGGACTTTTTATGTCACTTCTCCCAGACTCTGGAGCACCGTCTTATTGAGTGGCTAAAGTGGGGTGGGGGGCGGAGCGGCTCCATCTTTGCTGCCTTTCTACAAGCAAGCGAAGAACTATCTTTTCAGACCAGCTTTCTCTTAGACGGTTACTTCATATCCGTTCTAGTCCCTGGAGGAAGTTCGTTGCATGTTGATGTTGGTTGTGGTCACGTGGTCTTCTTCCGGTTCTGTCCCTGTCCCGTGTGTGCATGGGCATGATGGATGATAACGGCATGACTGTTACCACATGTCCTCATTCTGTGATGAGATGTGAAATTCCATGCCTTTGTTCTCCGGTTTTTTTCGGCCCGACCTTCCGTTTTTCGATGTTTCGATTCTCCGAAGCCTTGCCTTCAATGCGTTACGGAGCTAAGTTTGAGGCATTTCTCTTTTAATCTCTCTGCACTGCATTGCTGACTCCATAGGGAATGTACTGGCGAATGGCACTTCACACTCCTTCCACTAGACGGAGAATGGCACGTTGCGTGACGAGCATTACCTCATGGGCACTCGTCTCTGAACGAGAAGCGTGATGAGCAGATTCCTGAGGCCAGGGAGGGGAATCTCTCATCCCGCTTAAATTGCAGTTCAGGGGGTGTGGTCGGGACGAACTCCCCTCGTCCCAAATGGTCGTGCGGTTAGATTACTTTGTACTGGTCCCATGCGGGATCGCGAACAGCGGTAAGATGGACGTGAAGTATCAGCCTTAGTGGCTGGCTAAGGTGGTGTTTTTTTGTTTTGTTTTTTTTAATGGAATTAATGCGTTTTTGTTATTTTTATGTCCTTTTCTTGTTTTTCTCTACTAATTTTTAACGTTTTATTTTCAATTCTTATTGTAATAATTTATTCTTAGCGTTTAATGTTTTTTTAAATTAAGCTATCTCTGGTCCTTTTTGGTAGAAAGACAAGGTATAAATGTTGGCAAAAATACATACTCTATATTCACAATATAGAATCAAAAATAATTGTCTCTTTCTTGAATAGAACCCACTCCAGTTTCTGACATTCAAGTTGAAAGCATCAGTACCACAACAGTGAATTTAACATGGAAAAACTATGACCTACATGCTTCTAACTATACCTACCTAATACAAATAGAAGGAAATGAGTCTGTTAGAAACAAATCTTCTGATTCCATCAGTGCAGGGATTAGCAGCCTGGAACCTGGAACATTGTATACCTTCAACATTTACCCAGTGGCACCTGATAGCAAAACTGTGGGAGAACCAAACAATGTATCACTTTATACAAGTGAGTACACAAGATATAATGATGTGATTGTAAGTATGTACAACAGATGTGTTTGGTGGGGCCATGGGAGAGGACCCTTTATGTCACTTCTCCCAGACTCTGGAGCACCATCTTATTGGGTGGCCAGAGTGGGGGCCGACCAGCTCCATCTTTGCTGTCTTTCTACAAGCAAGTGATGATCTCTCTTTTCAGACCAGCTTTCTCTAAGTGGCTGGCTAATTTTTTTAAAAAAATGGAATTATTAAGTTTTTGTTATTTTAATGTGTTTTTCTTTTTTTCTCTACTAATTTTTAACATTTTATTTTCAATTCTTATTGTAATAATTTATTCTTAGCTTTTAATTTTTTTTTTTCTTAAGCCTTCTCTGGTCCTTTTTGGGAGAAAGACGAGGTATAAATGTTGGCAATAATACATATGTATTCCTCTATATTCACAATATAGGATCAAAAATAATTGTCTCTTTCTCGAATAGAACCTACTCCAGTTTCTAACATTCGAGTTGAAAGCATCAGTACCACAACAGTGAATTTAACATGGAAAAACTATGACCTACATGCTTCTAACTATACCTACCTAATACAAATAAAAGGAAATCAGTCTGTTAGAAACAAGTCTTCTGATTCCACCAGTGCACGAATTAGCAGCCTGGAACCTGGAACATTGTATACCTTCAACATTTACCCAGTGGCACCTGATAACAAAACTGTGGGAGAACCAAACAATATATCACTTTATACAAGTGAGTACACAAAATACAATGATGCGATTGTTTGTGCATGTCCAAAGGTATTATACTGCTAGAAATCCCAGTGGTTTGGGTCTCTGGATACACAGCCAGAGGTTGGAAGTTCGAGTCCACACTGTTCCCCCTTGACACAGTCTATACTTCAGGGGTGTCCAAACTTTTTGCAAGGAGGGCCAGATTTGGTGAGGTGAAAATGTGAGGGGGCCAAGCATTCAGCCACATTTCGCCCCTGGACCAGACTTTGGACAAGTCTCTATAACATGCAAGGAGGCGGGGAGGATTCTGCAGCAATGGATCCGGGGGTGGGTAGGCTGGGCAGGTGGCTGGGGGGATGGACGGAGGCAGGGAGGTCAGGCAAAGCATAAAACTACAAGCTAACACCTCCATCCAGTATGGGGAGGGTTCAGCTGGTGGGGATGTGTGACAGCCTGAGCTAGTGGGGAGAAGAAGCCGTGGGCCACTCAGAATTTGAAAACGGGCTGCATTTGGCCCCCGGGCCTTACTTTGGACATGCCTGCTGTACTTGATGTGTAATGTCCCTTCCAGCCCTGCAGTTCTAATGGATTACTATTCAAGAAATGTATTTCTCTACAGTCACAATACAGAATCAAAAAAGAAAAATGAAGACCTGAAATCTATGATGTGCTAGAGAACTCTCATTATGCTTTGCTTGTTAATATAATTTGTGTTTCATTTTAATATGATACATTTGTAAGTAATGTCCCTTCTATTCTACTACTGTTTCCCCTAAAAGTTATCTTCAGGTTTATTTAATTCAAATTTATTGATTTGTTTTATGACATAGTCTACCCTATAATAAAAGTTTCTGAACTGCTTATAGTAAAAAGGGACTGATGGTTAATCACATATTAATGCCTGAATACAAGATAGAAACCAGCAAGGGGATAAAAGGAACTATTTTCCCCAGTGGCAACTTTATATTCATGGTTTTTAAACCTAAGAATGTTAGAGGATCTATAAATCATACACACACATACAGAAAGTTTAGGTTAAAAACTGAATGTTAAAAGTATTGGGGAAAGTATAAAGAGCTTCATCTGCTTCGTCATATTAACTACCGGTAAATGTAGGAGCCAGACAAGACTTTCAGGAGAGAGAGCCTTCTATAACTGAGGTGCTAGCAGCTTGTCTGCTAGTTGGGTCTAACAGTCCCTGAAATGCATTGGAAAACAGTGTAGGTGACAACACTCTGGAATAAAATGACCATGTCATCCAATCTTGGTGCAGCATTCTTGGTGCCCTCTTTTAAACTAAGATAGTAAGAAAGATGCAGCAGCATCATTGTATCGCTTCACACAAGGAGAAAAGGAGAACAAAATCTTGTAACTAGAGATGGGCACGAAATGCCAAAATGGCGTTTCGTGCTTGTTATTCGGGCCCTGGGGTCCGCTTCATTCCGTTACCGTTTTTCGGGCCTCAGGGGCCCGCTTCATATTTCGGGTGCCGTTTTTCAGCACCCGCCAGGAAATTGTTCCCGTGGCTGCGGGGAGCCCTCCTGGGGCTAGCCGCCGCCAGAGGCGGCGGCAAGCCTCCTACGAGAGCCCTCTCACAGCTGCGGGGAGCCGTCCCGGGCTGGGGCTCCACCGGAGCCACCGTTAAGCCAGCCAGGAGAGCGCTCCTGTGGCTGCGGGCCTTTTCTCCTGCCTGGGCTTGTTGGCGGCTCCGGTGCCTGAGGCTGGGGGGAGATTTTAAAAGCCCGCTCTTCCCCCACCCCATCAGGTGGGAGGAGAGAGCTGGCTTTTTAAATCTTCTCCCCTCCCGAAGCTAGCACCCAGCGGGTACTGGGCGCTTGCTTCAGGAGGGGGGAAGTGGGGGAGAGAGCATGGGTGGGGAAGATCCCTTTCAGACCCCCCCCTTCACCCCTTTCCGTGCAGAGGGGAGAAGGGGGGACTTGGCTTCCCTGCAAGTCTCAGCCGATCTCCTCCGACCCAAGTGACAGCTGCCCAACCACCACCCAGGGCAGAGGAGATGGAGCCACGGTCTCGCAGCCCCTTCCTTCTCGACTCTGCCCCAGAGCCGGAGTGGAGAAGGAAGGGGCTCCGATCCGGTCTCTGCGCATGGAGACCGGATTGAAGCCCCCTCTTGCTGCCCTCCGCCCCACAGCCTGACAACACGGTGGGCTGCAGGCTCTGGGCAGAGTCGGGAAGGAAGGGGCTCTGATCTGGTCTCCGCGCACAGAGGCTGGATCAGAGCCCCCTCCCGCCGCTCTCCACCCCAGAGCCTGCAGCCCACCAGGGAAGATCCACTTGACAGAGACCCCGATTCAGCCCCTCTGCATGCAGAGGGGCTGAGCGGGGGTCCCGCCTTCCCTGCGCCGGCCATGACAGGCACACCTGTCATCATCCCCACGGGGAAGATCCACTTGACAGAGACACCCGTTCAGCCCCTCTGCATGCAGAGTGGCTGAACGGGGGTCCTGCCTTCCCCACGCCGGCCATGACAGTAGCCGGTGCTGTCATCTGGCGCAGGGAAGGCGGAGGCTGATTGGGAGGGGTCTGCGATCCGTGTTCCCCACTGCGGACACCGGATCACAGCCCCTTCCTTCTCGACTCCACCCCAGAGCCTGACAGCCGACCAGTGGGCTGTCAGGCTGTGGGGTGGAGGGCGGCGAGAGGGGGCTGAGATCCGGCTTCCCCTCGCAGATTCCAGATTGCAGGCCCCTTGCCGGCAGCGATCCAATCTCCGCAGCAGGGGATGTGGCAGCTGAGCCGGCTGTCACCCCCTCGCTGCGGAGATCGGAGATTGAGATAGCCATGGCCTGGCCTCCGCTTGCGGAGGCGAGAACGGGGCTCTCTCAATCCTCCCCCGCTGCTGGCGATGACAGCTGGGCTGTCATCGCCAGCAAGGAGGAACGAACCGAACATAACCGAACTCATTTGTTCTGGTTCTGTTATGTTCGTTCCTAAATTACACCATTCTCTGTTAGTCATTCCGTTATATAACGGACCGAATAACGGAGAACGGTAATGAAAAAATGGTCGTTTTGTGCCCATCTCTACTTGTAACAGGTTCATTTTTACTGCTCAGTTTCTTGCTTCCCAAGAAATTTCAACCTGGGATCAACCTTCCAAATCTGTTCTGATCTCAAAAAAAAACCCCAGCTATTTATAACAATTATATGAAATCTTTTATATATTGGGGATAAGGTGATCCAGATTCCCAGGATATTTTATTAGACTGTCCCTCCAGGACTTTATAGCCTGAGATAAACTGAAACAAGTTACTAGCAACTCAGATTTTCCTTTGAATTGCTTCCTTTGCCCTGGAAACCAACAAACGTTTTAAAAATGTCTTTTGGTAATAGTTTTCTTCAGCCGTGTGCCCCAAGTTGATTTTTCCAAGTACATTGGTACCTTGTATAAAGGAACTAATTCCTTCCAAATGAAATTATGCTAAGCAAATTTTCCTTTATACAAATTTCCCATAGGAATGAATTGAAAACAGAGTAATCCCTAATCTCGACCATTTTTATGTTGTATGGATTTGCCCCATAGACGATTGTGTTAAGCAAATTTCCCCTATCTCTGGAATTTTTTATTTTGTACAGATTTTATTTTATACAAGCCGTTTGTTATACGAGGGTCCACTGTACATTGGTTGTATTTCAATAATATATCCTAAACCAATTCCTTAAAAATCTTTAAAATAATCCTATTTAGTTGTCCCAGTTTTCTTTTTGCCCATCCCTCAGTTTCAGATTACATTTCCTATATTTTTATTCTTTCTGTGTCATTCCCATTGTTCAGCTACAAGTGCTTTTGCTTCTTCTTGATCTACTCTTAAGACTAGTTGATTCTTTCTGCAGATCCCCAGGTTGTTCTGACACTCTCTGAGTATCTTTTCCCTTCTTTAAACAGGACCAAGTCCTGTTTTTGACATCCGCATCGAAAATATCACTCCTACTACACTGGTTTTAAAATGGAACTGCAGTGATCCAAACGCTTCAAAGTACACATACACGATAGTAATAGAAGATGGCTTCTCCAGAAACATATCTTCTGTTGCCACCAGTACATTTATCAGCAACCTGGACCCTGGAACACTGTACACCTTCACAGTCTACGCAGTAGCAGCTGATAATAAAACTATAGGAGAACCAAATAATACAACTGTTTATACAAGTAAGTACATTATGCTTTCAGGGGCGATTTGTAGTCACTGTATTTCCCCATCACGACAGGTTCATGTTGTGCTGAAGATGGAGATGACGACTCAGGCAGACAAGCAAGTCTTAGAAGAATCAATTCAATATCCATGTGTGTGTGTGTGTGTGTGTGTGTGTGTGAGAGAGAGAGAGAGAGAGAGAGAGAGAGAGAGAGAGAGAGACTAATTTATGAACAATCATATATCATTTCCAGGTAAAGTATTGGAGACATGGGTGGGAGGGAAACTGAGTTTGTATTTGTGAAAATAGACAGACTCTTCATATGTTGTTGGACTGCTAGACTTACCAGACATAATCACTGCTGAAGGGTACAAGGAGTCTAGTAACTACAGGAGGGCCCCAATGTGCCCATTCCTAATTTAGAAGGCAGTTTGAATTAGATATCTTATATTTTTTATTTTTTATGCAGAACCTAATCCAGTTTTCAACATCCATCCTGACGGCATTAGTACCACAACAGTGAATTTAATGTGGCAAAATGATGATAAAAATGCTCCTAGCTACACATACTTAATAGAAGTAGATGGAAATGATTCAGTTTCATTTAACACCACCCATGCATTATTTACACATTTGGAACCTGGAACATCATATACCTTCAAAGTGTTTCCAGTAGCAGCTGATAATAAAACTGTAGGAGAACCAAATGAAACAACTGTTTTCACAAGTGAGTAAATACAATTTAAGAGGTATGATAATTTATACACCTACCCAGCGAAATGCGCCTTGCACAATCCCTGCCAGCCTTTAGGAGAGCATTAAAAACCTTGCGTTTGGTGACTTAATTTAATTTAACGTTTTTTGTTTTTCCGCCCGCCATCTGCCATTTGTCATTGTTTCTGCTTATTGCCTGTTTTGTGTGCTATATTGTCATTTTAACTGTTTTGATTTTGTTTATACTTATGTTGTGAACCACCCAGAGTTCTTCCGGGAAGACGGGCGGTATATAAGCTCAATAAATAAATAAATAAATAAATAATGGTCTGTCCACCGCAAAGCCAAGGAGAAAATGTTACAAAATATATAAATGAATTTCAATGTTAAAATTAATATTTGAAAATTAAAAGCCAGAGTTAAAACTAGAACTGACTGCAAAAGTAAGTATTGGTACTTACCAGTAGTCCTTTCATGTTATTATTTTGTTTTGTGTTAAGTCCTACATGATAAAGAAAACCTGCTCCAATTTTTGTCTGTCCTAACTTCTATTGTGCAGCTGTGATCTCACTGTAAATTTAACTCACTTGCAGTGTTGCTCTTATTTGCCAATATGCTTTAACTACACTTCTTGGTGTGCTTGCTCTTTTCTGATTACAATACACTTGTTTTTTCTTAACACTTTTAGAACATACTCATTGATATTACTGAACAGCTGTTACAGACTGCTTGACGGTCAGCTAAAAATACTATTGTTGGGATATGAGATGTTAGTAACTTTCTCTTTTGGGATTGATTCTGTCATTTGACTCAGAGAGTGCTTTTCTAAAGCACTTATCTCTTAAGGAATTTACCTCAGAGCCATAATACCACACTTAAAGATAGAAACAGATCCTGGCCTCAAAGCCATAAAACTATACAGGTCTATAGACCCTGGCCTAACGTTCCCACCATTTCTAATAATCAACTCTCCCTCCTCCTCTTCCCCTTCCTCCTCTCCTCCCTCCCCTATCCACCTTTGCTTCATACACTGCGGTCCTGCAATGTACTGGGACCACAGTATATGAAACACGAAATGGCGGGGGACAACTGTATAAATTAAAAATAGAGATGAGAGCAAATTTTACTGAAAGTTTTGTTCCCAGTACAAATCTTATTCTACCTCTGTCACCAGCAGCTTGCTTTGTTCGATGTTGTTGTATACTTTGTCTGAGTCAATAAACAAGCATAAATATTGATGTTCATGTTTTGGCCTCTCTCCCCAAGTACTTGTAGGCATTTCCCTTATTCCAAATCCTCCTCTGAATCCCAGTTGTTTGTTCCATGTTCTCTTTGGGTGCATTTGTAAATTACTTATTAACTTTTTGTTCTGGAATCCCCTACAAGCTTGGGTGTTGTCCCCTTTGCATAATGTAATAAAGATCGATCTCAGCAAAAATTTTACCATTCTTCTTCTGTCGATCTGATTGAAAGGGTTGCTAAAATCTCTAAGCCATCATTTACTTTATTACTTCTGCAAAAAACATAAATGACTCTGAGACCTGTGACATTTAAAAGTGCTTGGTCCAGTATCAGCATCTGTTGGTCTGTTATTTTCAAACAACTCTTCAGTGTTACCAAATCTGCCATTTGATTTTACCTTGGCATCAAGTGCTAGGGAATTATTGCTGTCCATTTTTGGTAGTCCCATTTGTTGAATATGGCTGGTACCTCCTACCTACATTGTTCATGCATATTTAAGGATCGTCTTTAGGTGTTATACTTCCTTTTTCTTTTACATTTCTACTTTTGAGGTAGCTGTTGAGGACCTCTACTAATATCTCAGCTATTTGAGTGCCCTCTTATCAGTGCATTGTACCCTTTCTTAACAATTGTATACATAATTAGATCTCTTAGCTGTTCAATTTCTGTGTTTTTTCCCTGTTTTTGCTTTTTGGCATTTTGTTCAGTTTGAGATGGACTTCAGCAGTGCCAGGATTATGATCTGAATATATGTTAGGTCCAGGGTACGTTTTCACCACCTCACCACTGGACAGAATCCTGTTTGATTTTCAGATTCAGAAGATGTATGTGTTTCTGTACAGGCTCACCTTCACATACTTGATCTTGCACTCATTGCAGAATTGGGAGGGGGGAATAGGGAGATGAGCACTGCCCCCAGAGTCAGACATGACTAGCACACATTGGGGGGGGGGTACCTTTACTTTATACATCATGAAATCCATTCCCCTCACACTCCTATTAGATTGTAACTATTGTTTCTCTGATTAATTAGCATATCATCTATTCTAGTGGGTTCTTTATAGTATTGTCTTGCGGGGATTTCTGCGCACATTGGCTCCTTAGTTGTAATTAGAATGTCATTTTATTTGGTTTTGTCCTTCATAGAATTGTACGATTTGTTGTCCACATTCATTTTGTATTCTTAGTCTATATTTACCAATAAATCTCTGCAAAAAAATCTTTCTTTTTGTCCACCCCAGTTGTAAACCTGTGTATTTACACATTTGTAAATGTGAACCAACAATATTTTATTTATAAATTGTAGAGTATTGTAGTATTTTATTCATTCATAAATGAGCTGTTTGTAAACGTTGATTTGTAAAGTTTTCTTAAATTTACAAATATTTGTAAACTTACTTCTTTACTGAGTCATTTTCCTAATCACCAACCTAATTAGCTAGCCCTAGAGATTTTTGTGATTTTAATGAAACATTACTGTTTTATCTTGACTTCATTCTTTGATTTGCTGATTTTATGTTATTTTGTGGGTTTTAAAATTGCAGTATCATAGATCACTTAGAAATTTTTGCAAGGCAATATGGAAATGTCTAAGAGAAACAAGTCCATGCGTACATGTATACTTTTCTTTTTCTTAACAGTTCCCAGCCCAGTGTTCAACATAAGCATTACAAACATCACTACAACAGTAGTCCACTTAATATGGAAGAACCTCGATTCAGCATCTCCTGAGTACTCCTATAGGATATATGTCAATGGGAGTGCTGATATGAACATGATGTCTCCAGTTACCAGTGCTACAATTTCAGGGCTAAGCCCTGGGACTCGGTACACATTCAGCATATATTCGATAGCTGGAGATAATAAGACAGAAGGAAATCCAAGCTCCATAGATGATTGTACAAGTAAGTTTGTTTAATAGTAAAATGCAGTCAAGTCTTCACAGATGTAGAACAGCCAGTGATGCATACAAAAGAGATCTGGGGATAAAATATGCAGGAAAACAAAGGAACCTCCAACATTTCTTTTTTGAGAAATGTGTATCATCTTTTATATTGTATACCTTATTTATTTTGCTTCTTATGTGCTATGCTTGTCATTAGAATTACAAAACTACAAAATAAATCATGTCCAAATATAACGTCTATTTGCAAAACAAATGAAGAGTAGCTATTCTGGCTATAATATTTTTTGGGTGCAAGTCAATGTAGATTGTATGAAGCATGTACGTTTTTTGCATCAGAGGGCAAATCTAGAACCATTGAGTAGAAGTTGCATTTCTTGTTTAATCATTAAGAAAAACTTCATAATGGTGAGATATGCCTGACAGTGGAAGAAGCCGTATTGAACAGTAAGTGGTAGGAATCTTTTCTGTATGAATTTAAGGAGGCTGGACCTCCTTTTGCCATGGATATGGTCAATGCAAGACTCCTGCGGTGGATTAGGGTTCAAGCATACCATCTGCTAGGTACTTTCAAAATCATTTTTCGCATTTGTGCACATCTCTGTGTGATGCATAATCTGTTTTGCGAGGATGGCGTGAACTGTGCAAAGAGGGAAAGTTACTGTTCCTGCTTTCTGACTTGCCAGGGCCAATCTTTGACATACCCAGTGGCTCTCTGCTGTGCCAGATATTACATTTGTGACCATTAACTTTGTGGACATGCTGTATTTCACTCCAGCTAAAGCAGTCCGGCCCAAAGTCCGGCCGGGGGGCGCGGCGGGCAAATCCGCCCTGTCAGGCCATTCTGAGTGGCCCGCGGCTGGCTGGCCCACCCCTCCCTCCCCCTCCTTCACCCACACATTCCCCTGCAGTGGCCACAGCTCCCTGTGCTTCCTTTGGTCCCCACCTTCCTTCTTTCCTCCCTCCCTTGGTCCCCACCTTCCTTCCTCCCTCCCTCCCTCCCTTGGTCCCCACCTCCCTCCCTCCCTCCCTTCCTTGTTCCCCACCATCCTTCCTTCCTCTCTTGGTTTCCACCTTCCTCCCTCCCTCCCCTGGTCCCCACCTTCCTTCCTGCAGATGGGCTTGCAAGGGGTCAGTGGGTGGGGCTTATGGGTCAGTGGGTGGGGCTTGCAGTGGGGTGGCAGGGTTGGGGAGCAACCAGCCCCTGACACATTCTCAGCCACCAAATCTGGCCCTCCTTACAAAAAGTTTGGGCACCCCTGAGCTAAAGCATTCATGAGTTTCATTCCCTGCATACTATGCCCCTACTTTCATTGCTAAGCCCCCAATGTGGATACAGGCCAATATCCTAAAGTCCCAACAGCACAGTAAAATGGGATCCTGCCTCTTGCACAAGCACTGAGGTTGTGCCTGTGCCATCAATTAAAAAAAACCCTTCCGCTTGAATATCAGCAACCCATGTGCAAGTGGTATTGTGATCCTGCATTCCTGTGCTTCCATATACGATACATTTATCATTCCTTTTTTATTCCAGGCTATTAATTTGCATGAACTTTTTAAGAGCTGCTTAGAACACCATTTTGGAAATGTAATGATGATTATTGGGATGCATCTCTTGATCCAGCACTTCTTATTAAAATAGTTAATAAGGAGTGAACAGTGTTTGGATGGGGGTCTTGTCTTGAACTGGAATTGGAGGCTGACGTCAGCAACTATATCTTAATTGCCTATAATTCATTATCTTTGAGTTTCCTTCCGATATATAGTTATATGTAAAAACTAGAGTCAGCTCTTCACATGAAGCCTCAGGTGTGAAATGTAGCATGGATATCAAAACCTCCTAAATAAAGGATTGCTCCTTGCAAAGATTTTTCTTTTCTTTTTTTAAAATCAATTTGTTAACAACATGTTAAGAAATTACGCTCCAAGACATTTATTGAATAGTTTTAGTATTGGCTGGATCAGTACTGACTACAGTTGGTACTAGAAAAAAAAGAGAGAAGTCAGGAATTAATAGCTTTTAGGAGCAACAAGAAAATCCAATTTCTTTCTTAATGCAGCCTCGGCCACTTCAAGCCTCCCGTATCTTATAATAAATACTTAAATTAGTAGCATTGTTAATTTGTACTTCTATCCTCTCCTTATGCAAATCTTCAACCAGAGCTTCAGTTTTTTTCACGGTGCCATCCTATAAATATTAACTCCCTAGTAAGTTTCAATGACTTTAATGGGGCTTGCTTATAACTGAATTTCTACTTTTAGGCTGCAATGATATGTCGGGAAATCTTTTTCTCTGTTCAAGACCTCTTTTCCCTGTGTGCAGTACTAGTGGGCTTGACTACTTGAGGTGGCATGATTTTTATTCATTTGGATTGCTGGGATGAATCATAATTATATTATATGGAGCTAAAGAAGGGAGAGGGTGTAGTGTTGTAAGAGATGGGGTGTTTGAATTTGTTCCAGATAGCTGAATTTTTATTTATTTATTTACTTATGTTGCCATATCATGTGTTAATCAAAAAGTTGACATGACCGCCAGTCCCCGTCTTCCTCTTTTGTTGTAGTTCCAGCATCGGTGAATGAACTGGAGTGTAAGCCAGTGTCGAAACAGGCAGAACTGCTTCTCAGCTGGACTCCTCCTCAAAGTGGGGCATTTGACGACTTCCGCCTTGTTGTCTTAAATAGTCCTTGGAACGCAACAATATCTGAAGAATTTAACATCACAGTAACAAATCTGAATTATTTTACCGACTATACTCTTCAAGTTGTGACTCGTTCATGTAAAAAAGAGAGCATCCCTAGGGAAATATCATGCCGTACAAGTATTACTGGTAAGCCTAAGCCTGCTTTGCCTGAACTGGGCATGGGGTGCAGAGGTACATTCTTGTGTAGGTGGATGACTTGATTCAGATTGATGAATTACACAGCTGTTGGCCTTGTAGCTAACTAAATGGGTACCTTACAACAACACAACCTCCTGTGTGCCTTAACAGTATGGGACTTGCTAAGGATCCTATCTCTTACTCAGTGCTTCACCAGTTGTTCCATTCGTGCCTGTAGCAAGCAGCTCGTTCTTTACAAGGTGCACTTCTTTTCCCATCAGAGATGCGCAGCAGCAGTGTAAGAAATAAAACAACAATTAAAAACCCCAAAGGGATCTCTTGTGGCATCTAAAAGATGATCATGTTTATTGTTGGCCTTTGTGGGGCCACAGGATTCTTTCTGGTTGGTACTGGAACACAGCCATGTTTTTGAATACAGTGGACCCCCACACACACACACACGTATCGCGGGGATTAGGGACCCGAGCCAACCCGCGACAATTGAAAATCCGCAATATGCGGATGCAGGTCGGGTCAGGCCTGGGGGGTCTAGCTGGGGGCTCTTGTACTTACCCCCAGCCTGGCGCTGCTCTGAATGGGCCTGCGAGGGTCTTCCTGGGGCTTCGGGAGGCCTCAAAAGGGCCTCCCTACAAACTGGAAGTAACTTGCAGAAAACTGGAAGTGACTTCTGGATCACCAAAAATCGTTTCTGAGGCCTCTGAGGGACTCCCCCCCCCTTACCCCAGGGGGCCTTTTTCATATACTGTGGTCCTGCATTATAGCAGAGCCACAGTATATGAAACGTGAAAGGGCAGGGGACCAGTCACACTGCTCTATACGGTTGTTTCCTTAGAACAGCATAATTTGTAAAAAGCCTAGAATGTTATGAGTGCAAGTTAGTCAGTGGTCTGAGACAGCAGGTCAGACTGCTTTTAAAGTATCCCTATAATACTTAGTGTTTTCCACATTGACCATTATGTATGCTGTTTCAGTATTCTAAGTGTTAACTGTGCGTTTGATAAGAAATGTTTTTGTATGTTGTTCGTATATAGAATACTCTGACCCTATGTCATTTAAATGTTACCTTTTTCTCTAGTGAAAAATCCCTGAAGAAGGCCATTCTGGCCGAAACGCGTTGGGCTCTTTTAATAAACTTTTATTCAGCATCCTGAGAGTGTTCTCTCGTATACTACCGTTGTCTGTGGATGCTCCAGTCTTTTCAACTTGAGGACACATGCCATCAAATACCATATACCATACCAGCTCTGCGCTTTGGGACAGTTTTGCACAGTGTGAAACTTAATCACCTACCCGGCGATTAAGATCGAGCCAGGGGGGCCTTTTAAAAGAGCCATCCCTCAAGGGGGTGAGAGGGATGGCTTGTAGACAAAGGGCCTTCTCGGCAGCTGCTCCCAAGTTATGGAATGCCCTCCCTATTGAGATCCGCCTGGCGCCAACACTGATTACATTTCGGCGCCAGGTAAAAACCTTCCTGTTACAGAAGGTTTTTAATTGATACAATATAGATTGTGGGTCCGCTGATGACAACTTTAGGATGATGATTTTAAAGAAGGTTTTTATTACTGTTTGATGATTTATTGATATTTTATTTATAACTATTTTAAATTGTTTTAATTCTTTGATTGTAAGCCGCCCAGAGACCTTTGGGTAGTGGGCAGCATATAAGTTGAATAAATAAAATAAATAAATAAATAAATAAAATAAGTGCCAAAGGTGACATGGCCCCTTTCTGTGGGCACATGACATTGCCCCCTCACAGCCATAACACTTCCACCTCTGCTCAGAGCATGCCACTGTGCTCTGTGCAGAGAGCTGGGAGAAGGGGAGGCTGTGGCTTGTGGGCTTGTTCATAGTCCCAGTTTACTATCCAGTCACACTGCTCTGAGCATCCCAGAAGCAGCCTGGCTGGAGAGTAAACAGGGAGCCCACAAACCACTGCCCCCATTTTTGCCTGGCTCTCTTCACAGAACTATTTTGGCAGTCTTGAAATGGCTCTGTGAGGAGAGCCAGGCAAAGGGGAGGCAGCAGTTTGTGGGCTCCTTCGTAGCCCCAGTTTACTCTCCAGCCATGCTGCTTTGGGGGTGCCAAGAGTAGCGTGGCTGGAGAGTAAACTGAGGCTACAAATGAGCCCACAAGCTGCCACCACTGTGGCTGCGGGAAATTCAAATACCTGCTCTTTGATTCTCACTTTCCCGAAGAATAGCTCCCCATCCAAATTTTTGCCCTGGGCAGAGAAGCAGACGGGGTGCTACACCATTGGGAAAACCGGGGGGGGGGGAGTGGTGGTGGCTTGTGGGCTTGTTTGAAGACCCAGTTTACTCTCCAGCCACACCGCTCTGAGCATCCCAAAAGTGGTGTGGCTGGAGAGTAAATTGGGGCTACGAAGGAGCCCACAAACCGCTGCCTCCCCTTCACCCGGTTCTCTTCACAGAGCCATTGCAGTGGTCATGAAACAGCTTTGTGAAGAGAGCTAGGCAAAGGGGAGGCAGCAATTTGTGGGCTCCTTCATAGCCCCAATTTACTCCCCTGCCACGCCGCTGTGGGCATCCCAAAAGCAGCTCACTTTCCTGAAGGGTACATCCTTACTTTCCGGAAGGGTAGCACACCTGTTCTTCGATCCTCGCTTTCCCAAAGGGTAGCACCCATTGGGAAAGCGAGGGTCGAAGAGCGGGTTGTTGAATTTCCCACATCCACAGAGTTGGTGCTGTGGCCGTGGGAAATCCAAAAGCCTGCTCTTTGATCCTCGCTTTCCCGAAGGGTAGCACCCGAACCATTTGTATTCAGGTTAAACTGTCGTATTGGCACTTTGCAAAAAAATAAGTGGGTTTTGAATCACAGTTTGGGCATTCAGTCTCTAAAAGGTTCATCATCACTGATATTGCTATAGCGCTAATCACCACAGACCCGTAAAGTGACTTCTGTGTGCTTCTGTTGCAATGTGTGGTGTCACTACCCCTGTGATTCCTTCACAGCTTGTCACTGATTCTTTTTTGCTGCCATGCTGGCATGCACATGATCCAGACAATGCGGATGATTCAAAATGGAGATCAGTATTACCTCTAAGGTATAGAAAGCCTCACACGTAAGGGGTTACAGTCATTGCCAGCATGGGAAGAACAGTTCTTAAAAATGGTCTGTCATTTGCCTGTTCAAGCATAGCTTCAAAATGAGATTTGAACACTTTTAAAAGAGTTCTTTCCTCTCATTCCATTTATTATGTCAAAGCAGTTGCAATCTCTTTGTTTTCCAGATCCCCCACCTCCTTCTGATCCTCCTGCTGTCAAAGCCAGAAATCACTATTCGTTGAATGTTCAGTTCAGTGTCTTTAATTCAACTTATGGACCTATCACTGCATACGCAATAGTAGTCACAACCTCAGAAGGTAACTATATTGTATATGTGGTGTGACAATTTTGCCATTTGTTTTCCTTGATGTGGAAGGAGCTGAGAGTTCTGCACTTGTTCTTTTCTTGAAAAAAGGTTGAGAGTAGTAGTTAGATTCTTAGACAGCGTTAAGATGTAATATAAAGACCATGCAATGATTATTCTTGAGCAGGGGTCCTCAAACGTTTTAAACAGGGGGCTGGTTCGTTGTCCCTCAGACAGTTAGGGGGCAGACTATAGTTTGAAAAAATATGAACAAATCCCTATGAACACTGCACATGTTTTATAGTGCACTAAAACAGGAAAAAGAACACAATATTTAAAATGAAGAACAATTGTGATCAACATAAACATAATAATATTTTAATGAGAAGTATGGGCCTGGTTTTGATTAATGAGATGGTCAATATCTGGTTCCATATATGTCATTGCTAGTCATAGCAAGTGATGCAAATGTTCATCAGTTAGTCTGGATCTGGTTGGAAAAACAGTTTCCTGGTGGGACCAATAAAATAAGCGCCCACCCCACCCCAACCAACCAGCCAACCTGAACCCGCTGGAAAAGCCCCCTTGCTTCCTTCTCCCCTTCACAGAAACCTGCCACCATCAACGGCAGCACTGCAACTCCCAGAAATCCTGGTGAGCCCAGCTAGTGATGAAAACCTCTGGGAGTTGCAGTCCAGGAACATCTGGGGACCCACAAGTTGAGAACCACTGATATAGGGGAACAACTATGTTCCGGAATGTTGCTCAAACACTGGAGGCATTCAAGAAAAAATTGGACAACCACCTGGCAGAGATCCTTTGATTTTGATCCCTGCGTTGGAGCAGGGGGTTGAGATCGATGGCCTCATGGGCACCTTGCAACGTCATGGTCCTAGGATTATTTTTATTTTCTCCCCGGATGACCTCTTTTTGGAAGGAACTGCTGCAGGCTCCAGCTCCAGCCCCCAAAAAAGTTCCCAGAAGTGGAGACGTATGACCGACTGATGGCCTCTGCCTATGCAGAATTTGCAGGAAGAGAAGAGAAACTGGCACATACTTACTCTTGACATTACTGGAGGAAATGTCAAAACTAGACTATGGGTGATACCTTCATAGGTTGCTAGTAAAAAAGGAGGAAATGTGAAATACAGATGAAACAAAGAAATAACAGCAGTCCCCAAATCAGGGATAAGAGAAAGGGATATTCATATTAATTTTTTTTAAAAAAGAAAAGAAAGACAATTCTTTCAAGGAGCCTGAGCATTGGTGTTTCCCCCCCCTTTGGAAAATCTTGACCTTGTTCTAGGCTTGGTGCCAAGTCGTGTTTACTTACCACTGTCTTCTTCCAGAGCTTTCTTGGTTCTCACCAGGGACTTTGATAACAAAGGGCAATGTGTTCAGTTGCAGAAGTGCTGTGTTATGAAGCTGTTTGCTTTAGACTTTTTTCAGGCTGTTCTGGATACTAGAGAAAAACCAGTGCTTGGTGAAATATTTGGGACATGTCTAAAATATGATGATGACACTTGCATGCAGAAATTTGCTGTCACTACAGCTTTTGTCATCCAGAAGTATATGCTCATATAATTGGTGCATATCCAAGTATTGCTTATTATAATAAACCTTACCAGGTAGCTATATTAAGAGGTTGTTAAAAAATAGGACCTAAGCATATTGCTTTTGGGTAGCATGACTTTTGCTTTATTGAAGAAATAGCAAGTGCTTTCTACTAGAGTTGGGCACCAAACACCCCCTTGGCAGTTGGTACCAATTCATCCTTTGGCCCAGCCCTGCCTCTTCCAGAAGGCAGCCACGCCAAAGGATGAACCAGCACAAAAGACGGAAGTGGCAATGCATGCCCATCTCTAATTTCTGCCACTGATGTGCTCTGATGCTACAGCTGCTTATTTTCAAGATTCGGCTTACAAATTCTATTTTTGTACCTTCTGATTTTTATTTTATTTTATTTTATTTTATTTTCATGTACAGCAATCTCTAGTGATCCCTTGAGGTATACATACGATGAGTTCATCAAAAAGAAAACAGACACTTATGTTGCATCTGTCCTCCAAGTCCAACAAAAACGTTCCTCTTCCTCTGATAACCAGCAGTATAATATTGAAGTGGGAGATGGAAGTTATGTCAACGGTTATGTCAACGGGAAGCTGGATCCCCTTGGTTCATACAGGTATTCTTAATGTTTTTCACTCTGTTTTCCCCAAGTTTTGCTTATGTGCAGAATGGGCCTTTATACACGACCCCTAAACTCCGCAGCAAATGGCTGCAAACTCCGGACCTTACAAGTGTTTTCCCACCAGCTCCGGAGTTTGCAGGAAATTAAGTGCGACCCCACCCACCTAAGCGCGACCCAGCTGCACTTTCTTGTACCTGCTTGAGGTGGGTGAAAATCCCCAGGTCCGGATTTAATCTGGTCAGTGCGGGGCTCTCCTGGCTTCTGCTTGTGTTTTGTTTTTTTTTTGCCTCCCACCCCTTTAAGAGAAGAGGTGGGAGGAAAAAAAGCAAGCAGAAGAGAAACAGAGCTCTGGAAGCTCCTCCAGGTGAGCTGCATTTTTTCCTCCCTTTCTCTGGTGGGGAGGAAGGAAGAGCAACGAACCCCTAAGATCTTTGGTCCGAATTTAAGGGGCCAGCGGATCTTAGGGGTCATGTGAAAAGGCCCAATGAGTGTGAGAACTGAGTTATATGTGTTTATCATCAAATACTGTGCAGCTTAATTCTCATTGCGTTTCTCCCTATAGGGCGTGTGTTGCAGGGTTCACTCAGATAGATTGGAATGATACAATTGGACTCATCAATTTGGAGAAGAGTTTTGTCTCTCTTTCGCCCCTCTCAGGCACTGTTGTCTTACCTCCAAACCCAGGTACCACTATCAAGATGTAGAGACGTCCGTTATGTTTTTTTCTTTTGACATTCACATTGAAGTACCTATTAACTTTGAATAGAAGGAAGATACGGCGGGTGTGCTACATGGTTTTGCAGTAGAATACTTAAACTTTTTCTGGGGAAAATCAAGAAAAAAATATTTTAACATGCTGGCCCCCAGGTACCATGCTATACATAATATCAGACTGCAGATAGGTGGAATGTGTGGATACTTAATTGTGGATACAGGGGTCCTATGGTCATGCAAAGATTCAGAATATAACTGAATGTTGATTTTGAAGATGGAGAGATTCGTTCTTCCCTATGTTTTCTACTATGACTCCCCAAATCCCCGATTGTTGGCCGTGGTGCATCAGGCTTCTAAAAACTGAGCTTCTGGCTGACCAAAGATTCCCCAGCCCTAATTTATTCCACATATTAAAATGGGCAACTGAGTCAAAGCTGAGTTCTGATTCAGCTCTTGCTAACAGGAAAGCAAGCTCTAGCTGAAGAATCTTCCTGCTGTCTACATATTTAGAAATGTGACGACTTGCCGTAAAAATGTTGTTTCTTTCTTAATTCCCCCAAGATGTCATCATTGGAGCTGTTGTTGGATGTGTTTTGGCTGCTGTGATTGTTGCTGCCATTGCAGGGTTCATATTCTGGAAAAGGAGAAGGTACATTTGGTGCTTTGTTATGCTTAAAATAGCAAATATTTCATGCTCAAGTTGAACGTTTTCTTTATGACATGTTAAATGTTTTTTAGAAGTTAAGTATTTGGTGAGGCAAATTTCTATGCTTTCTGTTTCACATATATAGAAATCTTGGGGATTGCTCTACTAAATATTCAGATCCGTTTTTTATTGTGTTAAACTCTCTTCTGAGTGAAGGCTGAATTGTTTTTCTATGAGGAGTTTGTTAATAGAGAATTGTCACCCAGCCTCCCTCACCAAAAAGAAAAAAAATCCCTAAAATCTTCAGGTTCCTTTGAAGAAATAAGCATGAAACCAATTTTAGCCTGCATTAAATTTCTTAGTGCCCTTTACTTCAGTATCCAAGATGGGGTGGGGGGGAGTCTCAGAACATTAATGTGGCAACTACAAACAGCGAACTACCTAATACCAATAATACCAACAAGAATCTGGACTAGGTGGGCACTTGACCTCATCCAGCATGACTCTTCTTATGTCCTTATGTTCTTAAGGTGCTGGCTGGGCTACATAGGCGACTTGCATAATTTCTGGCCAGATGTGAACATATACACAGTATCTGTCTAAGTTAGAGATGAATTTGGTTTTGAGCAAATGTTTAAATAGCAAAAACAAAAATACAGTGGTATCTTGTATAAAGGAATTAATTCGTTCCAAATGGAATTATGTTAAAGCAAATTTTCCTTTATACAAATTCCCATAGGAATGCATTGAAAATGGAGTGATCCCATGTTTATGTTGGGAATTTTTATGTTGTTCAGATGTTATGTTATACAAACTGTTTTGTTATACAAGGGTCCACTGTAACTCTTTTCTAATTCTACAGAAATGGTGGAAAAAATAGTGACGCGCCGTTTGATCTCACTGAGTAAGTTGAACTTTATTTCTTTTACACTTTAGTATAAAACGTCTGTCAGAATCTATTGTTTCGGTTTTGTAAAGGAAGGGTTAGAATGAATTCCTCCATAATTCCAGTGCTTTAAATGCAGTTTGGGTTATTAAGGTCCTGATGAACCTACATTAAGTTTTAAAATCTATTCCCACTGCTCCTCTTTCAATGGTATTGGATCTACTTAGAACTTCAGAACAACTGTTCCTCCTGCCCTTTCCTTTTCGTTGAAGTAGTTCATTGAAAAGCAGGAAGAAAGAGACATAAATATATAATTGGCAACAGCAGTAAGGAACATAGCTTAAACTATCCAACATCTCCCTTTTGATTATGTGTTATATTCCTGTTGAGTTACTAAAAGAAATGTTTGATTGTTGTGAGTTTTTCGGGCTGTTTGGCTGTGCTTCTGGAAATTTTGATTCTAGCTGTTTGATTCTTGTTACAAATGTTTGATTATAGTTATTTCATGTGTTGGGCACTTACACTGTCAAGAGACAGATTTTTAGTTACTGTATAGTGTTCCTTGAATCACTGGCCTCTCCGTTCATTCCACAATTGAGGATTAATCTAAGTGTTAGAGGACATTTGGGGTAGATGCATCTGTTCAGAGAGAACCATTTCTCACCAGAATTGAGAGGAGAAGATCCTGCTCCTCATTGAAGCATACACCAGGAGGGGCTGGAAACCTGGTTTGTTTATTAGGAACAAAATGTTAAGCAGTGAAGAGGGCTGTGGGGAGAAGAGGCTAGGATTTTTTTCTCCATAGCATTCATGATTGGGCACTTGCAGGCCATGGAATGTCGTCCTTTTAAGTTTCAAGCAAAATAACTCTAGAGCAGATAATGGTCAGAAATCAGTGGTGTATTTCTGTAGGATCCCGTGGTTTCTGCCCGAGTTGGCATCCCATTCTCTCCCACAGCCTCCCATGTACCCTAAAAACCTGCTTCAGAGAAGACTTTTTTTTTGCATCATGGATGGCTGCAAGAAGAGGAGGGGGAGATACAATGTACTATAAAGTGGGTGTTTTTGGTTTGTTACAGAACAAAGTCAATGAAGGTTGAAGTTGAAAACTTTGAATCCTACTTTAAGAAACAAAAGGCCGACTCAAACTGTGGGTTCGCAGAAGAGTATGAGGTAGGAACTTGAAACATTGGGCGCTTTTACACGACCTCTAAAATCCACTGGCAACTTAAATTTGGACCAGAGATGGTGGGGGGTTGAAGTCCGCAGCTGGTGGGAAAACAATTTTAAGCTCCGCATCTGGGAGCCCTTTGCCTCGGATTTTAGGGGTCGTGTAAGAGCAGCCATTGTTAGCTTTTTAATGTAATTTATTTTATTTTATTTTTTAGTTTAGGTTGTTCTTCATAAAAGGTGTGTCAAACTTCAACTTCCTGTTTGCACAAATAAAATGCTAAGACCATTCCACCTTTGCCTGTAGTCCCCAAATGATAATGTGAACGAGACTTCGTTTCTTACTGTTGCTAGACTAGTTGCTAGCATTCAAAAAAGGTGCCAATCACCTATGAATAAACAGCTTGGAGACATAAGAAATTGAAGTGACCTTAGTCTATGTGCAGTGCTGTTTGCATGCTGAACATTTGATTTTAAATTGTTTTAAATATCTTCAATTTAATTATAGTCTGTATAAATTATTTTATACAGTTTTGTAACCCACCTTGAGATTCCTTGATATAGGGCAAGGTACTGTATAAATGTTTTAAATACATAAAGTAAATCAATCATGCCTCAAGCAAAATAAGAATAAATCACATCTCCTTTATTTTTTTTTTCATTTTCCTTTTTTCTTTCTTTTCTTTTTGTTGTAGAAACTCAGGAAGGTTGGTATAAATCAGCCCAAATTTGCAGCTGAACTGCCAGAAAACAAAAGCAAAAATAGATACAACAATGTTTTGCCATGTAAGTTCCTCAATTTTATTTTTTTTTCAACTTAATATTGCTATTAGCAGGTGTTTGCTAATAAAACGATGTGCTAATCTTCTGTTTTTAAGTTAAACACATTTTGCTGAATCACGACTCCTGCCATGAGCTACTCAAAAGAACCTTTCCCTGTAAAGATTTAGAATGGGTTGTTGTGTGTGTGTGTACGTACCTTGCTGCTTTGTTTCTTGAGGGGGTCTCCCATTTGCAAAACAGTGGCTCCCAGCATCTTCATTCCAACCACAGCCTCTTACTGTAATCCTACTCATAGACCTGCTGGTGAATCGAGACCCTCCAAAATGACACTAAATGGGGTGCAGAGGCTCTGATAGAAGGAGCGGAGTGATTCATAGGATTGCCTTATTCCAGTTGCCCAAATATGAGTGGCCTAATTAAGCTTATTCATCAGAGAGTAACAACACTAATGAGGCAGTATAGGAATGAATGGATGGATGTTACATTACTTTTCTCCACTAGGTTTCCTACTTAATGCCATCTTATATAATGAACGCTAATTTGTAGCATATTATAGTAAAATGCTGTTCAGGTTCAACACCTTGCTCAGTCATAATGGACTGGATGATCTTGCAACTCAGCTCCAAGAGCTCTGGAAACATTACTCTTGTGAACTGCAGTTCCCCAAACCCATAGCCATCATAGTCAGTCCAAATAAGTAATTAATCCTAGCTCTGCATAGTAATCCTGTGTCAAATCTGTTGCAACAAAAACAACAGAGGGCTCAATCAAATGGGCATTTCTCCCAGTGTTCATCTACCAGCAATTATGTCTTGTATTTGCTGGAAAGAAAAAGTAAACCCATTCGTCCCTGCAGCAAATCAAAGAACAGGACAAAGGCCCATCTGATCAAGCCCAGAATTTAAATAAAAGCAGAATGATAGATCAGCCATTCCTCGGATATCTTTCCCCTCGCCTCCTGCTCTCTACAGTCAGTCACGGAATGTGTTCACAGTTACCAGTAACTGTGGAGTGGGTGCCTGTCTGTTCACACCAGAAAGAGGGAGATCATCCTTCTGTCTGCATGCAGCATCATTCCAGGAGTGACTTAAATAGAACTGGATGTCTACTAGATCCCCAGCCATGTGTGTATCATTTCCTTTGAAGAAGAAAAAAGCTTTTTAAAAACCCATCCCAAGGCTCCTTTATCACAATTCTTGAGTGAAAATAATTAGGCACGTGTTAATTTCAATTGAACTTAAGCATGACTAATTTGTATTGGATTGTGGCCAGTTTATTAATAAGGAAAATTCCCTGTGCTGTTCTGTATACGTTTCTCTTGAATGAGGGAGATTACTTTTAGTCTGGAATAATATATTTCCTGTATTTGAAGGGACAGGTCAGGAAGAGCATAGGTAGGGGCTTGGGGAGCCAGGGTGTAATGCCATCAAGGCACCATCTTTTGTCCATCCTGCTATGGTTGGTTTCCTCTTTTCTAATTTAAAAATTGCATTTTTAAAAAACAATTCAAATAAATTGTTCATTCTTCACACCTCTTTTTCCCCCTTCTCAGATGAATTTTCTCGTGTTAAACTTTTGATCCAGAACCATCCAGCTGATGATTACATTAATGCAAGCTATATGCCTGTAAGTCTTCCTGTCCTATTTAAAAATCTCCATTGATCATTATGTTCTTTTGTGAAAGATTTGTAAAGAAGACAAGTGGTGTTCAGAGCATGCCTTCATTGCAGGGGTACAAGTCCAAGGAAGAGTTCATTGCTGCGCAAGGCCCTTTGCCAACCACAGTGGAAGACTTCTGGCGCTTGATATGGGAGAAGAACATTTATACAGTCGTTATGTTGACTAAATGTATTGAGCAGGGCAGGGTAAGTTTATTGTTGGCTTTGAATAATACTACAAAATATTGTGATGCAACATGATTATGCCTCAAACTGTGTACACAGGGGACATTAAGATAAATGAATATTCTTGTGTTACATTACGTTACATTATTTTATGTTACATTGTATTGTGGTATGGTATGGTATGGTATGGTATGGTATGGTATGGTATGGTATGGTATGGTATCTCTAATTTCTGTTCCACCGTTCACTCCTTACAACTGGCTCTGGTCCTTGCAAAGAAGGGGCAAGTTTAGAAAATTGTGCTGGAGAACCCCTGTTTGATAGTCTGGCTGCATGGATTTAATTTGCACATGAGGATAGTTTGATTGTTGAGAGTTGAATGTCACCACACAGAGATTCCAGCCAATTCTATCTCTCCCCCCCCCATCTACATCCAAGGAAGCTGTTCTAGCTCTGAAACCATGTATGATGTTGGTAATGGGTAGGAAGAGGGCAAAAACACTGGATCTTAATCCAGATAAGATAGATATGCTTTTGGGAGTTGAAAGGCATATCCGTAGAAAGGCAGTAATAAGACTGTTGCTTAAAAAGCCCCCGTGCTCTCCGACTGTATTGAATCATTGTCACTCAATACATTCAATACATTCAATACATTGTCATTTCCAGGCAAAATCTTAGCATTTTGTGGCTTCTCAGCTCCAGGGGTTCCTGGTCAAAGTGGCTTTGTCTACTCTAGATCCATTTCAATCTGCCTTGAGGCCTCTTTGTAGAACAGAGGTGGCTTTGGTTGCTTTGGTGGATGATGGGGGGGTTGCACTTTCATATTTATTAAACTTTTACCTCCATAGCATTCATTGAAAGTGAAAGAAGCAAGTGCCAAAGCAGGATTCTATTTGCTTATTAAGAAGACAAGGCAGCACGACTACAGAACTACACAACTTGAAAACTGACAATGAAGAAACTGAAACAGTTTTGTATACTTTGGTTCAGTCATGGATCCAAATGGAGAATGTAGCCAAGAAATCAGAAGATGGAAATGCAGAAGGGTACCAGTGAAGGAATTGGAAAAGGTCTTCAAACGTAAGGATGAGTCATGGGAGGGCAAGATCCAGAATCACCCACACGCTGATCACCTTGTATGGGTATGAAAGTTGGACAGTTAAGAAAGCTGACGGGGGTGAGGAGGAAATGGTTCATTGAAAATGGGGTTCTGGAGGAGACCTTTGTGGAGGCCTGGACTGCCAGAAAGATGAACAAGGAGGTCCTACAGCATATCAAGCCTGAACTATCTCTGGAGGCAAAAATGATGAAGCAGAGGCCATTCTACTTTGGACGCATCGTGAGAAGGCACAATTCTCTGGAAAAGACAATAATGCTGGAAAAAGTTGAAGGCAGCAGGAAAAGAAGAACACAGAGTGCAAAAATAGAACCACAGAGCTGGAAGGAACTCTATGGGTCATCGGGTCCAATGCCTGAGAAGAGGCAGAGTGGGGAATCAAACACCCAACCTTTGTCTCCAGAGCCAGATACCTAAACCAGTGAGCTCACCAGCATGTGTTGTGTGCCCCTGTGTGCAGGGTTCCGAATATGACTGGAAGCTGATTGGCTGAAACACGAGTTCAGCTTCATGTGTCCAGTGAAGCTCTATGGACAATTGCCCCTGCACAGCTTGCCAGAGAGAGATCAAAAGGGGCTTGCATGTTTGTTTGTTTAATTTATTGGATGTCAAGATTGGAGCCAGTCTTGTTAACTATTTGGAAATATTGTGCTGCTTTTTTTTAAGACAAAAAGGAAAAGAGGGGTACTAAGTATGAGATGGAATCACTTGATAAGGGAAGGCATGACTTTTAAGTTTGCAAGACTTGCTGAGCAAGTCTGTTGACAGTAAGACTTTTGGAGGCCACTCATTCATAGGGCTACCATATGCTAGAAGCAACTAGACAACACATCCCCCAGCATTTCCAGGACATGCTGCATCTAGGAGGAATTCCAGACATTTTCTATTTATATCCATTACAGCTTTATATATCCATTGTATGCATTATGCAATATAGCCTTGCTTTTATTTCATATTTCCAGACAAAATGTGAGGAGTATTGGCCGAACAAACAGTCCAAGAGCTATGGAGATATCACAGTAGCCATGACATCGGAAATTGCCCTTCCAGAATGGACTATAAGAGATTTCTCTATGACAAAGGTGAGTTATTCAATATGTATATATATAGAATTATGTACGGTATGGAACATTTAAAAAGTCTTACAATTTCAGTTGCGCTTGAAGGCATGGCTAGTAGTGGATTGGAGAGGGAGAAACATGAAAATAGATTTGGCCTGTTATCCACACAAAGATAGTAAACAGCTGAAACTCACATTTGCTCCTTAGCCGTGATTGGAGAGGAGTGAATTGAGTTGTTGGAAATGGACTCATTGAAGGAGAGCTCAAACAAGACTTTTAAGTTTTCCTTAGCTCTTGATAATGGCAAAAAGGACCTAGAAGCAGAGCTTGGAATTTCTACTTTTAGCCATGTAGCTGTCAGTATGCCAGCAGGGGGATTCTGTGAGCTGTAGCACAAATATGGAAGACGTTTTAACTGTGCCTACAAGGCTGTGAATTAAGCATACGTCTCCTGTATTGTATTCAGATGCAATTAGTTTGTGCACAAACCCTCAGGACACCTCCAAATGCATAAACATTTCCCCTATAATCAATGAAGACAAACAAAAGCAGAAGTGGACATTGGGAGACTTTTAGATTTGATTCTCTCTCTCCTCCAACCCCCCTTTCTTCCTTCTCACTATCTTTTGGCACTTTTAGAATGGTTAGGGCTGGCTTCTCTGTGGGTCATGGGAGTGTGCATATTCCCCCTCCCACTCTTCCTCTAAAAGAAATTACTAGATTTCCAAAGCAAATCCAGATATCCTCTGGTTCTCTCTGTAAACTAGTGAAAACATTCAGACTGGATATGTAAATTGCCTTTTGCCTTCTTAGCTCTAGCTATTAGGAAATTAACTTGGGCCATGTCAGGTTACAGCAATTCCAGAAAAATATACTGAATAAGATGCATGAGTCAGGTGCTCTCAGGGCAGTAATATCACATTGCCTATCAGAGAAGTATTTGGGTGGTCTTGGCTTGTAATCCAGTGATGTACATCTTTTTTTTGCCCCTCTTCTTACCCGATTCTGCTCAGCTTGAGCCCGTTGTCCCTGTTTCTTCTCCTTCTGAAGCTTCCTTGGACCCAACTACATCCCTACCCTTTTCTGTGTAACATGTTGAGTCTCATCTATCTCTCATGTGCCAGGCTGTAGAATGTTCTGGCAAGCTTCCCTACCCCCTCCCACCCACCTACCCAAAGTCACATCTTGGTCTGGTTGGATGTGACTGTGTTAAAGACTGGGCACGGTAAAAACTTTGCCAGGGCTTGCTGGACTTGTTGGATGGAACTTGTTGCCATGACAATTCAAGACACAAGGCAAAACGGCCAGGAAGCAGCTAGGAGGGGAACCCTTGTCATTATAACCCTAAGTGGTCCTCTGTATTTTGATTCCTCAGAGCGATTCATCGGAAATTCACCCTGTACGGCAGTTCCACTTCACTGCATGGCCCGATCATGGTGTTCTGGAAACAACCGACCTCCTCATTAGTTTCAGGCACTTAGTTCAAGAATACATGAAGCTGCACCGAACGTCTCCAACTTTAGTGCACTGCAGGTGAAAATATGATTGTCCGGTTGTTCTTTCAAGAGCCATTTTTCAGTCGTGTTCTTTAGCCATTACCTCTGGAGGGGTAGAAGTATTTTGTCATGTGCATTAGAAGCCACTTGTGTGGCTGTAAAAACCAGGGGAGACATCTAAGAGAGGCATTAGGATGAGCAACATTTATGTAGCCAAATAAAAATAAAATAAGCTCTCAGCATGACTCAGGAAAGTTGAGTGACCTATGTTCAAATTCACACTCAGTCACAAAGTTGCCACAAACTGTCAGCTAGTCATTACATTTCGATGTAACCTACCTCACACGTTGGTTGTTGTTGGAATATGGCAAGCTCTATATTCAGACATTATAGGGTTAAGGTCAGCTGAACCTCATTTGGAACTGTAAGCCTGTGAGCTATATCTCTTTAATTAGTATGGCTCCTACAAAAGGACTCCTTTCAGTTTGTATTGCTTGCTACAGCTTTAGCTCTTGCTGGCTGCTTCAGCCTGTTGCTGACTCCAGCCCTCTCTCCATGCCGATCATCAGAGCGAGGCAGGTTATGCGCGTTTGCCTAATGTTCCTGGGTGTTGCCTGACCTGCCGTCACCTTATCTTATGTTACTTCATTTGGTATGTTTTGTATGTACCGTTAGTGTTTCGTTATTTTATTAGTAATATCCCGTTTACCCCTTTCCCTAAGAGATAATTGAAGGCAAGTGTGCAACGGTTGAAGCTGTACAAAATATTTATTTTTGTCTCCTAACAGTGCTGGTGTTGGAAGGACAGGAACATTTATTGCACTTGACCGTTTGATCCATCAGATGGAGATGGAGAATATAGTGGATGTGTATGGTGTGGTGTATGATCTTCGAATGCATCGGTCCTTAATGGTGCAAACAGAGGTATGATAGGCAGCTCTGCTAAGAATGCCAATCAGGGATTGATATAAAGTTTAGGAAATACATACATTCCATAACTGCTGCTGTTGTTTCAGTTTTGTTAGGAGCATTCTAAGAACCTTCATTCAAAGTCAGTAGAGTTAACACAGAATTTGGGTGGAACGAGGTTTATGTATGTACATAGATGCCACAACGGGCATCAGGTCAAAATTCTATCACAGGCATGTTCAAATTTTGGCCCTCCAGATGTTTTGGACCACAACTCCCAGAATTCCAAGCCTGTATTTCCAATGGCAAAGGAATGTGGGAGTTGTGGTCCAAAACATCTGGAGGGCCGAAGTTTGGACATACCTGTTCTATCAGCTCTAAATTATGGCTTTAGCTTCTGTTGTAGCTTTTTTATTTTGCAGAAGTTCAGAATAATATATGTAGTGTCTTTGATACGAAGGCCAAAAAGATATTATGAAATGTTGTTTAGCCTTGTGGGTAGAATGACAAAATGTGTGCTTAGTACCTTTTTATAAAATGACCTCATTTTAACATACAATGTCTTTTTTTTTGTACTTCAATTGCATATATACAAGTAGTCTTTGAGAAAGATGCACATTCTGATGTACTGTATATTTTTCATTCTTTTTTTCCTCCTTCCCTCTTAGGACCAATACGTCTTCCTGAACCAATGTGTTTTGGACATTATTAAATCCAAGAAAGAAAAGAAAACAGACCTTATTTATCAAAACACAGATGCCATGGCAATCTACGAGAACTTTACACCACCCGCACACACTGGAAAGGCAAATGGCTATCACGTATGAACTGCAGAGGAACTGCGTGCCTCCTGCCTCTTCCATGGGAGAGGGAATATGCACTGTTTTATACATCTTTATAGACAGAGACTGATTCCACTTTGAAAACAACTGATTTCAATATACACATGTTAAAGATGCCAATAGGAACGTTTGTTTTCTATATAGTGTTAAAGGGACTATATGTTGGATTTTGCAGAGGAGATCTGCTGGGAAAGAAGTTAAAGAAGCATCACATTACTGGTGGAGTTAAACTGTATTGATTAAATGGCGAGATACTTTTTTCCAACTTCAGAAGTGATAGATGACTCGGATGCTTTTTTTTAGATGGCTTTTTTAAAATCAGCTCATGTTCAGACTTGTTGGACATTGCTTCTATCCTGGAGATTTCCAAGTAGGATATGCTGTGTTAGCCTGTTGCTGCAAAAACAATAACTTTTGATGGAACGTACATCCTCCATGTTCCAGAAATGTTAATTTGTGTATATTGGTTGCTTTAACCAATGAACATCTGTGTAACGGTGGCTGTTCCGGTTCCTTTTATTTAAAAGCAGAACACAGAAGCCTTTTACAAATAGGATATTCTGTTATGGGATTGTGCCTTTTTTCTTAGCTATTTTGCTAAAGACAGAATACTCAGAGTCCTCTATTTTTGTACTGAAAATTTTCAACTTAAAATTAGAAACACTTAACATAAGATTAATATTGGTTTCTTATTTGGAATAGCTTTGCTGATTCTTCCCTTGTGGAGGTGTCAGCCTATTGTTCCTTATACTTCTCATACGTCTACAAAGACTTTATTGAAGACTATGTTGACTTGATCATATAAGGGTGATAGCAACTGTCTGGTCCCCTTATTGTGTGTGATGTTGTCAATGAAGGATGGCGCTTTCTAATATAGCCTAGTTGAGTCTGGCCCTCTTTCACTTTCATTCTGACATATTTTTTTTATAAAAAGTTGCCAGATGTTCTAGGCATTCTCGCGCTCCTTTGGGGTCCTTTTCTGCCTGTGGCTCATGCTGATCCCCTGTGCCATTTTCCTCTTTTGTTGGCCTCGCCCTCACCTTCACTTCCTCTCACGTGTCAAGGAATCAGATGTACCACTGTCATAATTCTTCTTCTTGCCTAAACGTATTCACACGAATCACAGTAATTGAAAATGGGACAAGTGACAGGGAGGAGAAAGGACACTGAGGTCAAAATAAAGGGGGGGGGAGATGAAGCAAAGCCATAGGGGGCCAAACACATTTTAAAATGTGAATGTTTAAGATGAGTGGGGTTTGGATTGGGGTTTTTTTTTTTTTACACTAACTCTGCTCATTTAAAAGTAAATCCTGAAGTTAGAGAATGTTTGGCCCCCACAATACAGTACCCATCAGTACTTGGCAAAAGGAGGACTATGAAAGGGTACTGAACCCTTGACAGGATGGCTCAGCCTGTGTCTGGAGGCAGCCACCTGCAGCAGCTTTGGTCAGGTTTGAGCATTACACCTATCGTTTCTGCCTCCTTGGGTATTAGAACAGTTAACAGGAGAGAAGTCAGGCTGATGCTCCTGGGTTTGCAAATAAGCTGCAGGGATGACCTTGTTTCCATCTGGTTTCAACCATCCCATTGGCAACTTGGAAGACCTGCTGTTAACAATTGATCTAAACTTGCAATGATTTCACTCGATACTGGTTGCCTCTTTTGGTCTTGATGCTTGACCCTTTGTTGGTGTCACAGAAGAAGGAAGAAGAAGGGCTATGAATCAAGCTGAGCTTCGGCTACTGTCTTTGTGTGAGTGTTGCTGTATGTGGCCTTCCCTGTCCTAGCTAATTTTCCCCCTTGTCTGTGCTAAGGGTTTATTTAAAAGTGCAATATTTAATGTACTGAATGAATGATTGCCTCTATTCCCATAGAGTTTTACTCAGGTTCTTCCCATTTGTCCTGTGGTTTGTGTTCTTAAACGTACAATTTTCGGACATCCGAAAAACTCCTATGAAAGTGATCTTAGGAACGTTCATTGACTTTAATGTTTATAGAAAGTAAAAATGTACAAAGATCTGCTGACTCTGCCAAATGCAGATGTTTTGTTAGCCAGTTAAAACTGATATATATGTGTGTGTATCAAAGATATATCATTGCTCTTACTGGGTTTTTCTTTTTTTTTTTTTGTTTTTTTTCATTTGTCTGTTTGCATTATGCTGCTGTAGTTGTAATGGATACGATTAATGCAAATTGAAGGGTTCTCCCTTAAATTAATGTTGTTGGTACACTGAAGCTAAAATTATGTGAAGGCATTGCTAATGAAGGACTTGGGGTTTTAGAAATGGGAGGGAGTTACTATTACTTTTTTAATTTTTAATTGATGCGCTGGCAGCATTAGTAATTGGTATGATCTTTTTATGAGAATGTTATAAAACAAATTGATAAAGACAAAGAATTTTAGTTTTGTGGGTTCTCTTCATTTTCTTTAGAACGAAACCAGTGCTTGGGAAGGTTTAATTTTCAGACCCAAATTCCAAATTCCTCCAGGCAACATGGTCTTTCCAACCTCTAGAAAGTCAGTTAAAATGTATTTAGTTTATGCAACCAAAAGCAAGTTATATTAAACACTGAATGGTTATCTGGGTAGCTCAGAAGTCTTATTTGTACGGCAAAATCTGCTGTATCTTTTGAAAGCAGGCTGCTCTAAAGTATCCAAATAGTTCTCCAACCTGTTCTCTTCCTACAGAAATCGAGCTTCTCTCCGTGTCTGTTTTGTAGCTCTTGCCTTTAGAACTCCGTTTACCATTTGTCATGGTCCAAATATATAGGAACTCCATTCGTTTCACATCTGATGCATTCCAGGGCAAGAGTTCATCAAACTTAACTGAGAAGTCGTTTTGGACGATGCATTCCCAGAAGGAAGGGTGAAAGGAATTCACAGGATATAGATTTTGTATTTTTTTTAATAGGGCACAACTTGCATAGCCCTTGCCTACATAATTTTGAGGTTGCAGGTTGTTGCCAATCAATACCCCCTGTGAAAAGGTGTTTTGTTTTCTCTGAAGACCAATTTAAAGGAAGAAGCTTTGCACAAGACTTAAGTAAAGCAAGAAACAACTACCTGCCATATCTCAGTCCTAATGCAGTAACGGACACTAGCAGCGTTTACACATAAATGCAGTAACCACCTCTGTTCTATCAATACTTTAACCTGGGAATTTTGCCTTCTGAAGTAAGGTCTCAGATCAAAACATGTCATACTGATTTTCTTGCTTTTGTTTTTTCCAAGTACCTGCCCATTTGTACCTCACTGACTGCTGCACTGGCAGTGTTGCCAAGGCTGATGGCTCTTTCCTACAGAAGTGTCTGGGATGCCTTCAAGGCCAAGATGATGTTTTAAGAACTGTGGAACTAAACACTGCCCTGGTGGATTAAATAATTGCTTTTGAAAGCAGGCAGCAGAGGTGGGAAGCTGAGGTTTATGCAGGCTCAAGTTACAGCGTGACCTAAAAATTGGGCACAGGAAATAGAGAGGAGGCCAGAAAGATGGCATGGTATGCTCCCAGGCATGTCCAAACTTCAGCCCTCCAGATGTTTTGGACCACAACTCCCATAGTCCTTTGCCATTGGAAATACAGGCTTGGAATTCTAGGAGTTGTGGTCCAAAACATCAGGAGAGCCGAAGTTTGGACATGCCTGCAGGACTGTTTTTTTTCTTTACTTTTCTTCTACTTTCCACATATCATCTGATGTCCATGGGTGCAACCAAGGTGTCCATTTTGAAATGTGGGTAGCAATTGTATCCAGATTCAAGAGTTTAGGTTTGAGCCTGAAAAGTACTGTTTGTCATTACTAATTGCAAATTGTTCTCCTAAGCAAATCTGACCGGGTGGTGGTGGTTTGAAATGTGCTTTAATTAATGCCATGGGAATCTGGTGATAAAAAAATTAATGCACGCCTGATTACCTGCCTATAATGGGCATGTTATGTAATTACCCTGAGGTAGCCTAAGCAATAGGGCTTGCAAACATTTGATTTTTGGGATCTTATTCCCAGAATCCCCCAGTTAGAATGGTCATTGGTATGGGGATTCTGGGAATCCTAGTCCAAAAAAAATGGATATTTCTGCAAGCTCTACTGAGCACTTTGTTTTTCCAGCAGGGCTGTCCCAGTCAGCAGAGGGTCAGCCTTGCTAGAAAGCTAATGAAATGGCCTGAATCGTTGTTGGTTTTCATTGAGCTATTTGTTATATCATTCCCTTTTGATCTAAGCTTTGAAGTGATCACAAAAACCTCAGAGTGCATCCTTAATGTTGGCAGGGACAGTTCACATGATCTTCAACATGGGAGCAGCAACTTAAGTTCTCGAAGCAACGAGGTAATTGGGGATGCTGGCAAGAATCTGGTTGTGCCTTTTTTTGCCCCTCTTGTTCCCACTGCCAATGAGAGAACCTACTGCGGAAACTAAAATGCAGCTGGTCCCTCCAGACTGCCATCCTGCAGGTGCCTGGGCAGATTGCTCAGTTCTTTTTAAATCAGCAGGATTTACCTCAGAGAAGATACACTTGTGTTTTCACTGTTAAGCCAAGGAACAACTGGAACTGCAAGAACCCCGAAAAGCTTTGTGCATCTTCCTTCTTTGAATGTGTCCCAGTCTTCCTAACTGGATTCCTTTTTCCCCCTGTGAGAGGCCAAACTGTAAAAAAGGGTGTTCTTTGTATGCCAGTTTTCACTGTTATGGTCATATTTTGAAATTATGTACAATTCTCCTTGTTTTCAACCACTGTACAGATGTTTTGGAGTACATTATTCTTAATTTTAATGAACTGTCTTTTCAGTGACATAAAATTAACCAAATTAACTGAATAAAACATTGACAGCCAGGCTTTGAATGTATAATTTCTCCTACTCCATTATCATTTAATCACAGTCCATCGTTGTCTCATTTCACACAAGGGTAATGTCAAACCCTTCAAATCCAAGGCCTTTTCTTTTACTGTTTGTTTTCCCTTCCACGATTGCTTTCTGTTTCCCCTTTCCCTTTCCCCCCTTCCCTTTTCTTTTTGATTTCCTCCTTTCCTTCCCATCCTTATTTCAAATTCCCCTTTCCCAAGGCTCTACAGAACAGAACCAGAATCCAGTGGTGTCCTTTTGCTGCATCCAGACACACTCTGTAGCGCTCTGCATGCAACACGTCCTTGCCATTGAGGACCAGCAAACAAAGGCTCTCACAATGAAAGGGTTTCTCAACCTATGGCAACACCTCTTTGCAAAAGCAGTCAGCTGCTGCACAAGAACTTGCTTCTCTACAATAAAGAAAAGACTAACACTTTTGTTGTCAGCAATATAATTAGACCAAAAAGTGGGATTTTTCCACATAGCCAGACATTTCTGGTTTTTAAAAAATCATTTCAGTATAATATATAAAGTCTTGGGCAATATGCAAGGTTTTTGTTTTGTTTTGTTTTGTTTTTTGGCAGAAAAAATGCTTCCACAGATTTATCAAAAAAATAATTTGCTGGATTGCACAAAATGTCTTTTGGCCAGGTTTTTTTTTTGGGGGGGGGTGGCAGGGTGAAGGAAAGAGATAATTTAAATGTTTTTCTTACTTGCAAGAGCAAAACAAGTAAAGGCTGGCCTGTTTGTCAAGTGATGGGTTAGAAAGCCATCTGGAACAGATTTTTTTGGCACCACAGAAGGCTAAAACAGGAGAATGAGAAGAAATTTCCAGTTTTGGAGAGTATGATTCCTGATGTCCACAGCTGGATCTTGGCCTGGAAGCACTGTCAGATAACCCTATACTTGATGTTACAGTAAAAGGTAGTGTAGTTACAGGGAAAATTAGATGTAAGCCAAGCAATCCTTAACACAAATATCACCTCAGCCATAATTTCTCTCTGGCCAGGCAAACTTCAGTATTTAGGACCTACTCCTGGTTTTTGCTAGATACAGTGGTCCCCCACCCTTTCACGGTTCATATACTGCGGTCCCGCTATATCGTGGGACCACAGTATATGAAAGAGGCCCCCTGGGTTAAGGGGGAAAGGCCTGTTTCAGGCCTCCCTTACTTACCCCCAACCTGGCGCTGTTCCGAATGGGCCTGCAAGGGCCTTCCTGGCCTTCTGGAGGCCCCCAAAGGGCCTCCCTGTGAACCAGAAGTGACTTCCAGATCGCCAAAAATCATTTCTGAGGCCTCCGGTAAGTACAAGAGACCCTAGCTAGGCGCCCCAGGGCTGACCTGACCTGCATCCGCATATCGCGGATTTTCAATTATCGCGGGTCAGGCTGGGTCCCTAACCCTTGCAATAGGTGGGGGGTTACTGTACACCTAAATGAAAAATAATTGTACAATTTTAAATGTACATTTAAAATTAAGGAATAGGGTACCTTTTCACACATCAGCTCTATTTATGCATCATATCTCTGGCAATAGTAAACCTGCAGAGAGAGCAAAAACACTGGATGTGCCACCTCTACCATCAGCTCTGCAGCTCTACCCACATGGAGACCAAACATCTCATAGTGAAAGCCTCTTTCTGTGGAGATGCTTCCTAAAATTCAGAACCTTGTCTTTCAGCCACTTAAGAGCATATGGAAAGGGAAAGATGCCTCTTCAAAATGGTCTTTTTCCCCTGTGTACAGGGGAGGACAGAGCCAACAAAGGAAGGCGCAGAAATGGCATTCTCTCCTTTCATGTTTACAGTTACCCGATACCTAATGGAAAAAAATATGCCTAAATGTCCCCTGGACCATTACTCAGCCACCACAGCTATGTTCTTTTACCCAATCTTGATCTCTCTCTCTTTCATGCCAGTCATTTATTTCAATGGCCAAAGTTTGGGTGATGTTTTAAAAAATATGTTGCTCTTGGAAACCTGGGAGCCCACAATACTTGCTACCCATTCTTTCTTTTGGCAAATCACTTCCTCTTTTAGCCGCTGTATAGAATACAGTGGACCCTCATATAACAAGCGGTTTGTTCTGCTTACAGGGGGAGAAAAAAATCCCGAGATAGGGGGAAAATCACGTAACGGAATGGCCTAGGGTGCAAATCCGTACAACAGAAAAACAGTTGTGATTAGGGATTACTCTGTTTTCAATGCATTCCTATGGGAAATTTGTACAAAGGAAAATTTGCTTAACAGAATTTCATTTGGAATGAATTAATTCCTTTAAACAAGGTACTACTGTACTCTACCTTACAGCTTTTGGCAGTATTGCAATACTATGGTGCTTCAAACCCCTCTGCCTTGGTGCTTAGAAACCCCTCTCCTTTATAGCTAGCTAGGTCAGGTCAGGTTGGGTGGTGAGTTGTATGACAGCTTTTGGGGCTCGAGGCGTGCCAATTGTATCACATTGTTCTAAAACACAGAGGCACCACTATAAAATTCATCCTAATATATGTCTTTGCCTTTTATACCAAAAAAAAAAAATTGGACATTTTAAAACATGGGCAGCATTTCATGACAAGGCAGACCTCCACATGTGACAATTAAAAGCCACTTCAAAACAGAGCATGAAAACCGAATACACTATTGGATTGCACCCAAAGGATCCCTCATGATAGGTAAAGTTTGTCTGCAAGCCTTTGGGTCTAGGAAGCCACTGACCCCAGGGAGACCAAAGAGGGCTCAGTGGGTGGGCAGGCGGGCAGGCTGCTGCCACAGTGCAGCAGAGCCAGGGAGCTGGCAAGCAGAGCTAAGATGGGGAAGCCTGTTGAAAACATGGGCTGTGGTTGCATGCAGGTGCCCTGGCCCACCTTCAGAATGATCCTCAGGCAAGTTTGCATGGCAGTTTGAGACCCAGACACCCCTAAGCTTTGGTTCCTGCTCATCCCTTCCCCTCCCCTCCAAATTTGGGGGGTAACCTGCTTGGGTCACTGCCTTGTCATTTGTTGGGAAGAGGAAGCATGCAAGGGGCATGGCAGGCTGCCCCAGAGTTTGTACCCCTTAAACATTTTGCCCCTGGCACGACCACCATGATCCCCCCCCACCATCCCCAATGCTACCCCACTGGCTGGAAGGATTCTCTTACGGATCTTGTGTTAAATGTGTACATGTTGGTGGACTTGGTTCTCTGGTATGATTCCTAGATTGCAGGCAAGTCCAGATTGGCCTTGAACTGACTGAGGCTGATCACTCAGCTCTGCCGCTGTTTGGATGAGGAGGTCTCTGAAAACACTGATGAATGTGCAGGTGAATGGCTGTAATGCTTTCTATGTGGGGGTTTCCCAAGAGACTGACCCAGAAACGACAGCAGGTTCAGAATGGGGCAACCTGCGGTCAAATGTAAGTAAAGTTGGCCATAGATTTCCCCAGTCCTGCCCTGTCTGTGTTGGTTGCCTGTGATGTTCTGGGTCAGCTTCAGGGTTCTGGTTCTAACTGATCAAGGCCTCCTTGGATTAGGATCTCATCACCTTTGCCCAAGACCACCCACAGATCTTTGCGGGCCATGTTCCTATGGATTGCCACATCGAGGGAGGCCAGAAATTCTTACACCAGAAATGGGGCCTTCTTGGTTGTGGCACCACCTTTTGGAATGGGCTTCCGGTTGACCTGTGCCTGGACCCCTTCCCACCCAACCTTGAAGATACTGTTGAAGACTCTGGACTGAAGCTTTTCAGGGCATCGTCTCATGAATGGCTACCATTTATTTTTATTTTTTTGCTGGCCCATCTGTTTTTGATGTTGATTGTTTGGCTAGCTTTTTGTTGACTTTGATTTGGTTTACTTTATTATGTGGATAACTGTTTTTGTTGTATTAAATGATTTGTATAGATGTGATTTTTTTACCACCCCTAACAGTGGCTCGCATTAATCAGGAGATACTAAATAAATAAATAAATAAAAAAATATCCCATCAGGAGAGCCAAAGGCCTGCTAGCCTATAAGAACTTTGTTTCTGCAGGGACCATCCAGCTCAGGGATGGTATCTCTGTGTTTGGCAAGTATGTAATCCTTTTATTGATTAGTCCTATGACCATATCAACCAAATGAAACAATAATAATATATTGCTAATTGAAACTCTATTTAATATATTAAATAATATACTGCTAAATGAAGCTCTCTTTTTGGTCGTCTTCACACTGGCTTGATAATGAATCCCTACCACCTTCTGTTTCCACCTTTTTTAGCTTTCCAGCAGTCAAGAGCTGACCTGCTGCTTACCAGACACTTAGAACTCAGCTCTTCCTCCCCATGCCTGCTGTGAAGAGCAGGGCACACTGGTGGAAGGGAAGAGGCAAACCCACCCCTTTTGCCCTGTCCATCCTTAGGTGGCGTGTGATCCACCTTCCTGCACTTTCAGATACCGATGTTCCTTATTGGCTGGTATCTCACCAGAGCAGGAGCAAAGCACCATTTCCTGTGGAATGGCAGCTTGAAAGGATTTTATTGGCTGATGAATCAGTTCTTCTCTGGCCACCTTCCAGCAATGCTGGATTGCCTGAGATGGGGAGGAGAAGCAGGTTGCTCTGCCTAAGGCTGTAAAAGGATTGTGCCGGGGGACAAACGCAACACTCATGCCTTGCTGCACAGTGAGTATCTAATAGGAGAATGCTTTTCTGCATGTAAGCTCTTGGTGGGTGATTGACTGAAACCCCCCAATTAAAGGTGCAGCTTCCGCAACTGCAGCTGAACGTGCCTCCTTGTCAAAGAGAATCAATCTCGGTTGCAACCCAGTGAATCTGAACAGCTGCATTTGGGGGTTGCTTCTTATTAACTCCTTTGCTGCAAGATCTGCCCTGATCTCAAAGTCTTCTCTGCAGGATTTCAGTGTCGAAATATCACCGATTCCTGCTTCTCATCCTTCCTCCCATGAAGTCCTTACACTGTCACGTGCCAGAAATACAATAAATCCCAATGGTTAATTGGACTATGTTTAGGGGACTAACTTCTTCTGAAGTTGTGAAAGGTCAATGTAGTGTGTGTGTGTGTGTGTGTGTGTGTGTGTGTGTGTGTGTGTGTGTGTTGGCTCCATTTTTGCTGTGGGTTGTATAGCAAGTACTATGTTTTCGAATGAGTAAAAATGGGGCAGTGTAAAAGGGAGAAAAAGAAAGAAAGGGAGAGAGCTGACACTTTTGCCAGCCAATAAGTGTGCCGTGCTTAAAGGGACAGGATACTGCAATGCACCCAAATTACTTGCAAACAGTTCTCCACATCCAAAGACATTTTTAAGACAAAGTATAGCTACTTAAGAAATAGAGAGATTCCCCTCCCCCCTCCCCCATTCTGGAAAACCTGGAAGCAATGCAGCTTTCTCAGACTGCAGTAGCTGTATAATAAAAAAAAATGCAGCTGATCCCAAGATCCTGCATGCTTTTGGAAAGGCGGTTGAATTTATTCCAGCTATGAACAGGGAATTCTTCCCCAGGAAGCTATTCACAAGATGCAGTGAGATTTCGTGGGAGCTCTTGGGGAGGGGGTAAATCCACACTTTTATCACCTGACAAGTCCATCCGGAGATAGCTTTTCCAACAGCTATCTCAGACCACCGCAGCCTGAGGCCCTCCAGATATGTTGGATTACAGCATAGCAACTATCATGATGGGGCCGTAGTCCAACTCACCTGGAAAATGCTGTGGTGGAGAACTCTGAACTAGATGGTATTTTGGAACGGAATGAGAGAGGGGGACCATCACTTGAGTAGCATGGATTTTATGGAGAACCACCCTGCTCTCCTCTGGCTGTTTATTGTTCCCTAGGTGCCGCAATGCTTCTAAGTTGTACTGTATATTCCAACTCTCTTCTCCCTAAACCAGGAGGTTGGGACTCCCCCACCCGCACCCCATTTATTTCATCTGTCATGGATGAAATATATTGTTGTTAAGCCCTTTCCACTCCCTTTCAAGCCTGCTTGTGGGATGGAAATGGCTTGGTAGCCCTGGTGTATAACTTAAATTCCAGGCTGGGCAGGGGTAGTGCAAACTTCTTAGTTTATCGGGAACTCTTGGGGCCTTTGAAGCCATCAAGACCTTAGAGCGGAAAAGGCTAATGATGGCTCCTGCCTTTCTTGGAAAGCAATATTGGCAGAAAAAGACCTGTTCTGTCCTATGGTCATTATGGGATGCCTTTCAACTTCTGCATGAACCCACAAGGAAGTGATCCAAACGTTTGAAGAAATATGGCAGAAATGCCCTAAAAAGGAGTTAATGCCCAGTAGGGAGGCTGTGAAACTCCTGAACCCGTGTCTGGAGGTGGGTTTTGGGTTGGATGTGGATGAACAAGATAAGGCATGATTCAAACAAGATGCAGTATTGTGGAAACTGGCCCCTTATGAGGGAAGGCGCCTGATGGGGCTCATGGCATCAATGCTGTTCTGCACACTCTTTGTGTCCAAGCCATTATTTATATTCCACTTATCTGTTATCCAGTCTCAAAACTCCTCAGAGCAATTGGTATGTTGAAACAAACTAACAAACCAACACATCAGCAACTCCAACTCCATCACCACCATGAAATATGCTGTCCTACAAATAAAGATACTGGATGGATCAGAAGCACCTGGGAATGAGATAGAAATGTATGTAGTTCATATTGTTATTGTGTGGAAATAGCCATGCTTAGTGAAAAAAATCTCACAGTCCACCATAAAGTGACCTGCCAGTCTGGGATAGCCCAACGCATTCTGCTATTTCTTCTCTTCTCTTCTCTTCTCTTCTCTTCTCTTCTCTTCTCTTCTCTTCTCTTCTCTTCTCTTCTCTTCTCTTCTCTTCTCTTTCTTGTCAAGACAAGAGGAAGATGAGGCTCCGTGTACAGTACAAACACAGAAGTGTATTGAGCCCTGAATTAGATTTCCTTCTGCACTGGTAATCAAATAGCACCTACCCCCACACTGGAAGGCAACGGGCTAGTTTGAGGGTCACAAACAGCTGTTTGGCATAGCTGTACAAAGAAGAACACCTGGATGCAAGCAGGAAAGCCAAGAGGCTGTCAGTGCTGTCCCTATTATCTGATGCCTGTGACAGTTGCCTTACTCAGGACGAGTGGTTGGTACAGCTTGTTCTGTGCATACTGGCTGGGAAGAAGGGTGGACGAGGGAAGATGACAACGGCCACCGAGATTTGAAGATAGAGACCTCTTTCCCTTTTCAGATACGTTTGAGAATCTGAGGGAAAGGGGAGTTTACTTGAAATTGTGTGGACACAGCTGGGCCTTTTTTGTCACTGTGGGAAATCGAAGTCCCCCAGTTCATACAGAAGCATGGCTACCCCTAAATGCAATTGGTTTAGACTGGACTGCTGCACTGCCAAGAACTGGGCCCTAGGAAGAACTGGATTAGGAAGTTTAGTGAAGGCAGAACTTTACATTATGTCATGGTCAGAATAAGAAGGAATGTTAAGAATGATGGAGGACAGATGTTGAATACCACAAAGCAGCTTTCTCTCTTTAATGGAACCAGCTTTTTTAAAAAATGACTGTGCAGACTACTAAATGTCACAGAGTTTCCCTATTTAAAGAGAATCAAGCTATAAAGCAACAAGAGATGCAACTTTATAACTGAAAGTCATATGTAAATCTTGTTTTACAGCAATTGTGACTCGGCAATTAGTTATACTAGTTTGAAGAAAAGATATTGCCTCATCCATATGCATGCATGAGGGACAAGGTTAGGCAGTGTGCTGTGAATATATATGAACATATTACTGTATTGGATAAACTACACAGGCTATGAGCTATCAATACTCTGTCCCAGCTTTGTGACGGGCATACATTCAGCAATGTTAAGAGTAGGGCCAAGGAGTTTGTTAAGAGTAGGGCAAAGGAGTTTGCATCCAAGGGATGCAAAAAGGCCAGGTCACCAATGTGTGACCCCAATGGTCATCACTTTTCTTGATTAATTTGCCCAGTAAACTGACTTCCTCAGGAAAGGGTTGCACCACTTTGTCTACTGTTTAAAATTCCCCATGCACTCAACATGTGCAGAACCTGAAAATGTTACTGTTTGGTGCTACAACTCCCACCATTTATTGGCTATTCCAGGGAGGGGGGCATGCTTCTCTGACCCATATGTTAGACTCTATTCCTCTCACTCTATTTGCATGGCAACCACCCTAGAGAAACGTCTTGATTTTCCCATTTGCCTATGAGTGCTAACTGGGGGAGTTGCTATAAGCAAATTAGTATTAGTAGCACATCATGTGTAATAAAGTGGATTAAGCAGTACCATTGCAGTTTGATCACATTCTAAGTGTAAAGGAAGGGGGATGAGTATACAGCATCCTACATATGTACATGCAAATAATCTGCTATGTGTATCCAAATACACCTCATATTTTTCAGTGAGGAGAAATTTCCCTGTCTTCCCAAGTCTGATAGTATCAGTGCTCCTGTCCTTCTTAGGGAGATGCAATTGCCCTCCACTCCTTTAATCTTGCTGACTCACACTGAAGTTTGTTTGCTCAAGAAAAGCCATCTTAAGGTCACTCTGTTTCAGGATGTCGCAGAAGCTGAAATATTTCCTTCAGAGTTTTTTTGAAGACCATACGTAGGTCATTTCTGTTCTCCGAGTTCACACTATGTATTCCAGTTTAAAAGAGACTGGCTTGTTTGGTCTATCTAGAATGCAGAAGGCCATTACTGGCAAATGTCTATGGCGTTCCCGTTAGAAAATGACCAAGTGAATTAACCCTTGATGTTATGAATGTAGATGAGCTAGGGACAGCATCAGCACTGAGGTCTGTTTCCCAATCTGGTCTCGGGACTCATTCCTCTGTTGCATAATCTGTTTTTGCTTATGAGGGGTAGATAATGTATTAGGCAGGAAGCTAATTTCTGAGGTTTAGGGGGTTGGTGCTTACCGCCCTCACACCCAGCACCTGTGTGAGAGACATTTTTGTCCATAATGCGTTCTGAATTAGGAATTGTATAATGGATTTTTTTATGTCGTAACTATAGGTGGCAAGTTCTGATCTGTAATTATGCTTCTAAGCCTACCAATAGGAAATTATTCAAGGGTTAATTACCAGGCTAGCCTCATGGGTCTGATTCCTCTCACCTTAACTGAGTGGGCCTCGTGTCCAAAAAGGTCTAAGATGAATTATTAAGCTAGGTGTGAAGTGAGAGTTGGTTGCATTGTATAGCTTGGTTGTAGATAATGGATTTGTTGTCATGCTTTCTGAGTGGAGGAAGGAAGTGGGTAAGCATGTGCGGTAATTAGTAGGCTGGTACAATATCACATAGATGTGCAGTAGTGCCAGAAAGTAAATCTGTAGTATTGACTAGGTTAGCCTTGGGCTACTGTTAGCATGGAAGTTATAGAGGTCTTGGTAGAACAACTCACATGTCTTCTGTATGTGAGTATGAATGATAAAGATGCCATCAACATGGCACAGGTAAAGTAATGGCTTTCTGGGATGCATTACATTTCTTGTTGCTGTCTCATTAACTTTAACAATTCCTAGGATTTATGAGAATGGCATAACTAGCAAATCCTGCCCCAGTTCCCTGAAACTGCTAAAAATGTCCTTAAACAGCAAAGTTACTTTAAACATTTTACCGGTTGTACCAGTGACTATTCTGTTTGTGTGTATGTGTAGATGTTCCAACTCACGGGCTGAAATCTAGCAGCATGTTACAACTAGAAAACATGGGTTGAATCAGTGGGGATTCGGTTAGTTAACATCTAGTTTATACATCCAGTTGATTCCAAAGTTCTTCTCTAGTTACAATTTCCTACTGGATTTCAGCCATTGTGTGATTTTTCTAGATGTAATTTTATTACCCTCTTTTTACAAAAACACCTTTCTAGGTAACTGTGTTACTTGTAGCTCACCACTTTCAAGATTGCTAAAATAGTGGGGCACCCAGAGAGCCACAGTTGGTGGATTTGGAGTAGTAGATGTAAGACAACTATTCAATATTTCTTAGAAGAATATATGCAAATTTGCTCCTCGACCCTTGACAACTGCCAGGTTTGGTTTCGCTTATATTCATTAGAGACATCAGGCCGACCCTATGTTGATCCATGACAAGTCTCATAGTTCAGGGAAGGTGGGATTTGGGGCTCTCCATCACCAAATTTCATGGCTGACTTGGTTGGTATCATGAACTTCTACCAATAGGTGTTACTACTGCTTTGGTGCTATGCTCACACGAGAAGCAGTCAGAAGGAGCAGGGCAGCATAATACAGCATTGGGATATTCCATCTCTGGCAGCACAGCTGCTTCGTTGTGATTTATGTGTTTGAAGTTTTCTTGAACAAGCTCACTGGGTTGCCTCTGGAAGCAGTTCCACACAAAGGTGGAGGGGGCACTCTTTAGCTAATGCCTGCCTCTACTGCTGTCAACCTACATATTGACTAATGAAAAGCCAATGCTGTTGTAAGTGTAACATTTGGCAGGAGCTAACTGTATAAAAGGGCAAAGAAAAGTATAACAACCAGCAAATAGCCTATTCAGTCTTCTCACTGAAAGCTGAACTAAATATATCAGTTTATATGTCATTCACCCCAAGTGCTACTGTTGTGGAATGAGTATAATGGAGAAATCCTGAGAGTTGAGGACTGAAATGAATGTTGTGATTTTAAAAAAATACTGCATGCCCATTTCATATTTTAAAAATCTACTCATGAAAATTTACTTAGTAATACATTATTTACTAGTACTTTCATAAATGGTTAAGTAAGTGCTCTTGACAGTCCTCAGGATATGGCTTAACCTCCTAATGAATTGCTACGATGGACAAAATGGATTATGGCCTTTAAGTGCTTTGATGCATTATTTACAAATCTTCAGGACCTGATTGAGTATTAGAGGTGGAATCTCACACATAAAACAGGACATTCACCTACAGAAGATGATCATCTTTGTCTGATTCAGGGTCTCCAAGGGACTTTTCAACACCTTTGGCAACTTTCCTTGAGAAGGACACCACTTTCTTTTAGGGAGTAGAATTTCTTTCTTGCACGTAGATAGTGGAATGGGAGGAACCCCAACACTTCAGTGTCTGTTTTTGCATTAGTACGGTGGAGGTGAAAATGGTACATACTGACAGCCAAGTTGCCAGGGATGCAATAGCAATGGCTGTTGGTGTTGCGAGGGTAAGACTGCATGTTTTATCGGAATGTGTCTAAATGTTCAGCTCTTCAGAAAGACCCTTTTTAGAATACCATGACCTAAGGAGGCTTCCTTAATGGGCACATGAAAGAAAGTTTACTGTGTTGACCTTCAACTATTGTAGTCTGTAGAGAAGCCATCAGCCTCAAACTAAATTTTGCTAATTTTTATTCCTTTCAGTTACCCCAACATCCCTCCAACAATGTGATTTCCTTAGAGTTGTGAGCCTCAGCAATGGCAGATAACAAAGAAAAGCATGTTATTAGTGCAAGATACAAAAGTGAAGAAAATTGCATGTTATGGCAAAACAGATGTTTTTCAGCAACTGAGCAAGCACTTCGCCAAAAGATACCATAGATGAATAATCTAGTTTTATCATCACAGTTGTGATGGGTTGCAACACTGACTGCTTTTAAGAATTGAGGGAAGACATCAGGGTTTTAAAATATTGAAAGGTTTTCACTGTTACGATTTAAGAGTTTTACCTATCTGTTTTGCAGATTTAAAAGTTTTACCTATCTGTTATATTTTTAGAAATATAAAAACATAATTGATAAATAAGTACTACAAGTATTTTGTTGTTGGCAACATAGAGCATATTCAGATGGGCATACAGCTTGCTATTTGGACTGCTTTTGATGTTATTTGGTTTGCATCAAATTATAGCATCTTCATGTGTTTTATTTTAGACATATTCATCCTGCCCCTTTTTTAGACCTGGCCTGTTCCTTTTTGACACAGTGCTAGGGCTACAGATTTTTAAACTATATACTGTATATAGTTTAAAAACCTGTCTGGGCCCTACTCATGGGAGAAGAAATATTGATCAGTGTGAATGAGATGACTGCTCTAGTGAGAGATCAAATAGATTGCACTGCAGGTAAGAACCAGAACACTCAAACATCCCCTGTCTGGATGTGCTCTGAAAGTCTATAGCAGGGGAGGGAACCTTTGGAGCTCCAGGTGTTTTAGACTAAAATTCCCAGAATCCCAATGATAAAGGACTGCGGGATTTGTAGTACAAAACATCTGGCGGGCCAAAGGTTTCCCTCCCTTGGTCTATAGCAGGGTCCTCAACTATAGCCCGCGGGTTGGATCCAGGCTGCCAGAAACCTCAACCTGGCCCGCTGGCAACTGCAGACCCCCCTCCCGACTCCAAGCCCCAGCTGCAATGATGCCAGCAAGAAGAGTGGCAGTAGCAGCAGCAGCGTCCCAATCATGGCCACCGAGAGTGACTGTGAAGGGGACAATGAAGAGGAGGCAGCATTGGCAGCAGCTGCTGTGGGGGTGGAGGCGGCCGGGGCACATGGCATACCCCGCTCCATGTTGGCTGCTGGACTGGGACTGCTCCTGGCCGATTCCCTGTCTTTGATTTGCGCTGGCACCAGGAAACAGAGAAGCTGGGGCTGGGCAGCAGCAGCATCCAGCCCCTCACTTCCCTCCTCATCACATGAGGTCTGGGCATGAAGACATGTGTTCTTGTGCATGAAGGCAGGCAGGCAGATGGATGGATGGATGGGTGGGAAAGAAGGAGGGAGGGGGGCCTGCTCCCTCCCTCTCAGGCTCTCGCACCACCGTGGTGGGGAGCTGCTCATGTGGGTGCCCACAATATGCTTCCACAACCCTCTGGCTGAGCGCCAGGCTGGGGCTTTGCAGGCGCTTGCTGCTGCCCTCCTCCTCGTTGTCTTCATCTTTTCACCCCTCCTCCTCATTGATGAGGCTGGTGGCCACCTCACTGTGGCTATAGCTGGTGCTCCTGAAAGACTGCCCAGGCACTGCTGCCGCTGCCACCACCAGTGGCATCAACCTCAGCCTTAGTCGGCACCTCCCGCCGCCGCCGCCACAGACCGTCTTGCTGAGGGCGCCCTCCACCTCCATGGTCACAGCTCCTTCCGATACCGTTGCTTCACCGGAACCCCGAACCGGCCTTCCACCTGCACCTGTGTTGCTTGAGCGACTGCTGCAGAGCCATGTAGGTGGGCTCTCTTCTCCCCCTAACTCCTGCTTTGCATGGGTGGCTGGTGCCTGGGGGCATTTGGAGGGAGGGGGAAGGACACTCCCTGCCCAGATGAGCAAAGCGGAGCCTTGTGGATGGCGCAATCCGGCCTGCAACAATGTCTGAGGGACAGTGAACTAACCCTCTGTTTAAAAAGTTTGAGGACCTGCTCTATAGTATCATAACTACTTTGGATGACGTACGATATGATTCTGCAAATAGATCAGCAACAAGATCCCTCAGTTCAAAGCTGCCCTCTGCTACTCATAAAATAATAGACGTGTAATTGTTAGTTATATGGTGCAAAGCTGGCTCCTTTTGCTTTTGTTTCTGTTTGCAATTACCCCACAGTGATTTGCTTGCTTTATGATATGAGGTGAAGTCATTTTGCTGCCAAAGTTCTGGTGTGCAAATTTGAAAAATAGACAGCAAGCCTTCCAGCTCAGTAATGGCAATCTGTCATATCCAGGTAATATAAGTCCTGCCAAGATGGAGTAAATAAAACATTTTAGAAGGCTGCTGAACCGGATCAGGTTTGAAGTGCTTTGGTGCTTTGTTTTCAGCTCTACCCTTCCTTCTTTCCAGCTAATCTGCCAGCTGTTGATAGATGGGGCATGGTGGCTCAGCGGACTAAGGCTCCAAAAATTGTTGGCTGCAAAGTCAGCAGCTCAGCAGTTCGAATCCCGGGTGCCACATAGCGGAGCGAGCTCCCACTGATAACCCCAGCTCCTGCCAACCTAGCAGTTCAAAAGCATGTAAATGCAAGTAGATAAATAGGTACCGCCGTAAAAAGAGGGAAGGTAAAACAGTGTTTCCTTGCAGCCATGCCGGCCACGTGGCCATGGACTTGCACAACACTAGCTCTTTGGCTTGAATACAGAGATAAGCATTGCCCCTAGAGTCGGACATCACTAGCACACATGTGCAGGGGGCTTTACCTTGGCCTTTTACCCTTCCTTCTTTCCAGCTAAACTGCCAGCTGTTGATAGCTTTCTCAATTGCCCCTGCAAACAGTTCCGCACAAAGGTGGTGGGTTAACTCTTTAGCTCTGCACAGGCTGTCAATGTCTTTGTGGAAGAGCCAAAGAGCTCAGGAATCTCAGTGGTTAAAGGTGACTTGATTTTACTGAGAACCACAGAATTACACTGCTTAAGCCTTGGCTATTGAGATATCGGATCTGGTTTTGGTTTCACTGCACCACTGTCCCAGGCTTTACAGCCTTAGTGCATCTTCATGTGCATCTGGATCAGAATTACATTCTAATGATACAAATACACCTTCTTTACTTGGGTGTGTTTCTTGCAAAAATATGTCTACATTGTCTTTACTGATCATATTTTCAACTCTTTTCCTTTCAGTTACACTGCCTAAACCATGAACATTCCATGATAATATATTTACCGTATATTCTTAACCATTTCAAATTATGATTAGAACATTTTTTTCAGGTTTCCCCTTGTGACTACGGAAAGGAAATGTACTCAAATACACACACACACACCACATCACATCACATTACAGTGATCCCCCGCCTATCCTGGGGTTAGGGACCTGACCTGGCCCGCGATAATTGAAAATTAGCAATATGCGGATGCAGGTTGAGTCAGGCCTGGGGGGGCCTCTTGTACTTACCTCCAGCTAGGCCCTACCCTGAAAGGCTCTTGGAGGCCTCAGAAATGATTTTCAGCTATCTGAAGTCACTTCTGGTTCACAGGGAGGCCCTTTTGGGGCCTCCAGGAAGGCCCTCACAGGCCTCTTTGAGGCAGCTCCAGTCCTGCAGTAAGTATGGGTGGCTTGAAACAGGACTTTCGCCCATTACCCTAGGGGGCCTTTTTCATATACTGCAGTCCCGCGATACAGCAAGACCGCAATATATGAACCGCGAAAGGGCGGGGGACCACTGTACTACAATAACAAAATCCGAACTTAAACTTGAACTCCCCTTGCCCATTCCCAAATAACCACTCCCAACCCACAAGTTCACCGCTTTCTCCCCCTTCCCATTCCAATGCAACATTGTGCTCAGGATGGGGGTGGGGGGTGGGCAGAATAAATATGGGCTTTGGCCCTAAACATTTATCCTCTACTTCCTGAACCTTCAATTTACTTCTAACATGTTGTATATTTCTTTATATTACAGCATTTTATTCACAATCTTTCTTATGTCATTATCATATTCTCTCGTCTCTGGACTTCTTCGCCTTCTTTCTCAGGACCAGATCTTCTTCATTTGGTGCTCTTTAGTCGACTCCAGCCTTGCACCGCTTTCCTTTTTCCTCCACATCGGATTGTTGCTCCGCCTTCGACCCGGATCCTTTCTCTTAATTGATATCCAGCTTTCTCATCTTTTGTTTAAACTGCTTTTTGTTAATAACCCTAAGCTCCTTCATTTTCTCAAAGGCTTCCTGGCATGACTCAGCTCCATGCTGCCTTCCATGATACTTGATTTTCATCAACACTGGAATGGCCCCAGCTGTATTCCACTTTCTCTCCTCTCAAGCTTAAGCGAGTTTGACACATTTGTCTCTGCTAATGGATTGCATCCTCACACAGGTCTGGAAATATTTGCACAATATTTTCCTTAATTTGGATTTCTTGCAATTTTCTCAGTTTCAATGTAAAGCAGTCCTTTCTATGGTATGACCAGAATCTTATCACAATGTCTCTAGGGGGATTTTCTTCTACTCTCTCCATCCCGAGAGCAAGATCTACTGTTTCTGCCCACTTGAGTAGATCTTGTACCAGTTGACTTGTTGTTTCACCCTAGAAAACCCTTCACAGTGCTTGGATGTTCTGGCACATTTGCAGATCTGTTGTCTGATCAATTCTTTTCTTAAATCCTTTATTGCTTTACCTTGATCATATAGTTTCAGAGAGTTTGCCTCAACCTTGGCTTCCGTCTCTTTAATATTGCCCGCCGTCTTCTCAAACTTCTTAGAACTTTTTTCCATAGCGTCGTCTAGTCTTTCTTGTCCCCTTTTTAATATCCTTTGAGTTTTCATTCATTGCTATTTTAAATCAGATGACATTGTTTTCATTTCAGCCATAATTTGAGAAGATTCTGAAGGGCTTTTCTCTTTCTCTAGTGATTTTTCCCTTGGATCCAAGTCCATGCCTTGCTGAATTCTCTGTAACTGCCAGTTTATTCCTCTTCTCCTACTCCTCACTTCCAAACCATTTAAAATTTTATGAATGTTCATTCTCTCCGTTCTTAATCATTTCCACACAAGAGCATCCCAGGCTATACAGGGGATGAATAATTTCTCTATTTTTTCACAGTTCAAGAGAAACATCCAGCTCCTCTTTGGCTCTAATTGCTGTTTTCAGTTTCTCCGTCAACTCATGCCACAAAATCTTCGCAGCTCACTAGAACCATAAAATTTGTCTTGTGCTTCTTTATCGCCCATTTTATCCAACTCCAAGATGTATACCAAGTTCTTATTGCTTACACTTGTGGTCTCAACTTCTTTTTTTTCTGAATTGCTGCATGTTTTATTCTGTCCAAGGCTCTGGAGAAGAGTAATTAATGTCTGTCCATCTTGCTTGATTGGCTCCTCCCTCATCTGTGCTACTATGTTGGATCAAAATAAATCCAGTACTGGCAAGCCCTAATGCAGTGCTTCTCAACTTTCCTAATGCCACGATCCTTTAATACAGTTCCTCATGTGGTGACCCCTTGACCTGCTTGGAAGAGGCCACAAGCCCCCTTTGGCAGGCCACTGCTGCAGCTGTCATAGAGAACCGTCAGCCAATCGCAGCCTCTGGTGGCATTGACTGACAGCCCCTCCAACCTACCAAGCTGTAACTTACTCTTTCCCCCTTCCTCCCCCTCCTCCTCCAGACCCAAACTGTTTGTGACTTTTTCTTCACTGGCTCATGGTGACCCCTGTGAAATGGTTGTTCGAGCCCCAAAAGGGTCCCAACCCCCAGGTTGAGAACCACTGCCCTAATGTCAGTGTGGCGTATTTGGTAGAATGTATGTTGAATCAGTTCCCACACTGATCCCTCCCATGACCACCATGTAGAAAGTGATTTGGGTTTAGGCCTTCTAGTACTGTATTGAAATCATACTGCTGAACTATTTTCCTTATTTCTTGCTCACCACAAGACAGCTTGGCATATGACACAGAGAAGAGGATAGGAAAGCCATTCTTGTGAAAGGCTTGTGACAGACTCCAATGTCATGTCCATCTAAGTATAATAAAAGTGCTGCATAACTGGTAACCCACGCAAGATATGCTATGTATCATTTGATACGAGGATGGGTCCTATGTGAATTTTGTGGATTTAGGCTTTATTTTAAAAATGGCATCCCTCCTACCTAGGGTTTTGCTGCCAGTGCCTGGAAATCTATCTGGACCCTGTTTCTGGTAGGCCCTCTTTATGCTTGCAAGTATAAACTTTGTAAGGCTTATGATAAGCCACTATCTGAAGTGAGCAAAAATTGTTTGCACCGTATATATTGAGCATTTTTGCTAACAAAGACAATTTATCCACAACTACCAGAATCCTGCTAATATTCCCAACATTGGGTCCCCAGTTGTTCTTAGACTACAGTTCTCAGAGATCCTGGCTAGCAGAGCCACTGGTGCCAGCATGTGGGAGTTTTAGTTCAAGAACACCTGGGGATGCAAGATTCAACCACTGGACTAGGTGTAGTGATGTGCGGGTATACTCTATCACTGAACCAGTTTTGAGTATGCGGCTAATCCTTAGCAAAAATGCCATTTTCATGAACTTTTCATGAATTTGCATATAACACTTCAACGTCCATTAAAAAAAATATGGGATTTGGACCCGTAGGCTACCAGATTACTAAATTATACACGAAACTGAACAGCTTTTCCACCATTTGTATCAGGGTCCATAGGTAACAATGTTCATCTTTTTACAAAAAGAACATGCTCTTTGGAAGGGGTGGTCAGAGAGATGTTTCAAAACTCAGCATATGACAGTACAATGAATTTGAATGAGCTGCCCATGAACTCAAGTGATCAGTGTCAGGGAATGTGTCCAGATGGCAACATACTAGACCCAGGCATGTCCAAACTTTGGCCCTCCTGATGTTTTGGACCACAACTCCCAGAATTCCAAGCCTGTATTGCCAATGACAAAGGGCTGTGGGAGTTGTGGTCCAAAACATCTGGAGGATCGAAGTTTGGACATGCCTGTACTAGACACTTCTTCCTCAAAGATCTAGATGGCATCTTTTGCATGGGCTGAGACCGGAGTTCTGAAACTATTTGAAATCTCATCACATGAGTTTTCGGTATTGTAAAGAGAAACAGATAAAAGATGCAGCAGTGCTTGGGGGAGTTACGCTCTGCTGAAATTACATCAGCAATTCAATAGACTTGGTTCTGACTATAATTACAATGTGTTGATATATTCCAAGTATAAACCAGGTCTGTGAAGTTTCTCAGTCATCCAGGTGAGGTTATCCAGAAGTTGAGTCATGGCAACGGGACATCTTTTCTTGTGGGATCGAAACATTTCACTAATCCAGGTAGCTTCATCAGTCTGAGGAAAGTTTCATGCCACCCAGGTCTGTATAGGATTGCAGAGAAATTAAATGAGTTCTTTGCATCTGTCTCCATGACAGAAGACCTTGAGCAGATTCCGCTGCCCTCTTGACTAAAGAATTAAATCAAATACAGGTTAAAAGAGAGGATGTTTTTAGGACTAATTGATAAACTGAAGATTAACAAGTCACCGGGCCCAAATGGCATCCACCCAAGGGTTATTAGGGAACTGAGAAATGAAATTGCAGATCTCTTAACGGTAATATGCAATTTGTCTCTCCAAACGGCCACAGTGCCGGAGTACTGGAGGATAGCGGATGTCACACCAATTTTTAAAAAAGGTAGGAGGGGGGACCCGGGAAACTACAGGTCAGTTAGCCTTACATCTGTCCCAGGGAAGATGGTGGAAAGCCTCATCCAAGAGAAAATCTTAAAACACATAGAAGAACAAACCTTGCTGAGAAAATCAGCACAGCTTCTGTAAGGGTAAGTCTTGTCTGACAAATCTTTTATAATTTTTTGAAAAGGTCAACAGGCATGTAGATTTGGGTGAACCGGTGGATATAGTCTATCTGGATTTTCAAAAGACTTTTGACACAGTCCCTCACCAAAGGCTGCTGAGAAAATTGCACAGTCAGGGGATAAGAGGGCAGGTCCTCTTATGGATTGAGAACTGTTTGAGATCCAGGAAACAAAGAGTAGGTGTCAATGGGAAATTTTCACAATGGAGAGAAGTGAAAAGTGGTGTGCCCCAGGGCTCTGTCCTGGGACCGGTGCTTTTCAATCTGTTCATAAATGACCTGGAGACAGGGATAAACAGTGAGGTGGCCAAGTTTGCAGATGACACAAAACTTTTCCGTGTAGTAAAAACCAGAGAAGATTGTGAAGAGCTCCAGAAGGATCTCTCCAAACTGGGGGAATGGGCTACGAAATGGCAAATGTGTTTTAATATAGCCAAATGTAAAGTAATGCATATTGGGGCAAAAAAATCAAAACTTTATCTATCAACTCATGGGCTCTGAGCTATCTGTGATGGATCAGGAAAGAGATCTTGGTGTGTTGGTGGACAGCTCCATGAAGGTGTCTCCCCAATGTGTGGCAGCAGTGAAGAAGGCCAATTCCATGCTAGGGATTATCACAAAGGGGATTGAAAATAAAACAACCAACATTATAATGACATTATACAAAACAATAGTAAGGCCACACCTGGAGTATTGTGTACAATTCTGGTCACCGCATCTCAAGAAAGACATAGTGGAACTGGAAAAGGTGCAGAAGAGAGCAACTAAAATTATTACTGGGCTGGGGCACCTCCCTTATGAGGAAAGGCTAAAACATTTGGGGCTCTTTAGTCTGGAAAAAAGGCGCCTGAGGGGGGATATGATTGAGATGTACAAAATAATGCAGAGCATGAGTAAAGTAGATAGAGGGAAGCTCTTCTCCCTCTCACAAAATACCAGAACTAGGGGACATCCACTCAAATTGATGGCTGGAAGAACAGACAAAAGAAAATATTTTTTCACCCAGTGTGTTGTTAGTCTATGGAACTCCCTGCCACAGGATGTGGTGATGGCATCTGGCCTGGATGCCTTCAAAAGGGGATTGGACAGATTCCTGGAGGAAAAGTCCATCACAGGTTACAAACCATGATGGAGATGTGTAATCTCCAGGCTTAAAACCAGGGTACATCAAGGGACAGATGCAGGGGAGTGGTACCAGGAGACAGATATCTGGTCTCATGCGCTCCCAAATGCATCTGGTGGGGCCACTGTGAGATACAGGAAGCTGGACTAGATGGCCCTTTGGCCTGATCCAGCATGGCTCTTCTTATGTTCTTATATGTTAGGTGGACAATGGAGAGTTAAAGTTGAAAACATGTCCAGAGCCAAAGATTCCAAACCCAAGAAATTGGGATCCCAGCACTGGTGAAAACCTATATACAATATGAAGTAAGATCTGTGTGCATTAAGCTTCTTTCCTGCAGAAATTCAGAGGCAATAAAGCGGATGTTAGGAGAGGCCAGGAGAGAAAGGTGTTTGATACTGAACAGCCACCATCTATTTACACCTAATTATGCCCTACATTCTATTTATTTTTGTGAATCTCTTGTGTGTGATTAACATGACACACTTAAAGGCTTCATTCCTTCCCATTAAAACCAATGGAACTTAAGCTTGGAATGGAATATGTTCTCTTTCATTAGAAGTTAGTTAGACAGAAAAAGCAGAGATAATATAAAGAAGTGTACATGTTCAACTGAGAGGCTCGGTCTTCAAACACTTTATACCAGGGCTTAGCAAATGGGTACTCGTCAGATATGTTGGGCTCCAATTTCCAGCGATCCTAACCATCCTTTATATTGGCTAATGTGAGTTTCATTTTAAAACACCTGGAGGACATTTGATTGTCCAGCACTGCCTTGCACATACACAGTTGGTGGCCAGGCCGCCTTATGAACAGTTTCATCCTGCCTGAACTGTAACACTGGAGCTTGCCTCCTGCTCTTGGAGATGCAACAGGTAGGTACAAGGGACACAAAGTTTGCTATGGCAATGGCAAAACTCTGGAAGACCCCCAAATTCAAAATGGCTTTGAAGACAATTTTGCTACACAGAACCTCTTCCCCCTCTTTTGAGAGATCTGATGGGTGGGAAGAGGGAGATTCTGGCAATGACAAAATCACTCAGGGGTGATGATGATACAGCCCATGGGCCATCAATTTATTTCTGTGCTAATTTAGGCAAATATCGGGAGGTGTAAAACCTAAATTTAAAAAAGGCCACATGTTCTGCTTGTATACTGTCCCATAGTGCAGTGCTCAAAGCACTCTCTGGGCAGTTTACAATTAAATTATCCAGGCTACGTGTTGCCCACCCACCCCTGCCACCCCTAATCTGGGTACTCATTTTATCAACTTGGGAAAGATAGAAGGCTGAGTCAACCTTGAGCCAGCCACCTTAGATTGAACTCCAGGTTATGAGCACAGTTTCGGCTCCAGTACAGCATCTTAACCACTGCACCACAAGGCTCCTTACGGTCTTCTCCTTAAGTGGAAAGGCATTAAAAATAATTAAATGACTTTTGGAAAAGAATGCAGCTTACTAGACTCTGTGGTTTGGTTTGTATTCTGGCATTTGTATTCCTGCTGCCTCAATGGCCTTATAGCCCCCTTCCGACTTCATTATGCTTTGATTCTTCCTTCTCTTCATGCGCACAGATTATTTCACAATTTCACAATAATCTGTGTGTCCTCATCATGCTCTTTGCATTTGGGGTTTATGCTTACAATCTTTTAAAGTTTTTCTCTAAACCCCAGTTGACCTGCATTATTTGCATGGTGAAGGATGTGTTTTTGTTTCACTAATGCCACCAGATGTCACTGCAGGTCAAGAACATCTGGCAGGAGAAGGGAAGGATAAAAAAGCCGGAGAAAATCGAATTACCTGATTTACCTGGTGCGCTTTCCAAGATGGTGAACAAACGTGTGCACAATATTTCATTTCCCCCACATCTTTATATTCATTTATTTATTCTTATACTCAACCTTTCCACACACCCCAAAGTTAACCGAGGAGACTAACAATAATAAAAATGCATATTAAAGATATAATCTTACGTAAAAGCAACTCAAGGAAGAGAAAAAAATCAGGCCTCAACACTACTTTGAAAGCACAATTTAAAACATAGCTTAAAGTAGCAAGCACATTTGAATATAAAAAATGATCAACACCCCACTGATATATATGAAGTAGCTTTTTGGGATTTCAGCCATAGGATCTTGATAGATTTATTCTTTGACATGAGGTACCCAGCCCTTACTTGTTGTTATGCAACTGCCAGAGCTTGAAGATTTGTATATAATTTAGTTTGCCACTGAATGAACAAGATAGGGAGAAAGCGTGTTGATCAGGATTTGGCCGTTGCAAGGTTGCTATTTAATCTTTGACTAGCTCACACAGTGCCGTGCTGGTTAGACTCTGAACCAAAAGCCAAATGAACCTGCCCATTCATTTTTATTTATCCACATTTTGACTTCTGCCAGAGCACTGCTGCTGACTTCAGCCTTTGGCTCTGGGTTGTGAGGAACAACACTGGAGCCCTCAAGCATCTGTTTCAGCTTTCATCCCCCAAGAATGCAAGCATTAATCATTACAACCGGAGTGTGAAAGGGAGCAGGGTGGGGTGCAGGAACCAGAAAGGACTGACTCCACATATATTTTTCTGAATGCCGGGAGATAAATGACTTTCCGGGCTCTGTCCAAGAGGAAGCTGGCAGGACCTGCAAGTGGATTTTGTTCCCTGATCCCCTGGCTTAAAGATGGCGACAGAAAGAAATCTCTTCCTTATCCACATTTTAAGGGGAATGATACAGAACAATGGGGAGCCCTATCTCATCCTCCGTTTCAGAGCAAGCAAAGGAGTGCATCTGCTTTGTTTAGACTGCTCCCCCTTCTCCTGATTTTTTTCATGCCCTCCAGCGCATTTTGTGTTCCTGGTGAATGGACGCAGCTTCTCATGTGAAGCTGAAATAAAGGGAAGCCCTCCTGCCAACTGAGACTTTTGCAAGGCCCTGGCATGAACTGAGACCTGTAGGGCCTCCTCTGACTCCTTCTTGACCCATGGCTGCTGCCACCTCAACATCTTGGTCCTGTTTTCAAACGCTCACCTCACCATGACAGGCCTTCAAGCTCTGGCAATTGTATGACAGCAAGGAAGGGCTGGGCAAGGGAGCTCACTGGCAGACTTCCAAATGAAACAAGGTGTGTGTGTGTTGGGGGAGGGGAATTCTGGATTGAACTATAGATGAATGGTGCGTGCGTGCATGCGTGTGTGCGTGTGTGTAACAATCAGAGAGAGGGACTATATATCTCTTTATATATATATCTCTGTCCACATACATACACACACATAGACAGACAGACAGACAGACAGACACACACACACACACACACACACACACACACACACACACACACACACACAGAGAGAGAGAGAGAGAGAGAGAGAGAGAGAGAGCGCTATACTAGCAATGTTCAATGAAGGAAAGGACAGCAATAAAGTAACAGCAGAATTCTGTGAGATCTGGAAATCAAAAGGAATCGTTCCTCAGCACTGTTGCATTGTTCCATTTCTATGTCATCGGAGGACTCCTAAAAAGTTTGCTTTTGCTTTATGCCACCTGGGCTGCAATTATTTCTTTGGCCATTCTGGATGAGATCCCAGGAATTCAGTAGGGTATGCTAGCATTTCATTATTGTAAAAAAATAGCTTAATGGATTACCTTTGTGAGTGTTGCACATCCGCAGACAGGAATAGTTGGGCTGACTTTTAAGTCTAAGCCTCCATTTTCATCTTAGGCCCTCGTTCCTTCCCCGTGTGATATTCCCTTGCCACAGCCAACTGGGGGCGGGGAGACTGTTTCCAGAAGCATTGTTAGCAATAATTTCTATTGTTATTTCTGTGTGGAAGCCTTCTGGTAGACTCTTGTAAAAAAAACGAAACCTGTGGAGGAAATGGGTGGTTGACCCATGAATTTATTATCATGCAAAGGCCACACACAGCTTCTGACAAAGAGTGAGATGCAGAAAATAAATTGATAAAGGATGAATTACAAAGGTTTGGGTTTCCGGGGCTGAAATGGGAACTTAGAACAGCCGAAACACAGCGAGCTATGGAGAAGGCATTTCATTGTTTCCTAGATAACCAAGGATTCAGTGCATATTTGACTAGGTTTTCTTTTCCTGAGCCCACACAATTTACATTTAATGAGTGCATATGATTTGCAGCCTTCTTGGCGCTGCTTTCTTTAAGCCTGTTTGTGTGAAGTGGGGGCGCGGGGGGGGGAAAGGACTCCCCAGCCAAGCAGCATTCACCTATGAATATTCATGGGGAACTGTGGCTGATTGTGATAGCAGTGGAATGGAAGAAAACCATCAGAGAAGAAATTATGATGGGATCAGATATGGGAAGAGCATATGCACTTCTCCTTTGGCAATTGCCTTTTGAGATGCAAGGCAAACTGCCTTTGGAATTGTTTAATGTCATGAGATGAATCCTGACCAACGGATACATTGTTGATTGATGATTCTCAGGGCCAGCTGGTCCATAAATCAAACTGAGGAAGCGCCTTCGGGCAGAGATTTTAGGTGTTGTGAATCGGAAGCTAATTTATAAGCTATTTAATATGTTCCTGGTGTGTTTTTGATGCCCAGGTGATTTTGCTATGCAGAGGCGTAGCTAGGGTCAGTTTTTGTGCCCTCTCCTGCCCCCCCCCAACCGCATCTCACCCACCTAGCAATGGGGGGGGGCAATCCTCAGGGAGAAGTGGGGGAGGGGGAGAAGGGTCCTTCTTTCTCATGTCCTCTTCGGGGGTGTCTCCCTCCCGGACAAGGCTCTCCTGTGCAAACTGCACAGCGCAGGGACAGCAGAGGCAAGGAAGAGTCCCACCTCAAGGGGGGAGGGAGTGGAGGAACCCTCCGCAGCCTAAACAGTGGGGGTGGGGGGGCTCTTTCTCATGCCGATAACTGAGGCGAGCCCTTTCGGCAGCAAGAGGCAAGTGGTGCACCCCTGGACACCGGCCAGCCAACTATCCTGGCATGACAAATGGCACTTCCGGACCCCAAGGGGCATGCTTGCCCCATGTCAACTGGCCCAGGCACAGCTGCTCAACTGCCTGACACCACAGCCTTGCTGGTACTGCTGGTGCGACTTCCCAGCCACCCAACCCAGCCTCACCTGGGCTCTGCTTCCCTCCCACCGGGTCCACCGGGGTGCAACCGCTATGCCCCCTGATGACTGCCTGGGACCTGCTATGCTAGTGTTGCCATGATAACTTGGCTGCCTTTGGGTGCATTGAACCTTGATTTTGGATAGGTGACGTGCATTGTTTGCTGCTTTGATTCATGAGCAAACTATCTTAGTCTTGGTCCCTGCTGGTTCTCATATCCAAGAATTCCCTGTATACCCTACTTAAGACTGAGTGGCATTTCTATTGAAAGAACAGGTAAGTAGCTTTCTGGTACCTTGGATGCATTGTTTGCTAGCTCACTGAAAGGCTGCCTACATGAATTGATTTGATCTGTTCTGGAATCAAGTTGAGTTCCAGCCTCCCTTGGTCCTTAGATCATTGTCATCAATCTGCACCACACACCAAGCAGCACAAGTTGTATCATTTTTTAAAATGGCAATTTTAAAAAAAGGTCAGACTGATTTGCATTTAGCTTGGAGTCATGTGGTCATAAAAATACCCACCAAATTGAACAATTGAAAAATATTGTACCTGTATTGTTTGCCAGTGCAGTTGCCCCTGAAGTTTGGAACACAGCCAGGGATCAAGACTTGGGTTCCCCACTACGCCTCCTGCAAGAACAGCCAGCCTGTGTAGCCTTAGGCAAGCTGCACAGTCCCAGGGCTCCCCCAGAAGGGAAGGGCAAAACACTTCTGAGTTCTCTATACCTAGAAAACTTTAGAAAGTGCCACCATAAGTCAGAATCAATTTAACAGCACACAATTATTATTCCTCATCCCTCAACATATAAAAACAGCCTCCAGAATACTCTCCCTTTTGGAAGACCTAGTGGTGCAGTAGTTAATCTGCTATACTACAGCCATAACTTTGCTCATGACCTGGGGTTCAATCCCAGGTTGCTGGCTCAGGGTTCACTCAACTTTACATCATTCTAAGGTTATTAAAATTATTACCCAGCTTGCCTGGGAATGGGGGTGGGCGGGCAATGTGTATAGCCTGCATAATTACTTGTAAACCATCCAGAGAGTGCTTTAAGCACGGTGAGGCAGTATATAAGCAGCACACTTTGCTTTGCTGTTTTTGCTTTCTTCCCCTGGGCTGGGAGGAATCCGGGTCCTGATCTGTTTTTGTGCTCTGTTAAAGAATTGTACAGTACTGTTGAATGAATCCATGTGGAAGCTGAAAGAGTAGTGACCTTTCAGCAGACAACAAGATCACTGGGTTAGAGCCAGACTTGCCCCCTATGGATGCGTGGGTGCTTTCCATTTGCGGACAAATGTGAGGTCCAGCAGAAACTTTCTGTGAGAGGAGGAAGGGCCCAAAATGGTGGCCCTCTCCAGCTACTCCTTTCCCCACCAATTCTAGTAGTGGGACTGCTACCCAAGAGGGGGAGGGGCTACGAACTGAGACTCTACCCTTTCACTGAGATTGGTGGGACTTCACCAAGCGTAAAGCCAAGGTGTCCATAGGAATTCCCTGAAAGTAGGAGGCACAGCTGCATAGTAGTATCCTAGCATAATTAACATGCATAGCACACATGGCTAGAACACACTGCACATGTCCCTGTAAAGTGAAAGGATAAATACAGTCATGATTCTGGAGGGGCAAGTTCCCTCTCCCTGTACAGTCATGCCTAAAACCAGAGCAAAATTATTACCTCCATTCTATTTGTCTTCACAACTTTTGCAGTGTTGCCTTAGAACTTCTACAGTGGGTTGGCTACAGATACAGTGGTACTCTGATCCATTAAAATCAAAGGGAATTAATTTACTCACAGCGAAAAGCTACTATGATTTCACTACATCTACTTGAAATATGATAAAAAAATTCTTGATCTGCCTTGGGATTTTTCCAGAGTTAAATGTTCCTTTAGATCAGTGATGGCGAACCTTTTAGAGACCGAGTGACCAAACTGCAATTCAAAACCCACTAATTTTTTTTTGTAAGGTGCCAATACAGTAATTGAACCTGTATACAGGTAACTATGAAGAGGTGATGTCAAGTGCCCACAGAAAGGGCTCTGAGTGCCACCTTTGGCACCCATGCCATAGGTTCGCCATCACTGCTTTAGATTGTATAGCACCACTCCGACACCTATCTTGTACAGAACACTACAAAACACACCTGCCTTTCTCAAGAGTCTGAGCACCAACTACAAGGAGGAGGCACAGCTGCTTGTTAGGACCCAATGCCTACTTGCATAATAAATTTCTTCACTTTTAATAACCCTTAGTAGAGGTTGTGTGGTACTGAGATTATGGGCAGTATAATATGTAAATTAAAGATCTGTTTTGCTCCTACCTTCCACTCCTCAGTGCTTCCTGTCATTACTTCCTAGGAAACAGGAGAGCTGAATCTTGTATCAAAATGTTTGAAGAGCAGAAGACTCTTAGTTCTAGGATGACATTTCCTGTTTGTTGACAGCAATTCACAAGCTGTGGAAAATTTTATTATTTTACATTTGCTTCTCAGAAATTATGGCAAAGGCTTTATTTAATATAGGCACAGATATATATCATAATCCCTCCCCAAGTTGTTGTTGTTGTTGTTGTTGTTGTTGTTGTTGTTATTATTATTATTATTATTATTATTATTATTATTATTATTATTGATGATGATGATGATGATGATAATAATGATGATGATGATAATAATAATAATAATAATAATAATAATAATAATAATAATAATAATAATAATAATAATAATGTTGCAAGAAAATTACTCAGACTGATTACAAACAGCATCATAATGTAGTTGCTCAAATGGTCCACTGGAATTTGTGTCAAAACTATCATCTCCCCGTAGCAAAGAACTGGTGGGATCATAAGCCTGAAAAAGTGACTGAAAATGAGCATGCAAAATTACTTTGGGACTTCCGAATACAGACAGACAGGGTTTTGGAGCAAAATACCCTGGATATTGTGATTGTGGAGAAGAAAAAAGTGTGGATCATTGATGTTGCTATACCAGTAGAGTCACCGAGAAACAACTTGAAAAAGTTACAGGATATCAGGATCTGAAAACTGAACTTCAGAGACTCTGGCATAAACCAGTACCAGTTGTCCCAGTGGTAATCGGCACGCTGGATGCGGTGCCTAAAGAGCTAAGCAAGGATTTAGAAGAAATTGGAGTTGATAAAGTCACCATCAATCAGCTGCAGAAAGCCACCTTACTGGGATCTGCTCACATAATTCGCCGATACATCACATAGTCCTAAACGCTTGGGAAGCATTCAACTAGTGATTTGTAATACAAAATCCAGTGTAGTTAGCTGTGTGGTTAATAATAATAATAATAATAATGATGATGATGATGATGATGATGATGATGATGATGATGATGATGATGATGATGATGATGATGATGCAAAACCTCTCCCCCACCCCTTGCACAGGGATACTATAGTTGCTCTACAGCCTATGCGCAGTGAACTAATATTGGACATTTCATCTTCTTTAATCTTCCAGATTCCAATGGCAATGATTATAAAATATTCTGCTCATGAGCAAGGATAGTTGTAGCATGGCCTGAAGCTTAGTTGTAATGAAGCAGAGACTTATCTTGATCCCAAAAGGGAGCAGAAGATTGATGGTTGGAGAATAAAAGATGTGTGCATAATCTGGGACTGATGATACAGCATTTATTTGAGAAAAAGGTAAAATAAAGCGAGCTATGGAAGCTATAAATAACTATCTCCAGTAGTGACTGGAAGCATTGCCTGCTTCCACTGCACAATCTGTAGCTATTATAATACCACTGATTTATCTTATAAAACCATTCTCTTGCCAGCATATCTCAATCCTTTCTCTTTGTGTGACAGTCCACATTCCAAAATTTAAAAATTATATAGTCTTTGATAAATCAGAATTTATATGTCTTATGTGGGTCAGAGAAATTTAGAAAGACAGCGAAGGCAAGGTATAATTAATTTAATTAAAAGTAAGGCTAGTGTCATGTAAACAGATCTCAGTTGCAACACAGAACAGATGTTAAATAAGAGAGTGTTATAGAACTTTTCATGACCAGCTTATCATAAGAGGTGCTCTGGATAAATGATTCCCAATCTTTAGGAAATGATCAGAAGGTCTAATAGGATGGAGGCCAGTGAAATGAAGGCTTCTTCAGTTCTACACCTTATTGTCCAAGATATCACTTTCCCCTGACAACTGTGCTTAGATCAAACCTATCCATCCTGAAAGAAATCAGTGGAAGGACAGATTTTGAAGCTGAGGCTCCAGTATTTTGGCCACCTCATGAGGAGAGAGGAGTCCTTGGAAAAGTCCCTGATGTTGGGAAAGACTGAAGGCAAATGAAAAGGGGATGGCAGAGAATGAAATGGTTGGATGGTTTCATCAATGCAACCAACATGGATTTGACCAAACTCCAAGACGCAGTGAAAGACAGGAGGGCCTGGTGTGCTCTGATCCATGGGGTCACGAAGAGTCGGACATGACTTAACGATTGAAAATAGGAATTTCTACCTATCTGTTTGTTAAATTTCTCGTGGCTTATCATGGGAAAGCTATGCTACACTTAAGTTGCCACTTTTTGCCAGAAGAAGACAGAAATTGCTGCTACGCCTCAGAGCAGAAAGGGTTGATGCAGTCTCTGGGGATAGCTGATCTCTTGTGGGAGGGTACAACTTGTTTGTGACTTTTTGTTCCTCCTCTTAATTGCCCGAGAGAGCTGAAGCAATTCTGCAATTAGGAGACCAATGCAACAGTTGTAGTACATCTTTTCATAAAGATAAAAGAAACCAGCAAGGTTGTGAGGAATCCTTTTTGCTTGTCAGGTCAGAAGAAGTGCATATCCTCACCTTGCACAAAGCGTCCACTGTGTCGGGCGATGCCTTTCAGCATTTCAGCCAGTAAATTCATCCGGAAACATTTAAAGGTAGAATTACAAAGCTCCCATTTGATTAAGAACTGTATTGCATGTGGGTGCGGGTGTGGTTGGGAGGCTGTAATTTTCATAACCTACTTGATTAATCACATTATTATTCTTTTAAGCTGCCTATCTCATTGCAAGAGATTTTCATTATGAGAGAGTACCAATATATTATAGAATCAATGAGGCCATTGCGGGAGGCCTAATTAGGTTACTTACATTGATACAACTGAATAGTTAAAAATGTTGATCCCTTCTTCAAAAGGTTTGATGTACCTTGTATACAAATTATTGGTGAACTTTTTGAACCTTTCTTCAAATTATCTGATGTATCTTTACACACACTATCTGCTGTCATCATAGCTGGTTGTGCTGTTTACGTCTGCCTATCATGTATATAATTATTACTTAACTGGGATGAAAGAAATCTAATTAAGAAAATTTAAAGCAAAGCAAAAGTCCCTACATTCGCTCATTGCTTCAGAAGACCTAAAAATTGAAAAGATATGAAAGGCAGAGCAACATGGTTGAACTGCGTAATACAGGTCTACAATTTAAACACATACAATTAGTGTATGAGCATATGATGTGGAAATCAGATCCTTTCAATGCAAAAGCAAACAGCAAGCAATCTGAAACCTGGCTATCCACTTTTAACCTATAATTCTATTCCCAATCCTTTCTAAATAGGTTTGCCAATTTTTTTTAAAAAAACCTGATCTTTGTCTAACATTAACAACTATTTGTGCCTATATCAAATCATTAGTCCCAACCAAAGACCCGCTGAAATACTAGAATTTTGGAAAGTAGGTAATTAATCTAAGTCCCATTGATTCATTGAGTGTGCTTCTGCAGATAGAGTCACTTTTCCCCCCACAAAAAGAATCAAAAAAATTATTCTCCACATCTTAATTCTCTTTAACCACAGGAGGAAACAGATCTTGAGCACTGGGGTGCAGGGGAGAGGGGATATTTTATGCAAGCAAGGTGAGTGTTCCCATTAGGAATGATATTCAGAGTATCCTGAAAAAGTCGTTATTTGATTTGTTATTGCTGGATGTCCTGCCCTGGAAGGCAAGCGATATATGTGCAACCCTCTGCTTTGTGTGCCAGAATGAGTTGGCAGGCTTTGGGTGGCTTCAGTGGAAGGTGGGTGAAAGGTGGGATACTTCTCTGCTTTGGGCAGATTAAGGATGGAACGAGACCGTGAAAGGAACCCAGGCTGGATCAGGCTGAACAGGGTCACCTGAAAGTGCAGTCAAATTGAGAACAATCCTTGCACAGACATGCTAGCAGTTTGGATGGTTCTGGGACATGAAGCCACCCCAAACTTCAGAGCTACTTTATCCAGCCTGTCCCTCCCTGTCAACACCCTGACCCCTCACATCCTTTCTTATCCCCTCCTCTGCAGGAAGGGGGAGAAAGCTGGAATTTTCTTTTCATTTACTGACAAAGGGCCTTTTTACACGACCCCTAAGATCCGCTGGCCACTTAAATTCGGACCAGAGATCTTAGGGGTTCCTTGCTCTTCCTCTGTCCCCACCCCCTCCGCACTTCCTGGTTGCTGGCTGCGTGAGGGAGGGAGAAAAAAGAAAGAAAAGAATGCTGGTTTACCTCCGTTTTGTTCCCGGCAGCATTCAGATCTCTTAAAGGGGCGGGGTGCAAAAAAAGAACAAACAGAAGCCAGGAGAGCCCCGCACTCACTATCCTTACACCGGATCAAATATTTGTCACATCCAAAAAGCAGGTACCTGAAAGCTGCGCTGGGACGCGCTAAAGTGGGCGGGGTCGCACTTAATTTCCTGTTAACTCCGGAGCTGGTGGGTAAACATTTTTAATATCCGGAGCTGGAAGCCATTTGCCCTGGAGTTTAGGGGTCGTGTATAAACGCCCTTAGAATTATTTTTACCTCATTGGTATCTATGGGGCATAGAACTGGGCAGTGTTTGACCCCAGCATCCTCAATGTGCCAGACTCCTATGGTGTGTACTGTGCAGATGAATGAGAACTATACCTCTGTGCAGCATTACTCCTTCCCCACCCTTGCAAATGGTCTATAGACAGTCTTGGTTCTTTTGTACAGCCCTTTATCTGACATGCATAGGTTTTCCCCCCCCATTTGTAAGGTTTTTAACGCAATTATTAACTCTTGCCATCTTCTTGACAAAACATCTTCATCTTCTCCTTTCAGGTGGCCAGAAAGACTGTCCATTTCAATAGCCGAGTATAATTTCCCTTTCAGAGCGTCTTTTGAGGGTATTTCAGAATTCTTCCAAAGTTGAGCATACAAAATTCTAGCTGTTACAATAATGTGGTTAATTACATATTTTTGGTCATATGTTACCTCAGTATCTATAATATTTAACAAAAATAATTCTGGTGTGTATTTTAACTTGACCTCCAGCACAGTGTCTAGTAAATTCTTTACCATACTCCAGAATAATTTAGCTTTTTTACAAGTCCACCACATATGGTAGAAAGAACCGATTTCTTGCTCACACTTCCAACATTTAGCTGAACAATTATACATTTTAGATAGTCTATGGGGGCTAAGATGCCATCTGTAAAACATTTTGTAACAGTTTTCTTTATAAGAGGTGGATCTGAATATCTTGATAGTTTGCCATAGCATATTCCATCTTTCTAAGTGGATAGAGTGCCCACAGTTTTCCACCCATGTTACCATACATTCTTTAACTTGTGAGTCACTTGCTCTTTCAACTAACAGCATAGTGTAAAATTTACTCAACAGTTTTTTCTCGCCTGCAGTCAATATTTTATCAAAAATATTATCATTTACCATAAAGCCACTTTCCTTCTGCACAGACTTATAATGCGAATATATTTGTTGATAAGACCACCAGTCTATTTTTAACCCTTCAAGGGATAACATGCATAGGTTTTAAGTGAATTTAATATTATCACTGTTGCTAACATTGTACAAAGGCTGGCCTCTTGTTCTCCTATTTTTATGAATAAGCAGTTGCTTCAAATTGTCCATTATAAATATCAGTTGCACTGGTAACTCCTTTAGAGAGGAAATCAGGATGCAGCAGGAAAGAAGGAGCGCTGAATCTTTAGTGACATCCAGACCCTAAGGAGAGTGCTACTAATGTGATTTCCATCCTAGTGAATTATAGATGATCATATATATGTCTCTAGAGTGCACAGAAGGATTGCTATGAGATCCCAGAAACCACAAGCACCCTCAAACCACAAGCACCCTTTATACCTTTAGTAAACCTATTATGTTGCATACTACTACATCTGGCCATAGGTACAAACTGAAGTGTGTGTAGCTTAAATAAACCAAGGGACCAAAGAAACTACATTTCTCAGTCTTACAATTTTTCATGATAGAGGAAAGCTTTCAAGGGGGAAAGAAGCTTTACTGTGGGTGGTTCATTGGGCCCAAAATCATCATCATCATCATCATCATCATCATCATCACCAGTAGGGGGTAGTAAGCCCTTATAGTCTATCCCATGCCCCCTTCCATTTTCACTTCTGTGAGTTTAAAATCCATCCCTTTGCATCCAGTCTGAACCGGGAACTCTCAGATCAACCTGCAGCTCCTGTAGGCAACCCGCTGGCCTGAGATTTCAAACACAGCACAGGCTTTAAGGCAAGGCATGTTTTGAATGCTTTGCTTGTGAATTCTGTATTCCGTTCTGTATCCCCTTGGGGTTCCCTCTGTCCGGGGAGGTGGGCTTGACCCACCCAAGGTCACCTTAAAATATAACCATTCGTCTTTAAGATGCCACGCGTTTTTGTCTTTCGTTTGTTTTGTTTTATTGCTTTGGTTTTGGGGCTGACACTTGCGCAGCCTTAACGGGGCTACCTCTTCTAATAATACAGGCTGTGTGTGAACCAAATGGCAGTCAAGCCGAATCACTCCCCATTCTGCTGCCAAGTGTAATCGCAGCCTCTGAGATCAAAGGAGACGGAGGGTCGGGGAGACCCGATTGAAGAAAGCATCTGTGCCACGGGCAGGATTAATAAACCTTCCCTAAGAGGGAGGAGGGAGGGAGGGAGGTCCTGCGCCGTGAAATCGGGGCAACAGCTGGCTAGACGATGCTTCCTTTTGAAGGTGGTGCGTGCAGATCGCGTTATTTATTCATCCCCGTATGTCCTGACCCACCAGTAAAACAATGCACGGAGTAAAATATAAATACTGCACATCATTTTTTTAACAAAGCGCCAATCCAGGCTTTAATGATCCTTCCCGGATTTTGTACACCACCCATCCCTCTTTCTTCTCTCGCGCTCTTCCTGATGCGGTTGGATATTCAGTCTTGTGGCATTTCCTGCTGCTGCTGCAGAGCCTCCTCGCCGCAGCTGCCTCGCTTTCGGGGTGGCCCAAGCCAAGCCTCCCCTCCCCTCCCTCCGCCGTTGCTTTCCCCGCTGCTCCTCCTGGCCCCCTAGATTAGGATCCCGGAGGCGGGGCTGGGCAGGCGGGCAAAGCGGGCAGCTGCCAAGGGAGGGCGGCCGGAGGAGGCATTCGGTTTGGGTGCCGGAGAGGCGGCGCCAGAGCGCCCGGGCTGCGAGCACGCCTTGGTCCCGCTGGAGGCGAGCAGCGCAGGGCAGCGGCGGGGAGAGCTTGCAAGGGACACTTCGCCGACGGGCGGGCGAGAGGGCGGACGGACAGAGCCCACGGTCGGGACCCGACCCTCCTCCGCGCCCGATCGCAGCCCCTCGCGAGGCCGGAGGAGGAGCTGAGCGCGCCGCCCGCCGCCGCCACCGCCGCCACCGCCAAGATGACGACGCCGGAGGAGGCGGCGGCGGCGGCGCGATGCCCCTGGAGGAACTTTTGACGATGGTGACGGGGCGCTGCGCGGCCGCATGGAGAAGGCGCTCTTCTGATCGCCGGCAGCAGGGATCGGGGCCAAGCGGAGCTCGGGCTGCCGCTGCCTGCGCGCCGAGGAGGTAAGGCGGCGGAGGCCGAGGCGAGGACATCTTTTCGGCGCGGGGAGCGGGGTTGCCTTCAGGGTGTGCCCCGGCGTGCGCGCCCCCGCCGGTCGCTGTGCCGGGGGAGCCGCCGGGCACACAATGGCTGAGCGAAGAGGTTTCCGGGAGGCGAACCTGCGACGGGGGGTCGCGGGTCCAGTAATGCCGCGCTGCGAACGGCGTGGTATCCCCCCACCCCACCTCCATGCCACCCTACTCTCCCAGGCGTGTGGCCTCTGGCGAGAACTGCATTGTTTCACCACGTTAGGCACATGAGCGGGTCCAGCGGCTAAGCAAATGTTTAGCATTAGTTTCCCCTTTCAGAATCCAGCCCCCTCCCCCGTGAGACATGCACAATTATCGTGTTATCGCCCAAAAGCCCCTTTAATCGGGGAAAGTAGATGTCAGTAGTCATGTTTGTAGAGCCTGACCCGTCATTTGCATAGCATGGTTGTGCTGAAAATCAATCAATCAATCAATCAGAAGGATTCTAATCCCGAAAATTCAGAGGAAAATTCAGCCATAATAGAAGCATCCAGCCTTGCACTGCGTGGCAGACACCCTGTGTTGGCTTTGATCCTCAGTGCTTGCTGGGGAGACACCACCAGCAACCACGACTCTAATGGATCAAGGTTTTCACGTGTGTTTTTGCCCCCTTGCTTCGCCTCAGTGTGATCCAGTGGCATTATCTGCTAAAGGTAACTTGGACAAAGTGGCACCCACAGCTTAGTGGGAGAGAATGATTCTTTGGTGGTAGGCTTGCAATGAAGCCATGGAATATTATGGATTCTTTCTGAAATCTTCTTGGAAAACAACTATTTGGAGGCCCTCAGAAGTATTTCAAGAGAGGCCTTCCAGTTGTTGATTTAATTGTGCAATCACAGTGGGCTTTGCAAAAGCACCTTATTAGTGTGATGATTCTTATTTTACAGAATTGCAGGCTTACTTGCTTTTCTAAAAAACTATGTTTTGTCACAACACATGTCATATTCTTGGAGCTACTCCCCGTGGAGGCCTGTTGATGAAGATGACAGCACTGAGAGCCAATTAGCTCCTCGCTTTGTTAGGCTTTTTGATCCGTGTTCTGGAAGGGAGTGACCTTATTTTTAAAATAAGTGTCTTTCCTCCTTTGTTTAATGTCACGGCGCGATAAAAATAAACCTTGGTTCAAGACAACGTGGCGTGAAGATCCCGTCCAAAGATCTTGGAATGCCGCCCAAGAGAAAATAGTGAACATGCTTTCAGACTGAGGCCGCATGAGACATGAGGCGTCTTCAGAGTCCACAGAAGGAGAGCATCTTCCCGTTCATAAGCACATTTGGTTACACTGTGGGATTTGCTGTTGCAAATGGCAGGATGTTAGACGTAGCCAGCTTTTTGCATAGCAACCGAGCCACTAAAAGTCCCAAATCGAGCCAAAGGTAGACGGAGCCAGACTGGCTTGGTTTTGGGAAGCGGAATCTTTTCTAGGACATGGGCTCTTAAACAGTCTGCTTCCAGTGTTTTCCCAATTCCTATGGTGATTTGTGTGTAGGAAAACACCCAACTGTGTACTTTGTGGGGTGTTCCATGGGGGGGGGATGCCTTCCCAAACAGAAGAAGCAACAGGTGAACTAGTTCTTTTGTTTCTTGGATAAATATTTACATTTTAAGTGGGTACTCAGTAGTTCCTAGGAAATGGCTCTCTTTATAGAAAGAGTTGTCCTTTCACAAGCTCCTTGCAGTTCTTTTGCTAGATAAAAGAAAAAGAAAGCAGGGGGGGGGCGATGTCGCAGCATAAGCCACATTCATTTTCCTGTCATACAAAGTGATGTAATTAACTATCAGTTCTTCAAAGGGGACAGGAACAGAAATACATGAAGTGGCTTAATAATTTTTAAAATTGCTTTCTCTTTGGGACTTTTGTACCTCTTTTGCAGTGATTGGAAATCATTAGCCAGTCCCATCTAACACGTAGCATAAACTCTTAAATGCTCTCGGGGTGGGGTGGGGGGCTCTCTCTTATATTGATTCTCCTTAGTAGTACTATCTCAATATTTTAATGGAAGACTGTATAATTTTATACTTATTTCAAAATTCGAATTGTATGTGATTATTGTGGAGTTTTTGGTGTTTTTGGTCTTCGACCGTAATACAGCTATTATGATTACTATCTCAAGCTTTGCATTTCCTATAGAAGGGCTAATATACTCAGAAGAAATCACTTTTCGGAGTCCATCATAGAGCCAAGAGAATGTATGAATCAGATCTCAGATTAATGATCTGTCAGTAAACTTTGGGGGCTTATAGAGTAGAGTTTATATATACAGTAATGCCCTTGAGTGAGGGCTGGCCCTGCCATTGTGCATAATGAGGCAGAAGCTGAACTAACATGCCATCAGCACCCCCTCAGCTGTGACTCTTGAGACCCAACCCATTTCCCTTGTAGGAGGATTTGGCTCCTGTATTAGCCTCCTGCTTCAAATGATGTGGAGGAAACTCTGTTTGTTTGTTTGTAGTCCAATCGGAATCTGTACAAGGAATGGGTAATTGTAGCATTGAGTCATACTAAGCATCATTTTTTGGGCATAGAGTGCTTATTGATGTAAAGCTTTTGGTAATTTTTTTTTGGACAGAAGAAGCAGTTCCCCCTGCCCCTCAATTTCCCATTTTTTCAATCATCCCCCACCCCTGGCTTCAAAATTTCTGGAAATGTTACATCTCTAAATGGGCTGTCAATTCAGTTCTGACTTATGGCAAAGCCCTTTCAAGGTTCTTTAGGTACAGAGTACACAGAAAATGATTTACTATTCCCTTCTTCTTGTGCAGACCTGGGATTGTGCAGCTTGCCCAAGGATACATAGGCTGGCTCTTCTTTTGAGGTCTACAGTGGGGATTCAAACTCACATCATTGAGTTGTGCAGCCAGATGCCCGACTCACTTAGCTATCCAGTCAGCAATCACTACTTTAGTTCAAAGTAAGTTGAATGAAAGGAAGGATGCATTGTAAAAGATTCCAGCTGCACCACTGTTTGACCACTGTATAAAACAGGAAGTGCTGCACTTGACACCTACAGCCAGCTTCTACAATCTGTACTGGGCAGAGGCGGGGGGGGGGGGGACACACAGAGAGAACTTGTGGCCTCCCTCCAGAATTTGTAAAGTCCTCATTTTGCTTAGACTATGGGGTATTTCTGATGTACATTATTAAATTATTTTGGGTTGCATTGCTTTTATGTTTGTGAGCTTCCAGTAGCCATCTGGCTGGCCTCTGTATGATCACAGTGCTGGACTATTACACAGACCATAGGTCTGATCCTGTACAGCTATTCTTAGGAATAGGAATAGGAATAGGAATAGGAATGCAATTTATTGTCATTGTATAAATACAACGAGATTAAAAGTGCCATCCAGTCAGTCATTCACACAACCCAGCATAAAAATCCAAGACATAAAATCTACAATTTAAAAACAAACCATCCATACACATACTCCAACATTCACATGCCAAAACATCACTTACACTCATTTAAAACTGACATAAAATCCAAACATACCCACATCCCTACACTCTTTCACCTAGCAACATTCCTACACAATCCATAAAAACTACAATTTAAAAAACAACAACAGCCATACACCTATACGATATATATGTAACACATTCAACACCAATATTACCCGTCAACTTAATTTTTAACAGAGTTTAGCATGGATAATGCTATTGGGTAAAAACTATTTTTGAATCTTTCCGTCCTTGTTCTAATAGATCTATACCTATAGGATTTTAACTTCACTATTACATTGACTGAGGCAGTTGGAATTTCTTCTTCATTTCCTTTTCACCTTGAGGTAACAGACTTAAATGTGACCAGTAGCAGGGAGATTGTTGAAAGCTGGAAGAAAAATCAATTCTGCTGTGATCTGGAAATAAATGTCATCATGAGGAAAAAAGGGTGTCAGTCCTATAGACAACACATCTGAGGGGAAAAATATTGATTTGGACAAACAGTGGCATACAACCTGACTCTGAATTTTGTGCTTTGTAAAGAGAACTTAATAAAATTACTCCAATTTTTTTCAGTCTACAGATGTTTAAAGAGGCAAAAAGATTTATAGCACTGCCAAGTTATGAACAATTGAATAAATGATGCATAAAGCCTCAGAAGGAAATAAGTTGGTTTAAAAGTTAGGAATAATCTGTGACAAGACAAAGGAGTCTTTTGAGTAGTCTGGTGTCTCTGTTGACAGGAACGCACAGGCTTCCTGGAAATTGAACTGACAAAATAAAAGCCATTAACTACATATTTCTTAGTGCCAACATGGCAGTAATCTTCTCAACTCCTATAATCTTGGGAATCAAAATAAGACTGCAAATATTTGGCAATGCAGAACCCTACATTTTTTCTTGTGCAATAAATTTGCTTGCTTCCTTTCTTCCAGGGTGTACAAACACACAAAAATGCCACAGCAGCACTTAACAAATCCAGCACTTTATTTAGAAGACAGGAACTGATACTCTATATGAGCCTTTCACTTAAAGTCAGGGCTTAAGCTATCTCTAACTTTTTAATTGTACCAGGTTAAATTCTCCATTTGTACGAATACGTGTGTTTATAAAGAGCTGACCAATGCAGTGCTTGTTCTGCTAATACAAGGGACTTTGAGGGATCTCATATATAAAACTCAGGGGATTTCCTGCCACCTGAGAATGAGTAGGTGGTGTTTTTTAATAAACATCTTGGGGGGGAATGAGGGCTTGTTATTCAAAACTCAGATGGGTTTTCTTCTGGATAACTCTGGGACCTCAGATTACTTGTGCTTTGTTTGAACAGCTCGGGTTGAATGTGTCAACGTTCCACAGCCGTCTGTCTGCCATTTGTAACTTGGAAACAAAACTTGGCTCTTGACTGAAAGCAGCTGACTTCTACAAGGGATGTGTTTTGGGATTACAGTTTGATCATCTTATCTGAATTGCTCAATACAGGAGGAAGTGCAGAGGCTGGTGGCCAGGCATCTTGAGCCTCTGGTGTTCAGAGGCACATTTACCTATTTCAGATTACCAACTCTCATGTAAGAAGGAGCTGTACGGAAGCCAAGATCAATAAGGTTATCTGGATGGCTTTTCCCCTCTTTGCTTGTGAACTCCTTTGTTTTGATATAAAACAAGCATTAGTCTCTTGTAAATCATTTTCCGTCTCCTCATGAAACTTTTGCAGGTGTCCTACATCTGTACAGTTCAGTGCCAGCCATCCTTGAGAGGCGTGTCTCCCCAGAAATGACAATTATCTTTCCATTTTTCTGCCAACCACAGCATGTAAGAGAAGATAATTGCTTTTTGGACTAGAGGAGATTGCTGTATCTTTTCATCTGTTCTCTCCAGTTTACTTATGTTGAATTTTTATATGCCGTTCATATGCATTTCGAGTGTGTTCACCTACAATGACACTTAGTTTTAGCAATGATTTTTAAGAAGGGATGGTATCCATTGAATTGTTCCTAAACCAGGGCGAATGTGCGCTTCAAATAAGAACTGATTCAGCACAGGTGGATCAGAAATACATTAAGACCTGAAAGGGCAGTAATGAAGGAACTAAAAAAGCTCTTGAAGTGTAAGAATGTGTCACTGGAGAGAGACCAAGATATTGCATATCATGATATTTCCAGTTACTCTGTATGGATATGAAGATAGGATACTGTAATGCAGAAAGCTGTCAGGGAAAAATGCATTCTCATTTGAAATGTGGTGTTGAAAGAAATCTTCATGGATACTGTGGACTGCCATGAAGATAAGTAAGTAGATTCTGGAGTGAATCAAGCCTGAACTCTCACTAGAAGATAAAATGAATAAACTGAGGCTCCTGTACTTTGGAGATATCCTAGGACCTAGGATGTCAAGACTCACTAGCAAAGACAACAATGTTGGGGACAAAAGGGGATGGGTTATGAAAAGGAGGAAGGCTTATTATGAAATGGATTGATTTAATAAGCAGTGGTGGTGGCTTTGAGAATTTGGGCAGAGCAGAGCAGTGAGTTCTTTAGAGGTCATTAATTCATAGGACTGTGATGAACTGGAAGTGATTTTGATGGCACATAGTGACAACTAAAGTTGTACTCATTCATTTATACCAAGGTTATCATTTCCCTCACTGTTATAGCAAACATAGGGTCAGGAGAAAGGAATAAGGATGCACAGGTCTAATATTCTGTCCACTCAGTTAATTTCCTGTTCACTTTGAATATTAGGCTGCAGACGTTTGGACGCAGAGGAAAAGCAGTAGACAGTTTGCATGTATTGTTCACTAGCGATTAAAAACAGCTTGGAATGAGAGCCTGTGGTGAAAGTAAAAAAAAAACAGACATATTTTAATGTCTTATCATATGTTGCACATTACTGAGGCGGGAAAAAGATAGGTGAGTGATACACAACACGTTAGAGGTATAATGAGAAAAAGTTGCTGGAACTAACAACTGCTGTCACACAGATGTCCCCCCAATAGGTTTCCATTTGTAAAATGACCTCAAACACCTCCTGGTGGGTTCTGCCAAGTCCTCCTTAAAGGGAATCCATACACAGTTTGATTCCTGCTCCATATTTACATGGTGACAGGTAAATGATGTCCGACTTCCAACTTAAAGAAGACATCATTGTTAATTTTGGCAGCCTTTTCGGGTGACACTGAATTCTACAGTTTCCTTTAATACAAAATGCATCAAAATGTAGCACACACTGCTCTACGATAAGTATGGAGAGTAAAAATATTGATGGCTGATGATGGTTATGACTGCCTGTCACTGGCAGTGCTCCTATATATTTGAGCTGCAGAACAGGTCACATGGGCTTTAAATGGGACAGAAATTATAACTGATTTTTCGCTGGAGATAATAGGATGGATCTCTTGCAGCTTCACAACATTGGCACTGCCACAACTGGTCAGATGTGAAATTGCTGAGCTTCCCAGTTTCCGTCTGTGAGTCAGGATAGGATACTTGCATGGACGAAGGGTGGAAAATTTGAGTCACACTCTTGTAATACAGTATGATTGAGCAGCAATACGTTTTGTCAGTTGAGAACTACAAAGTTTTGTCACCCAAAACTGCAAGTACAACTGCTTTCAAACACAAAGCTGGTTATCTTTTTACAAAATCCCATGATTTTATTCAAGGTTATTTTATTGTGTAAAAAGTAGATTTAAAAATCTCTACATAAATATTTTGCAATACATTAATGTTGAATTACATGCCTAGAGGGTTTAGTACTATGGAATAGTAATAAGAATGGGTTATTTGAAAAAAGCTTTCCAAACTTTGGCCAAACCAGATGCACACTGGCCAGATTTTTCTTTGTCCCACATAAGTTCACCCTGACCCCTCTGTCCTGTTTAGATCTAATGGACAGCTATTGCAGGCCCATAAAATTAGAGCCCTGCCTGGGTGCTTCCAAAGTGTGTACACAAACATGGAAGGTGGGAGGTACCCTCGTAGTTTAATTCTCACGGACAGCCCCCATGGGTTTGAGAGGCCATTCTGCGTGCTGACTCATTGCCCTTCGAACTGTAGAGGGTGGCAGAACTGATGAACAAGGGGGAGTTTGTGCATGCCCTTCTCATGTGCCTCTTTTTTGTGTTTTGTAGTGACTCAGTAGCTGTATGCCTAACCTTACATTGAGAATTCTGCTATACCCAGGGTCTAAACATGAGTACATACATCAATAACTGGAAGCCAACGTGGGTTTGTCAAGAACAAATCTTGCCAAACTAATCTTCTCTCCATTTTCTGATCAGGTAACCTCTCCGGTAGATGGCAGGAATGCTGTAGACATAGTATATCTTGACTTCAACAAAGCCTTTGACACAGTGCCTGGTGATATTCTGATTAGCAAGCTAACAAGCTGTGAGCTGGATAGAACAATTGTCAGGTGGCTATACAGCTGGTTATAGAATCATACCTAGAGAGTACTTATCAGTGACCCCTTCTCAAAATGAGAGGAGGTAACAAGTGGGGTACCACAAAGCTCAGGTTTGGGCTATTGCCCTTCAACAGTTTTATTCGTCTTGGACGAAGAGTCCAAAGAATGCTTACTAAATCTGTGGATGATAACAAAATTTGGTGGAATAGCCAATACCTTGGAAGAGAGGGAAAAAAATTCAAGAAAAGAACAGGTTGAAATTTAACAGGGATAAGTGCAAAGTTTTACTCTAGGGGAAAAAAACAACAAATGCATAGTTACAATATGAGGGTTCTTTGTTCAGTAATACTATGGGTGAGAAGGATCTTGGGATTTTTATAGATCACAAGCTGAGTGTGAACCATCAGTCAGATGTGGCTGCAGAAAAAGTCAGTGCTGTTTTAGGATGCATTAATATAATCTCCAAATCCTGTGAGGTACTAGTTCTCCTCTATTTGTCACTGGTTAGGACTCATTTTGAATACTGTGTCCAGTTCTGGACACCACCCTTCATGAAGGATGCCAACAAATTGGGAGAAGTTTAAAGGAGGGCAACAAGGGTGATCAGGGGAATGTAAGCCAAACCTCACGAAGAAAGACTGAAAGAACTGGGCATGTTTAGCCTTGAGAAAAGAAGACTGAGGCAACATGATCACACTTTTCAAGTACACAAAAGGTAGTCCTATAGAAGGTGAGCAGGATCCATCATCTCAGAATGCAGGTCATGCAATACTGGGCTCCAGTTACAGGAAGACAGATTTCAATTGTATATCAGGAAAAAAAACTTTTTAACTGTTAGAGCAGGTTGACAATGGAATCGGTGACCTCAGGATGTGGTGAGCAGTCCAGTGCTGGAGATATTCAAAAGAAAAATGGAAAACCATCTGTCAGATCTGCTTTGAAAAATGTATGCCTGACGGTGGATAAAAATGAATTTTTTTTAAAAAAACAAATTAAATCACAATATAAATATTGATTTTTCAATTTAACAATAAAAAATTTCACTTTTGAACTAAATTGTTATTCAGTTAAAATGGATTTTTGACAATAAACAACAGTAATAAAAATTAGAATTGTACCATGATTTATGGAATTAAATCATGATTTAAATTGTTTTGATTTAAATCACATCCACCCTAGTGCCTGATCTCATGGCCTCATCCCAACCCTGGGACCACCATTAAAGATGAAATGGGCAAAATAGACCATTTCAGGCTGATTGTGGAGAGTGTATAATGGGATGTGAGATGACTTTTGTTCTTGGTACCTTTTGAGAGTAACCTTCATTTTAATCTAATTTTCACCGTGACAATAAAAATGCAAGAAACAATGCTGCAGTATCATTTAAGGTGGGGTGATGTGTAACATCAGTAAGGGAAGAAGGCCAACAGGAATGTTCCTTAAACATAATTAATTATTCGCTTCCCAAACCCTGAGATGAATTACCCTGTAAAGAAGCCTTTAAGGGAAAATTCAGCAAGGAGATGCTCTATCAACCATTTGCAGGTTCCCTGTTGGTGTTACAGTAATTGGTTTCAAATCTGAGCCAGATACACTTCAAACAGATTGCTTTCCGAAATGCAGCAGTGTGTGGTTTTAATTATGTTTTATTTCTTGTGCTGCTTTTAACATTCCTGAGCTAATAACTTGTGCAGTCTTGCCCAGAAATTTGGGCAAGCAACTTTTTAAAAACTACATCTCTCTAGTGGCTAAGGGTGGCGGAGGCTACTAGAAGTTGCATTTAAAAAAAAACTTTTGCAAGCTGTAAGTTTTTCATTCCATTCAGTTACTAGCCCTTCCCATTTCCCGCCTCTTACGTATCAGGAGAAGTGCTCCAATTCTGCGCCTGTCAGTGTTGGCATTAATTTTTCAGACATTAAATGTCGAAATTTATGGTCGTGAGGCAATCTGCCATGTTTGAAAAAGCTGTCCAAATGTATGGGAGTCAAATTCTTGGCAGCTTTTCTCAGCCTTTCCTGGTGACATAAACATACAGTTTTAAAATCTGTTTTCTTCCTGTAGTATTCCAGTTCTGTGTATATCTGGAACTCCTGATTCCCAAACAAAGATATTGAATGCTACTCTACTCAAAGGTTTCTGGGAAATAATCATGCTTTTTTCAAGTGTTCCTTGAAAAGCCTTTGTTTGTGGAATATAGGCTAATCTTCTGACTCAACAGTTGATCTCAGCAGCTTTCCTTGAGGAGATTATACCTGATTTTATTTATCTGAGTTTTCTAATAAATGCACCATCTTCTTGGCTGGAGGAAGCTATACGAAACGCTGATGTTGGTTTTACTGCAAACTAATAACACTGAAAGTTTGAATGTGTGGATTTAGGATCTTGAGAGAACCAAGTCACTGGCTGGGGCACTAGAACAATTCTTCTTGCTTGACAGGTTGAATCCCAGCTGTGAAGCAAAGATGGAGTTTAAAGGGAAGAAGGGAGAGACTTAATAGTAGTACTCACACACACACACACACACACACACACACACACACACACACACACACACACACACACACACACACACACACACACACACACACACACACACACACACACACACACACACAGAGAGAGAGAGAGAGAGAGAGAGAGAGAGAGAGAGAGAGAGAGAGAGAGAGAGAGAATAAATAATTTGCTTTATGTTCAGAACTGGAAATCTAAATTGAAATAAGAATGGAATGGCATTTTGGAGAAGAACAAGAGTTTTTTTCTAATTAAAAATTGAAGAACAGCGCTTCACACCAGAATATAGTGTTGCAGGTCCCATTGTACCCCTGAATACAAAATAATGAGGAGCAACAATAGAAGAGATTGCTTTCATGCCTTCCCAAATATCTTTGGTTGGCCATGGTTTTGAACTGGATACTAGTCTGGTGATTTTCCCCTGCCACTCCTTCCTTCCCTTTTCCAAACAGCTTAAACATTCAAATTAAAGGCCCTCATGAAATTCTTTTGCTGGCCATTCACATAATAGACCTTCAATTATTTATAATGGCCACTTAGTTTGCATTTATTGGAATAGGGCTCCTAAATGGACATCAACATCACTTCACTGTGCTAGCTGCAATTATTGTCCCAAGATTCAGCTGCCTGTCCCTGCTGCCTTTTGCATATAATAGGAGGAAGAGGCCATTTTGTTGTCCATCTGAGCTTGCAAAAAGGTTTGGGATAGTTTTGGAAATGGGGCATATAACAACGGGCCCTCAGAAACATTGTGATTAAATCTGGAAGCTGAGTCATGGCAACTGGACTTCTTTTCTTGTGATCGAAACCTTTTGCAATGTCGTCAGTCTGAGGAACACAGGAGGGCCAACAGCTCAGGATCAGAATCAGCAATGTACCTTCATTTGAAGGTAACCTCCACATAACCTCCCCTGGATGACTGAGAATCTTCACAGACACATTGTGGATTAAACCATGCTGCAGCGAAATCTGTCACTGGGGGGGGGGATCTGCCATAATCCTCACTCTCTTGATCCTGTATGAAACCAGGAAAGGAAAAGGTGTATCTGGAGTTTTTAAAAATGCAATAAATACTTACAAATGTTCTCAAAATCCAAGGAAAAGGGCATCTCAATGAGCCAAGACACTTCACTGGGAAAAAAAAACCTTTTAGGTGTTGAAAATTCTTGACTACCTTTATGAGAATGAAATGACCCAAGAAAAGCCCTTAGATGCTGAATCAAAATGTACAGGGACGTTTCTGGTCTGCTTAATTATGGGGTTTCATTGTTCAAAAAGAAACTTTTTTTTTGGGGGGGGGGAGACAAAATTGTTCCATGGATTTTTCCCTTCTCTGTCAATGATGACAACATAGAAATACTTGCAAAAAGTTATTCAGCAGGGGCAAACCATTGATTTTCTTTTGTGAGAACAAAATGAGGGAGAGTTTACGTGGCTGGTCTGGAGTGATGTCTGAATGAGTAACAACTGTTTAGTTCCCCTGACTTGTTGGAAATATTCTCAATATCTTCAGACATGGTTATTCCAGACATTCTCTGGAATGGGAAGCGGCTAATTCTTCTGACTGTCTAGCAGACTGTGGACTTATTTCAAACAACACAGCTGTTTGCTAATTATAGGACCTTTCATAGCCTCATACAGAGTACTTATGGAAACAATTAGTCTTCAAACTAGCCAAATGAGGCATAAGAATCATTATTATCTTCTGTTTGGAACTGACGGCCTTTTGGAGTACACCCTGGGGCTAGCAGAGCTAGTAAAATTTCTATGCTTTGTGTTGCGGAAGTCTTTAAATTTCATCTGAAGGGTGCCTCAGGGATTGATCATGCTAGTGGAACCAGAAGTTATTGTTTTGAGATTTAGACCCTTGTGTAGGGTAGCGACACACACACATGGAGAGAGAGACAGAGGACATTCAAATAATTCTACAGAACAGAAAATTCCATCAGTTGTGGTTTGTATGACAAACTGTGAAACGTCCTCTTCCACAGCACTTGAATGACAAAACTTTGTTGCACTTTGAGTTGACTAGTGCCATTGACAGGGCTTATGGATACAACTTTGGCCCCTGCTTGTCCAGCCATACTGGGTAGGTAACTTTCGGTTTGTGGAGTCAGAGACCATGAACATGATTTTTGGAGAGATGAGAGCTACTGTGTATATGGAATCATAGAGTTGGAAGAGACCTCAAGGGCCACCTAGTCCAACCCCCTGCCATGCAGGAACTCCCATCACAGTGTTCCTGACATATGGCCATCCAGCCTCTGCTTAAGAACCTCCAAAGAAGGAGACTCCACCACCCTCCGTGGCAGCATATTCCACTGCCGAACAGCTCTGTCATGAAGTTCTTCCTAATGTTCAAATGGAATCTCTTTTCCTGTAGTTTGAAACCATTGCTCTGAGTCCTAGTCTCTGAAGCCATGGAAAACAAACCTGTTCCCTCTTCAATATGGCATCCTTTCAAGTATTTAAACATAGCTATCATATCCCCTCTCAGCCTTCTTTTTGTAAGGCTAAACATTGCCAGCTCCCTAAGCCACTCCTTGTAAGACATGTCTTCCAGACCCTCAATCATCTTGGTTGCCCTCCTCTGGACCCATTCAAGGTTGTCAACATCCGAGGTGCACAGAACTGGACACAGTACTCCAGATGGGGTCTGACCAGAGCAGAATGTAGAGTGGTACTATCACTTCCCTTGATCTAGGGACACTATGGTTCTGTTGATGCAACCAAGAATCGTGTTGGCTTTCTTGGCCGTCGCATCACACTGCTGACTCATGTTCAATTTGTGGTGCACCAAGACTCCCAGATCCCTTTCACAGGTACTATTTCTATGCTAGATCCTTGCCCTTCCTCGCTCATAACACTGGCAAGGGCCTTGGCTGAGCGGCTGAGTAAGTGGTAAATGCCCCTTTGAAGTGAAGCAGGATTCCAGCCAACGCAAAAATGGTGATCTGTGTATGCATATGGACATGGGTTGTTTTTAGAAATACCAATATTTGCTTAATTGTCTTTTAATATTATACAGATATAAGTGGTCCCATCTCATCCTGCATTTTGTTAGCTACCTTGCATCTGTAAAATAGGAGAAAAGCAGGAAATCAGTAAAACAAATAAATGAGTCAAGATAGAGGAGCCCTATTTTGGTTGTTCATGCGTTCTTCCTGCTTTTCTGCCAAATATATTGGATGCACTCCAGTATACCATGAAATCTTCCTGCGTGACATTATATAAATTATTATTACAGTTTGTGTCTTTGTAATGCAGTATATTATGGGAGTTGGCTGGATAGCTCATGAACTAGGTGGAGACTGGGAATTCAGTTCCCCACTGTGCATCCCAGAATATCCAGCCTGTGTAGTCATGAACAAGTTGTACCAACCCCATAGTGCCCATGGAAGAATGGAGTGGTAAACCACTTTTGAGTGATCTCTATCTAGAAAACCCTGAAAAGAGTTGCTGTAAGTCAGAATTGACTTGATGGCACAGAATTATATTATGGAAAGTATGGTCAGTGGCACATGTGGAAAGTGACTAACAGTCCTTTTGTGGTGACTAACAGTACTCTTGTGGTGACAGTACAGTAGGACCCCAGTATCCGCTGGGAATTGGTTCCAGGCCTTCCTATGGATAATGAAAACCGTGGATAAGAGAGAATCGCCAAAATCCCCAAAACTGCTGTTTTGTGACAGTAGCTTCCTTTACAGCTGCTGTTTTGCAACTGTAGCTTGCTTTACAGCTACTGTTTATGACAGTAGCTTGCTTTACGACTGCTGTTTTACGACAGCTTGGTTTACAGCTGCTGTTTGTGATGGGAGCTTGCTTTGCGGCTGCTGTTTTGCGACAGGAGCTCACTTTACAGCTCCTGCTTGTGACAGCAGCTTGCTTTACAGCTGCTGGATAATTTATTTAACTTTTTCCTCTGCCAACCATGGATAACTGAATCAGTGGATAATGAGTCAGTGGATACGGGGGGGGTGTCATACGGTATTTGCAAATGCAGGTTGATGGCTTAAGTATGAGTGGGAGAGGTGCTGTTGGAATGAGGTAGCATCAGTTGAGCAAGAGAGAAACAGATGGGTGTGGTTTTCAAGAAGAGAGAATGTGGTAGTGTACAGAATTTGGGAGACTAGCCATGTTTAGGCATTACAAATACTATGTAGAATGAATGCTTCAGTGTAGAATGAAGGGGTTTTACCTAACTGCCATTATCACCACTTCTGTTTGACTCTTGCACGAGGAGGGCAATGGTTCAGAAGACTCACTGCTTCTGTGGTCCATGAGGACTCTCTGTGTCACTTGGGACCCTGCATCCCATTATTATTATTATTATTATTATTATTATTATTATTATTATTATTATTATTATTATTATTATTATTATTAATCTATATATCTGTTCAGAAGAGGCTTGAAGGCTGTATTGTTCTTATTGCAGGTAACCACAGAACACTGTCATTCTTCTGGAATTTAGGATGTGGGCATTTGGGACCAGGCTTATCTGTAGATTTTAGCCTGGGCATTTTCTTTCTTACAAATGATTAACTACCATTTTTGTTGATAGACTACAGTGTCATTCACAGCATTTCCCACGCTTGTGGGCATGGCTGTTTATTTCTTCCATATCAGTCCTGTTCACATGCTGGGCCCGTTTTTATTTCTGAGAATGTACATGAGCTCAGATTGGTGATCTCAGAAATACCAGGCAAGGATTCATAGCATGGACCACTGCTCTGTGCTGGCCAGCATTGGAAACTGCAGGGACAACAGATGCTCCGGCAACTAAGAAGCTTCATTACATGGAGTAGTCTGCACCCTTGAGTTTGCAAGAGCTGAGCTAGGCTGTTGTGGATAGGAGAGATCATTCCTTTACTCATAGGGTTACTACAGGTCACAGGTGATTTTGACAGCACAACAGCAGCAGCACAGCAGCAGCAGCAGCAGCAGCAGCACAGCAGCAGTCCAGAACAGAGGTCAAGTGAGCTCAAAATGGCATACCTGGCTCTCTTTAGTTTTATCCCCATGACCACCATGTGCAGCAGGGGGGCAGAGAGAGTGCATGCAGCTTGCAAAGAAGAAGAAGAAGAAGAAGAAGAAGAAGAAGAAGAAGAAGAAGAAGAAGAAGAAGAAGAAGAAGAAGAAGAAGAAGAAGAAGAAGAAGAGAGTTTCGTGTAACTGTGTGAATTTGAATTGAAATTCTCCCACATTACAATCCCACCACTAGATCATGGAGGGTCCCAAGTACCTGCTGATCTCTTACACATATTTGCAGGAGAAGCTTGCAGAAATGTTTGGTCTGAGCCATTAGAAGCCTGCCCTTGTGAGTCTTGGCTCCTCTTCCGTCTTCTCCTTTTTCTTAGCTCTGCCCTGCCCTTGAGCAAAGGTGGGTGTGAAAATGAGAGCTTTCAAAAAAAAAAAAATGCTTGTCACATCTCCGTGTGTTACTTTAGGTGCTTGGGGGGTTGCGGTTTTGTCTTTGTTTTTTTGCCTCACACAATGGAGGAGGAGGAAAGGATTTTATACTGCCTTGGTGACCATGTCGGAAGATGGTGTGTAGGAGGCAGTAGTTACGTTTGTACTAGTTAGGCTGGTTTGAGGCATCTTGCAGCACAAGATTCACCTAGAAGTAAGTTGCACTATGTTGAACAAGGCTAATGTAATGAGTGTGCAGCTTTTTAAAATACAGCTTGGAAAAAATACTTGACTACAACATCCAGAATGTCATATTTTGGCAGCATGGCTAGTGAAGGTGATTGCCAAGAGAACACCCTTATTTGGATTTCTGTATGTACAGAGGAATCCTACAGCTAGTTGGAAAAGGGCACCGGGGGTGGGGAGGAAACACATAGGCTTCATGGTAAAATATGGTGGTATAGGCTTTTATCATTACAGTATGCATAGGGTTTTATTTTTACAGGGGCCCTTTTGGAGCAAGTTGGTGTGGGCTAAATAGGGTAGGTGTTGTAGTGCTGAACTATACATCCAGTAGAAATCATCTTGTACAACCATTTGTATCTTATGTCCCATAGATCACTCAGTCAACCTCATGGCAGAATGTGTCCTTTTTCCATGGAGAAAGGCAGGGTAAAAATACTCTAAAAATGTCTGTGAGGATTTTCAGTCATCCAGGTGAGGTTATCCAGAGGCGTAGCTAGGGTTTGGAGTACCTGGGGACAAAGTCAGTTTTTGTGTCTCCTGCCCCCCCCAACTGTGTCTCACCCACCTGGCAAGGAGTGCCCGATCCTAGGAGGGGGAGAAGGGTCCCTCTTTCTTACAGACTCTTTGGGGGTCTCCCGGACAAGTCTCTCCTGTGCAAACCACACAGTGTAAGGATAGAGCCAAGCAGGTGATGTGTGTTTTTCAAGCATCACCTCATTAGCCCAGGGAAAGGAGGAGAGGGAAGCAGGCAATGAAATATTTTTCCAAGCACCACCTCTGTCGCACGCTTCCCTCTCCTCCTTTCCCCATGCTAACCAAGCCTTGGGGGAGGAGGAGGAGGGAGCAATCCACAGAGGTGCTGCTTGGAAAAAAAAATTGCCCTCTTCCCTCTTCTCCTTTTCCCTGACTAAGGATTGCCAAGTCTTAGCGGGAAAGGAGAACTGCTGGTGGGATGGCACATGGTTTCCTCCTCCTGCTCCCCCTCCAGGTGCCTCTAGATTGCTGCGCGTCCCAGGGCAAATGCACTCTTTAGCCCCTCCCTAGTTACGCCAATGTCTGGAAGTTGAGTCATGTCAACTGGACTTCTTTACTTCTGGGATCAAAACATTTCGCTGTTCATCCAAACAGCTTCATCAGTCTGAGGAAAGTTTGATGAAATGACAGCTTGATAAGTAGCAGATTGTGCCTGAATCCCACACCTCTGTTGAGAGAGTGATTTTCAATACACACATGAATGGCTTCCTTGACCTCCTTCCTCTCTCGAACCACCTATCTTCTCTGTTTAACATGTGTACATCCTCATCTTTGAATGAGTGTCCTTTGTCCTTCAAATAGAGGTACATTGCTGATTCTAGTCCTGAGCTATTGCCCCTCCTGTGCACTCTCCTCTTTAGTGGCTGTTTGGTTTCTCCTATGTAGAGCTCTCCACACTCCTCACTGCATTGGACCATATATATACTATATTGCTCCTTTTGTGTTTTGGTGTCAGGTCCTTTGGGTGAATGAGTCTCTGTCTTAGTGTGTTTGTGGGTTTGAAGGTAAACAGGGATGTGGTGTTTGCCAAGAATCCTTTTAAGCTTTTCAGACACTCCAGCCATGGAAGGAAGAACCATATTTAGGTTCTTCCATTGGCTCTGGGTCTCAGGCTGATCCGTTGTTCTTCTGGCTCGGGGCACTGCTTTGTTTAGGGCCCACTTTGGATATCTACCATCTGTGTGGTTGGGTTTCCTGTAAACTTCTACTCCCAGGCCACAGTCAGGTCTCATGGTGACTGCATAATCTGGGAAAGCCAGCCTGTTGTCTTGGGTGCCTTCTCATGGGAGAAGCAAAATGATTTTTTCCATGAATGACCTCTAGGGGTTCATATTCTGTTGATCTAGTACAGTGTTGGTGAACCTATGGCACAGGTGCCAAATGTGGCACTTAGAGCCCTGCCTGTGGGCACCCGACACTGCCCCTTCATAGCCACCTGTATTCAGGTTAAATGGCTGTATTGGTACTTTGCGAAAAATTAGTGGGTTTTGAATCACAGTTTGGGCACTCAGTCTCTAAAAGGTTTGCCATCACTGATCTAGTATGTTGTCCTGCTTGTTATCTAGGGGCGTTTATACACGACCCCTAAGCTGCGCTGCAAATGGCTCCCAGCTCCGGAGCTTAGAAATGTTTTCCCACCAGCTCCGGAGTTTGGAGACAATTAAGTGCGACCCCGCCCACTTTAGCGCGACCCAGGGCACTTTTCTTGTACTTTCTCTTTGGAGGTGAAAAAAAAATTGATGCGGATAAGAGTGCCCGGCTCTCCTGGCTTGTCTGTTGTTTTTTTGCCTCCCGCCCCTTTAAGAGCTCCTTGAGACGGAACCAGGAAGTAACGGGGCTTGTGGCAAGTTCGACCGCACTGGCAGGTTAGTAAAGGCTTCTTTTGTCCTTTTTTCCCCTCCCCCCCTCACGCCGACAGGAGCAGGAAGTGCTGAGGGGTGGGGACGGAGGAACAGAAACGAACCCCCAAGATCTCTGGTCCGAATTTAAGGGACCAGCGGATCTTAGGGGTCGTGTGAAAAGGTAGTAGGTCACAAATGAGGGGAGAGACAGAGGAACACTGGTTTGATCAGACTGGTTTGAAAACTTGTGGGCAAGGTATGTCAGGAGATGAGGAGAAACATGCAGATTTGCTGCTTAGCAGGGTAGGAGGTGACAGATGAACAATCTGATGGGGAGAGTTTAAAATCCATAGGAAGTAGCACATCTCACTTGTAGGAAGACATGGGGACTGAAGGAGATAAAAGAAACAACAGCCCAGTAATTGCTTTGAAAGTGGTGTGTTCTCCCTCAACTGTTTCTGCATCCCATTGGCAATATGGGCTCTTCTAAGTGGGAATCACTGACCTGATTTTTCCCCATTCTCTCACGAACTGCAGTTCTTCCCTCCGAGGGGAAGAAAATGTTCCAGACCGAGTAGAAAGATACTGTCTGTGTGTACATAGAAACTGATTGGGTATTAGATTTGCTGCGTGGAAAAGCCGCCCGTGGAACATGGAAAGAATAGCTCACCAGAACAAAAGCCAATAAATGAATAAGGATGAATAAGCTACATTTAGAATTTAGATGAAGTCCTCACGGTGGGAATTATCTTTCCAGCAGTGAGCAATCAGCTTTGAAAGGCAGCTCCTATTAATTTTTCTTAGTACCTTAGCGTATCACAGGTAACAAAGACTGCACCTGTGAACGTGAAAACACTGATTCTTTCTCAACCAGCCTGCAATTTGGAAATACCTGAATTATCCACCTGAATTACTGCATTGTTCATACAGCAAGATTGTCTTGCTCATTGTCCCTCCCTTCTCTACATCTACACTGGCACCATTCCCCCAACCCCCAACACTTCATTCAGTTCCTGCACAATCATTCTCAGTTCACTTCATATTTAGGTTATATGCTTGTAGTCTTACTAGGCTGTTGGGCATATAGAAAAATCAATTTCCTGTTTCTATACTCTTGAAATGACTGGAGGTTTTTGTAAGGGAGTCGTGTCTTTGTTATTGATTTTATACTCCAGATATCATCAACATCCTTATGAACGTCACAGAATGTGCACTCGGATAATGTTCTGCCAAACTTACCTCTTCAGTTTTTACCCTGGTCCATATTTCTGAGAAAATGTTGGTTCATTTCTCACCACTCCCCAGTTCTTTTTCTTCATTTTTAACAAATATAATGAACATTCAAAAGGTCATCAATATGAAGGTATGAAGCAGGGAGTGGCCAAGAAAGCCAGTGGGGTGATGAGAAAATCAGTAATTAAACAAGTTGTTTTGGGTTTGTTTGTTTTTTAAAAAAGATGGATTTGTAGGAAGAAAATAATGCTGTGGTGGTACAGTGGGGGGTAGATTTGTGGGTTCCATCTGTGGTATCCATATAGCCAAAGGCACAGGGTTAAAGGATGCAGCAATAATAAAGTTACTTGTATCCAAATTATTTCGGAGTAAAATGAATATGGTCAAGACTGAGAGAGAGGTATGTAGAAACTGCTTATACTGCTGCTCTCACATCAGCCACTTGAGTCCAGCTGAGCAGAAGGGATGAGATTATAGGTTGTGGTTGCTGGACTTCTGTAAATAAAAATCTCTGCAAAGAGTGCCAAATTGTGATGTGTCTCGCTCAGCAGACAGAGTTTCAAGCATACGATGCCACTGAAGCTTAAGGAGGATAGAAACTCATCTAGAGCTTTCATTTTTAACACGCAAACTGCAAATGTTGCAACCCACTTTACATACAGTTTTGGGGTGTGTCCCATAAGTACTGCCTTTCTCTCTGTTGAGTTTTATGGGATTGGTTTCACCAAGACTTTCCTTTGTGGCTTGGTATCCGAGTAGAACTCAAGATTACTTCCATACTTTTATTTTAATTTAGAAAGGCAAAATACATGACTAAATTCCTTGTAATCAAAAACAGATGTCTCAGAACATAATTTTGCAATTGCCAGCTTCTCTGTATGACTAATGCTGTTGCTGTATGTAAAAGCTTTGCATCTTCTGAGCAGCCTTAATAGTTGCATGCTCTACTTGTCAGTTAATTTAAATTTAGATTTCCACAAATCAAACATACAGATATATACATTATCATATTTTATTTTTTGCTCCCTTTCTCCACCTGCTTGTTTTTTTAAACTTGGATGAGTGGCAAAACGTTTCAGTTCATCAAGGAAAGAAGTCCGGTTGCCACCAGTCAACTCCTGCAGGGCCAATTAAGACCTTTAGAGGCCCTAGCCACTTAAAAGATTTTAGTGCCCCCATATATATATAATTCAAAATACAAACAACAAATAAATAAATAATTTAAATAAATAAACATATTTATTAAAATAAAAATAAATACTTTTGATAAATATAAATTGTATTTATCAAAATTTACAGCAAGATGGAAAATAATATTTTGTATACTTCCACTTTATTGATATTTGAAAAATTTCCTCCTACTTCTTAAATTGCAATATTTGATCAGATCCCCAAAACTAATCTTATGTAACACATCTGCTTCAATACTTAGAGATAAGGCATCCAGCCTGCCCTGTTGCACAGCTGTTCTGATGGGATTTTTAATATACTTCAACTGAGAACATGCACATTCAGTAGAGCAATTTGTGACCATTATTGTTAAAAATATACAAAAGCCAATGTTTAACAACACTTAATAAGAATTTCCACAAAATTATAAAATATCAATTACATTATTTGTTATCAGTGTTATAAAAAGAATGGAATCAGCTTACTTACAAAGTGTCAGAGTCCAGAAGCAACTAGGGGGCCTTTTGCAACCTGGCAAGGGCATCAGGGCCCAATCCACTAAACAGAGCTTGAACAATAAGGCTGGCAGGCAAGGCATGAACAAGGAAAAGCTGGAGACACAGGCTGAAGCACAAGAGAAAAACACTCTTACATTGCTGAGGCAAAGTGTGGGAGGGAGAACCACTCCTTAAATAGACCTTCTCTTCAGGCTTCAAGGTGGGCCTCAGGAATGGCCTAGTCTGCTGCTCAGACCAGGGCCTGAGCCTGCAAACACCAGGCAATTCTTGGGTCAGGCTGGCTCTGATCCTGCAGTTACCAGGGACATGTAGCCCATATCCTGACACAAAGTTACTGTTGCATTTAAAATAAGCTAAAATTACCTTTCAGTCAGGCTAGTCCTGCTGAGTTCCGCTGGACCCCCAGATGCCAATAAAAGTCCAACGAGAGAGAGATCCTGAGGCAAATACTGTATTTATTAGGCCTAATAAAGAAACAGCAGGCGAACACCAGCCAGAGACAGAGCGAAGGTGTTCAGCGCTGAGCATATGGAAATCCCAAACTTTTATTGATTTTTCCCCCCTCCCATCCCAGAAGGCGCCTTGTTCAGGGATTGGCTGAAGGAAGTTCAAATCATCCAATTGGGATAGTCCAGGGGTGGCCAGGGGCGGCTCTGGGCAGTCCTGGGTGGTCCCTGGCAGTGGAGCCAGGGCTTATGCAAATGTTAATGAATCCAAACAGGGTGACACAATAGGTCAGAGAAGCGTGGCATTGTTTTGGATACAGGTAAACTGAAGGGAATCAGTAAATCAATAGTGGGTGAGAGAAGGCAATTATCAGGGCCAGTGGGGGGGCCAGGAAGGGTTGATGGGATTACATACAGGTATTTGGAAAGACACAGGAATTTGGGAGCACAAGGATACAAAGACCCAGGAAGTTGAAAAACACAAAAATACAAGCTCTTATAAGATTACATAGGGGTGTCTGGCGATTACAAAAACTGGAACACAGGAATGCAAGTCCTTTCCAGGTGTGTGAATGAAACAATGGAATGTGTCCTCAGGCTTTGATGACAATCTGGGTTGGCAGACAGAAATGTTGATTTTCTGAAGAACAGCTGCTGAGATATGGGAGTCCTTGATGAAGATGGAAGTTTCCAGACAACTCTGCCAGCCTGCAAGGTTGCCATTTTCTTTCTTCTTGTTCTGATCTTCCCTTGCCCCAAATGTGAGAGTGTGAGAGCCAGGGGACAGGGTGGGCACACGTGTAAGCGTGCCCAAGAGAGAGAGAGAGAGATGGTAGGAGAGTGGATGGAAGATAGGAATAGAAGAAGGGAGGCTGAAGGGGGAGAGAAAAAGGGGGGGAATCCCTTTTTCCTTCAGTTAAGCTGGCAACCCCTCTTGCTGCCCCAAAAGGTGGCTTAGGTCCAGAAAGCAGAGAAATGTCCTTAGGTTTAATGAGATAGGAAAGGCCAAGAAGGAATGAGGCAGAAGGAAAGGAAAAGGGAGAGATTGGCAGGATTGGGGGGGGGTGTTGGTTCTGTGGGGGTAATGTGGCTGGACTGTTGAACACTTGGAATTGATGGCCGAGAATCATTCCCCTGGCTGGTTGGGGTAGGGGGCAAGCAATCTCCCACTTAGAGTTTTGCCCAGCCTAAGCCCTGTCTTCTAGCTGCAAGTTTTGGGGTTTGGGGATGAGCAAGGCAATGGAAGGGTTAGATAGTGAGGTTGGACATGGGCAAAAGAGGCAGAAGGGCTAGGTGACAGAATTGGGGTGAGAGAGAGAGAGAGAGAGAGAGAGAGAGAGAGAGAGAGAGAGAGAGAGAGAGAGAGAGAGAAAGGAAGACGGGGGAAGGGGGGTAGGAAGGATTATTGTCAGAGTCAATGTGAGGCAGGAAAACCCATGGGATTATTCAAAGGAGTTTGCCAGTCTTTTGTGAGTGCAGGAAGGTGATAATGGAATGTTTCCCCAGGCGGTGATAGCATCTGGGTCTGGGGCTCTGGTGGACCTGCCAGAAGCTTTGGGGAGAATGGATTCTTTCCAGAAGATGTAGCTTGTCCTGTAGTGCTGCCATGATACCAGTTCTTCCGTGCCATAACTCCCTTGCCCCAGTTGGTAGATATAGGGGCCATTAGGTAGAGCAGAGACATGTTTAAAATGTGTAGATGGAGTGGGAGGAAGGAGGGAGAAGAGAGAGAGAGAGAAAGATGTGTGGGGCACTGGTAGTTGGAGGCTAAGAATCAGGTAGGCGGAAAACCCATGAACACAGTCCTTGGGGGACTGGGCTCCCTGGCTGGCTTTTAAGGGGGTTAAAGTTTAGTGCCCAATTCAATAATTCTATATATTTTTTATATTTCCATAATGACTCATCATTACAATGTTAGCATGTTTGTTGTTGCCTGTTGGCATGCTGGACTCTGAGTGAGCAACTAGCGCCCTTGCACAGTCTCATTCTCAGTTGACAACTCACTACATACAAAGTTTCCCCCGCTTTCATTTATGGGGGTGGGGAGTATTCCCCCCCTTCGATTTCATAACCCTTGGCGGAAGTCTACACTCTCTGAGTGCTCTTGTTGTTATTGTATACAGTATAGATGTATGTAATTTGTTTTCATTTAATGTGGGGTGCCCTTTTTGCAGATCCTGGTTCACCTGTACCATGGTAAATTCAGCTATGGAACATTTCTGTGGTGTCCCTCCCTCTTCCCTTGGATGCCTCTAAGCATGTGCTTATTTTGCTTAATGGTTAATCCACCCCTGTTCACAGGGCCGGAGCTAGGTTTTTTTGCACCGTATGCGAGGGACGGAGGGGTGGGGTGGGCGGCGGGGGGGGCAGGGGGCGGCGAGGGGCGATGGGGCGGCAGGGGGTGGGGCAGCAGGGGGCAGCAGATGGCGGGGGACGGTGATGGGCATGGGGTGGGCGGCGATGAGTGCGGGTGGCGGCGGGGGGACGGCGGCATGCGGCGGGGGGACGGACGGCGGTGGCCAGAGGCGGCGGGGGGGGCAGCAGGCTGGCCAGCGCCCCCTCTCCATTTTGGCGCCCTAGGCAACTGCCTAGTTCACCTGGATGACTGAGAATCTCCACAGACATTTTTCTTTTACTTAACAGTATTTCTAGATTTACAGTATTTTGAACATATGGCCATAATACTAAAACATGTTGATGGAGCTAGTACCAGTATGTAGTGGTTGAAATCCCATTGCTTAGGATAATGAGTTGCAACTAGAGTAGACCCGCTGAATCAGTGGTGATTTGCTGCGTCAGCTGCCATGGAAGTTCCATCAGTTCAGTTCATTTACTTGTGACTGTCTCCATAAACAACAAGATTTTAGCCAGTGTATCTAAAAACTAGCAGTGGTAAGCCCACACATTCTTATATAGAAGTACATTCCACTGGAACTTCTGTCCATTCAAGTGTGCTCAGAACTGCAGCAAAGCAATCTGCTCCTGAGTCAAAGATGGAGGCTGTGGGGGAGGGACCGGCAACCTCAATGGGAATAAGGGGTATTTTTCACAGCTGGCAAGACATGCAAAGGGGAGGGTGTGCAGCCAAAGGGATTAATTTGTGTATTCATGTTGAGGTTGTTACAGTGGTTTTTGTCAACTGAAAAATATGGGTTCAACTTAAGAAAATTGTTTTTTTAAAAACTGTGTGTAGGGGCTATGTCTGTAGTGACCAAAATATTTAATTTTTTAAATTTAAGCTTATGGATATAGATTTAAATGTGATTTTTTGTGCTTACTTGTCCGTTATTATTATTTATGACATGTTGGTTTTGATTGACTAGTTTATTTGCTACTTTAAGTTGTATAATGTGTTTTATTGTATTTTATTGATGCTTGGAAACCGCCCAGAGTAGCTTTCTGCTAGATGATCGTGATATATAAATCAATCAATTTATTAAATCAATAAATATAGGATAGCTAGAGGACACTCAAACAGTTGCAAAACTGCAACCACATGCCCTGAAGGGACTGGCACAAGAGAATCCCCTGAACAAAATGAAACTTTTTACAAATGTAAACACTTTTGAGATGGTGTGAGGTAAGATTAATTTAAGAGTTAGTAGGTGGCCCTTACTGGCCTTGTAAGATGCATGGCTGACCTGAGAATTTGAATCCAGGTCTACCCAATCTTAACTCAGCCTTCTTACTATTTCCCTACACAGGCTGCCTTGCAAGCCCTTAGTTTTTTTGAGAATGATCACAGGAAAAAGTTCACATGGGGTGACAATCCTATCCAAACATTGTCCAAGATGTGTCCTTACAATAGAATAACATCCTTTAGCCTATACATGCATGCCTGAGAACACCAGCCAGTCAGAGCTTTCAGAAAGGCCAAAGTGAATGCAATAAGCAGCTCTTCAAACAAGTTGGCCTTTATGTTTTAACAGGCCAAAACATTGTGGAAATGTCAGATGTTTTATAAATACCAAACCCCAGTTTTTTCAGTTGTGTAGTACTGGGTGTGGTACACTGATGAGAATAGTCTCTCAAAAACCACAAGAAAATGTTGATTATAATATTGGCCATCTTTGATTTTGAGGAACACTTGCTCAAAAGTTTGAAGGAGTAAATGCCCTGTCCACTGAAGAAAACATTATAAATTACTATTCTCTCCCAGATCCTGCAGTCTGGCTGAGAATGTGGCTGGTCAGCTGTGAAAAAATTCTGGAACATTCCGCTGCTGTCAGCGACACAAATAAAATACTATGCTTTGGGAATTTTGGATGAATAACCACACATTTTTGTATAATGTGGGCTGCAAATTGCTGGTACGAAAGGCCACAGATGTATCCCTTTGAAATGTCAAGCCTCCTAGGCTTAAAATAGCTTTTTTTGGTCTTTTCCATACATACTGCAGGCATTTGTTTTTCTCTTTGGGACATTCATTGTGAGTGGTGCCACAGAGAATAGGCTGGATAGATAAGGACATGGCTCATACTGAAGGGACAGATGAAGGCCAACCACGCCTTCCCATTGAAGTGGACAAAGAAGGCTTTAAATGCAGCAGAGAAGCTAGAGTCGGCTATACTGCTCAAAGGAGCTTGCTCTACCAGTCATTCTCAAAATGCTAATGGGTCTCATGATACCATTTCATCTAAAAGTGGACTGGAGTGCCACTGATCCTTCAGCTGTTTGGGAGCGCCACTTAAGAACGCTCAACCAGCATTGACTGGTGGTAATAAAATAATATGGAAACTGTAAGTCAAAATCATCTGGAAAGACTGCGGTTTTGCACATTTTGATCTCGGGAAATATCTAAATAAGGTATGAACCTAGCAGGATGAACAGTGGAGGAGGCTGCCTGCCGTATCTCTGCACGAACCATTGTGCTAGCTCTTCCTCCTCCTAAAAAGTTTTGACTTTTGGCATGGGAGCACTTGGTTCCCCCCCCCCCAAGTGCAGAGGTGCAGCAGCATTTCTGCCTTTCAAAGAAGCTACCTGTTGGATTGTTTGTGGACCACTGTTCAGGGGCTTACCTCCTCCAAATCAAGAGATATATTAAGATCAGAAAAGCATGGTGAATGTCTTCCTTCTGGGCAAGTAGTTTTTCTTATTCTTATGTACACCAACATTTAGACCCATCCAATAATGCATTATGCCTAAATCTTACATCTCTAATCAGAAGTCTTGGGCCCCTGTGGTAGCTCACACAAGGTTCTTAGGGGCCTGTTTATATGCTGGAAAGATTGCAGGAGCTTTAGCCCATGTGTCATCACTTTCTCAGTTATGAATACTACTTCATCAGCTATTGCTAATAAGTCTTGGAGGTTATGACATCTGAGCATAGGGAACCATTGCACAACTATTTCTTCACACTTTTATCATCAGTGGCTTTATATGTGCTGCTAATTGGCATGCATAGTGCAGCAATTACCTTGTGTACTCAGCAAGTAGCAGAGATGACTATATTGTGCATAATGTTTAGTGCTTTCTACAAAAAAATAATAATAATGGCACACCATTTATCCTCGTATGCATAGTGAGACTGAAGGATGCCCATGTTTTGTATAAAAACAGTGATTATTTATTTATTTATTTATTTATTTATTTATTTATTTATTTATTTATTTATACATCTTATATGCCGCCCACTACCCAAAGGTCTCTGGGTGGCTTACGGTTAAATTTAAACAGTGGAGACAATTGTGGGAAACTAATTTTAAGTACTGCACTGAAAAGAGATGAATTTGAAAGAAAATGTATACAAAATGCTTTATAGATGGTATATGACACCACAACAGTTAGCAATAATGCATGGAAATATGTCAGATAGATGTTGAAATATAAGGAGAAAAGGGTCTTTTTATCATCTGGATAATTTTTATATTTGTACCAGGTATTGGAAAATGGCACATGTAATGGTACAAAAATGTTGAACTGTATGCTCCCATTTAAACCAGAAATATTTCTATTAAATATTATGCCAGAAATCAAAGATGATAAAAAGAAACATTTATTATTACATATGTTAACCATAGCTAGGATTGCTTTAGCTAAATATTGGAAAACAAGAGAAATTCCAGAGCACCAAGAACTGTTAGATAAATGCTTAGAAATGTCCAGGAGAGATGGACATATTGTCAGAACTGCTTAGAGAGAAGGACTTGTGGAAGGCACGAGACTGTTGGAGAACACGGTACATTTATTATGAGAATGAAGCCGGCAATCAACTTGACTCCAGCAGTAGACTGAATTTATAAGTAGGTTTTAGTATCAAAAGTGGAAATGATGTGAGATTTCACGTAATGCTTCCTTTAAAAAAAAAACTATAGATCCCCCACCATTTCCCCTTAACCTTTCCTGTTTTAGGAGTGAAAGGAGCTCCTGATGTAAATGTAGGAACGTCTTATAGGAATTATTTTATTTATTTTATTTTTTATTTTATTTTTGCAATTTATATGCCGCCCACTACCCAAAGGTCTCTGGGCGGCTTAAAATCAAAAGCATTAAAACAGTTAAAAATAGAATATCAATAAATAATCAGAACAATAATAAAAACCTTACACTAAAATCATGTCATTACACTAAAATTGTCATCAGAGGACCCACAGTCTATATTGTATCATTTAAAAAACTTCTATATGTGCTCTTGGCTGAGAACCAAAGCACCACACTCATATTCTGAGTGCGATAGCTATTTTTCTGTCCTGTTCATCTCTACACTGTAGTGTATTTGTGTCCAAAGCAGGTTCCCCCCCCACTCGATTCCCATTTCTCAACCAGCCCCCACTATTTCAGAAGCATTAAGAGAAGGGTTGGATGCTTATGCATGAATGTTGGATAAGCACGCTTTCCTACCACCAGGGCTCCAGCCTGTTCAAAAGAATGGCCTGGCAAAAGAAAAAAAAATTCCAGGGCAGACATAAGCAAAATTACTGTTTCTTTTATACCATGCAGATTTAATGTATAAAAAATATGTGTTACAAAAAAAAGGGTGGCAGGTGGTTTCAAGAGGCATTCAGCAGATGAATGCGTAGGCCTGTTGGTCACTTAGACCACCTGGGACCTCCAGGTTTCAGAGATCACACGTGTCTTTTTAACAATGGCTGGAAGACAACAATGGGAGAGGGCTTCTGTCATGATGCTCCACTTACAGATATCGTGGAGGCAACTGGCTGGCCACTGTGGGCCACAGGAGGATGGACCTCATGGCCCTTTGGTCTGATCCAGTATGGTTCTTTACACTGATGTTTGTATGAGTGTCCTACTTCTTCTTTTCCCTTTGTGTACTTGCCGGCGCCCCAGTACCAAGAGCAGTGATTCTTAACCTTTCATGTTCTGGACTTGAATTCCTTCTATCATTGACCATTGTACGTGTTGGGAGTGTCTCTGTTTTGAAGTTCAAAACATCTGCAGGTGAAGCATTTGAGAACCTCTGCTCTCAAGGGTCTGCACAGAGCATGTTTGCTCTGTGAGACCAGTCTCTTGAGTAGGGCTTTGTGCTTTCTCTGCAGAAGAGAAGGTGACATGTGAAAGAAAGCTGCAGGGCAGAGTGGACTCTTCACTTCATAGAATCATAGAGTTGGAAAAGACCTCAAGGGCCATCTCAGATCTGATTCCACCCCCCACACACATCCCAAACATCCACAAGTTAGAGACAGTGGCCATTATCTTGAGGACAAAATAAAGAGCATCCATGCACACAAGAAGAAGCAGTTGGCATGTTTGAGGAAATTGCCAAGGTTGGCATTCTTTAAAAGGAGGGGGAAACATCCTAAAGGGGGGAATTCTCTCACCTTGGCTTAAACAGCCCATTGTGTACTGCTGCCTACTCTGTGGACTAAAGAAGGTGGCTGGGGGAATAGAATGGAGAAGCATGAAAACGGCATCCCTGGATGACTGGAACTCAGAAGAGCAGCCCTCCATTATTGACAGTTCTCTTCAAAAATTTGCCTCTGGGTCCATTTGTTCAATCCCAAATTACACTCATGTGAACACAAATACTTTTGCTATATGTCACCATTTGATTCTGATTGTCCTGGGATGGGATTAAGGTGTTTTGTAATTAACTGGTGGGGATTTCCAGATTATGTTTCTGAAAAGCTCTTTCATCAGGAGTTGAAGAGAACGAGGACAGCTGGAAAGTGGTGGTGGTGGAAAGGACATGGTTACTTCTCCTCTTGGCAATACTCCCAGGGTTGCTGCATCCAATTACGTAGCCTGGGCTAGAGTTTGGAAAAGTTACATTTTGGACAATGACTTCTAGAATCTATCAATCTAGAATCAGCCGGTATAGCATAACACTAGTTTAACTCAAGAATGTGTACATTGGAGACCATATTTATTTACATCTAAGTCTACTCAAAGGAGATAATACTGGACAGTCCTGAAGGAGCATGGGCGGTCAAAGAAGATGAGGCTACTGAGAGAGTATCAGCTTACTGGCCAGGAGGGAAGGTCCTTGTTACTTGAGTGTTCTTTGGGGAGATAATGGCTTCAAAAAAACCCCTTTTTTGTAATGTTTCTTTTTCTAAAGCATGAGTTTGCGCTAAGGAACATCTTGAGTTTTACTTCCACATTCATAACTTGTATGCAATAAAAACAAGCAGCCATTGCTTATGTTTGAAAAACAATTTGGTTTTGGCTTCCTTAAAAAAGAGCCACAGTGATGCCACTTAGCTCATTTTGTTTTCTTAGCAAAAATTCATCCTGAACGTAAGCTTGGCTCACTGGGGGAATACGATTCATTCTGTCCTAATTTCTCATCTTTTTTGAGGCAGCTGAACGGCTCACCTCTAGGTTTGCAAGGAAGGTGCTATCTCATTGTGAGCTGTTCGATATGGATTCTGCCATTGCTGCTAACAGCCAGACATGGGAGCATGTGGTTGGTATTGTTTGAGTTATCCAAGAAGGCAGTGAGAACTTTGTACAGTTCATGATCTGTTGTGCTTACAGTTGAAGATAGTCATCATATAAATTTTTTACTGGCTCCTTTGATGTGGAAAGTTGGATCAGTCAGCTGATGTATTTTTATACCATAAGGTGGGAGAGGGACATGAAAATGAACGAGGAGGCCCATACTTCACTAGCAGAATCCTGCTTTTAATTTTTTTTAAAAAGACTGCTTTTTGTAGCTCTGTCCCCTTGTATTTCTCAATCCCTCAGATGGGGGGGGAGGCAAAACAAGGGAACTGCTGTCCCTAGGTGCCTTGAGGACAAGAAATTCCTCAATAAAACTAGTTGCTGGACCCCTCTGATAATCATTTAAAATTGAAACATCTTTGGACCAAGCTAGATGTAGAATATGGCTACTTTGAATTTTGTTTCTTATGGGCAGAGGGAGGATAGTGATTAGTTGGTTTTGAGGATGGAAAATTGGCCTCCATTCCCAAACCTGAGGTTACCCACTTCATCTTCCTTAGATAACATGTGAAAAGAGCCTGGAACAAGACCTGCCCAGAGACCCCAAATGACCAAGGGATTCATGTGAGCAAAGGGGCACCTAAAGATACACTGGGTTCAAGACATTCAAGGCCCTACAAGCCAGACACGTCGTGCTGGCCAGCAAGACACAGGAAACTTCTAACAGGCTCTGGTCCTTGAGTATGATATGTACTTCTCTGCATATGCCTGTATGAAGGCCAGCTGCTGTGGTTTGCTTAGAAGATCCCAACTTAAATCAAAATTTATTTCCAATTCTAAGAAAGGAAGTACAGTGGTACCTTGTATAAAGGAATTAATTTGTTCCAAATGAAATTATGTTAAGCAAATTTTCCTTTATACAAATTCCCATAGGAATGCATTGAAAACAGAGTAATCCCATTTTATGTTGTACAGATTCACCCCATAGGCAATTATGTTAAGCAAATTTCCCCTATCTCTGGAATTTTTTATGTTGTACAAATTTTATGTTATACAAACAGTTTATTATACAAGGGTCCACTGTAATGATCAGTGCTGTGGTATACACCACCCCACTTTGTCCAGTGCTGTGCTAAATGCACAACTGGTTTGGTTTCCTTCATTTTCTGTTGGCTTCTCTGGCAATCCCTGTGTCTCTTGTGCTCTCCATTGCCTTAGATGTGAAAGAGGAGTAATTGTAAGACATGGTGAGAATAAGAGTGAGATGGGCAACTTAAAGGAAAATTTTTAAAAAAGGGCACCTAACCATTAAAAAACATGAGATGTTAATGCCTTCATATCCTAAAATGTTGGATCAAGTTGTTCCAGTATTGCAGTGTTCTTTTCTCTGTGAGTGTGCTTGTGCATGAAACTTTTCTGGAATAAAAAGAGTGAGAAAGAAGCCATGTTTAAATATTTGAAAGGATGTCATATTGAAGCAGGGACTGGTGGCTTCAGAGACTAGGACTCAGAGCAATTGTTTCAAAGTACAAGAAAAGAGATTCCATTTGAACATTAGGAAGAACTTCCTGACAGTTAGAGCTGTTCAGCAGTGGAATATGCTGTCACGGGGTGGGTTGTGGAATCTCCTTCTTTGGAGGTTTTTAAGCAGAGGCTGGATGGCCATCTGTCGGGAGCACTGTGATGGGGTTCCTGCATGGCAGGGGGTTGGACTGGATGGCCCTTGAGGTCTCTTCCAACTCTGTGATTCTATGTTTATTTGGATACAACCTTCCAGCAAAGGATTCTTGGATTTGGGTTTAAAGCCTGTTCTGAATCTCCCCATGAATTTGATTCTTAGGAACAGTTATGCATTATTTACAGTATATTTTCTCAAATGAGAAAATGACACAAGGGGCCACCTCAGTCAGCAGTCCTAAAATGACTATCCAGCTGTGTGCCACACATTTTCTTTCAAGAGCCCTTTCTGCTTATTAAAAATTGGTTCAAATTAAAAAAACAAAAGAGGGTCCCTTAATTGCCATTGCTGGTTGCTGAAATGTTGATCTGGTTTGTTAGCAAAGCTATGGGGTTGATTCTGACATCACTCTTCTTGCGTATTACTTTTAAAAACACTTACTGAGAAACAGCCAGGAAATGACTGAGAATTAAAATCTTTGTCACTTACTGGAACGGCATGATTTCAGCTGTGAGATGTGTGTTTCTCAAAATGCTCTACAGAACATGCCCCCCAAATACAGCAGGAGGGAGCCTGAATTCAAACAAGGGCTTGCTTGACTCAGTAAACATCCTGGACCTAAACCCTCCCCTTGTGTGTGTGTGTGTGTGTGTGTGTGTGTGTGTGTGTGTGTGAGAGAGAGAGAGAGAGAGAGAGAGAGAGAGAGAGAGAGAGAGAGAGAGAGAGAGAGAGAGAGAGAGAGAGAGAGAATGGACTGGGTACCATGTAGCTCCGTTCCTCAGCTTTATTCTTAAACGGATCAGCACTCACGAAAGAAGTTTTAACCTAGCATTGTTTCTGAGACAGAGGAAACATGTTTATAACATTTACTTGCATGTACATATTTGGATAGAGCATCTGTGTTGGATTTTTTTTTCTCACCTGATCCTTTCCCTGTAATAAATAGCCATTATGCAGAAGCTTTGTGTCAGGGAGTCCTTTGTAGGTCGATTTGTTAGAGATTATTTCAGCAGGTATGAAGGCAGGGCGGCATGAGCAGTACATACAATATATTAAAGTTATGGGCATGGAATATTGGTGGCACACTTCCCTAGGTCATGGGTACTTCTTGTTTTATGTAAACAAAACTCCTCTAAGTCACAACAAATTTCTCTCAACAGCCACAGGTACTTGGTTGATATTAAAAAGACTTTACAGTGATTTCTAACCATGAGGTGGTAAATGCATGGCCTTCTGGTTTTGAAGAAGGGTCTCAGCATTAGTGTTTTTTTTAACCCTTTCTTTTCACTCTTGGGACATCAGTGATTTGCTTTACAAAAGTTTCCCGCTTCTTGGCTGGAGGCAGTTACTTCCACGTTTGAAAAACAAAAACAAAACCTGCTTCTAGCACTTGCACTGGTGGCACAGTTCCTCTTGCAGGTGTTCCTGGTCTGTTCTACATTTAGAACATTCACAAAGCTATCAAGGAAAGGCATCAAATGCACCTCAACCTTCTTCTTAGACCCATTTTACCTTAAATGTTATGAACATTTAATCTATGCTAGTAATTTATCTATGTGAGACCATCTAGGCTTCTAACACACATATTTCCCAATATTGGTAAATGGTTCTAGTCATTTGTTTTGGTTAAATCCCATTGATTGCACATGCTGGAATCGAACAAAAAATGGATCAATTCTACCCACACCTAAAAAAAGTACCCCCTCAAAACGGTCTGGATAGAAATGTACCTGGCACAGGGTGGTTCATGATAACACATAGTATGGTTGGCAAGGAAAGAAGCAAATCAGCTGTTCCGCAGAGTGGACCAAGCCATGGGACAAATCCTAATCTAATTGCTCCATCAGAAGATGGGTAGACAGGCTCTTTCCAACAGAAGATCACCTTGGATCTTTGAACCATCCCATATTGCGGTTTATCATTGAAGCCGGAGCTAAAGAAGAAAGATTTTCGAGATATATATGCTGTAGTGTCTATAGGTTGGTCCACTCTTGCATTCACAGTACTTGATTTCAAGTATCCTCTCAGCTATGTGCTCGTGGTATTTTTTTAAAAAATGTTAAGATGCTGTTCTTGCTCAACTGCTACAGAGCTTGATATGATAGGCATGACAGATTATTGCATTAGAGAAAAGCCATTTACAATCTTGTTAGCAAGAGCCAGTTATGGTCTTGATGAATCTATATTCATCTCCTTGCAGCCTCCTTAGTAACTGTTCTGGTTCACATTTAATTCTCCCTCTGGACTAACATGTTCCTTTCTTCCTTTGGCAAAAATGAATTTGGACTGTTGCTTTAGATCAGTGGCTCTCAACCTGTGGGTCCCCAGATGTTCCTGGACTGCAACTCCCAGAAATCCTGTCCAGCTCAGCTAGTGATGAAGACTTCTGGGAGTTGCAATCCAGGAACATCTGGGGACCCACAGGTTGAGAACCACTGCTTTAGATTAACTTGTTTGCTGTGCCATCTGACCCTTAACAAACTGTGGTTAAACTTAACTGTGTTTTGTTGAAAAAGGGTAGTTTCAAACTGTGGTTTAAAATATTGGTTTACTTCAAGGAACCATAATTGAAATTAACTCCAATTTGGAGTTTGGATGAATAGTTAAACTTTGTTAAAACCGAATTGGAAACTTCCTACTGAAGTGGACCATGCTAGAAAATGAAAGAGTACACTGGGACTATGTGATCCTGAGTTTCATGGAAGGTCATCCGTATAATCCTAACCAGTGTTATAAGTCATGTCTGTGATTAATGATGCCAACTTCTCCTGTACCAAGTAATTATTAATCTGGTATTTTCTTTGGTGGAGGTTGTGGATTTGGGAGAGCAATATCTCTGGAGAAAATAAATCAGAGGATAAATGACTTTAATGAGTCTGTGAGTCTGTGAAGGGAATGTGCTGTTGTGCATTTGAAAAGAGAGAAAGAAATACTGTCAGCACATGTGGAACACAGATGTGTTACAGATGAGGGTTATTGCATAATAATTTAATGCCCCCAGGGGCCAGGCCCAACTGCATCTAGCCCAACATTCTGTTTCTGTCTGTATATTTATTTTATCCATACAGTATATAGTTTCCATATAGATATTATGTCCAATAGGAGATACTCCCTTGAGTGAAAATAGGTGGAATTTGGTACAGGTAGGGTGGAGGAGAAAGATGGAAGGTGTGGCTTAGCATGGTTGGTGGGGCTTGCTGGTTGTCTCTGCTCCTCCCCACTTCTTGAGAGGAGAAGCCACCCTTGCTAGGGATCAAGAAAATTGAGAACAGAAGCAAGCTATTGTGCATTTGCTAGCTTCATACCAGTTGCTGTTGCCTCCATAGTCTCGTTGGGATGGAAGGACAAGATGATATAACAACAATTTATTAGACAAAAGCATTGTCCCCCTTTTGCGTTTGCTTAGGACCATAACTCCTACTACTAACGTTTTTGATTGGTCGTGGGGTTGGGTGTTCCTGTGAGAAAAATCATAGTTAAGCAAATTATTTCTTAACTAAAGCAAATCATTTAAAGTTGTCCAGTGTTTAAAGAGGCATTTCTTACAGGTGGTGAAGTGTAAAAACAGTTTGAGACTTTGGACTTCGAAGAAAAATGTTTTCTTCCTCCTGTTAAGTTCTAGAGCGGAAAACAATTCTGTACATCTGGCAGTAGTCTTTACCCTGAATTAAGAGCAACCATACATTTGCTTTAAAAGTATCCCAGCTTTGATGAAGGGACAGTAGGAACTGAGTGAGTGAAGGCATCAGGTGTGAAGGAAGTAAAAGTTCAAGTTGGCCACCTTTTTCATGTTTATATTTTAAATGAAAATTGACATTAACCTTCCTCCAACCAGGACAGATGGAAGAGACCGCCAAGCACCTTTAAATTGTAGATCAGAGGTTAAAATCCTTGCTCAGTTGAACAGGGAACACGGTGTTCTCTGTTTTGTAAACAGCCCAGCATTTACTGGACTCATTTCTATTCCTGTTGAATGTTATTCTTTCTTCTTCCATCTTATTTGCAAGTGGCTTAGAAACTGTGAAGTTTTTTTGAGTTGAGTTTCCGTTATGTTCATCATAAGAGAAAAGGGATCCTTGATGTAAATCGTTCCCACTGAATGTCACAACCTACTACAAGCCTGCGATGTGGAGAGGAAAACAAAGGGACCACAAATGTCTTTGAAAATACAAATGGCAGCAATTTGAATTAAACTGGGAGTTGAGTCATGGCTACTGGACTTCTTTTTTGAGAGAAACATTTCGCTGTTCATTCAAACAGCTTCATACAGCTAGTGCAAGAGACCTTCTTATAGTCAGCTTGACCTCTTGTCCCCTGGTCTGATTGGCTCATAAGATGAACAAAGCCTGAATAGGCTCCTTAGGGAGACATTAGTGTCCATGGCCTTAAGGTAAACAATGGCCTAAGATGCTGAAACCCATCAAGAATGGGTCTTAGCTGTGACCTGGTGGTGAAGGCTCCTTGATTTGCCTGGGTACTTTGGAAAGTACAGCCTGATAAGTAGCAGATAGACTATGCCGGAGCCCACCACCTCTGTTGAGGGAGGGATTTTCAATGCTAACATGAATGGCTTCCCTTACTCCTCTCTCAAACCACCTCTCTTCTTTGTCTAATATGTGTACATCCTCATCTTTGAAAGAGTGGCCTTTTTCCTTCAAATGGAGGTGTACTGCTGATTCTGGTCCTGAGCTGTTACCTCTCCTATGTTGGGCCATTCTTCTGTTTAATGGCTGTTTAGTTTCTCCAATGTAGAGGTCTGAACACTCTTCACTGCGTTGGACTGCATATACTATATTGCTCCTTTTATGGTTTGGTATCGGATCCTTTGGGTGGACAAGTCTCTGCCTTAGTGTGTTCATGGGTTTGAAATAAACAGGGATGTGGTGTTTGCCAAAAATCCTTTTAAGCTTCTCCGACACTCCTGCCATGTAGGGAATGACCAGGTTCTTCCATCGTGTCTGGGTCTCAGACTGATCCCTTGTTCTTCTGGGATGGCCCACTGCTTTGTTGAAGGCCCACCTTGGATATCCACAGGCCTTAAGTGCTGTCTTCAGGTGCCTGTCTTCCTTCTTCTTGGCTTTTGAGGAAGTGGGGATGCTCTCTGCTCTGTGGCTTAGGATCCTGATGACTCCTAGTTTGTGTTGTAATGGATGGTGGGAGTCAAACAGTAAGTATTGATCTGTGTGGGTGGGTTTCCTGTAAACCTCTACTCCTAGGCCACGGTCAGGTCTGATGATGACTGCACAATCCAGGAAAGCCAGCCTGTTGTCTTGGGTGTCTTCCCTAGTGAACTTAATATTAGGATCCACTGTGTTGATGTGGTCTGTAAAGGCCTGTACTTCCTGTGTCTTTATTTTAACCCAGGTATCATCTACATACCTGAACCAGTGGGATGGTGTTGTCCCTGGGAAGGTGTTGAGTGCCTTCTTCTCCACTTCTTCCATGTATAGGTTTGGATGTACACATATTAGACAAAGAAGAGAGGTGGTTTGAGAGAGGAGTAAGGGAAGCCATTCATGTTAGCATTGAAAATCCCTCCCTCAACAGAGGTGGTGGGCTCCGGCATAGTCTATCTGCTACTTATCAGGCTGTACTTTCCAAAGTACCCAGGCAAATCAAGGAGCCTTCACCACCAGGTCACAGCTAATGACCCATTCTTGATGGGTTTCAGCACCTTAGGCCATTGTTTACCTTAAGGCCATGGACACTAATGTCTCCCTAACGAGCCTATTCAGGCTTTGTTCATCTTATGAGCCAATCAGACCAGGGGACAAGAGGTCAAGCTGACTATAAGAAGGTCTCTTGCACTAGCTGTATTCAGACCGATGAAGCTGTTCGGATGAACAGTGAAACGTTTCTATCTCTCAAAAAAGAAGTCCAGTAGCCATGACTCAACTCCCAGTTAAACAAACCTGGATGACTGAGAATCTTCACAGACGAAATTTGAATTAAAGTGCTTTTGTGAGGCTAGGTGCATCTTGCAATTGATTGATTGATTCTTAGATTTATATATGGACTGAGCATAATAGAAGAAAATAAACCGAGCTGACCTTTTGTGTGATATATTCCATGCCTTTCCTTTCATTGTCCAAGCTTTTATACTTTTAAGTGTAGCACACTAACTGTTTTGGAGACGCCATGGGGCACAGGAGAGTAAGTGAAACAGCATTTCAGAATGGCTTCCACTATGCCACAGTGCTGAATTGTGAATTAGTCTTGAGTGAAGAAGTTTGGGTACAGGTATTCTTCACCTCACCTACCTCTTCTCTTCCACCAAGTGTACAAAGTAACTGGAAGACTTCACTTCATTTCCTTCCTATGTTTCAACCCAGACAAAATGTGATTGCTTTTCACTGTGGCTTGGAGAAAGAAGCCCTGTTCTGTTAGAACTGGTGTGGTAGTTTTGATAAAATTTCTTTTCATAAAACACTTCTAGGAGGTGCCAAGGCATTGTCTGCCTTTCTCTCCTTGTTCTTCTTTGGTGTGATCCCGTCTTGTTTTATTGTCTGCCTTCTTGCTCTCCTTGCCTCTCAACAAGCAGAGATGCAGTTTCTGGTAGGGCTGAACTTGACTCCTAAGTGATACTCAGTTGAGCCTCTGTCAGCCAATAGACATTAGTTTAATGAACCAGAAGCACAAGGCAGCTCCCCCCCTTCCTGAGTGTAAGCATCAGCAGAACCCCAAACTTACCATCCCATTGGTTCCCTGACAGTGGCCCAAAAGCAAGCTGTTTCAATTCAAAACCTTTTTGACTGCAAGTTCAGGCCATCTCTTCAGTGGTAGCTCCCAGGCTTTGGAATATCCTGTCCCATGAACTTAGGTTGGCCCCCTCCCTCTTGTCCTTCCATCCTGAGGCAAAAACCTTTTTCAAGCAGGTTTTATACAATAAGTGAGGGGGTCTCAGGAATGATTTAAAAATGTGTTTGATCTTATGTTTAGTTGTGGTTTTAATATTGATACATTTTGTTTTCCACCATAGGTTCTTTAGGGTAATTTTAAAAGCTCTGATTGCTGTATATAATTTTGCTGCTGTGAGCTTCCTTGGGTTCCTTATGGGGAGAAATTTGGTACTGTATATAAATAACACAATCAATAAACAGAGTTGTCTGATGAAGCTGGATGAAAAAAACGTTTCATGCCTGAAAAAAAGTCCAGTTTCATGATAAACTGAAGGTTGAGAATCTTCACAGACTTATAATTTTATTATCACAACCAATAAACAGAGTTGTCTGCTTCCTTAAAAAAATCATGCCTGAAAAAAATTTCATGTCTGAAGGTTAGCAAATAATTTTATTCTCACTTATTTAATTCTCTTCCCCCCAGTCTCTATTTAATTCTCCCCCCCCCCCCCCGCTGATCTCCATTCTCTTCTCTGACTCATATACTTGGGGACATAGAGATAAAATGGGCTACAGTGGTTGGTTGTATGTCAAAGTGTGCCCTAGTGGCAGGCACGGGCTCATATAAGAATGGCCACAAAATGTTTGAGGTCACAAAGTAAGCCATTGTGAGGGCCTTTTTACATGACCCCTAAGATCCACTGGGCACTTAAATTCGGACCAGAGATCTTAGGGGTTCGTCGCTCTTCCTGCGTTCCCACCCCCTCCGCACTTCCTGGCTGCTGGCTGCGTGAGGGGAGGGAGAAAAAGAGAAAGAAAAGCATGCAGCTTACCTCCGTTCTGCCTCTCGTCTCTGTAAAAGTAGCTCTTAAAGGGGCAGGAGCCAAAAAACAACAAACAGAAGCAAGGAGAGCCCCGCACTCACTATCGTTACAACGGATCAAATAATTTTCACCTCCAAAGAGCAGGTACTTGAAAGGTGTGCTGGGACGCGCCAAAGTGGGCGTGGTCGCACTTAATTTCCTGTTAACTCCGGAGCTAAACATTTTTAAGCTCCGGAGCTGGGAGCCATTTGCCCCGGAGTTTAGGGGTCGTGTATAAACGCCCTGAGTTGGGGAGTCCCTGAAATAACAGAGGGCTGTGTAATGCTCCTTGCACACCATCAGATTAGGTCACCTATTGTGGCTGCATGTCTTTCAGGGCATTCATGTGGAAAAATGGAACAAGCGTAATTTTATATATCATCATGGGTGCTATATCTACAGCAATGGTTACTGTACCTTTTGAACCGTTGGGTATCAAAGGTCTTGTCTAATCCACAGAATATCTCAGCAGTCCAGCCACATTGTTTGGAACTCACATTATTATTCTTTTAAGAAATGTTGCTTCTATCCACCTTAATATTTCCACCAAGATTGATGGCTGGTACAGTATATTGCCTGCAGGGTGATAATACCAGCACATGAAGAGAGATACAATCTGTAACACCAAGCAGTGATTAAAGTTTTCCCTTAGTGGGCTTCTTTATAGCATTTCATCTATGTAGCTACCATTCTGAATGAAATGAAAGAAATCCTAAGCTCATATAACTGCATTGAATCATATTTGTCTGTTATTATTTTACACTGGCCTCTTTTTTACCCCCTCTCCTTTTGTTATCTCTCACATTCTCAAAATTTATATTGTTAGCTTCTGTGGAGAATGATTCATCTGTTCTACCCTTCACCTGACCCTTTAGCCATCATACGTACCTTTGCTGGTTCCAGAAAATAAGAAATAATTGGATAAAACTCATGGAAGGAATAACCATGTCAAGAAACAGAGCAGAGGCCTGGAGATTAAAGCAATTAAACAATGCCCCAGCTAAAGGGCAAGCAAATGTTTCATCAACTCAAGTAGCCTGTCAGCTTCTCATTAATGGCAGATATGAACATTGCCATAGGACACCAAAATTTAAACTTGACAAAAAATAAATGAACAACTGGAGATCAATAACCTTACAAGACCTTAAGCGAACTGGGCAAAACTATTTGTAGCTGCAAAAATGGCAAAGCAGCAGGCCTCAATGATATCCTGCAGAGAATAGATAAAACATTTTGGTGCAATAACAAAAACTGGTCTCTTAATTTATTTAATAACTATATTGACTATCTGAGGAACCCCCAAATTTGGAGAAAGTCAAGGTACAAAAACTGCACTATGTGGGTCCTTTGTACCATCACATTTCTCTGTATATAGAGAAGAGGCAGATTCACACTTTTGCTCATGTACTCTATGATCATCACATGCACTATGACAGATTTGATGTTGGCTGCTCCAGATGGTCTTGAGGTTGCCCGTTACTGGGTGAAAATTATCTGATACATTAATTAATTATACTGTATTTACTGTTGTGGAGGAAGTCTAATGCACCACCGGCTGATAGTCTCATCTGGAGAAAGGAACTTCTGGAAGCCTTATTCTACCTTAATGCATTTTTCTACTGATCCAAAAGCATGTGGCAGTAACCTGCAGTGGGACATTTTCGCACAGTTTGTAGTCCGCAGTTCCCCAAGGGAGATAAGTGTCATGGATTCTATGGGTTTTAGTATTAGCTGGAAAGTCTAGATTCAACAGCTGAACGTGTATGCCACTTATTCCTTATTGAGAAATAATAGTTGTCTTGTGTACCAAAGAGTGTAGGTCACGGATAGCAGGACAGCAGAAGGAAGAACCAATTTGCTGCCAGGCAGCAAATGGCAGTTCATGAGGTTGTAGGAAACACACTTTAGATCAGCACTTAGGAATGTGGCCTTACAGATTTTGTGTTGTTAAAAAAAAAAGCCAACAAGGAAATCTTACTCTGTTAAATGCCTTTTCTAAAGCTGTTGAGTATCATACAGGAAAACCCATTGAATTCAGATAGATTAGGGGCTGATCATGAAACAATTTCTCTTTAATAGCTGCAGTCGAATATTAATAAATTGCATATACATTTCCTCAAATCTGAGGGCTTTCAAAATAGTTTTATGATAATTATAATAATTATAATGAAATAAAAATATTTTATTGCAGTGCTAATTTCTCTTACTCTAGAGGTTAGTAATGTCAAATCGCAGCCAAGTGGTGATTTACATCATTTATTTGATGAAAGCAGATTCTTGGTGTGAGCTATTATTTATTTAAAGGCGCATAGAAAATTTAGAGAATGTAATCAGAAGCTGTGACAAATGAAATAAAGTGCTCGGTTGTGGTGGGCAGAGTACAGGGTGCAGGATATACAGAGACTCCCAACAAGCAAAACTGGCCCAAAGGCTTCCTAAATCACACTGAACAACCCGCAAACCTGAAAGAATTCCCCTCCCCCCACACAAAAGGGACCTTAGAGGCCTCTGAGAAGTATGGTTTATACAGTGGTCCCCCGCCCTATCGCGGTTCATATGCTGCGATCCCTCTATATTGCAGGACCATATTATATGAAAAAGCCCCCCTTGGGTAAGGGGCAAAGGCTGTTTCTGGCCTCCCATACTTACCCCAGGACTGGCGCTGCCCCGAATGGGCCTGCGGGGGCCTTCCCAGGGGCCTCCAGAAGGCCTGGGAAGCGGGGCAGCACCAGGCTGGGGCTAAGTACAAGAGCCCCCAGTTAGGGCCCCCATACCCCACCTGACCTGCATCCACATAGCACGGATTTTCAGTTATCGCGGGTCGGGTCAGGTCCCTAACCCCAGCGATAGGTGGGGGATCACTGTACCATATCCAGTTCCCTTTCTCTAAGGATGATTTAGGTCTTCAAAAGCTTTTAAAGACAGATCAAACTAGCTAGTGACTTCCTTTTAATTTTCTTTCGATTAAAAAAAACCCCAGACATCTAAAAAAATTTAAAGGGCTGACAGAGAGCAAAGGTTTGTATGCATTACATATTGCATCCTCCCACAAGGTACAGTTTTCATTTTAGAACTCTAGGATGCTTTTTTGAGGGGAATGTGAGGCACCACAGGACAAGGATAGGGGGATAAACTGTCAAAATGTTGTCTGCTCTATCCTAGGTGCCAGCACCCAGCAAGCCCGGAGTTGCCCAATCTTGACATCTTGACAGTAAGGATCAATAAGATGTCCAGGGGCTGTAGTGACACTTTGACTGGGATCTTTTGTCCTTTGAAGCTAGGAATGGAAAGTGTGTAACAACTGATCATATAATGCTATCTGGGATGCAGTTTTTATGGAAGGAGATCAGGGAAATTCATTAACCAAAGTTTAACCTTTTAGGCTAAATGTACCTGGGAGTAAGCCTCCTTGAAGTATTTGGGAAGAGATCTAAAGAAGGGTTGCAGACGGACATCTGAGAGGACTTTGTTGTGTGTTTGAGTGTGTTTGAATACACAAGCTGAGTTTTCATCTTGCTGAACTAGATCAATAAAGACATAAGCTGCCATAATGTCACTTTCAGCTGGGAGTTAACAATGCACTAATGGAATCCTGAGGAAGGCTGACTTGGTATGTGTTTGAGAATCTTAGTGGGGACTTGTCAGCTTCCGAGTAGATGTGATTAAATCTTAACGCTGCTTGTCTGCCATAGGATTCCAGCCATTCTACTAATAAAATGCAATGAAATTTAAAACACTTTAAATGTCCTGTAATTAAAATAGTAATGAGAGTTTATTCTTAGCAAGCATGAGAGGAAAAACAGCATATCAGTTAATACACTTGCAGTTACAAGGCTGCAAATTGCAGAGAGGGCTTGCCTTGTCTTGGCTCAAGCTCCTCTTGGCAAACCGTTCCAGAGCTTGGACAGAGAGCCTGAGAGCAGCTGCAGAGAGGGGCCCTTTCCTGAGTCCCCCAACAGATGGGCTTCTGAGGTTGATGCAGGGGATCATGAGACAGGTCTCCCCCGAGCAGGCTTGTTTGGAAGAATGTGATATTTCAGACACTCTGGATTCAAGTTTTTATAGGTCAGGCCTGCACAACAGGTAGACCAGGGGCTACCGGTAGCCTGTGAAGGGTTCAAAAGTAGCCCACTGGCCATCAATAAAAAAGTGAGGGGATAAGTTCTCTACCCCTCCCTCCCCCATCCCAAGGAGCACCACTGCCCCAGCAAAGTTCTGGGTCTGCCAGCCCACTGTATCAGCTGAGCGGGGCAGTTCAAGCTCCATGACACACTGAAATCTGTTCCTTCCAGAACGGATTAATTGGTTTTCAATGCATTCCTATGGGAAACCGCTGCTCTACTTACAATTTTTTTATTTATGAGCATGTGCTTGGAACGGATAAAATTCGTAAGTAGAGGTTTTAGTGTAGTGGCTCTCAGGCACTTTGGGCTGGAAAGAGTAGACCTCGGCCTGTTCAAAGTTGAACAGCCCTGTTATAGGTCATAACAATGGCTAACCCCAAAATGGTAGCAGGTAGAATAAGGTAGGAACCCAGTCTTCAATCAGTGGCTTAATGTTCAGGAAATAATGTTTTTATAGCCTCGAAGTAGACATTAGAAAGGTCCAGATTTAATCAGTCAGTTGTGACCCATGTGTGAATAGTCTGGTGTTTTTTAATAGAAGTAAACAGTAAAAAAATTCCAGCTGAGTTTTCATCTTGTTGAACTAGATCAATAAATACATAAGCTAGCATGATGCTCCCTTTGGGCAGAAATCTTTCAGTTCAAATATAGTATAGCTTAGTTTGCCGAATAGCTCTGTGAGTTAAGGATCTGGGTGTGGAGAAAGAGCCAGCCTTTGTGGCCTGGGGCAGGCTGCACAGTCCTAGGGCAGCCCTAGAAGAAGAGAATGGTAAACCACCTCTGAGTATTTTCTACCTAGAAAACACAGCAGCAGCAGCAACAGCAGCAGCAGCAGCAGCAGCAGCAGCAGCAGCAACAACAACAACAACAACAACAATGGTGATGGTGATGTATGACTTAGGAAAAATCAAAAGTAGTGGGAAAAGAATCTGCTATTAGATCTAAGCACCCAGCATGTGGTTTGGGTGACGCGCATAAAATATTTTGTTCTACATGTAGTAATTCTGTAAGTTATGATGGCCCACAGCATAAATTTAACATGTAGTAATTCACAAAGAGTGCTCATCCTAAGAAAGATGACATTAAATCCTGTACTCCCAGCCATACTCATTGGAAAGTATCCTTCAAGCCTTCTGTTGAATTTGCTGAGAGTTGTGTGTGTGTGTTGCATCGTTACAGTCGTGATCAACTCTTCATCACCCCATGTCCATGGAGTTTTCTTGGCAGGAATACTGGAGTGGCTTACCAGTTCCTAAACCAGAAGCCTACAGCACCTGGTATTTCCTGGTGGTCTCCCATCCAAGTACTAACCAGGGCTGACCCTGCTTAGCTTCCAAAATCAGGCAAGATCTGATGTGCTTAGGGCATCTAAGCAGCTTTGCTGAGAATTACTTCAAATTAAATACTATTTATTTATAATTATTTATTTAAAAAATTCCCATGTCTGGTTCACTAAAAGGACCCAAGACAGCTTATATCATGAAAAACACATCTAATTGTAAACTTAAAAATATGCATTTCCCACTTATTCTTCGAAGGGGATGACCATCTGGACCTTCCACCTAACAGCCATTTTCTGTAGTCATCTCTTACAAATGTGTACAGTTTATTTTGTTTGCTGCCCAATATTTACGGTAACTATTGGGCAGCAAGGTGTAGCTGTCCAGATGTTAGATTGCAGTGAAGAAGGCTGAGAGCTGCAGTCCAAGAAAATATGTCCTATCCCTTGACTGAAGCATACTATTTTACTGCTTAATTGCTTTCAGGGTAATTATCTTTTTCTCCTCTTTCTGGTAATGTGCAGTGACTTAGTGTTCTAAGCCCATTGTTTGTTCTTCCCTTGCCTTTGCCTGTTAGTCCAACAATATTGCTTAATTCTTTCCTTCTCTCTGACAGCTAAAGCAGCAGATTCCATTAATTTTTTTTATTAGAGGAAGCAAAATCTATCCCGTGCCAGGAAGCTGATTGTGTGTTGCAGTTAATTATCCTCTGCCTCTGTTTTTTGCAATAGCAAACTTCAGGCCTGCATTAATAGCAAGAGCCTGACCAAAGGTCTACACAGTGTGTGAAAATGAACTAGGCATTTTACTGATGGGAACAAAGGAATACTAGTTTCAAACAGAAGTGTCATGCACTGTGTCCAAGGCCAAATATCACATACTTTCTGTCCTTGAGAAATACTGGGATAGACTGTGCCAGTTACATTTATCTTACTTCTCCTGTTCATGCCCCATTGAATGAGTAAATATATGCTTCATCCAGACTAGAAGACTAAGTACCATTAAGTACCATGAACTGACAGTAGCAGTTTTCTTGCCTTCCTTTTGTGCTAATACTCTCTCTTCTCCATTCCTTTGTCATTCTATGTACAGTTCTACACAGTTATTTCTGTACATAGTCGGTCTGCAGCTGGTGTGTACAGTATTTAAATTTTCACAGGTTTCCTATTCAGCTTACATAACCAGCCAAATCAACCTGTTTTGCCCCCCCCCCCCCCCAGTAACTGCCAGCTCTCCAGCATTAATCCTTCCTTGCATTCAGAAGAGGCTTTCTCTGCTAGGGACAAATTGTTTTTCAAGGCTTGTTTCTCATCTTTAAATTAGTGATTTTGAATTGAATCACTGTGGGGGAATCTCTTGTGATTAGTATGAGTCATGATTAAAACAAAGGTTCTGCTTTTTGTGGGGCATGCAAGAGTGAAGAATGGCTACTTCCTTTAATGCAACATCCAAAACAAAGTAGAAGATATACTGGTGAAGTTAAGGCTTGGACTAGGCAAAAGAGTCAAATCAGTTCTCATTTCTCAGTGAAATCCATTTGAATGCCTTGTACTGTACAGTACCATACATTTGAGGGCATTAAGAGCCAGTGGAAATTTTAAAAATGGAAATGTGGATTCAACACAGGGTGATTTTTTGGGGGGTGGGGGTGGGATCAGGAGTCCGACTGGGAAAGAAATGCCAAAGCAGATATTATAAGACCAAGAAATCATAGAAAATGCATAGCATGCAGCATGCTTTGGTCACATCATGAGAGATGAAAAATGCAGAGTCTTACAATAGATCACTCCAAATAAAATAAAGGGGAAAGGAAATGCAGAAGGAATGGGAATGTATTTCCTGAAAAACTGTGGACATTGTTTTGCATGTAGCACCTTCTTTGGTGTTGCTGCATCTGTAATGAAATGAAACAAGCCAAGCAATAAATATTGCAAGAATAATCAAAATAATTATTTTGGAGTAGCAGCAATGAATTTAAATTTCTTTAAAAGATAAATCACAGTACTTAAGAATGGGAATGATTATGTTTGAAAAATAAATTCCTGTGGTTTGGGTGTTCTCAGAATCAGCTTGCTGATAGGCAGGTATTGACCAGGCTCCTATTAATGACCTGTTAGTAATTGATGAGGTACCAGTTGGGTTCCTGGCCACATGCCTTTCATACAACTGGGAACAAAAACAGCCCCTTGTTAATTAGCAGAAATTGATAGCTGGGATTGTCTTTTTCACTTAACAAAAGTGTAAACGGCCTGTAATATTCCTACATGGTTTCTTAGTACAGTGTAGTGGAACCTTGAGTTACGAACACCCCAAGTTACAAAAAAAAATGAGTTATGAATAGAAAAAGGAAAAATTTGAGTTACAAAAAATTCTTATCTCAAAACATAGCATTGCATTGGAAATGGATTAATTCATTCCAGAGGCTAGAAAAGAGACAAAAACACCATTTTTGTATAAAATTTAAAGTGCACTTTAAAGACATGCACACTGTACAGGGACATGATTGATCCAGAATAAACATTTCAAACAGCAATTTAAACATCAACATTTTTCAACATGCTACATACAGATCAGTTTAGTGCATGTTAATGGCATGCACACTGTACATGTCTTTAAAGTGTACTTTATAAAGTGTTTTGCACAAAAAATGTGTTTTTGTCTCGTTTTCTAGCCCCCGGAACAAATTAATCTGTTCCCAGTGCATTCCTATGGGAAACTGCATTTCAAGTTAAGAAAATGCATTTGGAATGAATTAATTTCTTAACTCTAGGTACCACTGTAACATCGTGCACTGGGATAGATACATTGAATCTCTGGGGATCTGGTGAGTTAACTCCTCTATAAATTCCACTGGTTCAAATGGACCTACTGTGATTGTAGTTTAATATGCTAAAGCAAGTTGTAGCTAAAGTTGGCCCATTTGATTCAATGAAACCAAGGAAAGAATTACCTCACCAAATCCCCATTGCTTCAATGGTTTTTCTCTATTGGATGGGTGATAACCAATAGGATACTGTTATCCCAGATTATAAACAGTACAGGAAGGAAAGGAAGGGGCAAATGGGTGATGGTGTAGCCTTGTGATAAAATCAGTGAGATAAAAGAAGTGATAAAATCATACGAATTGGAATATCCAGGTGATTTGGAGTCATCATTAGAAATTCTGTGGGTAAGAGTATCAAGCCCTAAGGATGGACTAACAGTAGGCATATGCTATCAGCCTCCAAGCCAAGCCCCGGAGGGAGACTGTCAGTTGGAGAATGTTGTAAAGGAGGCATCCAAGAAGGGAAGCCTGGTTATAATGGGGGATTTCAGTTATCCTCACATAGACTGGATGAACTGTTGTTCAGCACATGATAAAGAGATAAAATGCCTAGATATGCTAAATGATTGTTCCCTGGAACAGATGATTGAAGACCCAACTAGAGGTACAAGAATCCTTGACCTGATCCTGAAAAATGCACAGGATCTGGTGCAAAATGTTAACATGACTGATCCAATAGGGACCACAAAACAATTACTTTTAGGCTGCCACTCACTGATAAAATCTAACACAGAGACCTTAAATTTTCAAAAAGGAAATATTCTAAAGAAGAGGAAACTAGTAAAAAAGAATCTGAAAGGGAAAACTGAGAGAGTCCAAACACCAAGAGGCATGAAAGCTGTTCTCAAAAACAATAACAGAGGCCCAATTGGAATTCATACCGCAAAGGAAAAGGTCCAAGAGGACTCTGATGTGGCTTACAGGAGCTGTTCAGGAAGTGATCAAAAGCAAGAAAAGCTCATTTAGAAGATGGAAGGCTTGTCCAAATGGGCCAACAGGCAGGAACATAAATTCTGGCAGAACAAATGCAAGGCAACAATCAGGAAAGCAAAGCAAAGACTTGGAGGAGTGTATAGCTAAAAACACTCAAAGAATTAACAGGAAATTCTTTAAGTACATTAGAAGTAAGAACCCAACTAGGAAGGCCATTGGACCATTAGATGACAATGGAAGGCAAGGGATTATTAAAGAGGAAACAGAGATTGCAGCGAGACTCAATGAATTCTTTGCTTCAGTATTCACTGAAGAAGACAGAGACCACATGCCCAAAACAGCCCTGTCTTCATAGGGAGGGAAACCAAAGAATTACTGTAAGCCAAATAGAAATAAATGCAAGGAGGTCCTTGCATTTATTGTTAAACTAAATGCTAACAAATCACCAGGACCAGATGGCATCCATCCATGAGTTCTCAAGGAACCTAAAGATGAAATTGCTGAGGTCCTAGCCAAAATATATAATATTTCCTTCAAATCAGGCTTTGTGCCTGATGACTGGAAGGTAGCAAATGTAACACCAATCTTCAAAAAAGGATCCAGGTGTGATCCAGGAAATTACCAACCAGTCAGTTTGACATGTGTCCCAGGTAAAGTGATGGAAACCATTCTAAAAGATAAAATTAATAGGCACATAGAAGAGAAGGTACTTTTGAAGGAGAGCCAACATTTTTTCTGCAAGGGAAAATCATGCCACACTAATCTGTTGGAATTCTTTGAGAGTGGACAAGCATGTGGATAAGGGAGATCCAGTATCTGGACTTTCAGAAGGCTTTTGACAAGGTCCTGCACCAAAGGCTCTTGAATAAACTTGCCAGTCATGGAATCCAGGGACAGGTCTTGTCCTGGATCAGCAACTGGCTAAGGAACAGGAAGCAGGGTAGAGTAGCACTAAATTGACACTTCTCCAAGTGGATGGAGGTAAAGAGTGGGGTCCCCCAACGTTCAGTACTGGGACCCCTGCATTTCAATCTCTTCATAAATTATCTAGAACTACGAGTAAACAGCAAGGTAGCCATATTTGCCGACGACACTAAATTATACAGAGTAGTGAAAACAGAGAGATTGTGAGGAGCTCTATAGGGATCTCTTGACACTGGGGGAGTGTGCAAACCAGTGGCAAATCAGCTTCAACTTTAGTAAGTACAGAGTGATGCATGTTGGTGCAAAAAAAACCAACCCAATTATATTTATAAACTGATGGGGTCTGAACACTCTGCAACAACCAAGAAAGGGACCTTGGTGTCCTGATGGACATCTCAATGAAGGTGTCAACCCAGTGTGCCGCAGCAGGGGTGGGGGAAAGCAAACTCAATGCTAGGAATCATTAGGAAGGGTATAGAAAATAAGTCAGCAAGTGTCATTTTGCTTCTTTATAAATCTATGGTGAGGCCTCATCTGGAGAATTGTGTACAGTTCTGGTCACCATACCTCCAGAAGGATATTATGGAAATAGAAAAAGTGCAGAGGAGGGCAACCAGAATGATTAGGGGAGTGGAACGCCTTCCTTACCATCTGAGGATGCAATGACTGGGCCTCTTCACTCTTGAACGACGGTGCCTAAGAGGTGACTTGATTGAAGTTTATAAAATCATACATGGTATGGAGAAAGTAGATAAGGAAAAACAGTTTTCCCTATTGCACAATACTAGAACTAGGTGGCATTCCATGAAACTTTTGGGTGCTAGATCTCAAAGAAATAAGAGAAAGTACTTCTTCAGCCAAAGGATCATTGGTCTATGGAATTCCCTGCCAGAAGAAGTGGTGATAGCGGTCAGCCTTGACAGCTTTAAGAAAGGATTGGACAAGTTCATGGAGAACAAGGGTATCAGTGGCTATCATTATGGATGCCTAAGGACAACCTCTGGCTTGGAGAGGTAGGCAGGATTTATTTCAATGCCATTTGCAGGAAATCATAAGCAGTTGAAGACATGCTTGGGAATACCCTGAAGCAAATGGTGAGCCACTGTGCGGGACAGAATGCTGGACTGGATGGGCTGTGGCCTGTTCCAGCAAGGCTGCTCTTATTTTCTTATTAAGTTCTTAAATTGATCTGTCTTAGAACTTCCCACCCTAAACTGTAGCAGTATGCTATTGTAATGAGAGCTGTAGTTTTATATGATTGAGTCTTGAAGAACAAGGAAGTGAGAACCAAGGTCAAGCTGTGAATCTGTGACAGCTGTGTCTAAGGGCAGTAAGGACAACTGTGCTCTAAAACCAGATGGCTCATAGAGGAGATCGTTTATTGCATGTTAATATTTGGAAAGGAAAGAGAGCCTAAGGATAAAGGGAATGGCTTGAATTAAAGTTTTGCCAAGGATTAAAGACCAGAAGTAATGTAGATAGGAAATGTTTATGTGTTAAAAACACGCATACTCTATAATTTAATTTTAATATTTCAGTTTCCCTAAGTACAAAACATTCAAAATGTACCTGATGTCTAGTGGGAATCCACAGTTATGGAAATGATGACAAATGCAATACTAGTAAGGGAAGAGAGAGAGAGAGAGAGTTAAGGCGGGTGAATGTATGACAACTCTTCTTTGCGATAGGAGGAAAAGATGAAATACAGCTTAGCTCTCAGGCTTCTGGTCTCAATGCAGAAAGTATTTATTTGCAGATAAACATAGAGCATCTTTTATTTCCTTTCTGGATAGTTCCCCCCACCCAGAAACCAATATAAAACAGGAAATAACAGACTACAATATGACATCTTGTCTAACCCAAGCCCCACTTTTCTTTTCTTTCTTCCTATAATCATCTTGCCTTTGGTCAGTCTCACTGGGTTGAAATACAAGCATAATATTTCCACTCTCCCAGCGCTTCTCTGTGCTTCCACAATCCTGCTCCCCTTTAATCTCTCCCTCTGTAATAGTAAAATGGAAACAGATCAGGATAGATGAGAGTGGAAAATTCAGGAGGTCTGCTATCCAGTTTTGTGTCCCTGGTATCCTTCAGGACCGCCACAGACTGCCAAACTTGTGTAAAATAAAACAGGAAGAAAAAAACAATGTGAAAGAGCCAGGAATCCTGGTCTGTTTTTGCAAAATGGATGCTTTAAAGTATGAAATACCAGAGGAAAGCCCTGCTCTCTAATTAACAGGCAAACCACTGCTCCTTGAGGGCTCAGTCTCCTTTTCCCCTTAGGAAAAATGCATTTTTGCCCAATATATCTCCTAGTTTGAAACTGATTTTGACCCGTATGTGTCCCCATAGGCGATTATGTTAAGCAAATTTCCCCTATCTCTGGAATTTTTTATGTTGTACAAATTTTATGTTATACAAGCTGTTTGTTATACAAGGGTCCACTGTATGGTTGTCTGATGCTAGGGATGTTTACCCAGCAACTGTGTGTGTGTGTGTTGTGTCATTACAGTCATGACCGACTCTTCGTGACCCCATGTCCATGGAGTTTTCTTGGCAGGAATACTGGAGTGGTTTGCCAGTTCCTACTCCAGGCGCCTACACCACCTTACCTGGTGGTCTCCCATCCAAGTACTAACCAGGCTCGATCCTGCTTAGCTTCCCAGATCAGGCGAGATCAGATGTGTTCAGGGCATCTAGGCTAACCTTGACCTGTACAGATTTCACAAATTGTCTCTCTCCCATCATTCACAGGTTATATGTCAGTTCAGCTTCAGCATGGCTGGTGCTCCAAGAGGCACAATGCCCGGTTAGGTACTCAATTACTTCTGTTCCTTCACATACCCATTTGCAGTTAAGTCTGGCCAACTGGAACATATGGGCCACTGAGAGGCACAGGCTTCCTACAGAGAGTCCATTTCTACTTGCTTACTTTCCTGAAGTATACCTATGAATTGCTGGCTAGCCTGCCTGTCTACATGTGAGAATGTGTCCCTTTCGTGGTTTGGATGTGTGTTCAAATACAGATTTTTAAAACCATAGCATTGCCCACCACAGGCTGCTGTGCCATCCTTCCCACCAGTTGCAGTAGACCCCCAACTACCCATGACCTTTGGGTGGCCTTTTCTGATTAAGCATTCATTGGTGGAAGAGAAAAAAAGAAGTGGGTGTATCTGTGTGACACAGAGGGATAAAAATCTGTCACAAGGGGAAAGACTCAAAGAGCCGTGGAGGAGATTGGTGAAGCACACACATTCACACACAAATATCCATGACTATCTCAAGTGAGAACATTCATGTTGTTTGTGGGTCGGACAACACGGAGAGGGTTTTCATGTCACCTGGCCTCACCTTCCAACTCATGGAGGGTTCTTTCAAAAAAGTGACAAAAGTGGGGCCCTATTCGGTTTAGCATATGTGACAGTTTGGCTGAAGACGGGGATCCAACTACACCAGATGCCCATTTCATATTTAGAAGCTGATAGCTCATGCAGTATTTTTCCCCATCAGTGCAGTTCATTGAAAGGAGTATGTTTGAGCAATCAGATTTACAAGTGAAGTCTTTGCTTAGTAGCCTGCATGCCGTAATTAAAACTGTAAACCACCCAGAGACTACTTGAAGTGGTATGGGATGGTATTTAAGCAGAACATTTTGTTTTGCTTTGCTCTCCCAGTGGCTAATCACCAAGCAAAGCATGCTAATTTGTGAGACATTTCTGTTATGACAAATTGCTTTTTCTACTTAATCAAGTAGTCCCACTTCTAACATCATGCTAACTGTATTGCCTAGTTTGACTCGAAGTAACTGCTGTCAAATCCCTACCCTAAACCAGCACAAGCCCAAATGAATGTAGATAATAGCTGTTGTGAGTTTTTTCAGGCTGTTTGGCCGTGTTCTGGAAGTTTTTCTTCCTGATGTTTCGCTAGACTCTGTGGCCAGTTCTTCAGAGGGCAATTTGCTCAGGGAACTTTTATTTATTATTTATTTATTTTGAATATTTTACCTCACTTTTTCCTTGGAAAAGGACCCAAGGTGGCTTACTATAATGAGGGACAATATACAGTCCAGAACATTTAAGACATATTCAAGTTAAGAACAGGGAGTTTGAAGAGGCATCTTAGAACATTAAAAGCTAACATTAGAGCTATGAAGAGCACGTAAGAAGAAAAGAAAAATTCATTATGAGGGGTGAAAAGCAACATGGAAACACTAGTGTTCTTATGAAATCAGTCAATGTAACCATGTATGGTAATCCATATAAAGTCACAAAAGGTGGGGTAGGTAATATTTATTGAGTTCCTGCTAAAAGGGATGAAATAAAACTGTTGGCAGAGCTCTGCCATGGACAGGGTTATTGCCACGTTTGTCATGTTACTGTGATGTGTCAACTGGCACTTACTATCTCAGCAATTCAGTCAGAGACACTGTCAAGAGAAAAGGGTAAAAAGTTTCCATTTTACTCAGAGTGCTTCATAGATAAAAATAAACAGCATTCTCTGGAAAAAAATTAACTGGTTACATTGAACAAAGTTTAGTTGATTAACTAGCTTCATGAATAACTACACAACTTGCTGACATTGCTCTGTCTTCAGAGGGGTGGGGGAAGAGCAGTGGAGTAGAAGTTGTAGCTCTGTTCAAACCTCTGGGGCAGAGAAGGAATAATTGGTCACTCCTGGGTGTATTGACGCTTATTCTAGTCCCCAGACTTTCAGCAAGGCTCCCTGGAGTGAACTGAAAAGAATGAAAGCAAGGGTAATGTATATAATACTGTATCTTAAAGACCTTATTCACCTTGTATGTTGCTATATGTACCAGATTAGGCCAAAGTCTTGGCCTCATATTACAACACTGTCCTTAATGGTCTTGTTTCTCTGGGCCTTGTGTATGCATTCATTTATAAAGATAAAAGGTAATTATAGGCTGGTACAACCCAAGCTAGTACAACAAATGCAGGAAAGGCACTGTGAAGATTATGTGTGCATTTCATTGTATGGGCTGCAGTAGCTGGCAACCATCTGTGGATGTTCACATACTAATTTATTTGTGTTACATCTGAAAGGAACCAACTGTTGTTATTATCATTATTTTAAAGAAAGAAAATGTGCCATTCTTACAGTTACCATAGGCAGGCAGAAACAGTTAAATACTGTATTGTAGCCAGGGTGGGAGTGAGGGAGAGCTGTGATTTATAGTGATGAAGAGAATGGCATCATTATAGGGAGCGAAATAGACTTGTAGCCCAACAGCTCTCTCTCTCTCTCTCTCTCTCTCTCTCTCTCTCTCTCTCTCACACACACACACACACACACACACACACACACACACACACACACACACACACACACACACACACACACACACACACACACACACACACACTCTCTATGTGTGAAGCTTGCTTCTAGACATCTGTTTATGTGGCAGGAGCAGCTGCAGAATGGAGCCCTGCTTATGTGGTTTCAAGGGACACTTGTGAGTGCAGAAACATATTGCTCAGTGGTGGATATACAAGCTTGCCAGGCTCCTGTCAGCTGGGACCTGGCCGTGGGCATTAAGCCTGCAAAATAATTGGCGGCAGGTTGTGCTCCACCACAGAAAAAACACCTGAGTATTCAGGGAGGAGAGCAGTCAGGGAGGAGAACTAAACCTGAGACCAATGGAACAGATCTTAAGTGCTGTTCTTGCTACCTGCACTCTTTTCAGATGTATCAGCAATGTGAGGGATATAGTGGGTTCAATATGTTTGCTTTCTTTGTTTTCATCCCAGTTCTCCAAGAACCAATAAAACCTCATGCAGCATTCAATAACAGATGTCCCCTGTTATTATCTTACCCTCAATTTTAGTTTGCAAATGTCACTACCAGGGATTTGTCCTTGTGGAAGAGCATGCCACACAATGAGGGTGTGATGGTATGCCTGACAGTTATGATGCACACTTCCCTCTAGTGAGTTTTACACTTGCAGCTAACTTTGTAAGGTAGATCAGGCAGAAATAGATTCACTAGCTCAAAGCTACCCAATGACTTTCACAATTCAGTAGAGACGTAAAACTGGACTTATCAACTATCTTTGTCTGACACTCCATCCACTCGTTCCCTCTCCTCACTGTCATGGAGATCAATGGGAGTTAGGAATGATGGAGAACTGCTGGGTAGCTCAGTGGTTTAGGTATCTAGCTGCAGAACCAGAGATTGGGAGTTTGATTCCCCACTAGTGGTGGGCTCTATCCATCGAGTCCCTTCCAGTTCTGCAATTCTGACATTATTAGTAGAGATGGGCATGAACCTCCACTTTGGTTGTTTGAATCAGTTCGTGCTTGAAAGGAAAAGATGTGTCTTGGTTCCCGGCCCCACCTCCTCCAGTGGGCATCCACGCAGAGTCAATGTCTCGGCTTCCCTGTGCTGTTTCCTCTGGGTGCTTGTTCTGAATGGTCGTCCACCAGAGGCAGCAGGCTGGGAAGCACTGAACACCCAATCATCTGAAGGACAAACTGCCAAAGCGGCGGTTCGTGCCCATCTCTAAATATCAGTATTAGAAATCTGATGTTTCTGTAATGCTTTTGGAAAATCTGCCTGCTGCCCAACTTAGTTTTTTGGATAATGAAATGCAGTGAATGCTGGGTTTGGTGCACCTCACAAGCACATCCAATCTTGCCTGATTTCGGAAGCTAAGAAGGGTCGGCCCTGGTTAGTATTTGGATGGGAGACCACCAGGGAATACCAGGTGTTGTAGGTGCCTGGAGTAGGAACTGGCAAACCACTCCAGTATTCCTGCCAAGAAAACTCAATGGACATGGGGTCACGAAGAGTCGGTCATGACTGTAGCGACACAACACACACACAGTTGCTGGGTAAACATCCCTAGCATCAGACAACCATACAGTGGACCCTTTTATAACAAACAGCTTGTATAACATAAAATTTGTACAACATAAAAAATTCCAGAGATAGGGGAAATTTGCTTAACATAATCGCCTATGGGGAGAATCCATACAACATAAAAATGGGATTACTTCGTTTTCAATGCATTCTTATAGGAATTTGTATAAAGGGAAATTTGCTTAACATAATTTCATTTGGAACAAATTAATTCCTTTATAAAAGGTACCACTGTACTTGTAGTGAGTACAACATTAAGACCAGCTCCCAAGAAAGCCGCAAAAGCAGAATCTTTGGTCTTGTTGAAATTTAAGAATAGACGGTAGAGTGCTTGCTTTTAATCAGAGATTCCCGGTCAGACAACTGCTACCCTGAGGTTTAACTTGAGCTGCAAATGTTGATCTTTCAGTCTGAATTAAAAATGGCTCCTGCTGCTATGAAATTTTACTCCACCAGGCACTGACTCAGCCAAATGCCACGGAGACAGAACGGCATTGAAAGTGAGGAACTGTGAAAATGTCACATAAGGACAGATACGGGAGGGAGAGGACGCGAAGGAGACCCCTTTTCCTGCTGTGTCAACAAACTGATAATGTATTGCCCAGGAGGAGGAAACAGCTCCCAAATTGCCCCTTTTGGGATATCCCTGGGAATCTAAATCCAAAAGATTGCGACATTTTCCTGAATGAAAAGTGTTCTGCAGTTCGGGAACAGGGCTTTGGAGTTCTGTGTCACTGGAGCTGCCAGAAGCTGAAATCGTGGAAGTTGAGTCTTTCTTCTTGGGAAAACAGTGTTGCCTCCAAGGCAGACCTGCCCCTGTTTACAGACGGAGCTGTCCGAATTCATTCACCAAAGCTGTGACGTCTCATTCCTTGGGACTCACTGCTGAAAGCTCCTAAGACAAAAGGCTGGGCCCGGAACGCCTTTGAAACGGGGGCGGCTCCCTTTAGTTGCCCCATTTAAATGTTTCTCCTTTCATTTACCAAAACTGCTTTTTGAACTCAGAGGAATGAAAAGAAAGGGTGAGGAGGATGTTCATCAGTCTGGACTTGCTTGTTGATAATGGGAGGTACAGTCCAGCATACCTTGAGGGGAACCAAGCTAGGAAATATTGATTTAGAGGATATGAGAGGGAGGGAGGGAGGAGAGGGAGAGAGAGAGAGAGAGAGAGAGAGAGAGAGAGAGAGATGCATTTTTAAAAGAGGGATAGCTGTGTTGTCCATAGTCTTTTGCAGAAAACACAACAAAACCACTTCTGTTTGTATAAAGAGGAACAGGTTTTATTTGGTGTAAGGTTACAAGAACCACTAAGATGCATCCAATATAGCCTATTGCAAAAACCAATATTTCATTTTATTCATGCTGGGTACTAGTTTTCACTGCCTTATTATCAGGGATGTGTTGAGATGTCAGTGGTGTCATAAAATGAGCTCTCAGTGTAAGCATTGCATGCTAGTATCTCAGAGCCAACCTGAAAGTATGAATTAAGTGTACTTGATCAGCTAGTGTCAGTTCATTTTTGTCTCCTCTTCCTCCTGTCTTCAAAAGTTCACTGTGGGTGGGAATTAATGAGTTTCATCTAATCCTGGATTCCAAAAATGAAGAAGAAGAAAAGAGTATATCTTGCCTTCGGGATACAGGATTTCAGAGGTGACTCAGATGGCGAAACATAATGAAACAAGCAGAAAACTGAAGAAGATTTGGTTTTTGTTTGCTGCTGGACTGTGCTGTTTCAGTGAAAGTTAAGCCAATCCCATGTGCAAAATCCAGTACCACTTCTTTAGTGTTTTGCTGGTTATTGCTTGACCCTAATGTATCTCAGAGCTGCCTAGATGCCCTAAGCACATCCAATCTCACCTGATTTTGGAAGCTAAGTAGGGTTGGCCCTGGTTAGTACTTGGATGGGAGACCACCAGGGAATACCAGGTGCTGTAGGCGCCTGGAGTAGGAACTGGCAAACCACTCCAGTATTCCTGCCAAGAAAACTCCATGGATATGGAGTCATGAAGAGTCGGTCACGACTGTAATGACACAACACACACACAATATACCTCAGATACTTAGGGGAAAATGTTGGTTGCATCAACAGAAGCATAGTGTCTAGATCCAGGGAAGTGATAGTACCACTCTATTCTGCTCTGGTCAGACCCCACCTGGAATACTGTGTCCAGTTCTGTGCGCCATAATTTAAAAAGGATGTTGACAACCTCGAGCCGGTACAGAGGAGGGCGACCAGGATGGTTGAAGGTCTGGAAGAAATGTCATATGAGGAACGGCTTAGGGAGCTGGGAATGTTTAGCCTTTCAAAAAGAAGGCTGAGGGGGGATAAGATAGCTATGTTTAAATATTTGAAAGGAAGTCATATTGAAGAGGGGACAGGTTTGTTTTCCATGGCTTCAGAGACTAGGACTCGGGGCAATGGTTTCAAACTACAGGAAAAGAGATTCCATTTGAATATCAGGAAGAACTTCATGACAGTTAAAGATGTTTAGCAGTGGGATATGTCTCCTTTGGAGGTTTTTAAACAGAGGCTGGATGGCCATCTGTCGGAAATACTGTAATGGGGTTCCTGCATGGCAGGGGGTTGGACTGGATGGCCTTCGGGTTCTCTTCCAACTCTATGATTCTATGATTCTAGGGCAGGACAGTCTGGGAGACAAAGGGCCAACGCTGGATGTGCTCTTGATCTTATGATATGCTGTTGACCTGGCCAAGTCCGCCTGTCTTGTCCATCTGCATTAACAGACAAGGACAATGTCAGAGACAAATTACTGTGACTTCCAGTGGTAAGGGAAAAGAAAGGAGAAGGGTCCTAGCTCAGTGACAGGCCACAAGGTTCGCCTTCAAACAGCCGTGTGTTCAGTCTTGGGCCTCTTCGGATATAACACTGGGGAAAATCTTGAAAGCACTCCAAGCTATGATTACCAGTTAGATGGATCCATGGTATGAGTCAGTATAAGCTCACTTCTTATATTCATTATTAAAGATGGGCACTTTGTTCTTCATATGAAGCATGAAACCCCACAGCCACCTGGACCACTTACTGAGCTCCACCTGCCTCTGGGGTCCTTTGACTGTGGGAGTGCACCAATCATCACCGGAGCCTGGCCAGCTTCATCCCCCCCCCCTTCTGCACACACCTGACCACTCCAGTGAGGAGAGTCTCCCTGCACAGCTGATCAGCCAACTTACCCCAAAGCCTGGTAAGTGGTCCAGGTGGATGGGGGAAGAGGGGAGGGGGCTTTTGCACACCTGGCCAGTGGTGCTTTGTGCTTTGTATGAAGCACAAAGTGACCATGTCGATTCCTAATCCAGTCTCCTACAAGATTCACCCCATGAATAAGGCAAGTAATGGGAGCTGAGAGTGAAGGAGAAGACCCAAATTGTGCCCAAGCACCAGTAGATCCAAACAAGGTTCTTTCAGGAATGCTTATCTACCATGGTTTATTTTCTCACCTTGGCTCAAGGTTTACTCATCTTTCGTGGTCAGTAATCTGAGTACTCAGCTTGCAGGTGGTGGGGGCAATCTGTAGCCTGCATAAGTAAATTGTTAACTGCCCAGAGAGAGGTTTAAGAACAATGGGGCGGGATATAAGCATCATATTTTGCTTTTGCTTTACTTTTGCTTTAGATGCTTTTAAAAAGCACCTGTGCCTTTTAAACTGGAAGTAACCTCAGTGGGAGACTTACTTTTGAATACTCTCACAATTGTTGTTGTGGTATGTTTGTACAGCTTTGTATGGGTGGAAGTTATGGTTCACTTGAGATGTTACAAAAGCTTTGAAAATCACAACACCTTGATTTAATTCCAGAATCTGTTGGCGTTTGGTAATGTTTCACTCTGCAGTCAAGCAGTCAGACTCATTATCTTAGGCTGCATGTGTCCCTCCAACATTGGATGAAGGTTAACACGTGGAGGAGAGCAGCCTTTTTGAGCCAAAGGGAAGCGTCACCAACTGCCACTGTGGGAGTCTGCCCAGTTTCACCAAGTGCCAAACGAGAGAAGGTCGAATTTACAGAAGCTCACAGGAAAATTCTCTCTTCCTTCCTTTTTTCCTGTCAGTCTGACACCCTCAGATCTGCAGCTTCTCATCTTGTGTGGATGTCACTGGAATCTTAGAAGTCCCACTCTTTTTCAGATGATGTTCTGTTAAAACATTTTCCACTGACTTACATAATCCCCCACTTTGAAATCCTTGGTATATTTATTGCCTACTAATAATAGATGCAAAAAGCCAGAGAAAAAAGAGGAAAAGGCAAAGGATAATTATAGCCTAGTTTCTACAGTAGTACCTTGTATAAAGGAATTAATTCATTCCAAACGAAATTATGTTAAGCAAATTTTCCTTTATACAAATTTCCCATAGGAATGCATTGAAAGAGTAATCCCTAATCGTGACCATTTTTGTGTTGTACGGATTCACCCATAGGCAATTCTGTTAAGCAGATTTCCCCTATCTCCAGAATTTTTTTATGTTGTACAGATTTTATGTTATACAAACCGGTTGTTATACGAGGGTCCACTGTATATTGGTTTGGGAGATATGAAGATGTGGTTATTTCATACTTGCACAAGAATCAAGCAAGACCTCCCCATTTCTGTTATTGGGTGCCCCAAGACTTACTGCAGGCCACAAACAAACTGAAGTGGTATTAAAGATATTACATTGTGGTATAACCAAGAGAATTATTTGAAAGCACTCAGGCAGATCAGCTAGCCCCACATGGCTGACTAATGTCAATAGTGCATTATTTTGGTGAAGTAAAATAAGGGAAAGGCTTTGCTCAGAGTTTGCACAATGAAAACAAAGTTGTGTTTACTATTCAGTAGCAGTGTATATGGTGAAATACAGGTATGATCAACTTAAGTTCAGGTAGTCAGCTTAATTGTCCTACTGGTAAGGAATCTGTATAGAAGAAACATATTTTCCATCTTCCAGAAACATATTCCTTATCTTCCAGGGAATGCCTGAAACTTTCAACTAGCAGTGAAAGTTTCCATTAGCTATCTGATTAAGCCCTTCCGTTGCTTGGAACTGCTGCCTACTCTTGTTGTGACTTACCAAAGTGGACTGTATCAAACCTTCTCTCCCCTGACTGTCCCCTAAAGTCTCCTTCCTTTGAAAATGGTTCATGGACTCTTCAGGATGTAGCCAATGGGGACAATAAATATTTTGGTAGTGGATAACTTTGGGCCGTTTCCACCCCCTTATGCACACTGCTGCTGTAAATTCATTTTTTAAGTTTTATAAAAATGTATTACTGTATGAACATGTGTGGGTGGTTAGGACAGCATTGTACTAAACAGGAGCTGCTGAGTGAGTTTACTTGCTGTGGGTTTGAAACTGCACAGCTACTTTGCATGCAGCAGGAAGCCTGTGTTTAATTGTTGTGATGCCAGTATTACTTTAGAATGGAATACATAGGCCACCCCCACATATGTGTCTTGATTGATACTGTGGTATCTCTTCCTGAGTAGGATTGTTCAGTGATGTTAGGCCCTTCTGCCCTTCTTGCATCATGACTACTGTGGGAGTCTTCTGATTATCATCAACTTAACACAGAATCTTAACACAAAATACCAGAAATAGGGGACATCCATTCAACAGACAAAAAGAGATCAGACAAAAGAAAATATTTTTAACCCAGCATCTGTGGAACTCCCTGCCACAGGAGGTGGTGATGGCATCTGGCCTGGATGCCTTCAAAAGGGGATTGGAATATAGGAATACAATAAGCTAGTAACAAAACAGAGAGAGAAACATAATCAACAACAGTTATCGAGTTAAAAATGATAAAAATAGATAAGAAGAAGAGATGCCAGTCCAGGTGATGAAAGACAAATAATGTAGGGCATGAGTAAAGTGGATAGAGGGACATTCTTCTTCCTCTCACAAAATACCAAAACTAGGGGACATCCACTCAAGCTGTGGGTTGGGAGAGTGAGAAAAGACAAAAGAATTTTTTTAACCCAGCATGTTGTTAGCCTGTGGAACTCCCTGCCACATGATGTGGTGATGGCATCTAGCCTGGATGCCTTCAAAAGGGGATTGGACAGATTCCTGGAGGAGAAGTCCATCACAGGTTACAAACCATGATGGAGATGAGTAATCTCCAGGCTTAAAACCGGGGTACTTCAAGGGCCAGATGCAGGGGAGTGGTATCAGGAGACAGATATCTAGTCTTGTGTGCTCCCAGACACATTTGGTGGGGCCACTGTGAGATACAGCAAGCTGGACTAGCTGGGCCTTTGGCCTGATCCAGCATGGCTCTTCTTATGTTATGTTCTTATGTAATTTTAACACATAGTAAAAGCATACTCTTCTTAGATTGCTATATGATGTGCTACATGACTCCTCAGCCTTGATGACTGCAATCTCTTCAGTATAAGCAGAAACTCAGAAGCCAAATAAACAGCTGTGGTCGGTGAATGCAATATTATACCTGTTCCTATACAATAACAGTGAGGGCCAAAGTTAGCGGCCCAGTGTGTGTGTGTGAAGTTGTCTCTTTTGTGTTTATACACCATTAATGGATGCATAACTGATTAAGCAACACAGCATAAAAGTTAATTGTCCTTGGGGTTCAGTGACTACACATCAAAATAAAACACCCTAAAACAAGTGGCCCTTGATGAAATTATCAGTGTGTGAAGATGGCTGTGGGGAACCCATTACCCTAAGCAGGTGTTGCTAGCTGGGTGTTTTCAGATTTCAAGTGAGCAAATGGGGGTTTGCGACAGAATGATGCGGTGTATTTTCTAGCAGAGGTCTTCTTTTGAAGGTCATGCATGACCTTTCCAGTTCTATCCCCACCAGCTACTACTGCCTTCTGTATTTCATGGCAACTGAGCATGGCCAGTTCTCATTAGTCTGTTTTGGGTAAGAGACGGTTTGTCAGATCCTTAAACAACACTTTGAATATACATTTTCAAATCTTGAACTTTCATGCCTTTGGGACTTTTTCAGTTATACAGGTTTGGCTGTTTCTCTGGGATCACTACCTGAGTTTATTGTTAGTGCAAATGACGGTATCTCATTTTGTGTACAAAAAGAGAAGAACTGAATAGTGTGTGTTGTTTATACAACCGGCAAGATGTTCCCACAGTTTGAGCCTGTTGTTTGGATGCAAAGATTGACACACAGTTCTGAGTCCCAAGTCTCTGGATAGATTAGCAAACTTTTACCACACAAAAGATTAATTATCCTTTCACATGACATAGGTGAATGCATGCATTCCGTGCTTTTTAAAAATATCACCTCTGAGTGAATTAACAATAAATCTTTCCCTAATGTCACAAATGATAGAATTGTTTCTACAAATGTCAAACATTAAACGCCTCTCAGTTTTTTCCCCCTAAGCAGAGACGTTAAATGTTGCATAATTTTGAAAATGTCTCTTTGCTAGATCTTTTCCCACACTGAAAAGGCTGTATGTCTTTAGGGGAAAGACTAGCTGTGGGAAGAAATATTACAGCAATTCATTTTTTTCTGCCTTACCAGAAAATCTTGTCCTCATTGCCAACAGAGTGTGTGAGTTCTCTCTCCGTTCTGGCAGGGTTACAGTTATTAACTGTTGAGATGTTTGGGCAACAGCTTTATTATGGATTGATACCTCTAACTTGAGAGACCAGCAGCAATGAGAAGAAAAAGACAGAATTAGCCAGCTTAGTTAGGATTATTTTTGTTTGTTTTGTTCTGCTTTGTGTTAACAGAAGGGTAACTCAGTTTAAATTTTTACTGACACTTGTATTAATTGTTAGAAATAAGGTCCCCATGCTAAAGTCTCCAGTAACTATTCATCCCTCTGTTGAAAGTGGGAGAGTGTGAATCAAAAATTGCAGGCAGACTGACTCATCTTGCTCTACCTCCTGAGCTGAAGAAAGAAAGAGAAGAATTACTGCATGTCACTAGAGGCTCCCCGGTTAATTGTCTGTGAAGATTCTCAGTCATCCAGGTGAGTTTATCTGGAAGCTGAGTCATGGCAACTGGACTTATTTTCTTGAGAGATTGAAACGTTTCACAACTCATGCATGCAGCTTCATCAGTCTAGGGAATGGTAGTGGCAAGCCCTCCAATTTATAGCTGACCTTGATTTCACATCACCCTGGTCTGAATAGGCTCATTAGTTGGACAGTGGTTTGATAAGGCTTGTTAGGTGTACAATGGCCTGACTAGGTTCAAAGTGAACTATAAATTGGAGGACTCGCCACTAACTTTCCTCAGACTGATGAAGCTGCTTGGATGAGTAGCAAAAAGTTTTGATCTCTCCAGAAAAGAAGTCCAGTTGCAGGGGGGTCAGGGGGGGCGGCGGGGGGCAGCCTGCTGGGCAGTGCCCCCTGTCCATTTTGGCGCCCCCTGTCCATTTTGGCGCCCTAGGCAACTGCCTAGTTCGCCTTAATGGACACGCCGGCCCTGGCTGCAGCATCAAGAAGTGAGGTGCAATCCATGAAAGCTCACTCTTAATGTTTATCTGCCCATCTTGAAGTTGCCACATGACTTCACTTTGTTTTATTTCTCTTATGTATGATGTAACACACTAACATACCTGCCTCTTTGAAAACTGCATACTGAAGCATACTTCAGAGTATATTAGTTTGGGTTGATGTCTTCCATGAAGGATCACTAGATTATGTGAACAGGCTCTTGTAAGGCATTTCCAGGTGGAGGACTCTCAAGCTAGCTAATCAGAAAGCACAGAGCAGCTGTTTTGTCTTTTTCTCATACTTACTCAGAAGCATATTTACTCACAGTAACAAGGAGAGGTTACAAGTGAAGGATCTTTTACCTGGAACCTCCATAAAATTCAGTGAAGGACACATGGTGGTAACATGACATATAAGGCCCACCTGGAACTGTTTGTAGTGAGTAGAAGTCCTCTGCTTTGAATGTCATTCCCCATGTTCTAGGAATCCAGAGAGAGCAACTTACCTGTCATATGATTAAACATGAATTTCAATAGCACCCCTCAGGCAAGATTCTCAGTGGCTGTTCTAATGAGAGTTTCTCCTGTCCCAACAGGTAATTAGGATTTCATCAGACTGATATTGTCAAGTGAATGCCAACTCTCTGGCATTATTGGTCTTCTTACTTACTGTCTTCTTAAAGGGAAAAGGAAGGTTGAATTGGTGCTCCCTTATTAAAATTGTTTATTGAGCTGACTTGCAGCCTGCTCTTTTCAGAAACTGTACCAGGGGAAGGTGGGTATAGTAGAAGACCAGCAGTTCATTTGGAGAGGACTCTCTTCCTGTACGGGTTCATTCTGTAGTGCCCCCAGTGGAAAGTTAATGCTAGCCAGTGTGAAGAAGACATCTGCTTACTGCCTTGTAGCTGTATCAAAGTAGATAGAACCAATGAAGAACCAATACAACCAGAAAAAACCCCCACAGATTCTAAGATCACAACATATTTTCCTGGCTTAATGTGTTCCCCTGCAATATGAAAATAACTGTACTTTCAGATCTGACTTGTGTCACTGAGGTGACAGCCACTGAGAATTCCTCTTTATGTTTTTAGAACATGGCACAGCTTTCCCTGAGTCCTCCTGGTCATCTTCAGATGTTTTGACTGGTTATATCAAAGGGAGCAATCTTTTGTCACTGGGGCTCTGGCATAAAAATGAGAAAAGCCACCACCAGAGCCTGGGGATGGGGCAATGGCGGGAGGCACAAAAATGATTAATGTGTGATTAGTCACAGGACGGAAAAAGTAGTAGCTTCGTTGTGGGTGAGATTAGAGGTGGATAGAGTAGGAAGGGGAGAAAGAAATCCCATATGGATTGTGAGTCATCTGAACCCCCCAAAACAACATCAATGAGGGATACCGAAGTGACATTTCAGTCACGTGAACACGTCTTTAGTCCCAAAATACACACCCAGAAGTTAACTCCTGTTTCCCCAATCTGAACCCGGCCTGCGCTTCATGAGACAAGTTTAGAGCTGTTAAGAAGGGTCTAACCCAGTGGTTCTCAACCTGTGGGTCCCCAGATGTTCCTGAACTGCAGCTTCCAGAAGTCTTCATTACTAGCAGAGCTGGCCAGGATTTCTGGGAGTTGCAGTCCAGGAACATCTGGGGGCCCACAGGTCGAGAACCACTGCTCTAACCACTACATGTTTTTCTGATTTGCCAGCATAGATAACTGATAACAATGACTCTGTGTCCTCAAACTGAACAAGACATATGGTGACTCTTTCCAGGGTTTCCTAGGTATAATCTAGTCAGAAATGATTTACCTTTCCCTTTTGCTGGGGGTGTTCTGCATCTTGTGTGTTTTGCCCAAGGCCACACAGGCTGGCCCTTCTCCCAAGAGGCACATAAGATTCATACTCCCAGCCACTCGCTTTGCTCAAGTGTTAATAATAATTATGTCTTGATTTATATCAACTCTTTCCAGAGCTTCCTAGGTGTGGAGTACTCAGAAACTGATGGTCACTCCTGCCATATGGAGACATCCTGAGATTGTGCAGCTCGCCCAAGGTTATACAGGCTAGCCCTTCTTTCAAGGAACATAAAGGATCAAACTCCCAGCCACTGGTTCTATCAGCGGTTTCCGACTGATGTCAGTAGTAGATGAAATAATAACCAATCCCCTTTAAGGCATCAGCTTCAATTGATCTCATATTCCTATAAATATGAGAGACTTACTGTTATATCATATTTTCCAGTCAGAGGCCCAAAATACATACATAGCGTTCTTCAGATGCATTTCAAGCTTTTGTTTGGTTCAGTGTATATATGGCCAGTGACAGCACCATCTTCTTTTTTGTGTGAGGGGGGAGACACATGTCACCTTCCACCAGCACTGCTATGCTGGCTTCCCCATCCATTGCTCCTGTCTGGAAACCTGACATGCAGAAACTGGCTGACAAACTATTCTCTAGAGAGCTTGGATGAACTGGTTGAGATAAGTCAGGTATTAGTGGTAAGATATCTGGCCAGAAGGCAGGTGGGGTTGTTTTGGGAGCGTAATCTAATTGGTGCTAGTCTCCTGTGATTCTTGGAACAATTGTAAACAAGAACATACCCTTCTGGGAAAGGGTGGTGGTAGTGGTTCCAAAGCTGTTTGCCAATTCTGAACTAGCACTTTGAAGTAAAATACTGGAAAACAATGGTGTGTCACTTCTAATACAGCTAATCTCTTAGAATTTTCACTGTCAGGTAGTCATAAGACATTTCTGGAACAACACAGGGAGGAGTTTCTATATTTAGGTCTGATTACATAATGGCTAAGTGTTCAATGGAAGTGGAATATGACTGAAAAACAACTCTGTGGGACACAACTGGATGGGCAGGCTGCATCAGGATGGTTGCACCCAACCGTCAGATCTGAAAGTTTCAGAGACAAGGCAATGACACTTGATAATCAATTTTCTAAATGAATTCAGTGTCCCTTTGTTTGTTTTGTTCACTGATACAACCTTCAGTGGATTATTTAGTCCTCCTGTTTTGGACTTTTCCTGAAAGAGTACCACCTTGCATTCACAGCTGTTGCTGTCTCCATCATGGGAACCAAAAAACTAGCTCCCCCCCCCCAAAAAAGGAGGCATCATCTCCAGATGCTCCTGCAAGTCTGGGGTCTGTCTAAAAGGGCCAGAGGAGGCAAGGAAAGTAGTGCATCTTCAGAGTGCGGACATATTCTGTGACTGCTGTTTTACCCATATTGATCATGCACATGAAAACACTGGAGGCATGCTTGATCGCTTAAATCAGTTACCCTGCCTGGTATCAAGCAAGTAAGCCTCTAAATCATGAGTTCAAAACCTTGCAAAAACAATGGTTACAAAGCTTAACGGGTTTTACCGTGAGTGCTACCTTTAATTTAACTAATGTGGTCTTTTAACATTGGTTACCAACGTTTCCTGACATGCCTGATGGCATTTTTCTAAAAGGTCAAGTTCAAGCTCATTGTACACTTTGCAAGATCATAGCTAAGTGCCGTACTTTCATGTCATGAACTTTTTATTGCACTTTCACCAGTTAGAAAGATTGCCTTTCTTAGCACTTTTTCTTTTCAATCAAGCAGATTTTGTGATTGTAGTTTGGTAATCCCCCGGTTTGTAGTTAGTAGACTACAAGATAAAAACAAGACAACAGCGGCAGAAAAAGTGTGTGTGTGTGTGTGTGTGTGTGTGTGTGTGTGTGTGTGTGTGTGTGTGTGTGTGTGTGTGTGTGTGTGTGTGTGTGTGAGAGAGAGAGAGAGAGAGAGAGAGAGAGAGAGAGAGTAGCTCAAGCTCTCAGCATCCACCCTTCACAATGACTACAGTTTTTAAAAAGCCACTTTAAAAGCACCAATCAGCAGAAGTATATTTACTTCCTATTGCAATATTCAGTTTCAGTCAGAAGTACAAAAGAGGAAATCGCAGCCTCAACCTTGAGGAGACTTTTTCCACTGTGCAGCAAAATGTTCAAGGTCAGGATCAGATAATTACATGTCTCCATTGGTCAGAGTTCTGAGAAGAAGAGGGCAAACAAACAGCGGAAGCAAAGCAAACAGGAAATAAAAAGGACAAGCCAGAGGCAGGAAAAAGAACTTTGCTAAATGGTTAGTGGCAGGAAACAGTCACCTTAGTTTGTAAAAACTCCCTCCTCCCACTGAAAACTAGTGTTAGGCTGCATGCAAGATTGCTATTTCATCTGATACCCTTTCTCAAGCTTGCAGGCAACACTTCTTAAGTCCCCTCTTGTTTTGCAGGTTCTTGAAACATCTCTTTGGTAGAGACTTTGTCAGGATATTATCTGCTGTTGTCCCTGGAGTAACTCAGTGGTCCCTTTCTTAGTCAAGTCATGTACGAGATGGTACCTCATGCTAATGTGTTTGATGTGTGCACTCATCTTTTCACTCTATGGCAGCTTGGTGTTAAGAACATAAGAACAAAAGAAGAGCCATGCTGGATCAGGCCAAAGGCCCATCTAGTCCAGCTTCCTGTATCTCACAATGGCCCCACCAAATGCCTCTGGGAGCACATGGGACTAGATATCTGTCTCCTGCTACCATTCCCCTGGTAGCAGGAGACAGATATCTGGCCCTTGAAGTACCCCGGTTTTAAGCCTGGAGATGACACATCTCCATCATGGTTTATAACCTGTGATGGACTTCTCCTCCAGGAATCTGTCCAATCCCCTTTTGAAGGCATCCAGGCTCGATGCCATCACCACATCATGTGGCAGGGAGTTCCACAGGCTAACAACATGCTGGGTTAAAAAAATTCTTTTGTCTTTTCTCACTCTCCCAACCCACAGCTTGAGTGGATGTCCCCTAGTTTTGGTATTTTGTGAGAGGAAGAAGAATGTCCCTCTATCCACTTTACTCATGCCCTACATTATTTGTCTTTCATCAACTGGACTGGCATCTCTTCTTCTTATCTATTTTTATCATTTTTAACTCGATAACTGTTGTTGATTATGTTTCTCTCTCTGTTTTGTTACTAGCTTATTGTATTCCTATATTCCATTGTTATTAGCCACCTAGAGTGGCTTTTTAGGCCAGTTGGGCAGGATACAAATAAACAAAATAAATAAACAAGTCTCCAAGTCTTGTACCACTTTCACTTTCCATAGCTGTTCTCTGCATGCTTCCTGCTGCAGCAATGAATTCTGACTCTGTGAAATACAAAGTTACATCTTGCTTATGACTAGCCCAGGAACTGGGCCCATTGTCATCCATAAACAGGGGCCCTCTGGTGGATTTACAGTCCATGCTATCCATTATCCAATCTAGATAAGTGTATTTTACAAGTGCAGGCTTCCTAATGGCTGGCAGTCATAGCATAAAGTCTGTAGTCACTTTCAAATATCTAGCTACACTTTTGGCAACTGTTCAGACATGCCGTGTTGGCAAACTATTTTTTCTGCTCGGTATTACTACAGCAACAGCTATGTCTAGTCTAGTAGTTGTTGCTAAGTATAAAAGCTTTCTCATAGCTGTTCTGGACTTGCTCTTGATTGGTAGAGGCTCAGTCTCCCCTTTACCTTCCAGAAAGTCTGTTGGCATGGGCATTGCAAAACTGTGGGCATCTTAGAGGCCTAGTGTTTCCATCTGCCTTGCTTTCAGTTTGAATGTCCTGTTTGTTTGTTTGTTTGTTTATTTATTTATTTATTTATTTATTTATTTATAAGAGTATTTTTACCCCGCCTTTCTCCTTGGAAAAGGACCCAAGGTGGCTTACAATAATGAGGATAATATACAGTTCAGTACAATTAAGACATGTTCAAGTATTGAGAACAAGGAATTGAGGGACATCTTACAGCATTAATAGACAAAGATTACATTAAAGCAACATGGTTCTAAGTAGCCATAAACACAAAGTCTATGTGAACCCATAGATTTATATAAAATACACATGGTAGTCCCTCATTCAGGGAAAGCTTGCCTGAAGAGAAAGGTCTCTGCCTGTTTCTGGAAGGACAACAGAGATGAGGCAGTCCTGGCCTCTAGTGGGAGGGAGTTCCAGAGTCTGGGTGCAGCAGTCGAGAAGGCCTTTTCATGGGTTCCCACAAGACGTACCTGCGAGGGTGGCGGATGGAGATAAGGGCCGCTCCTGATGGCCTTAACACCCGAGTCGGTTCATACTGTAAGATTCAATCTTTGAGGTAGCTAGGACCCAGGTCATATAGTGCTTTGTAGGTCAAGGCCAGCGCCTTGAGTTGTGCTCAATAGGTGATTGGCAGCCAGTGGATCTGTTTTAATAGGGGTGTAATGTGATCTCTGTACCCTGCCCCAGTCAGCAGTCTGGTTGCTGCATTTTGGACCTGTTGACGTTTCCTGAGACTTTTCATTGGTAGCCCCACATAGAGCGCATTACAGTAGTCTAGCCGGGATGTCACTAGGGCATGTGTCACCGTGGCCCGAGCTGGTTTCTCAAGAAAGGGGCATAATTTGCCTACTAGCCTTAATTGTGCAAATGCACTCTTGGCCACAGCTGTGACCTGGGCATCCAAGCTCAAGGATGAATCCAAGAGCACCCCCAAGCTGCGTACCTGATTTTTCAATTGGACGGTGACCCCATCCAGTACAGGTTGCATCCCTATCCCTTGTTCCCCCTTTCGACTCACCAGGAGCACCTCTGTCTTGTTTGGGTTTAGTTTCATTTTGTTCATCTTTATCCAGTTCATTACTGCAGCTAAACCTGCATGTAAAGTTTAGATAGTAGCTCCCTTAGAGTCTGGAGGTGACGAGAGGTAGAGCTGGGTATCACCGGCATACTGGTGGCACCTAACCCCAAAAAACCTGATAAACTCCCCCAGTGGTTTCATATAGATGTTAAATTATATAGATGTTAAATTAGTATGATGCATCCTCTAACTCCTTTTTTCCACCTCTCTATCAAGATAGGGTACAGCCTCTTTGGACTCCTGTTCCCTTTGAGTAGCCACAAGTAGGTCATCGACATGACCTCACAGAATAAAAGTTTCCATGTTTGTGTCTTGGACAGAAACATCGATCTGCAACACATTGCATGAAACCTTGTTGCAGTAGCATCCTTTTCAGTTTCTCATTCCAGGCCAAAAATGCTTGCTTCAGTCCATACAGTTCTTTCTGTAGTGTGCAGGAAAATTCAGGATGCTTCTGGTTAATGAAACATTGTGGTTACTCTAGCTCCAGCTCCAGCTCCTTGGCAATCTCTTCATGTAGAATTATTTATATTTATTTATTCATTTTTATATTTATATACCGCAGTCCGAATTTCCTCAAACGGAAACTCTGGGCGGTTTACAATAACCACTTACAAAACAACACCCAAAATCCTCCTCCTCCTCCTCCTCCTCCTCCTCCTCATCAACATCATCAAAGGAGAACAAGACAAGGAATGGGGGGAACCCCAGTATATGAACACAAGTGACAACAACAACAACAACAAATGCCCGGCAAGAGGCAAGACAATTCATGACAGACAAACAATGAACACAGGGAGGACAAAACACCTAGCAATTGCCAAAGGCACCCCTAAATAGCCAGGTTTTAAAGGTTTTTTTTAAAAGGATGCCAAGGATGGGGCCTGGCGAATCTCGCTTGGCAGTTTATTCCATGCTGCCAGGCTGGCCACCGAGAAGGCCCGATTGCGTGTTATAGCTTTACAGGCCTCCCAGGGGGTGGCCACCCGGAGCGAGAAAGCCGTAGAGGCTCTAGTGGGACGGGCCAGCTTTGGCTTTTGGGAGATACGCTCTGTCAGATATTCAGGATCCAAGCCATGGATATGGGTCCTGGATATCTGACAGTCTTGATATCTTGATGCTTGACTTGCATCTGTCTGGGGACTGACACACAGAGGGGCATTCTTATAGCGCTGTATTTGACAACAGGAGCAAACATTTCATCAATGTCTTCTCCATACTTATGCAGACATCCCTTTGCAACTAGTTCCAACTTGTAGCCGGTCTCGATAGACCATCTGTTGATCTGTGAAGCTCTCAGAGATCATCACTTTCACTATAGAATCATTCCTTTGCCAAATATCTTTAGCCTCCGCATCTTTTGGTTCCTCAGTTTCTAGACAATCTGCATATGTACAGCCCTTAAATTTATATTTCTCCTGGCCTTCTATTGAAAAATATTGATTGAAGTAAGATTCGGAAGTTTCCCCCCCCCCAAAGAAACACCCTCCTTTTACTATGATCAAAATCCATCTCTGGCGGAGTTTGGTTAGTGATCTCAGAAAAGGGGGTTAAAGAAATTAGCAAAAGCAAGATTCTTCACCAGGTCTATGATTTAGTTGCAGAGTGAAGGGGAGGGGAAAAAAGACAAATACATAGGAATCAATAAAGCCTAAAATACTGGTTATCAATCTCTCCTAGACAAGTTATTCTATCAGCTTGCTCTGCTCTGGATACATAACCCAGTGTAACTTTCCCCAACATATGTTGAGAACCATTCTTCTCCTTCCTTTTCCTTTTTTGCTTACTTCCATTGCATTTATACTTTTCTATCCACATGCCAAAACTCCAGCAGTGCGCAGAAAGTAAGGATCTAATTTTTCATCTGATTTCAGTTGGTCCTAATTGGACATCCTTTGTTTTAGTAAGATTCTCATTAAAAGTGTGGTCAGATAAACACCAAGATGGGATGTGAAATATGCAAGCTGTCTAATTTTGGAGAAGAGGTTAATTTTAGAACTATGCCTGTAATCCCAAATTCCAGCCTAAGTGGTAAGCAATATTTAGTAGAGAAATAAAGCTATGGAAACTTTCTGGAATGGCAAGAAGTATTCCAGCACACACATAAAAACATCCCAGGTCCATCTGGAAAAGAAAAGAAAACTGATGTTTAATTGTTTTTATGTGCTGCCAGTTGGTTTCCAACTTATGGTGATCCCAGCTGCACTATCGAAATATGTGAGATGTTCAAGGAGTGGAATCCTCCAATGAGTTTCCAAGCAGAGCCGTGCTCAGATATCTACTCAGTCATGTCTGTAATTATTTAGTCAATCCTCCCCCAAAAAGGATCTGTTGTTAATATCATTTAATAGGGTTGGTGTAAATTTAGCAGGTCAGCTTTTCATTCCAGAAAGAGCTGGATTGCAGGATATTTCTGGAATGAAACATCTGTCTGTCAGGAAGTTGCTAAAGGCACAGAGCTTTTATGAGGTAGCATTTTTCTAAGAGGGAGTTGTGTTGGCCTCTTTCCTTAACAAGGAATAAGAAAAAGAAGAAAGAGCTGTAGCATCTTAGGGCCTTTTTACACGACCCCTAAGATCCGCTGGCCACTTAAATTCGGACCAGAGATCTTAGGGGTTCGTCGCTCTTCCTCTGTCCCCACCCCCCTCCGCACTTCCCGGTTGCTGGCTGCGTGAGGGAGGGAGAAAAAGAGAAAGAAAAGCATGCCGCTCACCTCGTTCTGCCTCTCCTCTCTGTAAGGCCATCAAGTCCAACCCCCTCGTCTCTGTAAAAGTAGCTCTTAAAGGGGCGGGAGCCAAAAAGCAGCAAACAGAAGCGAGGAGAGCCCCGCACTCACTATCGTTGCACCACATCAAATATTTTTCACCTCCAAAGAGAAGGTACAAGAAAAGTGCGCTGGGTCGCTCTAAAGTGGGCGGGGTCGCACTTAATTGTCTGCAAACTCCAGAGCTGGTGGGGAAACATTTTTAAGCTCCGGAGCTTGCAGCCATTTGCAGCGGAGCTTAGGGGTCGTATATAAACGCCCTTAAAGACGTAGCAGATTTATTTCAACATGCACTTTGTTGCATACAGTCCACATTTAAAATGAATGCAAGCCCTCTGGGAGAGGATCAAGGTCCATATGGTTCTCTTCATTTGCAGGGGGGGGGAATCTGTGTTCGTTATGCATATGTTAGACTTGTTGCCTTTTGAGACCCATCTTCAACTGAGGCCTCTATTGTGTGTGGCTCCCAAGAGTTAGATGACTCTCTGGCCAGATATTGGCAGGGAGATGAGGAAGACAAATGCCAACTGAAAAAAATCTTCATTTGAAAAATGTTCAGTGTTAATTGCCCCCACTGGTGAGCCATATGTTCATAGGCTTTAACCCAATAAGAAACATTGCTTCTATGGACAGATTCCAGACCAATTACATTCTAAAAATGAAAGAGGCAAGATTTGTTTTTCCAATAAACTTGTCTCTGTGACGGGGGGGGGGGACATTAGCAGGTTTATAGTATGAGATCATGTTCCTCTTGCTGGAAGAACTCTATTCCATTATTTAATTCCTAAACAGATTATCTCAAAAAATTATCCATTGTTTTTTCCTGTTTTATCTCTGGTTTTATTATGAATTATATGTAACTGAAATGGCCCAGCAGGTCTAGACCTCCTTCACGTAATTAGTAGGATCTGAATACCTGGCTGCTTTTAATACCACCTAGTACTGAATCTTTCACTTGTGTCCTAGAAGATGTCAGATCAGATTTAGACTTTTATCTCTTATGTGGATTTTTAGAAAAGATTCTTGTCATTTTTAGGCAGACGAGGGCACTTTTTCAGTTAGGTTTGTGGTGATATAATGGCAACATCTGGACAGATGTAGTGAGCATAAGCTCATCAGCTCCTTCCTTCTCTTTTTCTCCTCAAGGCTGTGAGGAGAAAATTAGAACACTCTGCTTTCATTTTAAATCGACCACAGTCTATTGTTTCATCCCAACTCAAGCCTGAACTGTGGTTAATCAATATGGTTGCTTGGACAGGCTGGATTAATAGACTATGGGTTAAAATTAGCTTGTTCCTAAAGCTGGGACTTGCTACTCTTCAAATAAGCCCATTACTCATTACTCATTCAAGCTTTTGAGCAGGAGACTCATAAAAATGTGTTCTTAGCAGCTTACTGCCTATGCTTTTTAAAAGATTGCAAGAAAATAGCTAAAAATCTTCCCAACAGTAACATTTCCAACTTAACTAGTCTATTCAGTTCATTATGCAAACAATATGTTTTCCATCATTTTGTTCAAATAATTAGAATGAATCATGTTGTCCTTTCTTATTTGAAAAAAGTAAGTGTGTCATTATTTCTAACACAATTCTTCCATGTTCTGCTTACTCCAACAAACCAGGTTAAGGTTGACCACAGTTTGCCTGGGTTTTAACTTCATCATAGTCAATGTTATTTTATTATTTCTCCAGCCAAAGTGGAGCAAAATCATGCTGGTTCTGGATAGTGAGAAATGTGTTGGACAGCAATAGCCATCACTCCCAACCAGCATTACCTTTGTCCCCTCCCTTCCTCTCATTGGCCTTGTTTGACCCTAACATTCAGCAACTGAATGTAGCCTTTCCCAAACAGAGGCCATCCAAATGTGTTGCTTTGGAAGGCATTAGGTTGGTTAACGCTGGGCTAAATCATAATTTGGTCTCATGAACCAGTGAGATCATGAGCACGAGAGGAAGAATAGCTATATTCAATATATTTGAAAGAGGATGAGTTTGGAAATAAAAAATAAATAAAACAAAACATTGTAGAAACATTACTTCAGTTATTTTTAACTACATTTTAATTTTGGTTTTCCTTCTGTGTCTTGAATTTATGCACGTATGAGGTCTCCTAAGAAGCATTTTATCTTCATAAGAACACCTATGTGGTGGATGAAACAGAAATGGAATCATCAGTGATCATGGCCATTCAATAAGTTCCACTAGCAAATAGAAAAACAACACCAGTCTAAACCTGTAGCAACACAGGTAAACTGAATTGGAGTCATTTAGCTTTACTATGGTTTAATTTGCTGTTTATTTTATGTTTCCGCTCAGATTAGGTGACATAGTGAACATGAATTGATCACTAGAATTGATTCATTGTAAAGCCAGTGGGCTCTTTAAAGTATTGCATGGCATTAGGGAAAATAGACAGTTTCCTAAACCAACAAATATACACATACCTAGAAATATAGTGGTTTCGTGGTTTATCAGAGTTGTTTCTATTTCATATTGATTTTATTTCTTCTTTTTGTCCATACCTAAGTGATCTAAGGTATCAACTCAGTGAAGTTGATATCACTAAACTTGGCCATTTATTTTAAAAAATAAAAATAAAAATACATCAAGTGATTAAGTAGAAAGACTGGAGTGCGTTCCTGCTATCAAAACATCACAATCCAACTTAGTATGTCACCAGCATGGCATTCACATTCACCCATACTCTTGCCCTTTTGGAGAAGGAAGCAATTGTAGTAAGTTTTTAAAAAATGTGAATGCAGTTTTTTTGCTTCTGCTGCAAATCCCTTACTATTTACCCATGTATTTGCAGCATAAGACCATCCTCTTTCTGTCCCATCCCCCCTGATTTTCATACTGTATATTCTCTGGAAAGTGACCAAATTAATAACATTTTGGGCTTAGACTCATTTTTATGAGCTGAAGTTTGGTTTCCAGTGGTAACATTTCTCCTTTTCCTATTAGCTCAAGATTACTTAATCTGGACCAGGGAAGAGTGGTGGAGGTTTAGAACTCAAAGCCTGTGTTCACCACAACCACAGGCGGTGCTGCTCAATCTGCATAGGAATATTGCTGGAGACCAAGAGGATGCATGAGAAAAGTGTTTAAACACTGGGGAAAAAAACACTTTTCAGAGTAACTGTTTGCATCAGAGATGGCAGAAGTGGCTGGGGGATTCTGGGTTTTTTAGTCCTCCAAAAATAACTTTTCCTATCTTAATTTGTATGGCATGACATTTGATTGCACTATTTTATATTTTTCCCTCTTTCCCAGTTAGGTAATCTCTGAAAAGTGGCTTTCTTCTGAAAGATGTTGTTTACTGCTTCTCTTAGTTAGCAGGGATCCTGGCACTTTTAAAGAAGCCACTTGTAATTGCTATACACGCTGAGTGCCAGAACATGGTTAGGACAGCCAAAGAGGCAGGAGTTCACGTTGCTTGCTAGCAATACACAACTCATTAATACTGTTAATCAGCACGGGGAACTCGCTGGGTCACTTTATCCCAGGAGATGGGCAAAAGCTGGCTGATAAATATTGGATTTCAAAACTGCCCAGGACAGCGACCATCATTGCCCATTTAATGAGTTCTCTCATTCATGACAAAAACAAGGTCACAATGATTGTTTAAAAAAAAAAGAAGGGGAAACCTCACAAAACTGACAATGAAAAAATAAGCATTTAGGAAACCTAGTGTACTTGTTGGAGTGTTTCCTGTGCTCTGTGTGGGATAACAAAAATATACATCTATGTTGTTTATATAATTTTGCAGGCAGTGTTTTCCTTCCTTGCTAAAGTGTATGAGGGCCAAGAAGACTCGCGTCCTGAGGTTAGTGAGCAGTTGGAGGTGATCTGAATACAGTATTTTTTATTTTGAATATTTTTACCCCACCTTTCTCCTTGGAAAAGGACCCAAGGTGGTTTACAGTAATGAGGGACAATACACAGCCCAGAACATTTAAGACATATCAGGAACAGGGAATTAGAAGAGGCATCTTAGAGCATTAAAGGTAATATTAAAGCTACAAAGAGCATGCAAATAGAAGAAAGAAATCCATTAGGAGGGATGGAAACTATGTTACTGGTATTCTTATGAAATCAGTCAATGCAAACATACATGATAATCCATCTAAAAGTCACATAGTAGGTAGTCCCTCATTCAGGGAAAGCTTGCCTGAAGAGGAAGGTCTTGGCCTGCTTCTAGAAAGACAGCAGAGATGTCATTTTTGAAAATAATCATTTCTGGTGCATGGTGTGACCTGTGGGACTGGTAATTACTTGCTAATTGCAGGTAGATTCTTGATTCAGACAGTTGCAACAGTAAACAAACAATATCAGGGACTTCAGAGGTTATCAAATACGACAAAAGTAAAGTTAAAACAACAGAAAACAAAAAGGGGTTCTCAGGCCACATGGCTTGAGGAACAAACATGGTGGACATGAGGAGATGTTTATCACAACATACTCCTCCTGTCTTGTCCCAGAAAAAAAAGTAGGACCCTCAATCCCAGTTTATGTGACATAAGACGTTAAACACAGAAGGCTGATTTATACCAGGTCAGACAATTTGTCCATCTTAGATTGGCAGCTGCTGCCCGTGATCTGGGGAAAAGTTCTTCCCATCCTATGTCCCTCCTGATCCTTCTATCAGAGTCTGACAACTTCCACAGGTCAGGAGGTCACATCAGAGAGCCATACCCACCTGATTTCAAGAGTTCTGTGACCTGCTGTGCTCTGACCACTGGAAAATATTGGTTATAAAAACAGTGAATAACACACTCAAAAACCTCTAGGAAATGCAGCTGATCATTTGGGTGGATTCTGGGGTTGCCCTGGGTGTGTTTTAGATGTGTGAGCCCCTATCTCCAAGACAGGAAATGATTTCGGATTACTTCCAGTTTTGAAAAAAGATAACTGTTGGTCCCTGGAAAGCTTGGCTCAGAGAGATGGATTACATTTCCAGAGGTGCCATTTTTTTTACAGTGTGTGAGAAGTTTAGGTGATTTTAGGAGAATACTGGCTTGAAATTACATATAGTCCATAGGCTATACTTTTCCAGTCTTGTTATAACCAGAGATGCCAGAACATTAATCAAGGATCTTCTCCATGGAGTGTACCAATCAGCAATGATCCTTTACTACTATTCAGGTCTACTTTAAGGTTGCAGTCCTAAGGGCATTTAGTAGAGAACATGTCTTTATTTATTATTTATTTATTTTATTTATTATATTTATATCCCGCTTATCTACAGGGTACTCTAAGCGGCTTACAACAACAACAAAAATTATCTTTCTGCATCAAAGGCCACTGATAGTACCTTGTATAAAGGAATTAATTCATTCCAAATGAAATTATGTTAAGCAATTTTTTTCTTTATACAAATTTCCCATAGGAATGCATTGAAAACAGAGTAATTCCTAATTGCGATATTTTTTATGTTGTACGGATTCGCCCCATAGATGATTCTGTTTAGCAAATTTCCCCTATCTCCGGAATTTTTTATGTTGTACAGATTTTATGTTATACAAATGTGAACCTAATACAGGACAACATAAACAAGGGTCCAGTAGGTCGTTTGCGAATACAGAGGAAGAGACTTCATACAATAAGGTGAAGGAGGAAGGTATAGAGAAGGGAGAAGAAATACCAGGAAAACTGTTCTTTGAGAATAAGGAAGAACAAGATAAGAAATTCAAAGACAGTTATTTGGCCATTGTAAAAGAAGTGGAATTATGGGAAGATATAAGAATTGGGTTAATTGACATATGTCAGAATGTTAAGAATACGGGAGTACAGACTGAGGATGAAGATAAAGAAGTTAAAAAGGTAGTACATTTAGGTATACAGGTAGGAGGATGTGGAGGTGAACAAAAGATAATAGATATTCAGACAGATATTATCAATAAAACAAAACATGTTGGGATTCAGGTAAAAATAGAGTCAAAGATAGGATATGAATCTGTGGCGATTCAAACAGAAGAGAAAATAAAGAAACAGATATATAAAGAAATAGGAATACAAACAGTTGGGCACGAGACGAAGGGAGACGCACAGGGAGGGGGGAAGGAGCAGGCTCGAGAGAAAGAAACGGTTGGGGGAATAATGGGCAGAAAGGAAAATAACGGGCAGAAGGAAAAGGGACGAGAGAGAGAGAAGGATGTGGATATATATTTCTCCAGTCCTGTCAGATTAGGGAAACCTGAAATAGGAGGAAATTATCCTTATTTGGGATGTTCAGGAAGGAAAACCGATCCCAATCCTCCCGGATGGATACCCGGATGGGGATGGGAGCATCCCCTCCGAGCTCTACCTCGTTCCCTAAGGAGCCGGAATGGTGGTCCAATGAAGAAGTTTTGAATATTCAACACAAAGAAAGCAGTAATCCGTTTGTCACAAGTACAAGAAATTCTATGTTAAGTTCATCTCCAAGTTTAAATATTCCCGTTTTGACTCCCCATGTAACAAAAGTTGAAGAAAGAGAAAGAAAGAAACAACCAGAAGAAATGTTAAATAAAAATTTATTATTAGATTTTTCCATACAAAATGACTCTCTTCCATTTATTGCGCCTGAACAATCAATTAATCTCAATGAACCCTCACAACAAACTGTTATACGAGGGTCCACTGTATTTGAAAGGATGTCACATAGAAGAGGGGACTGGTTTGTTTTCCATGGCTTCAGAGACTTGGACTCGGGGCAATGATTTCAAATTACAGGAAAAGAGATTCCATTTGAACATTAGGAAGAACTTCCATGATAGTTAGAGCTGTTCAGCAGTGGAATATGCTGCCATGAAGGGTGGTGGGGTCTCCTTCACATTTCAAGTGTTCTGTAGAAGAGCTCAAAATGTCAGAATTCTAGTAAGCACCTGTGAATTTCGTAAGACTGCTTGAAAAGTTACATTAAAACCATGTTGATTTCCCAAGTTATAATGAAGGTGATCTTGAGTAATACTCACTGCCTAGAATGTTCTTATTTAAAAAGATAAAGGCATATCTTGAGTATTAAGTAAATGTTTATTTTCTCCCCTTTTAGCTTGTTAAAATGGAGTAAGATTTTACAGACATGGAAGGTAGCAACAAAATGTGTACGTGCATCTTGTAGTTGTGGCCTAGTTTGTTAATTGCAGTGCTTTTACTGTGTCCAAATGAAATTTGTTGACTAAAGGATTTTCAGGACTGAACAAGCTACAGTCCAGCCTGGTTTGTACTGACAAAAATAGTAAATTCCACTGAATTCAATAAGGCTGATTCACAAACACATGGGTACAGGTTTTCTGTCTTAGAATCCTATAGGAACATAACTGGCAATAAACCCAATTGAACCCAATGAGACTTGCATCTTTGCAGTCATACTTAAGACTGGAATATAAAGCCAGATGCATAAACTAATAAAATGGGGGAGGGAAGGAGGGGAAGACACAATCTCTATGATAAACTGAAGACAGTCGATTAAAATTTCTGTGTGAGAAGATTCCCCAGCCCAACTGAAATGTGCTTTGTTATATTAATAGCCTTCTGTACAGCAATCAGTTTACATTCTGAAAGGTCAAAGGAAATGGAAAAAATAAATGCAAAAACCTATTTATTTTTATGAACCACTTCCCAATTATTTTCTCTCAAAGGATATGAATTAGTCTTCTAATGGAGGACTGCAGACATTTCAAAGCAAAGCAAAGTAAATGCCACACAAAAGGTGCAAAGAGTCTCAATGAAAGCAAAACAGAGCTATTGGTAAAACAAGGACAAGGGGAGAGGGGTCCTGGTCCTTGCCAATTGGCCCATCCAAGGCAGAGAATCTGTTCTTTGGACTGTGATGCTGGCGAATGCTCTGTGAATATTTTCCCCCTGATATTGTTTCCCCTTACTGTAATGTGCTACAACTGAGCACCACCCGAGGTGAGCAGCTATCAGAGAGTGCCATTTTGTGGCACATAGGTCACTTTTAAAATAATAATAACTTGGGGGTGCAGAATCTTTTTGATCCTGAGGGTCATATCTGATATTGGATGGGGGAGCCAGGGCCTACACATATATACAAACACATATAGACATGCATATGTCTTTCCCACCCCCAATATGAGGATGCTGTCATCCCCCTGCAGTCTCTGCAGAGTTTGCTGCTTACAAGTAGGTGAACAGCAATCGTGGAAGCCCCTTCTGTCTGTGAAGGTATATACACTGCATACTGCCCCACACACTGCAATGTACAGTACTTTTCCTATGTACCTGTTACATATTCTAGTGTATGGAGAATTACCATATTTGCATTCCTTTCACCAGAAGCTCTGGTTAAGACAAAAGGGGTGGGGGAGGCAAGTAAACAAACTCTCAGTCCTTGTGTGTGTGTTTGGGGGGGTTGTTGTTTAGGTGCAGGGATTTAGGAGTCACAACCCCCAAAATAACCTTTGCACGTTCTGTTACCTCCTCCCTGCTTCACCACTAATAATGGCAGGTGGCAAGAGCAACAATGGAGAGGATAAGGGTTACTATAATAACAATCTTGCCCCCGGTGTTTACACACAGTGGGAATACCTGAATAAGCCAGGTACAGATGGATATATGACAAAAATGCACACTTCTGCAATTTGCCTAAATCTAAAGTATCCCTTTCCATCGCCACCACCCCCATCAAAATTTTCAACTCTGAAGGGCTCTCGATTAAGAGCCATCTCTAGCATACTGGTTGAGCTCTACATCCTTCCCACATGAGAGCTGTAAGATGGTTCCTTTCAAGACCAGGATCTGCTCCCATCATTTGTGACTTATCTGCAAGAGGCGTGCCAGAGAAGGGTTATATCATGGCAGAATCATTTGTTATTTTTAAAATGGAAAGTTGGCTTAGCTCAACTCTGCCTTTGTGAAAATCCAGTGATAACATTCCAGTAAATCTGCCACGTCTGGAATATTTTGGTTTAAGTGTCAGTTTTTTGGGGGGGTTTTTTTAGGTTCAGCAGGTATGAATTGTTTTTATCTAATATTTCCCAGGTTAGATTCTATCCAGTATCTTTGCAAACAGATTCACTGAAAGGTTTTGGCTTGGTTCTTTCTTTTTTTGGTTTCAGTATAAATCTGTGAGTGTTTGGTCTGTCGGATCGCTGCCCTTCAGCCAAGAAGGATTTTCTTAAATGCAAAGGTCTAAATCAACTTTGTTTGCCTAGCTAAAATAAATCAATTTAAAGAATGAGACTTACAGTAATTTAACATATATGTAATTACGATTGATCCAGTAGAGCAGTGTTTTTCAACCTTTTTTGGGCAAAGGCACACTTGTTTCATGAAAAAAAATTACGAGGCACACCACCATTAGAAAATGTTAAAAAAAATTTTAACTCTGTGCCCACACAAAGGGCTCCCAAGTGCCACAGGTTCGCCAATGCTGCCCTAGGCCTAGGGATTCACTCCAAACCTGTATTCCACCATGTTCCTCATCCGCCCCGCCCCGTCCCCCAATTAACTCCAGAGTTTAAAACAGAGAAAGAACAAGAAAAACCCTGACTGCTGCAAGCTTAACCGGTTTTGATCTCTGGCTGTGGAGGCTGAAATTGGGAGTTCGATCCCCACACTTCCTTAACAGGGGCTGGGTTCGAAAATCCATGGGTCCCTTGCAGTTATATCATAATGGTGGTGGTGGTGATAAATTCAAACAGATCTGAAGCATCCGGGATCCCTGCCACATAACGGCAATGCCACATTTAGTAGAAAAAAGAGCAGAGTTCTTCTGCACATGCTCAGAGGAACACTTGCCTCCTCTTTTTTTGCTTCAAGCAAAGTAGAAAAAAAAATCAACACCGTGTCCTTTCTGCCGCGACCCGAAACTTAAAAAAACCTTGTATACCTCTCTGCCGAACCATTCCCCCCACCGCCTCTCTTTCCTCCTTGAGGACCCTCCCCTTGGCAAGCCCCCGCCCCCTTCCCGCGGGCAAGACGAAGGTTTCGGCCTCACCTGTGGCACCTCGACCTCCATGGCAACGACACTAACAGCGGCGGCGGCGGGGGGTGGTCTTGGTTGCGGGGGTGGGGGTGGAAGGAGATGGACGGAGGCGGTGCTCCCCTGAGGCCACCACGGGCTGCCTCCGAGGTCAAACTGCTGCTTCACGATGGCCCCGTTGTCTCCACCTCCCGGCCGCTGTCCCGCCCGGAGCCCTCTGTGGGCCCAACATGCTCAGCTGAAAATTCCCAGCTGCCGGCCGGGCCCCCCCCCTGCCTTCCCTCCCGAGCCACTTGTTTGGCGGCGGCCCAGGGAGGAGGAGGAGGAGGAGGAGAAACGGCACCAATCTACCACCACCACCCGCCTCTCCGCCGAGCCCCAGCCGGGCGGCGAGATACCCAGGACACAGTCCGGCGTGGGCCGCGCTGGGAATTCCCCCCACCCTCGCCTCTTGCCGGAGCCCCGGAGTCGGCCGGCAGGCAGGAGGGTGCACCGGTGGGAGGAAACCGAGCATCCAGGTGGCGGCCTGCCGCCCCCCCTCCCCTCCCCTCCCCTCTTTCCCCCTCCCCCGTCCTCTTCCCGGGGGTGGTGGGTGGAGGTGGCCACGGGGGGGAGGGGGTGTGGTGTGCAGCTTGGCCTGGGGCAGGGGGCCTGGGCGCAGGACCGCGCTGGGAATTCCCCCCCTCACTTCTTGCCGGAGCCTCGGAGGCGGCCGGCAGGCAGGAGGGCGCACCGGCGGCCGACTTTGTTCCCTCCCAACAAAAAAATGACCATTGTTAAGGGCCGCCGAGGGGTGCGCATGCCCGCTCCTACCTGGCTCGGCAAGGTCGCGCGCCCACCCTCACGGGTCTCCCAGCTCTCTCGCTCTCTAGTCAGACTCCTCCTCCTCCTCCTCCTCCTCCTCCTCCTCCTCCTCCTCCTCCTCCTTTTTTTTCCCTCCTTCCCCGCCCACGGCCAGCCTTTCCTCGGTGCGCAAAGCAAAGCACGCCAGGAAAGGTAGTCCGCTCTCCTCCCCAGGACCGCATCTCAGACCTGGGAGGAACTACACAACCACTGCCTTGCTGGTGTGGGAAGAATTTTTTCACGGCACACCAGCCAAGATCCCACGGCACAGTAGTGTGCCGCGGAACAGCGGTTGAAAAACGCTGCAGTAGAGTATACTTTCATTGGGACTAACAAGTGGGTTAATTTTTTCAAACAAGAGCCTTGTGGTTAAACTGCTGTACTGCAGCTATAACTTGGAGTTCATTTTCCAGGCAGCCGGAACTGCTAAGTTCCGAGGTTAGTAAAATGAGTACCTAGCTCACTTGGTGGGGAGGGGGGCAATGTATAGCCTGCATAAACAAATTGTAAACCACCCTGAGAGTGCTTTAAGCACTATGGGGCTGTATATAAGCAAAACACTTTGCTTTTAAAAACTTGTTTGTAATTAAAGTTTTTTCTTCTTCTGTAATGTAACTTGGAGGCCACCCTGAATTTTAATAAGTACAGCGATGTTTTTCTTTTCTTTTCTCTTCTTTTTGATTATCCCAGATTTTCCTCTCCACCTGTTTCAGGATACTCATTGTATAAATTATTACTTATTGTCTTTACCATGCTATTCGTGATGAGGAAGAAAATACATCTTTAATATATTCTTGTTTTCCTCTATATTAAATATTGTCATATAATTAACACTACTGATCTTTAACTAAATTAGAATAAAATGCTTAGCACACTGCAGCTCTGATTTAATCTAAGACCAACCAGTGGCTAACGAAGCCCATTCTACATTGATTGCATCTGCTGCATCTCATGGATTTTTCCAGCTGTCTTTGGCACCACTGAAACAACAAGAAACAGTGTGACTAACCAGACGGATGAAGGAAGACTAGAGTGTGCTTGAAGATTAGTAGAAGATACAGTGGACCCTTGTATAACAAACAGCTTGTATAACATAAAATTTGTACAACATAAAAATTCCAGAGATAGGGGAAATTTGCTTAACATAATTGCCTATGGGGCAAATCCGTACAACATAAAATGGGATTACTCTGTTTTCAATGCATTCCTATGGGAAGTTTGTATAAAGGAAAATTTCTTCCTTTATGCAAGGTACTTTGTTTAAAGGAATTAATTCGTTCCAAGTGAAATTATGTTAAGCAAATTTTCCTTTATACAAATTCCCATAGGAATGCATTGAAAACGGAGTAATCCCATGTTTATGTTGTACGGATTCTCCCCATAGGAATTATGTTAAGCAAATTTCCCCTATATCCGGAATTTTCTATGTTGTACAAATTTTATGTTATACAAGCTGTTTGTTATACAAGGGTCCACTGTACTTGATATTTGAAAGGATGTCACATTGAAGAAGGGATTGGTTTGTTTTCCATGGCTCCAGGGAGTAGGACATGGAGCAGTGCTTTCAAACTACAGGAAAAGAGATTCCATTTGAACATTAGGAAGAACTTCATGATGGTTAGAGCTGTTCGGCAGTGGAATATGCTGCCACAGAGGGTGGCGGAGTCTCCTTCTTTGGAGGTTTTTAAGCAGAGGCTGGATGGCCATCTGTCGGGAGCTCTGTGATGGGGGTTCCTGCATGGCAGGGGGTTGGACTGGATGGCCCTTGAGGTCTCTTCCAACTCTGTGATTCTATGATTCTATGATTCTATGATCAATTGGCCCTTTCCCTTTTCTTCATATTCATATCATTCCAAACTTGAAACCCTTATTTGAGAGAACTAGTGTCTTTTATTTCAAACAATTATTTTGGGGTTGGGCAACATACTTTCTTCCAAATATTGTTGGACTGCAATTCCCGTTAGGTCAAACCACCATAGCCAAAGTGAGGAATGCAATCCAATGTGGAGAGCCATTATTTTGCTTACCTTGGCTTACCTCCTCCCTTTCTACATATAACATTGATGCATTCCAGTGATCTACGGTACATTGCAAAAAATAAACATCGTAATTTTTCACATAGTTATAACAATATCAGCAACTTCCAAACATGCACATCCATTGTAGCAGAAGCTTATCCAACTACCTGTACTGGAGAACCCATGACTTCTTTGGGGCACAGTTCATTAGCCACCATCGAAGACAGCGTGGTACATTTTGGCAGAACTGACCACACACATGGATGGGATCTAAAACAAGGTCTACTTTGGTGACCGTAGCACATTTGAAGCTTGTAACTACTTCACCCTTGTGGCCATTCTTTATTCCAGCTGACAAGTGGGAGGAGAACATTATGTGCTTGTTGCAATGTTAAGGTCGGGTGGAGAACATGCATAGTAGCCTTACATGCCAATGTAAGAACTGGTGCTTTTCCCCTGCCACAGTAGATGATACCCCTACACAAGGAAAGCATGAAAGAGGAAGCTATAGGATAATTAAAACATTCTATGTGGAGATTTATTATTATTTATTTATTTTAAATATTTTTACCCCACCTTTCTCCTTGGAAAAGGACCCAAGGTGGCTTACAATGATGAGGGACTATATACAGCCCAGAACATATAAGGCATAGTCAAGTTAAAAACAGGGAATTAGAAGGGGCATCGTAGAACATTAAAAGGTAACAGTAGAGCTACAAAGAGCACACAAAAATAAAAGAAAAAGGAAAGTAAGATGGAAATCACTGGTGTTCTTATGAAAGCAGTCAATGCAATCATGTATGGTAATCCATATAAAGTTATATAGTAGGAAGTCCCTCATGCCGGGAAAGCTTGCCTGAAGAGGAAGGTCTTTGCCTGCTTCTGGAAAGACAGCAGGATACTCAGAGCTTAATAATTATTAGGTGTTGTCAAGTCAGTTCTGACTTGCAGCAACCTATTGCAGGGATTTCTAGGTGAGGAGTACTCAGAAATGGATTACTGTTCCCTTTGACTGGGAGTGCCCCGGGACTGTGCAGCTTGCTCAAGACCCCGCAGTCGGAGGACACCCACAGGATGCTCTTCCTTGTGTTTTCGATATCATGTGCTGGGGCTTCCATTCCACATGCTTAATAAGTTGTGAAGCTTCCTTCTCTCTATAAATTGTACCTTTCCCCCCTTCTTTTCCAAGCGATTATTGGCAAGGAATGGTGGCTGAAGCGGTGCATGTGTGTGTACCTTTTGGATGTGTCAAGTACCCTTAGGTTTTCCTGTGGGAGCTAAATGTAACTCTAAATAGGAGACACCTACCTTTTGGCAGAATGCGACAACACCTTAGGTGGCTGGTTCTGAAAATAAGTTGCGGTGGGAATGCCAAGGCAAGATACCAGAGCTGTGGCCTCCCCTGGACCCCCTAAGCTATCCTTGGGTGTGATTCCCAGCCCTACTGTTGCAATAAGATTCAAGAGACCGTCTGTCAGGCTTCTGTACATGGAACAGGAAAGGCTCATCTTGCATTATTCCTCAGGCAGCAAAAATATTTGGGCTGGCCCTGTTAAACATTGCGGTCTCTATACTATTTCAGTTGGTATTACCTGCTGCTTGGTGGTATAAGAAGCATTCATTCTATCAGGTGTGCTGTGTTTGCTAAGATATTACAGTACTTTGGGAATTCTGGTATGATTTCCCTAGGTAGCAGCAGCAGCATCTGAGCTCTTATTGATTGATTGATTGATTGATTGATTGATTGATTGATTGCATTTCTAGCCTGCCTGATTTCCCAAATAGGGACTCTGGGTGGTTTACATGAAAGCAAATGAATCTACAATTAAAAGCAAACAACAAATACAAAAACATAAACTAAACACACTAAGAATCCAGAGCCCGGCATGTGCATTGCAAACACCTGGCTTTGTTATGATCTCCTCTATCACATGGATAATAGCTGATCTAAAGCAGTTTATTATTTTCTAGGAGGAGTTGCAGTGGTGTAACTCTCTGCCACTGAGGGCACTGATTTGTGAACCATTTATGAAAAGAATGTCGTGGGCGCTCTCACTTTGAGTGGCCACGCCCAGGGAGGCTCGGAAAACGGTGACAGGCAACCGAGCCTTCTCTGTGGCTGGTTCTGTGCTCTGGAACCATCTCCCAAGTGAGTTGTGCCTTGCACAGTCCCTGCCAGCCTTTAAAAAAGCCTTAAAGACCTGGCTTTTCCACAAGGCATTTGGTGACCATTAATTTTTATTCCCCCTCTCTGTCCCACCCTCTGGCCAGTGAATTTTGTTTTGTTCTTTTGATGTACGTTTTCATGATGCGTACATCATGACTATTGCTTTTTACTTAGTTTTGTTATTATTGTTATTGCTGTAAACCGCCCAGAATTCCTCCGAAAGACTGGCGGTATATAAATATTTAAAATAAATAAATAAATAAATAAAATAAAGAAGGGTGGCCCCAGAAAAGTGCAAAAACTCCCTTCTGTGTTTTATGCATTATCAAGTCATCGTAGAGACGATATCCAGAACATTAGGCTGAGCATACACCAACATATGCATAATTGTGCCAGCAAAGTTGTTTTTGAGCCCCTCCGGCCCTCCCCAACCCCATCGCATCCACCCAGCAAGGGGGGGGGGCAATCCTGCGAGCATGAGGTGCGCGGGTGGGTGTTTGTGTATGTGTGCACGCGTGTGCCTTATCTCTCCTGCGATGGCCCAGAGCAAGGCGAGGAAGAGTTGGAGAAGGAGGACGAGGGCGCTGCAGCCACCGCACTCGCACGCCTGCCTGTCTGCTTGCTTTGCTGCTCGCCTGGCGTGCGGCGCCCACGGAGGCTGTGACAGAGTGGATCCCGTTGCCAAGCCTGAGGACTGTTCCCCTCTCCCTCCAGGCACCCCAAGATTGCTGTGCCCGGGACAGATGTACCCTTCTGCCCCCACCTAGATATGCCCCATTTTGCAAATTGTGGGAGCAAATTACTGCCAATTAATAGCATGCCGCTCACATTTCTAGTCACATGACATGGTGCATTAGTAGCAATAAAGGGGGGGTGCTAACTTATTAATTAGTGACAGTTTGTTGTCATGGGTTTTTCAAATTACACCTAGGTTATTATAAACTCACCCGAAGATTCTGGCTCATAGATGGAGTTAGAGCTGCCACATTTTTATCAGGTTTTATACATCAATGTGATGAAGATATATCCATAATGTATAAGTGAGGAATTTTGTTCATCTACACTTATGAGAGAAAACTGGAAGTGTATGTGGTTTTGCAGGTCCAAGCTGCGAAAATAGACAATATGAAAAATAACAGAATGGCACTTACATTTGACACTGTTGTTGTTGTCTCTTCTTTTCAGAAAACCCCTACTGCACATGCCATGAAGGAAGAGAATTTTCTTCGGCGCAGGTTCTCACTCTGCCCTGCCGCATCTACTCCTCAGAAAATTGATCCTCGCAAGCTGACTCGGAACTTGTTTTTTGGGGCCGATAATGAGATCTACCCAATCAGCCCAGGTCAGTGTTGACTCCACGAGTTCAATCGTTTCCTGTCCAAGACTGGCAGGCAAGGGTTAGATGGGGATCTCCAGGTGGCTTGAGGCATGTCAGAAGGTTGAGAGTTAAAGCATAAAAAATTAGGCAGACCATTCCTATGAACGAGGCACAAAACATAATTCCAGAGGGAATTGATTCAGATGCAAGAGGAATTTTTATGTGAGGTCCCTATTCTGGTGCTGAAAATGAATTCCTAGACTCGGCATGTGGATTCCTAGACTCCTTCGGTCAATCACTGTCCACCTTCTGATGTCTGTTGGAAAGCAAAGTATAGCTCACTGTCCTAAAGTTCAGCCACTCTTGCTGTGCTTTGGCAAGACATCTGTCAGCACTCACCACCAGCGGGGCAAATGTGGCAGTGTCCGCAGGACCACTGCAACTGCTGCCACACAGTCAGTTGCATTGAGTGAAACTCCAGGCCCATGGGGTGTACTTCTGTCTGCCATTATCTTCATGGTGGAGAGATCCCATTCACATACAGGTGATCTGGCCATCCAAGTAAGAGTGGGGATAGGGGGACATGAAGTGACAAGAACTGGTGTTAGCTTTATGAACAGCACAGCTTTGCTATGGTGGAAATAGTACTTTCATGACGTTTCAGGAAGTGCAGTTAGCCTTGGGAGTAAGGCGTGTGTGGTCCTTGCATCCTGTTTCCACTACCTTTCCAAATGTCTGTTTCTTCAACAATAGGATGATAAATTTAGTGGCAGCATTGTAGGAAGCCACAAAAAATGGCTGAAGCATTACAGGTAACCTAAAGGGCATGTGTTGCCCACCCCAATCTGAAAATGTGCAACAAGCAGCAGGATAATCTGAACATTCAAGAACAAAACAGTATACCTTTAAGAATAACTGGCTTGCTTGGAAGAAAAGAATTGTGTGTCCCACACATTTTCACTCTTTAAAAGCAAATAAAATTAAATAAAAATAAACACCACCACCACCACACACCCCCAAAACCACCAAAGTGTTCTGCTTATGTACCATCCCATAGCGCTTAAAGCACTCTCTGGGTGTCTTACAATTTAAATATGCAGGCTAAACATTGCCACCCCCTGCCCAGCAAGCTGGGTACTTATTTTACCAACCTGGAAAGGATAGAAGGCTGAATCAACAATGAGTTGGCTACTTGGGATTGAATCCCAGGTTGTGGGCACAGTTTTAGCTGTAGTATAGGCATTTAACCACTGTGCCACGAGGCTCTTAACATTTGCCTTTCTAACAATATTTCTACAGTGCTTTACAGAAATAATGTAGGCCAGTGGTTCCCAACCTCAGGTTCCCAGACATGCACTACATATGGTTGAACGACACCCATCAAACACAGAGTCAGATCAACCCTCCCTTATTATAGTGAAACTCTTAATCTCCCCACATCATAATCAATGATCAACATCTATTCTCCTGAATAGGACAAGTTCCCCCTTCCCACAACTATAAAAAACCCACAATCTCACTCTATTCCTCAGAGCACAGAGAGAACTCCTAGTTCCCTGAGCTCCTGACCTCTGAAGATGCTGGCCACAGAAACTGGCAAAACATCAGGAAGAAAAACTTACAGAACACAGCCGAACAGCCCAAAACACCCATAAAAGCTGTCAGATCCCAGCCGTGCAAGCCTTCGAGAATTATATATATTATTCCTAGAATAATGGAATGGCAGGTTGCTGAGATTAGGGTGTAATTATTCTTATAGGGGCTTTGCCACACATGATACAGGGAGGTAAATGATCAACCCTAACCCTAACCCTAGCCACACACCCACTCTGGACACACAAAAGCAAAATCTCATTAGAATCACATCAGTAATGGCAGAGGGTAATAATTTCCTACCACACCCCTTTACATGAGTTAACAGTCACCTCCTATGGGAGAACATACAGTTTGCATATGTCACTTGCAGGTTTGGCCTTGTGAGTTCCAGATGGGAAGGAACTGGAGGCTGACCTGGAGGTGGAAAACATAAGGATAAAGGGTCCCCCTTCAACCCTTCAGTAGTAGCCAGATTCCTATTAAATATTTTGCCATTAAACTTATGCAAAAACATTTTTGTTTAGCTGAAGGCACTCCAGTTAGGCTACATCTACCTTGTCATTAGATTACCCAATAAGATAAAAGGTGAGGGGGAATTTCAACTATGAACTTCAAACAAGCTCCAGTGCATCCAGTAAGTTTTGCTTCCATTTCAGTATAGAAACTGTTCCAGTCTTGGCCAGAATCCAGTTTGATATGTGCAACATATGTAGGCTATTATGCAAGCAAGCCCAGCTGTGTTGCTGGTGGGTTGCTGCACATCTCTGCTTTCCCTGTTGAGGAAAACGGTTGTGTTCCTAGTTACATGACAGATGATAAGCCAGAAGGATACTTGGGATCAAAATAGCCCTAGCAAGTGTTTTGTGTTTTCCCAAACCATTGAAAAAAGAATGCAGCTTTTGGGATTTTTCCCTTGGTTTGTGTCACAAGAGGGTACCCAGTAGACCATCTTTACTGTTGCTGTTTGTTTTGCTATTAATGAGGCTGCCCTTTTTCAATGTAAAGCTTGTCATCCTTTTTTCCTGCTGGCAACACAGGCACAATATTGTGCACCAGAATCAGGCCATTTCCTGACATTTTGAACCATGGATAAAGAGGCACAATATCTTACTTAATATATTGGAGGATTTGTGTTTTTTTAATTTAAAGGATGTAATCTTATTATGCAGTGCTTTGATTTAATCAGTGTATTTTTAAAAATATTACTTGATGAAGAATTTAACAGCTCCTGAAAATCAGAATCCAGTTTTGTCCCATTTTCACTGATTTAATAAAAGCATTTTCTTTTGACTGTTATTTGATTTGTAGAAAGCCTCTGAGGCTTCTGACTCTAATAAATAGTTTGAATTTCCATGTCAAGCTCACTGGTTTGGGGTTCTACTTCTTGAGAACATCTAATCTCTAATACTAGCTAATATCTCTTCAAATGTCAATAAGGTTGCACTTGCAGTCAGAAGATAATAATTAGTAGTATGTGGTTTTTCATTTTTGGTGTAGAAATGTGTGTGTCTGTGTTGTGTTGTTACAGTCATGACCGACTTTTTGTGACTCCATGTCCATGGAGTTTTCTTGGCAGGAATACTGGAGTGGCTTGCCAGTTCCTACTCCAGGCGCCTACAGCGCCTGCTATTCCCTGGTGGTCTCCCATCCAAGTACTAATCAGGACAGATCCTGCTTAGCTTTCGAAATCAGGCAAGCTCAGATGTGCTTAGGGCATCTAGGCAGCTGGTGTAGAAATAGTTTCCTCTATATTTGTACAAAACAGATTTTTTTTCTTTTATTGGGAAGAGGCTAGAAGTGAGTGGAATTAGGGGAAGTTAAACTCCTGTTAAAACCACAGTGGTATCAGAGTTTGTATAATGAATACTGAGTGCAAGGAGACCATTTAGGTTAAATGCTGATCCACAAATTGTTAGAAGTGAATGCTGCTAAGTGATATTAATGTTGGGACCGGTGCTTTTCAATCTGTTCATAAATGACCTGGAGACAGGGATAAACAGTGAGGTGGCCAAGTTTGCAGATGACACAAAACTTTTCCGTGTGGTAAAAACCAGAGAAGATTGTGAAGAGCTCCAGAAGGATCTCTCCAGCACTTGCTTCACTCTCCCATTGTCACCACACGCACCCAGCTGGGTTTTTTTTTGACAGGTTGGGCTGTAGGGAGGGGGACAGCCACCTCCCCACAGCCCAACCTGTCAAAAAACCAAACAAATACACCAGCTGGGTGGTGGCAGCTTCTGTTCCATTTTGTTTCCTTATGAAAATTCTATTAAAATCTGTTAATTACAAAATGAAATGAAACACAATGAGCAACAAAACAAAACAAAACGCTATGTTTCTGTTTCATGCCCATCTCTAGTAACAGCCATTGATTCATAGAAGTGGGTCGGGAAGGGAGATTGCTCTTCTTTAACTTCTTACTGCATGAATCAAGCAGGAAGATGGTGTGACTTTAAAAAAATAGAGCTGGAAGAATAAATCTGCATATTTGTGAACCTTAAATCAGTCTTATGATTCCTATTAAAACTAATTGACAGTCTGGAGCATAAGTTCTCTTTCAATTAAATGAATCCACAAGCGAGGGAACATTTGTTCAGTGAACATCTCCCCATGTAAACACAATTGTACAAATTGCTAGCGTTAAGACATACAGGAGAAGGAGAGCATACAGGTCGTTAAATCCTAGTTTTGCCTTGCCAGGAACCCCAGCGAGCTCTCTGTCAGTCCACCCCCTACCTTCCTCAGCTTTCTCTTCATCCAGGTTCTCAGCTTGTGGCAGGGTTTTAATCAGTCTTGATCGCAGCAGGCCTCCAAAATTATGAAACAATCAGCGTAGGCTTCCCTCTTTCAGTCAAGGCAGCTTGAGAGGCAGAACTGATTCTCATTCTGAGCATGAAGCAGGAGCAGATCAATGGAAGATGCAGAGAACATTTTGTGTTCCGAGAAAGCCCCTAGGGAGTGAAAACGTGCTGCAAAAAATAAGCAGTTGATGTTTAGAAGTCAGAGTGCACAAGGTTCATTTAGTTCATCCTTCCATGCTTTTTATCTGTCAGTAATTCCAAATGGAGCGCCGCACCGACATTTAGTACGAGGGAGATTCTGTATTTCTGTGAGTTGTTCGTAAGGCTATACAATATGATGTCCAGTGTCCATGGGGTATCAGTTCCACAATCTACAATGGATTGCTGAAACCATGGATATAGGAATACTGTATGCATAACATACAGTACAGGGAGGCAGGGCAACAGCCACAAGTAGAGCTCTCAAATGTTGCATATAAAGTGACAGAAAACTAAGGGAAAGTGAAACTGTGGATTCGGATGCCACAGATACAGAGGTCCTACTGTACTTTTTAGTGGTGCTGCTTCACATGTTCAGCAGCCAGTCCTTGGGTCTGGATGTGCATGTGTGAACTGGAACGTGACCCAAAGCAGGGAATTGAAAAATATTCTGTGTTCCAAATAATGTATAAGATTGCCTTTGAAATCTTGTTAGCCTTTAATGGTGGGGGCATTCTTCTGTATCTTTATCAGCTGTGGGCTGACTCTTGCATATTGCTGCATTTATCCAAGACTCTCTTCTTTGGGCTTGACTTCAGCTTTCTTTAGAAGTGGGGCTCCTGACAAAGGACTCGTTTTAGTGTCTGTCATAGTTTTCTGAAGAAGTCCTCAGAGTTGTATGTGTGCTTTTCTGTTTTAGGGAAAGACATGGAAGGAAACAATTTGACCATGGTGAAGGATGAGATTCCTCAGACACCCACCTCTATTAATAAGGTAATGAGCGGCATCGGGAATGCTTTTTTGTTTTCTTCTCATTTTTACATGGGCCAAGACAAACAGGAGGTGGATATCCCTAAGATGGCCATTTAATGCACAATTACCATTTAAAAGTGCGGGAAGTGCATTTCGTAGGTCACAGCTTCACCCGGGGTGTACAAAAGAGAGCTTAGAAAAATTCTTGGTCAAAATTCATTTCAAGAGTCACACTGGTATAAGGGAAATGGGTAACTGACTATTTAAGCCCTGAAACTTTCTTCCGCTTTGCAGACGGGGGGGGGGCAGTAAATGGTAAGTGCAATATGAATACAAACAATGAGCACATAACATGCAGAGCTTTGCTTGTTTCTTAGAGAATATTAAAAATCCATATTTTAAAGGAGTGCTCCTTCAACAGGTGAAAAAGGTATATGTATGTAATGCATATTTAAGGGAGAAGAAGCAAATGTGGGTTTAGGGTTATCCCTGGAATTCCTTTGTACATTTAATTACAGAATCACATGTTCCAAACGAGATTCTGCTGCTGGGAAGAACACCAGATGGGACAGACACATTTACCTGAATCTGTGTTTTGACCTCAAATCAATGCTAGAAATGGCTGTTTAGTGTTTGCTGTTGCTTCTTGTTACGTTTACTGACTCACCATTGCTGTATGATGGAGACCTAAATTCTACCCATAATGAATGGCAAGTATTACTGCATCTTTTTGACAGTACTTGCCAGTTCTTTGTTTAAGGAACTTGAAGGGGGTTAAACATCTGTACTTGATGCATTTAAATAATAATGAATTTGCTATGATGGTGTTATTGTTTGCACTGGGATCCGGAGATATGTGTAATATTTTCAGTAGAGCATTTTCTGGCTTTCATAGAAGTTATTTTCTTTGAGATAATCCTACTGCTGAAAAATCCATTCTGGCCCATCTCCTCACCTATTTATACTGATAGCAAAAACTTTTGGAGACAAATTGGCCTGAATCAGGAAATCACTGCAGACATGATGTGTTCCATACTAAGTTGTATGACTTGGCATGCAGTGGATCATGTCCAGTGATTTCTTAACTTGGGGCAATTGGCCTACAAAAGTCTCACCAATTGCATAGCTGCACATGTGAATGTTGATCTCAGTGTTATTCATGTGTTTGTGAGGGCAGATAAAATTGCCCATACTTTGTGCAGTTCAAATTCTCCATGTACGCTTTCTTCATGCATGGGAAAGTTTATTTTCCGATATGCCTACCAGATTTCTGCTTTAATTTTTTAAAATCCTGTTGCTTAGATATGCAATTGGCATATGTTTGTCTGCTGCACACTAACAAGTGTGCTTCCAAAAGTTATGGCTCTTGAGTAACTGCAGAGCAGGATTTCAGGCCATGTGTATTTAAAATTGCTTGACTGCCAGAATTTGCTCATTGCCAACCATCAGACACTATTAGTCACTTTTAGATCTTGCCTTTTCTCCACACCACCGGACGTGGTGGCTGAGTGGGGTAGAGCACTGAAATGTTGGCTGCAATGTCGGCAGCTGGACAGTTTGAATATCAGGTGCCACGCAGCAGAGTGAGCTCCCACTGTTAACCCCAGCTCCTGCCAACCTAGGAATTCAAAAGCATGTAAATGCAAGTAGATAAATTGGTACCACTGTAAAAAGTGGGAAGATAAAACAGTGTTCTGTGCGCAGAAATGTGTTCAGCCATGCCTGCCACATGGGCATGGACTTGCACAACACTGGTTGTTTGTATTGGAAACGGAGATGAACACCACCCCTAGAGCTGGATACGACTAGCGGGCATGTGTGTGGGGGGGGACCTTTACATTTTACTTTTCTCCACTGAGGTCAAGGGGACAGGCATCACTTTCCTTTCCACTTGGTCACCCTAAAAGCCCTATGACGTTCATGACAGTGGAGACTAAAATCTTGGTCTCCTAAATCTCATCCCAGCACCCATTTGTTTATTCCACACTGGCTTTCCTGCTACAGGGATGGTGCTTTAGATTCCCCAAATGCCATTTGCAAGCTGAATCTGAGACCACCTTTCCTAACACACTTAGTGCAGATATCTGCCATCAATATTTGGGACTCCCATTTACAACTTTTCTGCATTATCCATAAAATGGTGGCACTTAGCACGATGATATGGGATTTTCTCCACAAAAGCATGCAGTTGGTTTTTTTAGTCCTCTAATAAAAGGTATATAATCCACTCTTGCATCTGTATAAAGATGATAATGCAAGCATATTAAAAGAACACAGGGAAGACTTACGCATTGATAGAGATTCAATTTCTCATAGATGGTGCGTTTTGGAAAATGTGGCAGAAAACATTTATGACTGTGTGCTAGTAATACAGATGACAAATAAGAAGAGTCAATGGTTTTGTAATTTATATTCAGCCATAGTTTGCGCAGTTAAGCTATCAGATTTAAGAGTATCAATGCTGTGACTGATAAAGTAAAAGAAGGGTGGAATAAGTGGGCTTGTGTAGAGAGGTATGCAAGCCCTCAGCTTCTTCACAATGGCATATATATCTGGGTTAGATGAGATACTTGAATGTATCCAGTGACAAGGAGGTGAAAGGAATACATTTGTGGGCGTTGTGTCCTCATTGGGGTTATAACCTCCTTTTCCTGGTGTCTTTGACAAGAACTGGAGCAGCCATTGTTGGCAGATGACACTACTGTATTTATCATCATCCAAAAATTACTTCACCTGAAAATCAAATGACTGCCACAGCCATACTGGGAAACTAGGCTGCTGGTTGGCTGCCAGCAGTGAGGTGGCGGGGAGGGAGAGTGTGGAGGGCAGATAGCAATACTGCTCCAGATTCAGCACTGTCCACTTTTGTCATTCCCATTCACCATAGTTCAGGCAGATTATCAGTGTTAATCCAAATCCATGTTTTAAAAATGTCAGACGTCATATGTTTAGTGTGCATTAAAATGATACTGTAGCAGCAAAACAAGTTCATCTGATGTCAGTGAATAGCACAAGGGGAGGCTGTGCTTCTTTAAATATATTTTGAACGACTATTGTCGCATAGACAACTGGGAAAAGAATGAAGCCGATCATGTAAAGAGAAATGGTGTCTGAAGGCAACTGGTTCAGGAACTGCTTACAGGCTATTTAGAGAAACTCCGCGCTCCGAGTTTGCAAGCAAACTAATTTGCTGCAAATGCCTGCTTGGGTGGGTGAAAATCACAGCCTCTGGCTTCTGCTTGCTCATTTGACATGGACATCCCTAGGAAGGAATCACAGGGCCATGAATCTGCTTAGTCTTGATATGCCATCGCCCCCCTGTTTTAGCCATTCAAGCTTCTTCTGTCCCACATTATTCAGGGAAGGATTCTTCTGGAATGAGAAGCGTTTTGGATGCTAGAGCTTAAAAACCAGCTGTGTGAGAAAGCGTTGTGCTTTTTAAAGAGTTCCTGCATGAGCTCACGAGAACCATCTGTATGCCCTTCAATGTCTAGGCTTTTTTATTCTTCAAACTGTCACCTAATTATAGCCCTCTATAATTCTTTTACAGCAATCACTGACTTCAGTGCTTTCAGTGAGTTCACATTGAAGATAAGCGGGATATAAATATAATAAATAAATAAATAAATAAATAAATGAGGAACATGCTTGTGTTGTATTCATGGTTCTGATATGCCAAACCATGGTCTTGAGAAGGCAAGGGCAAAATGTTGGCCCACTCTCATCCAGACCCTTCTGACCAGCTCAAAACACTCTCATGCTCTCTAAACAGTATTTCCAAAAACATGTTGGGTCGTTTCTGCATGTGTGTGTGAGGAGGTGGTCTCAGATTCAGCTTGCAAATGGCATCTGGGGAATCTAAAGCACCACCCCTGTAGCAGGAAAGCCAGTGTGGAATAAAGAAATGGGTGGTGGGCTGTACTGTCTCTACCGTAGTCTCTACTGTCATGAAAGTCATTGGGCTTTTAGAATGGCCAAGTGGAAAGCCAAGTGATACATGCTCCCTTGACCTCAATGGAGAAAAGGCAAGATCTAAAAGTAACTAATAATGTCTGATGGTTGGCAGTGAGCAAATTCTGACTCCATTCTTTATTATGATCATCCTCAGGTGGTTACCATACTAAAGTGAAAAGGGCAAGATGCAGTAGAGGAGGGTGACTCCGATGTCAGCAGGCCAATTAGAGGAGTGAAGCTACAGTATTTTGGCAATGGCATTCAGAACCTTGAACATCTGTGAAGTTTGAGCAAAAAAACCACAGCAAATGTGTCAAAAAACCCCCTCATTTTTTTATTTATTCAGTTTTATTTAAAATATTTACACCCTGCCTTTCTCCCAATGGATCCAAGGCAGCCAATGTTGGATCCATTAGCCAATATGGGTAAGATGTCTCTAAAAGGTTTGCCATCACTGAACTAGACTCTGGGTCTATGGAATAGACATTTTTCTGTATTAATACAGCAACAAATGTAGGCTGGTGGTCACTTCCCTGAAGGGTTTTTTGTCTCTCTGTATTCGGAAAGGAATTAAACAACTGTGAAATGTCACAAATTAAGGAGGCACCTGTTTGTTTTGGAGTGCACTGAAGCTACAAACACACCTCATGCTTTTGTAAACAGCTGTCTCACTGGGGATCCCCCAGTCCTCAGTTTGACGTTGGCAGGCAGGCTTTATTCATTGCCCTGGCCTCGACATAGAAGTGTGTGCTGGATGTTTGATCTCTTATGGCCTTCCTTTGCAGCATTTGGAGTCAGAATTGTTTACTCAAGGATATTGCTCACTTGCCACCCATGTTGCACATCCCTTTGATGCCTTTACAATGCCCTAAAGTAGAAATGTTTGAGAAGGAAAAATAGCACTAGCTGAGATCCTTATAAAAACTGGCATTCCATCCTGTAGTTAGTACATCTGGGGTCCAGAGTACTTCAGAGTAGAGTGAGTTTTTTGTGCGTTTCTGAATTATGATTGGCATCTTTACCAATGGTATGTATTGGCCCTGGGGCATGTAACTGCCTACCATTTGATCCAGCAGCTGAAGAATTAAAGGCCAGACACTCTTGGCAGCCAACTCTGATGCAGAGAGGATCCAGGCAGGTGTGATTTCAGCCACAAAATCTTTTTGTATTCCTTGAGTTCCATGTCGGCACTCCAAGTCTTCCCAGGAACTAATGCCAAGGCGCAAATTCCCTCTGATATTTTATTCCCCAACCCCAACCCCAGATCATGACTGCTCTCTTCCAAGCGGGAATATATACTCTTGCCTTCATTCATTGCCTTTTGTATTTAAGGTTCTTTTCAGGTGAAATGAGAAACAAAGTTGGCCTAAGGCAATTGGCTCCCCAAAAGGGGAAGACAGGTGTGATGCTGCATGCCCACCACTCTGAGAACATGCCCACCCTCTTCCGTAGTCCCGGGGGACTTACCCATTCATGAGAACTCTCCTACTCCCTTCCAGGATGCAGCCCTTGCTGTGTCCAGAAAATGGAGAGTGAGACACTTTGCAGAGCAGGGGAGGATGGCAAGGGCCCTTCTGCAACTTGGAAAGGCACTGATAGCCACCTGTCATTCTTCTTCTGACACAGATGCCCTCACAGTGCCTAACTGAGGACTTGCTATGATGGGAGTGTCCTGTTTCATACTCTGCAAACAAACCCGTTTGGAATCTTGTGATTGTGAGCCCATTCTATTTTTGGTGTCCATGAAAAAGAGGCCAGAGCTTGGGGAGTATAGCAATTTGTTAGAGCAAACTAGGATCTGAAACCATGACCATGATATTGGCTTGTCCTAATAAACTATGTTTTAAATAAATTCCAGTTTGTGACATAATGGGAAGCTGTTCTATGCTTTAAAATTGGAAGTAAATTCAGCATCTTCATGGCGGTGCAAGGGAATGGAAGAAATGAAGCACACTAGTTCTCAGGCCTACTGTGGTTTATTTACATCATCACCAGAGCTTCCTGTTATTATCAAATTTGGCTATAAAGTCAGCAATGATTTGCCATAGGAGATGGTGGCCAAATAAGAGTACAGGCAACTTTTAAAACACTGTACCAATGCTACTGATACTGTTGATCCTTTAACCATAGTTAAGACACTAAGAATGGGTCTGAAACATAGGTCATCCCCTCTTTAGCTCACATTATCCTTCTTTCATTCCTCTATACTTAGCCAATAGCCATGGTTGTGTGCTACATATGTGACAATCCATAGTTAACAGAAATCCCTTAGAACAGCGGTGGCAAACCTTCGGCACTCCATATGTTTTGGACCAAAACTCCCACAGTCCTTTATCATTGACAATACAGGCTTGGGATTCTGGGAGTTGTGGTCCAAAAGCTCTGGAGTGCCAAAGGTTTGCCACCACTGCCTTAGAACCCTAGTTTGCAAACGTACGTCAGATTTTGATTTCAGTCCTTCACTTACATTTTACAAGAACATCATGATTTATTTGTGGTAAAACCAAAGTAGTAGCAAAAGTTGGTCAGTTCCATGTAGACAGAAGGATGTTTTGCTGCAGAGGGGAGAGGAAGGAGCAGACATTCCAGACTGTGCAAACCATGCCTGTTTCTATATACAGTACCTGTACCAGATGTGAGGCGGTCAATGAGTCTTTACTGTAGGTTCCATTCTAATGAGTTGTCTCACTGATGTAGAGATGGAACCTCGGCTTCATATGATGGTAAATTGGATGAAATGCCTAGGCAAACACTGAGATGTAAAACCCACTCCATCTAGATGAAAACTGCCAGAGTCAAATCAGACCCTGCAAGGCAGACTCCTTTCTCCCTTCAGTATTGATCTGATTTGTGTGAAACTGCATTGCCACCTGTGTTGAAGATACTTCGATTTCCCCAGACACACTCCAGTTTGTCCTTCATCCCCACCCAAAAAAGCAAAGGGGAATAAAAACATACACCGAGTGCAGCTCTTCTCCTGGCAGGGGTTTAATATGTGCTTTTCTATGGTATTACAAGCTGTTTTTGAACATACCATCTGTCACAGTGACGTGAGCAGGGCATTTGTTGTAGCTCCATCAGTGCCCAGTTGTGCTCCGAGTTACGTTGACTAAACTGCCAATCAGATAACTGAATGCTGCATCACTATATTCTCCCTGGTTTGTGAGCTAGAGGGCAGGCTAGTGTCTGCTCTTGATGAGGATGAGTCAACAGCGGAGTCTGAAACAAGCAGGGCAAGCAGGGTGTTCGAGCAGATATTACTGTAGGATCTGGCTGAGAGGTTGCACCAGTCTTGGGCCGTCCTTCTTCCATGGCTATCAGACTCAGTCCCAGTATCAGATCTGGAGTCTGGTGCTACCACTTCAGATGGCCTCCCTCCTTCCAGATCAGCTTCTAAGCCATGGTTAGTAGTGTGGGTTATGGCACGATGCTGTACCTTTCTGTGCTTCTGAGTCTCTTCCTGTCTCCTTGCTGTACTGCAAGGACTCCTTGTCATCCTGAAAGGACACTGCAAGGAATAAAAACAAACCCAGTGTCTTTGTGTCCACCCAGTACTAGCTTTTCTCTACTTCAAAATTTAGATGCTGGGCTGTTGCTGTTGCTGCACTTTATTTTTATCTTTCAGCTTTTAACTGGTCTGAATTCCTTTCTGTTTAGACTGACTACAAACTTTGCAATGGGTCTGATAAAGAGTGCGTCTCTCCAACCAGCAAAGACAACAAGAAGGAGACTTTGAAGGTAGGTGGATGAAGGTCCACGCTGGCAAAGCTGTTGCTGCCGTGATGGGCTTGAACTGATTTCCCTTGGTCTATCGGCCAGATCTCTGCAGTATTTTTGACAGGTCCAGATTTTGCATTGCCCTTTGTTATCCCATGGGTTGGTTTATATGAAGTGAACCAAGTTATACCATTAGCCTACAAATGATAGCTCTTTGCTGACCATTTCTCCTGAATAGCTTTCTCAATGATGAGAGAATTATTGAGATAGTTTAAGCTTCATTAACAGTGGAGCTAGCAAGAGTGGCAGGAGGCGAAAACATCAAGCAAGATTGTAGCATATTGAAGCTGGAATTTTTTTCCTATGTGAGAAATCACCCATCAGTGTTGCCATTCTCAACGTATAAAGTAGAATGGAGGAAAGTTAAGAGCATTTTAATGTTGTCTTTTAATGCTGTGAGACAGGGGTGTCCAAACTTTTTTTAAGGAGGGCCAGATTTGATGACTTTGGACATGGCTGCTGTAAGATGTCCCTCAATTCCTTGTTCTCAAACTTGAATATATTTTAATTGTACTGGACTGCATATTGTCCCTCATTACTTTAAGCCACCTTGGGTCCTTTTCCAAGAAGAAAAGCACCAAATTATTCTTCAGTATAACCAGAGATTTTGGTTGGGATGTGTGAGATATTCCCCCATGAAAGCCTGGAAAAAGCATTCTCCTGGGATCACAACAACCCTGTGAACTATACGATAATAAAAAGCATTTTTCCCAGAATGCAGAGGAGACGTACACAAATTTATCTCAAGAAACTGAAGCTGTGGTCTTATACATATGTTCCAACATTCCTATATACACTGGGTTCAACAAGGTTGCATCTGAGCAGGCATGCATCAATCATGTAAATTTGGAATATTACAAATATGCAGAATAGAAAAAACAAGCTCCTTAAATTTACAGGGACACTTGCTGTATCGTTTCACCATCAGGAGCTGCTTTAAAAATGAATTGGAAAATGCTGGCTATATTATCCTCTGCACAGCCTGAGAATTCAGTTACATTGATTGGATGCAATAAATATTTATCAGGTCTGTGTCTGAAAAGCGGGATGGAGGGGAGGGTGGAAACACACCAGGAAAACTGCTTGATATTGCAAGCAAGTTGAGCTAAGCAGAGAGAAGCTGTTCATGTTCCTTCCATGGGTTTGTTAGGAGATCAGATTTCAAGGAGAAAAGTGTTCAGATTACTAAAATGACTTTTCAGTTTGTCACTTCCAAATTAGACAATATGCAAACTTTTCAATTAGAAGCCGGTAGCATGTTTTAGATCCAGGCACGCAATCCTTCAAAGCTCCATGCCTGAGCAGTCAGACTTGCAAATGAAGCCTGTATTTGCCTCCCAGTGACCAGTCAGAAACCTATAGCAAGCTGATTTGCAGCATACAGAAGTGAGGGAAATTGGTGCTGCACTAAAGAGATGCATTTAATGGGAGCTCTACATCTAATAATGTGCCAAATGTGTCATCTATTTTGACTCTGAGTCATCCTGTTCCCACTCTGACATTTGAAGCACTGTGATATACTAACTGAAATTATTTTGAGCGATGCTATTTTTTGTGTGCCGCTGTAGAAATGCATTGAGTCTGAGACCAATGTCAGTAACAATTATGCCCAAAATGAAAGCACTCGATACTCTATTCACTGTTGCACTAGTTGCCTCAGTTGCTTTACTAAAATATGGGTGGCTTTTTGAAATGAATGGCACGGTCTCCTCTTCTCTCCTCAGTTTTGCTATTTCTTTCTGCCAGCATTGTAGGAAAAAGAGAAAGATGCTCACGAGTGTCACTTTGTTTCTGTGATCTAACAGGTACAGAAGAAAAATTACAGACAGGAGAAGAAAAGGGCCACTAAGCAGCTCTTCAGTGCTTTGAAAGATCCCAGCGTGGTCATAATGGCAGACTGGCTGAAGGTAATTTAGTGTGGAACATCACTTTAAGATTACATGGATAAGAAGTTCTCAAAAGGGGTAGCCTTATGCTTTCATAAGCTGCCTTCTTTCCAAAGGTTTCTTGCAGCTTAATAATGACCCTAATTAGGGAACAAAAGCAGAAGGCTGAAATGATACATTAACGTTGTAAGACTCGACACTGATGGGACATGTGAGATGTGTCGTTGGCAAAGCAGGCAATACAGTTTAGACCAAGCGAAGCTGGGAAAATGGATGAGCTCCTTGCTGGTTTTTCAAAATGTCTCTTTGTTTTTGAATGCTTTGGAATATTAGTTCACCAACCCCTTCCTGATCTTACAACAGCCCAGTGGTCTAAGAACATAAAAGGTATTGCAGGACCACAGTATACAAAAAAGGCCCCCTGCGGTAAGGGGGGAAGGCCTGTTTCAGGCCTTTCATACTTACCCTAGGACTGGCGCTGCCCTAAATGGGCCTGCGAGGTCCTTCCTGAGCCTTCTGGAGGTCCCAAAATGGCTTCCCTGAAAAATCATTTCTGAGGCCTCTGAGGGCTTTTCTAGGCCTGTTGGGGGCCTCAAAAATGATTTTCAGTGATCTGAAAGTTCTGGTTCAGAGAGAGGCCCTTTTGGGGCCTCCAGAAGGCCCAGGAAGGCCCTCACAGGCCTGTTTCGGGCAGCGCCAGGCTGAGGGTAACTACAAGGGCTCCCAGCTAGGCCCCCCAGGCCTGTCCTGACCTGCATCTACACGTCACGGATTTTCAATTATGGTGGGTCGGGTCTGGGTACCTAACACCCGCGATAGGTGTGTGTGGGGGGTGTCACTGTATGTCATTTGTGGAAACTAATTGTGCATGGTGCAAATGGGGAAAAACTAGCTAGGAGCCTATTGGTGTTAGTCTAAGCTGTTGCATAACTTACCTCAGCTCTTTCCTGCCAATTAATGAGGTGCCTTTCACCTGCATTTCTAGCCACATGCCCAGTTGCATCACCAAGCTGCATCGTGGCAACTCACTATTAGCACAATTAGCTATGGGGAAAAACTTGTGCCTGTCTCAATAGGATGTGGCCAGCTGGTAGTTTTAAAAGCAAAGGAAGTGAGAGATTCTGGTCCAAGTAAAAGGAAGGAATGGTTCATTACAGGCATGTAATTTTGGCTACTAGGTATAATTTTGGCTTCCAACAATGTATAGCTTTAAGGAAAAGAGAGTAAAATAGTTTGGAAAATAAGTTTGTCAAAGGCTACTACCCCTGATGGCTAGACCTTTCCTCCAGTGCCAGAGGCAGAATGTCTCAGAATATTGGTCACTGGAGCACATGAATAAAGACTTTGGTTGTGCTCCTGTCCCACGTGGGCAACAAGCTGGGCACTATGAGAACAGAAGGCTAGAGGAGGAGGAGGAGGAGGAGGAGGAGGAGGAGGAGGAGGAGGAGGAGGAGGAAGAGAAAGTCCTGTAAATTAATAAAAGGCACAAAATAATGCCATTCTAAATCCAGTTTGAAACATATATTATTTTTTTTAAAAAGATAATAAAACAATTCTGCCCTTGTGCTACTGTCTCTATTGCCCGTCTGTCCAAGCAGCTCTGAAGGCTGTAGGAGCCAAAGTGGGGTTGTTAATTGTGGCTAATTGTGAAAGGCCACAAGCCAGTCTGTGGATACTCATCAGTTCTTTGATTGGTAGATACTAAGAACTGAAACAACACTTGTTTTTCAATTCATGAAGCACATGAGTGTATTTTAGAACATTTGTTTCCCCCTCCTTAATTATGGTTTCCCACTAACTAGAAAACTATAACCCTCCGTATCATGAAACTATTGCCAAATATCATACAGTCCCAAACTCATTTTCTAAGCAATGGTGACCAGATATTTAGTTCATGCCACAGGAGTGTAACCCAGCTGTGTCTTTAAACCGCAGTGAATGCCTAAGACAAAGAAGTTTCACTCCTTTGAGACCTTCTTGAGCCATTGTAGATGAGGGTAGAAGAAGCTGATAAGGCTGAAATGTGGAAAATGAAGCAGGCAATGTTTTTCCTTTGAAAAATTTAAGTGTATAAATTACGAGTCGTGAATGCCTTGCCTTTGGGGAAAGTGCCCATAGGTCCCCTATGGGAGTGCTGCTGTTATGTGATACTGGCTTGTGCTTAAGAATAACACATAGGTCTTGGTGGAAGAGGCATCTTCTCTTGGTGAGCTCTTTGGAGAAAGCTACTTCTTTTCTTCACAGACCATTCTGCTAGGAGCTGAGGTTCCTCCCATCATCTGGAGTAGACATGTTAAGAGAATTGAGCTTGGTTTTGGGAAGAAAGGCTCTGCGGTCTGATTGTGTTAAGAAAAACAATGCTCTCAGATCTGTTTCTATGGAAGCAGATGACTTCTGTAGAGTGAGGCAAACTCCCCTTTTTCTCCCGGTTCTTCTTCAGATTCGAGGGACTCTGAAAAGCTGGACCAAGCTTTGGTGCGTGCTGAAACCAGGAGTGCTGCTGATCTATAAAACGCCCAAGGTTGGCCAATGGGTGGGCACCATCTTGCTACATTCTTGTGAGCTGATTGAGAGACCGTCCAAAAAAGATGGCTTCTGCTTCAAACTTTTTCATCCCCTGGACCAGTCGATTTGGGCTGTGAAGGTAAGCGTGGTGCCTCAAATGATCTCTTAGAGTTAGATCAAGCAGCCTCAGAGAAGAAAACAACAGCAATCTCGCAGGGTACAGAGCATTTTGGCAGCTGTCTAAAGAAGCATTTAGGGGAGGGGAAAGCCAGGCAATTTAAACAGGATGCCCTTTCTGAAAGCACTTCCCACGACTGATGAAGTAAGAGATACTTTGAGGTAAAACCTCACAAACACCAAAAATACTTTCTGGCTTGAGAGGACAAACGTTTGGCCCTTTCTAAGTATGACAGCTGCAGAACAAAATTTGAAATACAGCAGGCCGGTCGTCACATTTCATTTGAATAAAGGAGACAAATAGGAAAGAGCAAATTAGGGGGATCCATGACCATCCAATGATGAAGGAAAGAAAGGGCCCATATTCTGAAACCTAGTGCCAGGCACCTCAAAAATGGAATATTCTGTGTCCGACCATGATATACATATTGAAGGTCAGTTGTAAGGAGGCGTGTCAATTCATTTGAGGTTATCTACAAGGTGGAGCATAACTCCCTAGAAAGGGTGGGTTTGTCTGTGGAACTCCCTTGTATACGGCAGGAGAGATGCAATGTGTATTCAGCACTTCTTTGTAGTCACAGCAGTATTGGACATTTTATCCCACCAGAGAGGGTAAGATAGATTAATATGAGTCTAATTATAATAACGCAGTGGGAACTGTGTATTGTAAAATGGAAACACTCTCAGCTTCAGTTATACTGATCATAGTTTTGGTATCAGTCTTAGGGGATGGTGGTATATTTAAAATTTTGCCATTTTGCTTGTTACCATAATGGGAGGGTCTGTTGAGAGAATCTCCCTATGGATGAGCTCTTCAGCACCTGAGAGTCAAGGACACCTAACAGTAAAATATGGTCTGCAGACCTTCTTTATGGAAGAAAGTAGTTTATTTGAAGGGTGTGTAACTTAACATGGAATGACCCTGTTATGTTTTGTTTTGTTTTGTTTTTGGCAAAAGCTGTATTCCATAATTTTTAACACCCCAGAATGTCTTTCAGTTTCTCATGGACTCAAATCTTTCTAAGGCATATGACATTTATTTTCATCCTGAATGTGCCCTGTCCTGTGTAATTTAAACAGAGATCCCTGTAGGGAAAACCAATCCACATTTTATATACGGGCGCGCGCGCACACACACACACACACACACACACACACACACACACACACACACACACACACACACACACACACACACACACACACACACACATGCCTCAAGCAAGAAAGGACCTTTAGCAGTCAGGAGGCCTCTATCCACAGTTAAGATATCAAAGAGCCTGTGCTTTCTGTGCAGTAGAAAGCCAGATAACATTGCTGATAAGTAACACAGTGTCCCTGGAACATAAGTAGGATTTACTGCCACCAGGGATGAAAGAGAAGGGCTTGACCACGTCCTGACAGATTTTGAGATTAAAATCTGTTTTGGAGTAGTAGTGCTTAACCATACTTGAATCTGATAAAAGTGGGAGACCTGCAACAAGTTCACAGTTATAATAATAATAATAATAATAATAATAATAATAATAATAATAATAATAATAATAATAATAATAATAATAATAATGAAGAGCTGATAGTTCAGTTGCGAGAAACTATGGCTGAATGGGAGTTTGTGATATTGTGATGGTGTCATCTTTCTTACTGACATTCCCAGTGGATTAGCCGTTCTCCAATAAAATCTTTCACAATGGCTGCATGATTTCTGGAGTGGTCTAAAAATGAAATCCATAACCACCACTCCCCACAACAGCTCTGCATTTACAATGTGGTCTCGTATGTGACCACATTGAATTCTAAAATGTCAAACTGTTCCAAAGTCATTTAGTATTTTAAGATTCAGACCAATCTTCAGTCTGAAGGTCAAGCCAGACATACACACACACACACACACACACACACACACACACACACACACACACACACACAGAGAGAGAGAGAGAGAGAGAGAGAGAGAGAGAGAGAGAGAGAGAGGTTGGCCACTCTGGTGTTTTTGTTGTGCCCCCCACAAAAAAATAGAGTCCCAAAGCAAATGGGCTAGTGTGCTGTCTTTGACCATTTTAAAGCCTTAAATCTGTTGGTGGGTTTGCAACCTTGCATGCTGCTTTTAGTAGATTTGCCTGGGAGGGACCTTTCTGGGCTAGAGCGACTGTCAGTCTATCCAGCATTAACCGGGTCATTCCTTCCCTGCCTCTGAATTCAAAGACAGCCCTATTTCTTTGCTTTTGAGTCTTCTTTTCCTCTCTGAAGCCCGTTGAAGTCTGTTATTGAAAACAGTCAAGCCTATCTGTTTTATTTATTTATTTATTTATTTATTTATTTATTTATTTATTTATTTATTTATTTATTTAGAAATGGGGTAAGATTTTATCTGTCCAGGCAAATTATGTGAATGCTTAGTATTCTGACATCCTCAGCATGACTTATGAGTAAAAGATCCACCCCTCTTTAAAAATCTACCAGCCCAGATGCCTCTCCATCTGAATATCAGTTCCCTGCCATCCATCAGTCTATGAGGTGGTATGGTCTTGTGGGACTCAACCGCCCCAGTTTTCACATGGAAAAAAAAAGATACCTGCTGTGTGGAAATCAAGTGCTATTGCAAAACATACCCACATCTTAGAGATGATCTGGCAGCCTCTGTTTTCTCAGATATAAGAAGTCAATGTGGTACATGGTTAATCAAGCCATGAACATTCAAGGCAGAAAACCATTCAGAGAGAAATGAAAAGGTGCCTTAAGGATCAGCTTGTTTCATGACATCCACTTGGTTTTTTGACCACCACAGAGGCAAATAAATGGATTATAGGTACAATCAAACCTGGATTCTAACAAGCTGAAATACCTGAACTGAATATGTTATATACTTTGGACATACCATGGAGAGACAGGCTCACTGGAAAATAAAGTAATGCTAGGAAAAGTGGAGGGCAATAGGAAAAACAGAAGGCCTAATATGAGGTAGATTGATGCAATAAAGGAAACCATGATCTCCAGTTTGCAGGATATGAGCAGCTGATGTTACTGACAGGAAGTTTTGGAAGTCAATAATTAATAGGATTGCCATATATAGGAAGTCATTTGACAGCACATAACAAATGTTCTTCCAGATGCTGTTGGGCTTGAGTTCCCAGTCTGTCACTAGTCGTTTTGCTGACTAGCTTGAGGGGAGTTGAGGGGGAGGGCACAGTTTACCTGCCTCATAAGAGTAGCAAAATAGTTGTTGGTTGGTTGATTGGTTTGAGACTAGAGATGGGCTATTCGTTTTGGAAACTACCAGTTCTGAAACAAGATGCGGGATCCCAGCTGGTGTTCAGAAGCCTCCGAAACACAATCAGCCAATCTCTTACCTTGCTCTGCACCTGCGTGGGGCTGAGCTCCAATAGCCTCTGATGTCATCGTTCCTTCTCCCTGGAGCTGGTCAATCAGGAGCTGTGCAAGGAAATGCATCATCCCGCCTCCTTGTCTGATTGGCCAGCACCAGGGAGAAGGAACCATGACATTTGCGTCTTCTTCCTCGTTGGAGTTCAGCCCAGCATGGACGCAGAGCAAGGCAAGGGATTGGCTGATTGCGTTTTCAAGGCTTCTGAACACTAGCTGGGCTCCTGTGTGTTGCTTCAGAACCGGTAGCTTCCGAAACAAATAGCCCAACCCTATTTTAGACCATTACAGACTGCTTGACTGAGTGCTGTCAGATGGACGGTATGTAAATCTAATAATAATAATAATAATAATAATAATAATAATAATAATAATAATAATAATAATAATAATAATAATAATAATAATAATAATAATAATGAGCAATCAACCCACATGAACCAAAATACAGACCCACAAATAAACATAAATTTCATTAAACCCAAATAGTGGTGGCAACAGGAAACACAGATATACGTTAACTCAAATGAGGATTTCTTTAAATGCTTCTTGAAAGAGAATAGTCTTTAACATCTTAAAAGATAGGAGAGAGGTGGCCTGATGTACTTCTCTCAGGAGCCCATTTTATAGAGATGGGGCCACAGCCAAGAAGACATAGTTTCTCATACCTCTCGTTTCTTGCCTCCCTTGGTGTGGCCATCCTGCACAAGCAAGGCCTAGCTGTGAAGAATGGGTGGGGTGGGCCAAGATAACGAGGAAAAGATTCTGCAACAGATAAAGCAGTCCCAGACCACTGAAGGCTTTGTAAGCTAAAACCAAGACCTTGAACCTAGCCTGAAAGACAACAGGCACCCAATTCAAGTGAGCCCAAGCTGCTGAGATGTGATCAAAATCTACACTGGCTGGAATCACTTGGCCAGCCTTAAAGGTAGCCCAATATAGAGAGTGTTACAGCAATTGATCTTGAAGATAACCAGCACATGTATTAGTTTTGCCAGAGACTCCTCATCAAGGTAAGAGTGTAACTGGGTGGTCAGTTGGAGTTGGTTGAAGGTGACCTGAACACAGCAGAAACCTGTTATTCTAGAGAAAGGGCTGAGTTCATGAGCATAACCAAGTTTCAGACACAATTTGAAACAATTCCTTGCCACCAAGGACAGTGACCTCCCAACCTTTCCAGAGGGCCTCAGTCTTTGCTGGGTTCAAATTCAGCCTATTAGCCTTTATCCATTCCAGACCTGAAGCCAGACAGCACTCCAGGAACCAGGTAACATCCACTGGAAATGATGTAAAGGAGACAGAGAGTTGCATATCATTCATATATTGGTAAAAACAGTCCAGCTCTCTGGATGACCTCACCCAGTGGCCTCACAGAGGTATTAAATAGCATTGAGGAGATAGATGACCTCTGGGGTGATCCACAATTGAGGGTTCAAGTGGGCTGACAATTCCTGGCAATGGAACAAATTACCTCAAGAGGTGGTGAATGCTTCAACACTGGAAGCATTCAAGAGAAATTTGGGCAACCACCTGGCAGATATTCTTTGATTTGTATTCCTGGGCAGGGGGTTGGACTTGATGGCCTTATAGGTCCCTTCCAACTTCACTCTTCTATGATTCCTCCTCAAAGTGGACCCTGGACCCAGCCTCTAACCTGCAGTCCCAAAAGCCTGCCCAGTAAAATATCATGGCTAATGGTATCAAAGGCCACTGAGAGATCAAGGCGTACCAACAAGGCCATGCCTTCCCTATTGGACTGCTTCAACATGTCAACTCAACCAGTGCAACCTGAATCCAGACTGAAAGGGATCCAAGCAATCCCCCTCCTTGATGAATGTCTGGAGTGGCTTTCCCGTCACCCTCTCGATCAGCTTTCCCATAAAGGGGGCATTTATTTACTTAAAATATCTTTAACCCACCTTTCTCTTAAAAGAATCCAAGATAGCTGGGTCCTATATTCAGGACAGATTTGTAGTTATTCAAATTGTTGGTAGGGTGGAATATTTTGGGATTGGCCATGTGATAGCAGCATAGATACTTGTACTTCCACACTGGACTTGAGCAACAGGCAATCTTGCTTCAGGGCCATATGCAAGTATAGTAGGGAATGAGCACCTGTAAGTGGGATCCCTACTGTTAGCCAGTAGCCATGATATGAATGCCATCTTGATCCATACCTTACTCATAACTACAATGAAAGTATGTCTCCTTCTCTCCCTGCAGCAGTGTACTGTAAATAGTTTGGGGGAAATGCCCTTTCCCTAATTTGAAAACACAAGGTGGGGAAAATACATTTGGCTCTCCATTTAATCTGGAGATAGTTACTGCCTGAGTGCTGTAGAGGTACTCAAATGCCTGAGATGTCAACACCACACATCAGTTCCCTGAGGAATTGATGAAAGCACTCTGAGGCCTTGTTGAAGAAATGTGACTATTCATATCATAAAATATTTATATTTATTGATTTAAACTCACTTGGCAGCTGCACCATATCTGCTGTTTTGGCTCTGGGCCGGAGAAATCACATGTGGCCAATTTGAACAGCACTCGGCTTAGCAACGGACGTGTATATAAGTGAGGTGACATTATAGTGAACTATTCAGACCTCTTCAAGAACCATCATTTTATGAAATAGCCAAAATCAATTCCCACTCGCAATGTTCTGCCTACTGTTACAATACCAATAGGTGCCTACAACATCACTATGTAGCATGAAAGTCTTTTAAATTTTATATGCTGTTGACTTGGTCTGAGTGCAGTAGAAATTGGGTTGCTAAGACTTCAGGAGCTATCTGGAATCAGATCAGCCCGCTCTCTGAGGCTAGTTCCAATGGAAACAATATTATCAGACAAAGTTTCTTAGTGCAGCCTTGAAGAAGTGGATTGTGGGTGCCTGATCAGCTTTCTGCATCCAAAGAGGCATACACATTAGAATCACAAACCTGGAGGGGTCTTGTCAGCCATTTGGCTCCAAAATTATTGAAATGGGGGAACTTTCAGGTTAGAGAATCTCTACTGCCCACTCTCTATGGAAGACCTCCAGTCTAGGAGAACCCACGACTTCTTCAGGTAATAGGTTCTATTGTCCAACTACTCCTACTGTTAGAAGGTTAATCAGGTGATTGGATTTTGTCTGGGGAAAATTGCATAGGGAAGTAAGATGGATGGAGGACCCAGCTGCCTTTACACCTATGTCTCTTTTCATATGAAGATCAACACTGCATCTGTTCTTCTATACACAGATGAAATACTGGTGTAGGAACACATGACTAATTGTGGCTAGGTTTGATCTAATACTGAGTGATAAAGCATTGCATTTATTCCAATCAGTTTACATTCATGTGAAAATGGATATTTCTGTGTTTGTCACCCAGTTGGTAGTACTAAGCAGAGTGTGTGTGTGTGTGTTGTGTCATTACAGTTGTGACCGACTCTACGTGACTCCACATCCATGGAGTTTTCTTGGCAGGAGTACTGGAGTGGCTTGCCAGTTCCTACTCCAGGCACCTACAGCACCTGGTATTCCCTGGTGGTCGCCCATCCATATCTGTTCACAGCTTAAGGAAGTTGTAGTTCTATTGCTGTAGAAATCAGTAAATACTGCATGGTTTTTTACCTGAAACTACTGCACTTACAAAACATTTTTTTTCTAACAGTTTCTGAAGTAACATGGCTGAATCCCTATTTTTCCGAATCATTTGGCAATTTCTCATTAGCCATCTATTCCAAGATTTTGTTACTGGCCTGTTTTATGAGACATTCATTTGGACTTGAGCAAAATGTCAAAACCTGGAAAACAGATGTTTTTGAACTATAGCCACAGAATCCCTGACCAACTGACCAGAAGCTGTGATAAGTGATGGATTGTGGAATTATAGTCCAAAAATTGTAACTTTCTCATGGTCTGCTTTTCAAAATTTGTTTGACACACATAGGTTTTCTGTATGATTTTGTGTGTGGGGTGTGGGGTTGTTTGTTAGTAGGAGGTTGAATGAATAGAGGGAAGCAATGATAACTGATTTCTTTTTCCTATTCTACAAATCATTCTAGGGTCCAAAAGGAGAGAATGTGGGTTCAATCACTCAGCCTCTTCCGAGCAGCTACTTAATCTTCAGGGCAGCTTCTGAATCAGATGGTAAGTTTTCTTCCTTGCTTGCATCACTAGATTCTGTTTTTCACCTTTCCATTAACCAATATGAAACTTTCTGGATGAGCATTTGGTGGTGTCATCTCTAAGGATTTTGAGCAGCCTTCGTCTGACTGGAAAAAAAAAGATGGCAGAGGCCTTGTGTGTGTGTGTGTGTGTGTGTGTGTGTGTGTGTGTGTGTGTGTGTGTGTGTGTGTGTGTGTGTGTGTGTGTGTGTTTTGTGCCGTTACAGTCATGACTGACTCTTCATGTCCCCATGTCCATGGAGTTTTCTTGGCAGGAATGCTGTGGTGGTTTGCCAGTTCCTACTCCAGGCACCTACATCACCTGGTAATCCCTGGTGGTCTCCCATCCAAGTACTAACCAGGCCCGACCCTGCTTAGCTTCCGAAATCCGGCGAGATCGGATGTGTTTAGGGTACTGGAATTTAAATAAGATGTGTTAATCCCACCCCTACCCCATATATGTAATGATTCCATCTTGGAGAGGAGCAGGGAAATTATATTGGAAGGATGTCATATTGTAAGTCATCTCCCTAGTGTCACATTTACTTTGCGGGGAGGGGGGAATCTAGATCAGGAGCTCTCTCCTCCCTGTAATATGTGGGTCACTGGAAACGGTATCCTACTCTGCTTCATAGCATTTAGGTGAAACTTTATTACTGTTTTCATTATTCACTGGAGGGAATGAGAATTTGTCAAATAACAAATTGGTGGAGATCCTCACAAGAGCAGCGAGAACTGAACTAGTTCATACTTGGAAGAACGCACAAGGACTTTCCTTTCAAGGATACCTAGAAAGGATGTGGACAGTGACATTAATGGAGAAACTGACCACACACACTAGACTCCTTGGAGAAAAAATAGTAGATAAATTTGGTAAAATTGAACACTTTCTGGCCATTTCGGGCAATTAATAAAACAATGAGAAGAATACTCTGGCAAGCCGGGTATACTATTGCCTGCCATCTCTTAAACTGGACTATGTGAAAGTCCTGTAATGGACTATGTGAAAGAACTGAAATATTGATAGAAGTAAGGTTATCAATGTGTATAAGACCACAGTGATAGTCTATGATTGTATCATGTATTAGGTTACAGATTCTATTGTTTTATTTTTCAGCTGTGCATGCTAATTAAATATTGTTGTGTGTCCCTTCAATATAAAGAGAAGCCCCATGGCACAGTGGTTAAACTGCTCTACTGGAGCCAAAACTGTGCTTACCAGCAAGGGTTCAGTCCTAGGTCGCTGGCTTGTGGTTGACTCAACTTTCTATCCTTCCAAGGTTGGTAAAATGAGTACCCAGCTTGCTGGTGTGGGGTGAGGGTCATTGTGTTGCCTGCACAATTACTTGTAAACCTCCCAGGGAATGCTTTATTTAAGCACTATGAGGCGGTGTATAAGCAGCATGCTTTTCTTTTTGTTTTCCTTAAAGATTGTCAATTTTAAAAACTAGGTAAAAAAACTCCATAGCACCTATTGTTTGCACCCATGTGCAGCCATTGTTTCCTTCCAATGAAACCATGCAAGGATTATTTGGCACCTTAAAGACGGACAAGTCTCATTTGGCATAAACATTCTTGATCTGGAGTCCACTGCTTCAAACGCAAGGGGCAGAAGTCTGTTTAGGGTTAAGCTAAAGAAAAATATTTTTTAATTTGCCCCAAGGCTTGTTGTTGGTTTGTTGGAGCTGATTACAGACTAAAACAGATACCACTCTGGAAATAATCTGCCCCATCCCTTTCCTTTCCTGTTCTACTTGTTTCACAGGCAGCATTTGGGGGAGCCTTCAAACTGTATGTTATATTTGGTTTTTTAAAATCTGGTTGCAGCTCAAACTCTGTCAAAATATCCTGACTCATCCTGGCTGAGTAGTTTTGAGATTTGGCGTATTAGCTAAAAAATGGAACAGCGCTCCGTGACTGCTCTTGCTAGGTAAACCAGGAACACAATTCAAGATCATGGTTTTTGTCAAATTTAAACTTGCATCAGCAGCATAGGGCTATTAGACAAAACCATTTGTGGCAGAAGTAAATCTAATAATGGTAAAAGGCCCCTTGAAATTCTTTATTCCTGGCAGTGAGGACAAAATTACTGCCCATTTACAATCCTTAATCCAATATGCCCTTGCTTTCAGAGTTCTAGCAAATCCATTTTAGGATTCCCCATATTAAAGAGGAAAATGGGAAGCAGCATTGTACTGAGTGCACGAGCCCACTGGTCTTCCTTCAAAGTATTGCCAGCTCTTGACCAGGAGAAGCTTAGCAAGGTTTCTTTCCTAGTCCTATCTGGAAATATCAGGGCCTGCATCTAACAAAGGGTGTGCCCCACCATATATTTATGGAAAATAATAGTGTCAGTGTGTTAATTTTAATACAATTGATAATCATTGTCTTTGCTGTTAAAATTTTTTTAATCTTCTTCTTCGCTGGAATGCAAATCTAGTCCTAGTTGCTAAACATTGTTTTGATCCTTTTTCAGTGCTGCTTTAGAACCAAATATGTGAGCCACCCATAAGGTGGTGACTATCAAAAACAGGTTCATGGAAAGCATTATATGCATTTTTATCATATAGTACTCTTTGAGCTGTTTCACCTTTGTTAAAGAACAACACAATCTTAAGCCTAAATATTCAGAAGTAAGGTTGATTGGATTAAATAGCAATTGCTTCTGTGGAACACGAAGGATGGTAGCCATTGTCATACATTGCATGTCTCTAAAATAGATTGACCCACTGAGTTCTCACCCAGCGTTTCGCTGTTCAGGTAATAAACCTTGCTAAGTGTTCTAGAAGCTGCTATTTTTGTTTGCTGGTGAGCCTTGCCATTTTATGGCAGCAGAAGACTGCAAAACATTCAAGGGTAGCAGATTTCAGGATAATCTCTCTCTGTGTGTGTTTTATTTTTAAGCTAAATGTTGTAGGGGAGAAATGGAAGACTTTATCAAACACTTTCTCTTGACATTTCATATCTCACTCTGGGCCTTTTCACACGACCCCTAAGATCCGCTGGCCACTTAAATTCGGACCAGAGCTCTTAGGGGTTTGTCGCTGTTCCTGCGTTCCCACCCCCTCCACACTCCTGGCTGCTGGCTGCATGAGGGGAGGGAGAAAAAAAGGAAGAAAAGAATGCCGCTCACCTCCGTTCTGCCATCCCGGCACTGCATTCAGATCTCTTAAAGGGGCGGGGGGAGGGGGGACAAACAGAAGCAAGGAGAGCCCGGCAGTCACTACTGTTATATCCGCATTAGGAATTTTCATCTCCGGAGAGCAGGTACCTGAAAAGTGCGCTGGGACGCACTTAGGTGGGCGTGGTCACACTTAATTATCTGTAAACTCCAGAGCTAGTGGGGAAATAATTTTAAGCTCCGGAACTGGGAGCCATTTGCCGCGGAGTTTAGGGGTCATGTGAAAAGGCCCTCTGTCTCTCAGAGATAACTACTAGCTATAATTCGGTATTTTGTTTGTTTGTTTCTTTCTTTCTTTCTTTCTTTCTTTCTTTCTTTCTTTCTTTCTTTCTTTCTTTCTTTCTTTCTTTTTGTTTCTATACCACTCCCTTAGTGCAAACTGCACTACCCGGGACAGTTTACAAAATAGCTATAAACTACAAACACTAAAAAAATAGAGCTATATATAAAATCCAATTAAAATACAGTTAATACAGTTAAAATCCAATTAAAATATCTTATAAAACACATTTAAAACAGCCATTAACAGAATATGTTAGATGGCAAACACCTCATCCTGCCCATTTTTTGCGGGGGGGGGGTGTCAAGTAAATAAAAGATGTACCCCCTCTCAGATGGGTGATTGCACTTTCTTCATGAATGCAAGTTTTTAAAAAAGAAATCCTAAAAGCACATTATTTAAAAGCAGACATTAAGAACTGCTGGATAGCTCCATGGTTTAGGTCTCTGGCTACGGTGGGAGTTCATTTGCCCCACTGTGCTTCCTTGGCATGGGCTGGACTCAGGGATCCACCGGATCCCTTCCAGCTCTGCAGTTCAAAGGTTATTATTATTTTTAAAAAGTAAAAATTTTTTAAAACCTAATCCTTCAGAAAGCAAAAAATAAAAATAAAAATAAAAAATAAAAACACCAAACCTGTATGATGGACATCAAGCATAGTGAAATTACAGTCTGCTTTGCAAGGGGAAGCTGTAATAATTGGTTGAAGAAATCAAAGTTTTAAAATCTATTTTAAAGGTGTTATATGTAATCTATAGTCATTTCAGATCTTTTGGAAGAGTTCTCAAAGGAGCATGTTGATGCTACTACAAAGTATCTTTAAGGCTAACAGATTTTATTATGGTCTGCCTTTTTATGAATAATGACTGTCAGTCACATAAAGCTGATGTCTCATAAGTTTGTTGCTTTTTGAAGGTGTTGCAAGTTTATTTTAAAATCAATATCTTGTGAATGAATCAAATTAATTGATCGATCTATGTGATGATAAAGGAGAATGTGTAGCAGTTTTGCTCATATTCCATGTCACGAGACCTAGACACTTAACATTTGGCATGGATTCCGAAGGGAGCATAGGGGGTACACTTCAGAGTTATTTTTATTTTTGAATGGGTGAATTATTTTGGCTCAGCGGGCTAGAGCACTGAAAACTGTCAGCTACAAAGTCAACAGCTCAGCGGTTTGAATCCCAGGTGCCATGCAGCAGAGTGAGCTCCTGCTGTTAACCCCATATCCTGCCAACGTAGCAGTTCGAAAACATGTAAATGCAAGTAGATAAATAGGTACTGCTGTAAAAAGTGGGAAGGTAAAACAGTGTTTCCTTGCAGTCATGCCGGCCAGATGGCCATCACTGCCCTTAGAGTTGGACACGACAAGCACACATGTGCAGGGGGGGACCTTTACCTTTACCTTTACCAGTTTATCTTTCTTCTAGATCTGAAATAGGTGGTTAGGTGTGGGCTCAGATGGAGAGGTACCTTTGTTTTCCATTTCCTTGTTTAAGCAGGTAGTTGCTTCTGTGGTCACAGCTCCACCTGTAGGCACAAGGAAGTACTGTCCCACCCTGAGGGGAAGGAAAATGTGTCTCTCTTGTACAAAATCTCAAAAACAAGGGCTGATTATGTCAATTAAACTTCTAAGGGTTCTGCCCTGAGTTCACTCAAAGCTTCCATTAAACAGTTGTCGCCATTCAGTATATATGGAATTATCCAGGGCATTGTATTAGGTGACACTTCAAAACACTAGTCTTTTCCAGGATTACATGTTGTCCATCCTCTGCTATTAACACTGCCCTCTTCTTTACCCCTTTTAAAATTAATTGCTATTTGCAAGTGATATGGCACTGAACTGATATAATAATTTGTGAAATTGCAGTGCTGATCTGGAATAGCACTGAAGCTTAATTTGAGAAGCTTAATTTTTAAAACTGTTTGAAAAGAAACAAACAATCCAATATTTCTGTTTTTACTATTTTTCCTGTCCTTAAGTAAAGCCTTATATTACTGTCAAGGTATGCTTCCTTCCCTCACTCCTTTTGCAGTTAGCTAAAAGAACACAAGGGGCAGATTGTGTTGTTGGGCAGTAGACGGCTAGGCCAATGGCTAGCAGGAAAGGAGGTGGGTGCTACATTGGTATCTGTTGGATTAGAATATGACCAAGTTGACAAGAGCAGTGAGGAGTGGGGAGTGAAGAGGCAAAGGCACCTTCCATCAGGATATGTGCAAAGATTTCAGAAGATGACAGTTTTGCAGTTTCACAAGTTATTGTATCAACTGCATCCAGAAGCTGAGTCATGGCAACTGGATGTCTTTTCTTGTGAGATCAAAACATTTCATTACTCATCCAAGTAGCTTTGTCAATCTGAGGCATGTTGCTGTGAGGCCTCCAATGTACAGTTCATCTTGCTTTCAGGCCACTCTGGTCTGAATAGGCTTCTTAGGTGGACAGTGACCTAAATAGACTCGTTAGATGGACAATGGCCTGAATAGGCTTGTTCGATGTACAGTAGCCTAGGGCAGTGGTGGCGAACCTTCGGCACTCCAGATGATTTGAACTACAACTCCCACAGTCCTTTGTCACTGGCAATACAGGCTTGGAATTCTGGGAGTTGTGGTCCAAAACATCTGGAGTGCCAAAGGTCCGCCAACACTGGCCTAGGGTGTGTGAAGGTCCTGCCAATGCAGTCCTTCCCAACAATCATTAAGTATGGGTCATTAAAATGTAAGCCTCACACCAACTTTCCTCAGACTGACGAAGCTACTTGGATTAGTAGTAAAAAACATTGATCTCTAAAGAAGAAAAAAGTCCAGTTGGCATGACTCAAATTCTGGACCATCCCAGCATCTTCCCTCAGCCTTTTCTCACTAATGAATCCTTTCTGAGACCCAAGCAGCACCCAGCCAATCTGCAATCCATCCCACCTGCATTTGACAAGCTGTCCAGGGTTACTTTGAGCAGCCATGCTCCTGACTTGCACTTCTCTGCTATAATAATCTTCAGCTGGAGGAATTCAAGTAATGACTCCTTAATAGGCCCACTGTAAAAATAAATTTGCTTCCAGGGCATATTTCCCATGGCAGTACATGAAAGCTGTTGGTCAGCTCTGGGTGATAAGTCTCTTGACCTCCCATGCCTACAAAATCTAGCAGGACTTAAAATCAACCATATACGATTGGGAAGTTTCTAGTCTTTAAATATCTTTGTTGGGTAGATCTTGCCTTTTCTCACTCCCTACATGCATCAACACCAACACCTTCTCACATTTTATGGTACAAGTGGATGTAGAGCTGGAGCGGGACTCAGAAGATGGAATTCTGCTAGGAAACTCGGCAGTAACTTTGGCTGAGGCAAACCTCTTCACCCTGATTTACCTCACAGAGCTGTTGCAAGGATAAATTGGGAGGACGAACACAACCACGTGCACTACCTTGGATGGGTAATAAATAGAACTAATACTAATAGTATTTGAAGCTTGCTTTTACTTTTTTTTGGTACCTTGGGGAATTCCAATTCCTCTCTTGGTTGTCTCCCTCCAGCAGCAGTTAACAGAAGCTGTCAGAGAGTGATGGGTTTTTTGGGGGGGAGGACCTCAGGTTGACCCCCCTCTTTCTTGGCTCTGAAATTGGAAGACCCCCAAGGTTCAATCAGAACAACCCATTTTCTCTTCAGTTTCATGGTTGCAAGTGAGAAGCTCTTTCCAACCTAGAGGCTTCCAGAAATACCTGCTCTTTGACCTTCCCCCATTTAAACACTTCAGAGCTGCCTTTTTTTCTACCTGACTCACCTCATTTCACCTGCTTCGCATGGCCACACAGTGCCTGCACCCTTGACTAGGGCCCTTTGTACACGACCCCTAAACTCCGCCGCAAATGGCTCCCAGCTCCGGATCTTAAAATTGTTTCCCCACCAGCTCTGGAGTTTGCAGGAAATTAAGTGCGACCACGCCCACCTAAGCGTGTCCCAGCGCACTTTTCATGTACCTGCTCTTGGAGGGTGAAAATCACCAAATCTGGATGTAATCTGGTGAGTGCGGGCTCTCCTCACTTCTTTGTTGTTGTTTTTTGCCTCCCGCCCCTTTAAGAGAAGGAATGCGGCTCGGGGTGGCTTGGACCGGCAAACGGAGGTGAGCCTGCATTCTTTTGTCCCTTTTTTTCTCCCTCCCCTCACGCAGACTGGAGCAAGGAAGTGCGGAGGGGTGAGGACGCAGGAAGAGCAACGAACCCCCAAGATCTCTGGTCCGAATTTAAGTGGCCAGCGGATCTTAGGGGTCGTGTGAAAAGGCCCAAAGAGTCATCCGATTCACAGTGCAGAAAGGGTCTCCCTGTGTGTGGGCTGCCTGGTTTAGATCAGAAAGCTTTAGGCTGCCCAGTTGTCATGGCTGGCAATGGTCCCAGATGTTATTCTCCAAAAATAGCCCCTTCTGTACACTGATGGGTCACTGTAAGTCTAGGAATGTAGCATTCAGGGAGAGTAATGATGTCTGCTGTTAGTGAAAGTGAGTTGTGCTTTACAGGGAAAAAGTGCGCTTTACATGTTGGAATTCGGAAATTTATTTTTACTTTTATTTTGAGGGGAGAGCAGAGAGCAGCTGACAGCCAGCATTATACGAGTGTCTATCCTAAGTTATTTTAGCTGTTTGTGTCTTTATATACAAATCTATTTATTTCCTGGTGATAATTGGAACCCTTCAGTGCTCTATTTTTCTCCTTTACTGACAGTTTTAACTATAGCATTGGGTGACACAGCAGATTTTAAATATTTAGATAACTGAACTAATAGACTGTCTCCCCCCCCCACATACACACAACTAAAACACCTCCATTAAATGATGAGATGCAACAAAGTTTAAGAGATAGTAACAGGATGAAGAGTGCTTGATCAGTACCTAAATTAGAAACTAATTGTATGCAATGGCTTTGAATAACTACCAAATAAGCAGCCAGACTTCTGCTTGTGTAGTGATTGTCAGGAGACAGTTGATTCTTAATTTGATACAGTGACCCCCCCACCATTTCGCGGTTCAGGTCCAGCAGTCCTGCTACATCGCGGGATCACAGTACCTGCACTGCTGGGGGGGCGATCAGGTCGCTCCCCACCACCCCCCGGCCCGGGGAGCCATCGCGTTGCTCCTCACCATCCCCCCGCACTCCTCCCAGGCTTCTGGAGGGGGCGGGGGTGGCGGGGAGCCATCGCATGGCTCCCCGCCACTCCCCGCCCCCTCCGGGAAGCTGCGGAGCCGCCCAGGAGGCTGGCGGGGAGCCATCACGTTGTTCCCCTCCATCCCTCTGCATGCCTCCCAGGCTTCCGGAGGGGGCGGGGGGGGCGGGGAGCCATCGCATGGCTCCCTGCCCCCTCCGAGAAGTCTCGGGGGGACAGGGGGGCGCAATCTCCATTGAAAAGCATTGCCAATGCTTTTCAATGGAGACGGGACAAAAAGTCTCGGGTGGCACAGGCAGCCGCCAGCACGCACCACGATCGCCCCCACCCCCGCCCCCCAACTGCTTCCGCATATCGCAGATTTTCATGGATCGCGGGTGGGGTGGGTCCCTAACCCCTGCGATCGGCGGGGGTTACTGTACATAGCACTATCTTTGAAATAACTGGCCAGGGCTTCTGGCAGCTTTGGAGAAAGTGCTTTGATGATATCTTGTGTTAGTTTAAGGTTAAGACAAGGCTCCGATACCTGATGATGAGCTCCAGTGTCCATCAGTTTTAAGCAGCCCAGCCATTGGTGAGTCATTTATCAATATCTAGAAGGCCACCCTGGTGAACAAATGGGAGATTTCTAGTGAAAGAAGGGAAGGCCATTTCAAACTTGTTTGTTGTTGTTGCTGCTGCTGTTAGGGACACTGCCCTTTGATACATAGTTATTCAATATTGGTTTAAAATATTTATGTGCTGCCTTTCTCCTAAAAAAGGATCCAAAAGGGCTTACAGTATTAAAAGGATCTATATTAGAAGGGAAAATGAGCCCTTATTGCAATATCTTAAACATAATTAAATATTCAGAACAGTATAACTGATCTGCAAGGCATTAGGCACCACTCTGGCTATAAAGAAGCAAGCCACTTCTTGCTCTGCTGCGCGCGGCCTTCTAATTCTTCTCCATTTGTAGGGCCAAAAGGAAGACACCATGGGCAGTTCAGTCAGCCCCCCAAAGGGGCTTTGTCATTGATTTTGAGGCTTAGTGGCTGTGCGTTTCTGCTTGTGCCCATATATTCATTATAGTCCTGTGCTTAATGGCATGAAAGGCCAACATTTTCTGAAGCCTGGGACACATTTCCAGGCGCCATAGTACAGAACAGGGTGGGGAGATCTTAGATGAAGGGAAGTATTGCCTCAGCAATGGGAAAGCCAAAGGTTCCCCATCCTTGATACAGAAAGAATATGTTGCTCATATGGAAAAATATTCTCTTTTGAGGATACTAATTATTTGAAGACCTGATATATCTTCAAATGAAGAATTTTAGAAGTGGGCTTCATCACAGAAGACTCTGAAACAAATTCTACGTAATATATTGTAGATGAACAGTGGGTCTGTATGTTTGGAATACTCATCAGGGCTCATTATCCATGTATTAAAAACTACTGGTTCCAGAGCCTGAAGACACTTTAGACAATAATCTCTTTTGTTCCTAATATTTCCAGCTATAAAAGAGAAGGTAATCAATTAGAGCTGTGCTGCCTAGCTATTTTGACTGTCAGCTCTGCGGTTCCTTCAGCCAGATTCTGCAGAAATATGTACAATTATTATTAGCCAGGAGCCATGTGATATGAGGATCAGTGAAAGACTATAACTTTTATTTTCCCTAGCATTCCTTTTAATATTAAAAAAAAAAATTTATTTTTTTCATACAGCTGTAAGGTGTAATTGACGTGTTTTTCGCCTACCTTACCAGCACAGGTCCATTTTTTTAAAAACGTCATCGTACTTTACTCAGCATGGTTGTGAGAAATCTCAATTCAGTATGCTGTATATTAAATGCTGCTATTGATATATATTATCTATTTAGTAAGGTGAAGATTGTAATATGCAACAAAACCTTAACATTTGTTTTGAGCTGTTCTGTGTTGTGTGTTCTAAGTTCTATTATCTGGCTTGGAGTGGTGGACATTAACACAGGCTGCCATGACAAGGATTGGAACCTATGAAATGTGGATTTATGGCAGATTGCTAAGACTTTTAAAAATATATTTCTATTTATTTATTTATTTATTTTGCATTGAGAGGCTAAAGTGATAACAAATGAAGTGCTAACAAATGTATAAAGACCAAGAAATCATGAATTACATAAAATGCTATAACCCTCTCAGCAGAAATGAAAAGTGCAGATTGCTAATGCTAATAATTTGAGGGCAAATAAACAGAAGAAGCAGGGCAATTAGGAGAAGAGCATGTAAGCTAGAAAATCTTAAGGAACGCAGCACAACATCATTTATAGCTGCTGTGTCCAAACTTAAAATGTCTGTAATTCTGCTCAAATTCGGCTGTGAAATATAACATAAGAACATAAGAAAAGCCATGCTGGATCAGGCCAAAGGCCCATCTAGTCCAGCTTCCTGTATCTCACAGTGGCCCTACCAGATGGGTCTGGGAACACATGAGACTAGATATCTGTCTCCTGCCACCACTCCCCTGTGTACCCCAGTTTTAAGCTTGGAGATTACACATCTCCATCATGGTTTGTAACCTGTGATGGACTTTTCATCCAGGAATCTGTCCAATCCCCTTTTGAGTGATCAAGGAAAATAATTTATTAGACTTATAATGTTTCCTACAGTGAAAGATTGATGAACATAGCTCTCTTCTACCCAGGGCTGGCGCTAGGGTTTCCTGCACCCTAGGTGGCGGGTGGGCGGTGGCGGCAGCGGCGGGGCGGGGCGATGGGCAGGCGGCGGTGGGGGGACAGGCGGCGGTGGCCAGCGGCAGGGGGGGCGGCGGGGGGCAGCAAGCTAGCCAGCGGTGGCAGTGGGGGGTGGCGGCACCCCCTCTCCATTTTGGCACCCCCTGTCCATTTTGGCGCCCTAGACAACTGCCTAGTTCACCTTAATGCAGCGTTTTTCAACCACTGTTCCGTGGCACACTAGTGTGCCGCGAGATGTTGCCTGGTGTGCCGTGGGAAAAATTGAAAAATTCTAAAGAAATTCAACCCAGGGCCGGCGGGCGGCCCACAGCTGGGAGGTGCTATAAATAGCGTCCAAGGGCCAGCTTGGCTCCTCCCCCCCGAGGCCCGCAGCGCTGGCGTCACTTCCTCCCCGGCCGGACCTGGCCCCGCTCATTCTCTTAGTGTTTGCCCTGTGCCTGCCGCTGCCGCCACGACTTGCTCGCTTCCCTCTCCCCCCTCCTTTTTTTACCCTGGACCACCACCACCCCTTTCCTGGGAGCTACCAATGGATTGAGCCCCCCGACAGCCCGCCCGCCAACACGAGCCGGCCCGGGAGCCCCAGCCCAGAACAAACCACCAGGTGAGGGGAAGGGGAGGAGGGGTGCCTGGCTGCCCCACGAGCACCGTGGCAGGGCTGCGAGGAGGGGGGGGATGGATGAGGCCTCCGCCGGGCCTGGGCTGAGGAGGTGGGCGGGCGGGGGGGGCTACTGACACGGCTGGTCGGCCGGACGGACGGCCTTTAGGGTACGGGAGGGGAAGAGCCGTCTCTGAGGGGCCCCCCCTCTTCTCTCTCTCTGTCTTTTCTTTCTCCCCCCCACCTCTCTCTTTCCATTCATACCCTTTCCCCTCTTCATAGAAACGTGCTCATTTCTAGCCTGCATATGTGTATTTCTAGCAGCCTGCCTACTGTAATTAAAACTGTAAACCGCCCAGAGACTCCTTGAAGTGGTATGGGGCGGTATACAAGCAGAACACTTTCTGCCTTCTTTCCTTCCTGCCTTCCTTCATCCTCCTCCCCTCCTGTCGCTGGACTTGCTGAAGGCATCTGCCTTGGCCACAGTGTGGAGAGCAAGATGGGCTTTTGGGTCTTGTTTGTGTTCCTGGATAGTCAGTGCCCCTTCTCAGGTCTCCACTGGACACAGAAGTCCATGCAGGGCAAAATGTCTTTAAATTAAAAAAACAACACAGGTAAGTGGGAACTGGGTGCTAGAGAGCGGGCTGCCTCAATCTGTGGCCCCTCTGTCCTGCTTCTCCCTACACCAGCAATGGTGAACCTTTTAGAGACTGATATAGGCACAGAGTTAAATTTTTTAACATTTTCTAATGGTGGTGTGCCTCGTGATTTTTTTCATGAAACAAGTGTGCCTTTGCCCAAAAAAGGTTGAAAAACACTGCCTTAATGGATGTGCCGGCCCTGCTTCTTCCCCTTTCACTCTTACAACAGACTACTGGGGTTGGTCGGGCTAAGAGAGAAGTTGTGTTTTTCTGTTTTTCAGGTTGCTCTGCAAAATAGTACGAAGGGTAAGATATCTGAAATTTATAGGAAGGCATGTATTGTTGTTGTTTTCATTTCTAACTTGCCTTTCCTCCAAGGAGCTCAAGGCGACATAGATAATTTACCTATCTTAAAGTTTATCCTTACAACAATGTTGTAATGTGGGGCAGGCTAAGGGAGAACAAGTGGCTGAAAGTGATCCACAGAGTTTCAGAACTGGGCTTTGGGAAGGTGGGTGGGAGGGACTAGATCCTGGCTTTCTTAAGTTCATCACAGAAGACTCTCAGAAGACTCTCAAGCCTCTCAGCCCATCACTCAGGCCTCTACACCACAGATTACCCTCTCAGATCTGTTGGATTGTAGGAGGCATGCCAAAAGGGATCATCTATACTGGTACAGTAGATGTTGACCTTTGTAAATGTAAAAGACTTATGGGGCAGATTTGCCAGCAATTTTGGCAAGTGAAAATCCTTTGGCTTGAGATGTCTGTGAAGATTCTCAGCCATCCAGGTGAGGTCATCTAAAAGATGAATCATGGCATTGGACTTCTTTTCTTGTGAGATTGAAACGTTCCAGTGGTCATCTAAGGAGCTTCATCGGTGTGAGAAAAGTTGGTTACGAGGCCTCCAATTTATAGTTCACCTTGTTTTCACCCCACCCTGGTCTGAATAGGCTCCTTAGGTGGCCTGAATAGGCTGGTTAGATTACAATTGCCTGGTGTGTGTGAAAGTCCCACCTATGCAACCCTTCCCAACACCAGTTAAGTATGGGTAGTTTTCAGTGGCCTCCCTGGTGGAGGTGAGAAGTGCTTCTGATTTGTCTGGGAACTGATGAAAGGGCAGCATGATAAGTGGGAGACAGATTGTGCCTAAGTCCCCCACTTCTGTTGAGAGAGCAATTTTCAATACACACATGAATGGCTTCCCTACCCCTCTTTCAAACCACCTATCTTCTCTAGTATGTGTACATCCTTGTCTTTGAATGAGTGTTCTTTGTCCTTCAAATGGAGGTACACTGCTGATTATGGACCTGAGCTGTTGGCCCTCCTGTGCTGGGCCATCCTCCTGCTAAATGGATGTTTCTCCAATGTAGAGGTCTGCACACTCCTCACTGCATTGGACCGCATATAATATATTGCTCCTCTTGTGTTTTGGTGTTGGGTTCTTTGGGTGGATGGGTCTCTGCCCTAGTGTGTTTGTGGATTTGAAGGTAAGCAAGTATGTAGTGTTTTCCAAAAATCTTTTAAAGCTTTTCAGACCTACCTGTCTGCTTATCTCCCTTAGGTGTGTCTGGGTGGACAAGTCTCAGCCTGTTGTGAGGGGGCACTATGAGACAGGTGGCAGCTTCCTTTCAATGTAGCAGAGCTGAGCATGGACATTGGCCAGAATCCTTTTAGGGCTTGTGTTACTTGCCTTAGCTAACTGTGGTTCATTTATGAGATGCTGGGGTGCTTCTTGGTTGTGGAGGTGAATGTTTCTGATACCTGCCCTAGCACCCAGCACAACTTCTTATGGCCTCAATTATCCATAGTTAGTTGTGTGAACTTTATGCAAGCACCGATAGGACTTCTAACCACTGATTTATTTTTATTTATTTATTTATTATTGAATTTATACCCCGCCCATCTTCCCAAGGGAACTCTGGGCGGCTTACAATAGGCTGATCAAATCAGCAAAATATCATACAAGAAGATTGCTCTTCTTCGTATTCCCACAGTTTGTCAAAGAAAGCACTCCCAAGCTAAGTGCAGCACTACTGACAAGGAAGTTAGAGAGTAAACCCACAGTGGCACTGGAGCAATAGTAACTTGTAGTTTCAGCCCATTGAGACTTGGAATCATTACCTGAGCCCGCAGACTCCCTTTGTAAAGGAATCGCATCCACACTTCAAAGAAAAGAAGAATGATAACTGTTGTGAGTTTTTCGGGCTGTTTGGCCGTGTTATGGAAGTTTTTCTTCCTGATGTTTCGCCAGACTCTGTGGCTGGCATCTTCAGGGGGCAAAGAGCTCACCCTCACCAGCCACAGAGTCTCACCCTCTGAAGATGCCAGCCACAGAGTCTGGCAAAACATCAGGAAGAAAAACTTCCAGAACACGGCCAAACAGCCCGAAAAACTCACAACAACTATCAGTTCCCGGCTGTGAAAGCCTTCGAGAATACAAAAGAAGAATGCTTGGGTTTACTACAGAAGAACACTTTGCATAGAAAATGTGACAGAAGTCCTTGTTCAGCCTAGCTAAGATGAAGGTGTCAGAAGCCATGGCTGCCTCTTTGATCTTTAGAGAACAAAGGCAAGATGTGTGTTCCTTGAAAAAGGCAAAGATGTGAGAAAGAAGGGATACTGGCAGTTTGAAGGCTAGTCGTCTAGGGTTGAAGGATGGTCAGTATAGGTAAAAGTTGAGTCATTGTGAGACGGACATTCATCTCATCTCTTCCCCATGTAGAGGCATGCATTGTCTTAAATATAAGCCAAGGAGTTTCCAGCAGACACTGGAAAACAGTAGAATAAGAGAATACCCAGAAATGGAAGGAGTAGAATCCATGACTTGTCAAACAGGTTTTTCATACTGCTTTATAAAAACAAAGTGATATAATGCATGGTTAAAACACACTTAATTTTTCTGCAATCACTAAAATAGGTGGATACAGCAATTATGTTTTTACACAGCTGGGAAATGTTGATCCTTAGTGTCATTTTTAGAGTTGAACTCTGGGGAAAGTTGATCAACTGCATTGCAGTAAAAAATCGCATACGCTGGTAGGAAGCAAATTGACTATATAGTATATATGCTACAACAGTGACTAATCTGTTTATTATTGTTTAGGGATCGGTTAACTTTTAGAAGGTGGTAGCACAAAAGAGTGATATATTTCATGTTTACACCATCTAAAGGGCACAGCAAATATTTGCATTATAGGGCATTTTCTACAACTGAAAAATAAGGGAAATAAATTAGAGGAAAATGTTAGTGCTTCCTTTGGTTACAGGACTGATTGCTTTCAGAGCATTTGAAATTCTTGCAGCATCGGGTTTGTTATCGCCATCATTTTTTTAAAAAAAAGGGATTAAATGTCTGAATCCATGGAATGGGAAGCTGTTGAGCTGAATATCTGGCATCGCCCTGTTTGACCCCATCTGTGCTGGTGTTTTGCAGGCCGATGCTGGTTGGACGCCCTGGAACTGGCCTTGCGCTGCTCCAGCCTCTTCAGGCTCAGTGCATCCAAGCAAGGAAAAGATGGTGATCTGAATTGCTCAACTGATTCGTCACATGCTGGGCTATACAACCTGCTACACACAGCCACCATCTCTGATCAAGAACTTTTCCAGTAAGGATGTGCTTTTATTCCTCCATTTCTGCTCTGATGTATGTAACATTCTGATAAGAGAATATATGGGTGTGTTTTTAATTCACTGACTTTCTCTTTTCTATTGCTAGCCAGACTGTGGCAGAACACATGAAATATGTCTTAAAAAAAAACTAGGACAGTGTCCAGATGGTGAGGGATCCTTAGTATAGCTACCGCTCTGCTCACAGGCTTGTACAAAGTGTCATGTTTTTGTTTTTTTAGTGGAAGGATTTGAAACAACCTTCTGCCTATTTGCAAGGAAGCATGCCCTGTTGTATTCAAAGAGGCTTGCTTGCATAATATTTCAGCCTCAAAGTTAAAACAAACTCATGATGTCATAGACACATAGGCCCTCGAAATGTTAGCTTTTGGATTGCAGCTTTCAAAATGTTCCTCAAAGTGTGGAATTCTGGGAAGTTGCTGTCTAAAATTAGAGTACCTTTTCCACACTGTACTCTCTACCTCTCCCCATCTTATGTAGTATACCTAATAAATTATATCATAATTGTTTGGTTGTTTGTTGAAGTAAACAAAACAAAACAAACAACATTCTTTTACTTGTATATACTTGCCACAACCACCCACCTTGAGTGTATAACATCCTATGACCCCCCTACCTCTTCTCCCCCTTCTCCTTTTGCTCATGCCTGTCATGTTTTCTGTCTCCTGGAGGAATATTTACAACCTATCACCAAACATCGGCCATAAAACACTGTGTGTGAGATGAAAATCAAATACCCAAGACTCTCAGAACCAATGAATAAAAACTTATGTTTTAATTTTAATTGAAGTGGGGAAGCCAAAAAAATACAAACACAAGGCTAGGTGATACCTTTATAGCCACTGCGTGGTGGCTCATTATAAAATACAAACACAAGGCTAGGCTATATACGTGATACCTTTATAGGCCACTAACAGCGTGGTGGCTCAGCGGGCTGACTAGGCTATATACGTGATACCTTTATAGGCCACTAACAGCGTGGTGGCTCAGCGGGCTAAGTACAAACACGAAATACAAACACAAGACTAGGCTATATACGTGATACCTTTATAGGCCACTAACAGCGTGGTGGCTCAGCGGGCTAAGTACAAACACAAGACTAGGCTATATACGGATGGCTAACAGCGTAGTGGCTCAGCGGGCTAAGTACAAACACGAAATACAAACACAAGACTAGGCTAGGATACTTTATAGGCCACTAACAGCAGTGATACAAACACGAAATACAAACACAAGACTTTATAGGCCACTAACAGCGTGGTGGCTCAGCGGGCTAAGTACAAACACGAAATACAAACACAAGACTAGGCTATATACGTGATACTTTATAGGCCACTAACAGCATGGTTGCTCAGTGGACTAAGGCTCCAAAAACTGTCGGCTGCAAAGTAGACAGCTCAGCGGTTCGAATCCCAGGTGCCACTCAGCGGAGCGAGCTCCCGCTGATAACCCCAGCCCCTGCCAACCTAGCAGTTCGAAAGCATGTAAATGAAAGTAGATAAGTAGGCACCACCGTAAAAAGCAGGAAGGTAAAAAAATGTTTCCTTGCAGCCATGCCAGCCATGTGGCCATGGACTTGCACAACATTGGCTCTTCGGCTTCAATACTGAGATGAGCACCACGCCTACAATCAGGCAGGACTAGCATGCATGTGCAGGGGAAACCTTTACCTTTAACTTTTTAACAGCATAACAGAAAAATCTGCAAGCTTTCGAGGGCAATACCCTCTTTTTCAAAGCATGTACCAAAAGTCCAAACATGGCAAAATATGTGGTTTGCCAGGAGATCATTCTTAGATGTAAAGTTCTTGGCAAGATGATATCTGCCAGGCAGTCTTCTTAGATGAGGCAGGAAGAAGTAGGGTTGTTGTAAAGCTGCATCTGAAGTCAAGGATTGGGTTTCACCCCCAGCCCTTCAAACATAGGGACATAGGTCATGTATATGCACTCCCACCTCCTCTCCATTTGGCTCTTCAAGACATATAGTCCCTGTTTGGCGGGTGGGGGGCAAGGGTTGATGCAGGAGATCCATGTACATTTGGGGACTGGAGTAAAATTTAGTAAAGTCACTAGGTATAGTCAATTGGGACCAGATTAAAGAAAAAGGGGTGTTAGCTATTATGTTTTTACTTATGTAAGTGGTATTTTATCCACTATTTCATTTTCCGCCCTGTCCCCAATATAGACATATAGATGAAGTGAACTTGTCCATGATGACTCACATTAAAATGTTTTTGCATTTTTGATTTTGTTTTATTTCTTTGGAAAGCAGAGACTCCCTTCACTCTTTTTTGAATAGCTGCAGCCCCAAAATGTTTATGTGGCTCACTAGGAATCAGGAAGCGAAGCTTTCAGTGTTTTGCAGTGGATGTGGCTGCACAGGGGTAGACTTTGGGACTTGTTTAGTATTTGGTCCACTAGTGCAGCAGTTGCTATACATACCATTAGGTTACGCATCAATACCTAATGGCAGAACTCGGAGATCCAAAAAGGAGAGCACTAGACTAATCATTCTGCATTGGGTTATATATGGGAGACAGAGCAGCCTTCATGTCCAGGGCTGGCCCAACTGTTGGAAGGAGCGAGGCCATTTCCTTAGTCAGCTGATGTTGGGTCACACAGAAGGAGTAGCAGGGGCCTGACTGTTCCACTCTGTTGGAGGACAAAGCAGTGTGTTGCAGACCTATCCGGCATGCCCTAAGCTCACTTGCTGCCTTTGGGTAATTCGGAGGATCCAGCCCCCTAACTAATATCAACATAAGAATCACTGCCTGTCAAGTTGCCCTTGGTAAGTGGGTATGCAGGCAACAGTATCTCATGATCTGTTCTGCTCTAGTTGTTATTCAATGCACTATGGTTTCTAGAGCCCATAGTACTTTCTTCTTCCTCTGTTTCTGGCTACTCTGGAGTTGTGTTTCTAGAGGATACTTGCATTTAAGATTCTGGGTAAAGAAACAATGTTTCTTTTCCTTTCCTTTCCAGCCTACTATTCTGTGGAATTCAGTGTAATGACACTGTATCTGGCCATGGCTAATGGTTCAAATGGTTTTAAATGGGGAGCAAACAAATTTTGGCTATCAGTCATTGCTCATTACAGTGGGTATCTGTTTCTTCCAGGGTTCAGAAGCAGTAGGCCTCTAAGTAGCAGCTGCTGGAGAACAGTTGTTGGGCAGGGCTGTTTTGCTCATGTGTTCTTGTGTGAAGTCAATTCTGAGAGCAAATTGTTTGGCACTGGTGGGGGGCGGGGAGCAGGATCCTGGGCTAGAGAGGCCTGTGATTCATTCTCTTTGCATTTCCCCAACATTAAGATGAGCATTCAGAACAACATCCTTCCATTTCCAAATGCTAAGGCTATGAGTAAAAATCTGTCAGGCTGACGTCAAAGAGGGAGAGAAAGTGTGAACCAATGCAAAGAGAATGTTAAAATCGGGAACCACCTGTACCGAGGAACATTTGTTCTCCAGTTGTTTAGGTAGTCCTGCCAAAATACTTGGACGTCCTAGATTTTGATGTCTCATTTTGGGACTAATCTTCCAATTAAACCTTTCCCCCCTTGGGACTTAGGTCAGTGAAGCTGACATGTTCTTGTTAGCAGGTCTGTTAATTACATTTAATGCTTACTTCAGAGTATTTAAACTATGCTAGAATTATTTTTAAAGGTACTGCTTTAAGGACAATGGTGGTCCTATTTGGAACAGTTTGCCCTATGCTTTTTATGTTTCTGTGCTGAATGATTACACAGTTACCTATGTGACAGCATGAATATGGAGTCTAGATTAATACAGCAGCTGCTTGCTGCTTGTGCAGCCACATGGGAACTGTTTGAAATTTGGGCTTCTGCTCCAAGTACTGGGCACAGAGTATTTTCTGTCAGTGAAGGAGGCCGGCTATTTACTACTACAGTAATATGATTCCACCCCTTCAAGATTTTGAAGTCTTCGCTTCTGGTTGGGTTTATGCTTTTCTGCAGCCATTTCATGGTTTGGAATAATCATATCTGCAAGAGACCTGGTTGTATCACTGCCATCATCATCGAATCATAGAATAATACTGTTAGAAGCAGCCCAGAAAGCCAGAGTCAGATTTATGTATAGGCTATAACCCTCCACATTCCCCCCCCCCCCCCCAAGCAGGCAGTCTCTCCTGTCCCAAAATTGCAAACCCAAGACTTCATGAGAGGGCATGACAACTCAGGTCCAGCAACTATGAGACTCAGGGCAGTTGGCTCTTTCTGACAGTTGGCTCTTTCTGACAGTTGGCTCTTTCTGACAGGTGGCTCTGTAATTGCTAATGTGGATTGTTGGATGGGAGCCTGGGGTTCGCTGCTGCTGCTGCTAGAATTATTTGCTGAAAAATGATACAGTACTGTACTGTAGTACCTTGGTTTATGAGCATAATTTGTTCTGAAAACATGCTTGTAAACCAGAATATTCTTATATCAAAACAAATTTCCCCATAGGAACAAATGGAAACTTACCCAATACATTCAGGGGCCTCTCACTACCACCACCACTCTCTTGCCACTGTGGCCGCCGGTGCTGTGGCAAGGGCCAACGGTCTGCAGCTGGGTCCAGAGGCCTCCATCAGTGCTCCGGCAAGAGCCAGAGGCCTCTGCAGCCAGAGCCTCCGTCTGTGGCATGGAGAGAGGTGAAGTGAGGAGGAAGAGGAGGCAAGCCAGGCTGTCTGGGAGGGAGGGATGCCCTCATGTGTGCTGCTGTCACCCCCTCACCACCGCCTTCGCCATCTCCCCCTTGCCAGCATAACAGCTACAGCAGCGGAGGAGTGGGTGATGGCAAAACAAGCACCTCCTAACTGCACGTGTCTTGGAGGTTTTTTAAAATCCTTTTGACCATTTTGGGAGTTTATAAACTTTTGAAAATGTTTAGATTGGGTAATAATGCTGTGGTATAGGGTTGGTTTGTTGGATGTGACAGAATAGACTCCATTTTGTATTTGCTTTAGTTTAGGTTGTGTAGTTTAGATAAAATGGGCACCCAATCTGGGAAGTAGGACAAAACTCCAGGGTAGGCCTACAAATCCCAGATGCCTCCATGGCCAAAAAGTGCGTGAAAGCCAAGGCAGCGGAGTCAGAAAATAGAAATGCTCCAGCCAGGCTGGGAGTGGGGGAAGTCATCCTGCAAACCTCAGCGAGGCCAGGAGGCTCTTGCTGCAGATTGCCCACAGGCAGAGAGAGGCCTTGGGGATCAGGGAAGGCAGCAGTGGGAAGGGATCCTCGGAGGGATCCAGAACCACCTGTAGAAGGCAGGAGGCCAGGCTGCAGGTTGGTAACTGAACCTCATCCTGAAAAAGTCCAAAGATGTGCAGGTGCCAGCCCTCCAGGAGAAACCCAAAAGTCAGGGGTTTTCATCTCCAAACCCCAGGGGTCTGCCAGAGGGTGTCTCACTGCCCCTCTCAAGAAAGGCACAAGGAAGTGAGTGGGTGGTGGCTGCCACTGAAGAGTGACAGAAGCCCATATTACACTTCCCAGGCAGTATAATTTTTAAACTCAAGGGTTTTTTTATGAATAACATTACTTCATTCTCCTATAAATTAACACTTTTTCCACAAAAGGTTTATTGCAAAAGTTTTTCATTGTTAATTTTAACATTTATGCATTTTCCCAATCACTGTGATATTGAACAATAATATATTTTGCCCTTTAGAGGAGAAATTGTGAATTGCAGAATTTCAAATGCCTGTCATCATCCTTGGCTTCACTCAAGTTTGTTTATAACACTCTTCCATTTTCTTCTAGTCGTGAGGGTGGGGTATTGGGAGGGGGCCTCACAAGTGGAATAGCCTAGGGCCTCTCCTCATCTAAATCCAGCCCTGCACAAAGCCATCAGGCTCAACCTGCTCAGTGCAGGAATGCAAATCAAAGTTTATCTGACAGATGGTTGCCTCATTTTCTTTTGAATGTCTCTAGTCTTGGAGCACTTACCACCTCCCAAGGTAATTGGTGAGCACTCCCAACACTGGAGGCATCCATTTCATCCCTCCCCACATGACCTTCGATATAGTGTCTGTTATTCTCTACTAGGTCTACTTAACTCTGATGTCACTATGGCCATTAAGCTGCGTTTCAAAAGTGGTGTAGAGTCAGGATTACATTCTAAAGCTGGGGTGTCTGTTCCGTGAATTGTCATAGAGATGGATTGTTCTGAAACATGGTCTGTGCATTTATATTCTACTCCACTTCTCTGTTCTTAAGGATGCTCCATTTTAGCAAGTGGTCATGTGGCATTAATATTTAGGGAGATTACAGATAAAGGTTTTATCTGCTTTGCGTCATTCTCTTACAAATACAGCTGTTTCTCTTTATTTAGAGAGACAAATGATTTCCCCCTGAATTTAGAGCATCAATAAATTAAGCCCCCTGCCCCCTGCTGCATATTTGAGAAATTTAATGAAAGCTGTTCCAGCAAATAACAGACACTTCTGATGATGATGATGATTAAAACTTGAGTTATGAGCCATGAAGAAAACAATTCCACTCTCCTTTGGATCATGAAATCTTTGGCTATCCCTAGGCACATGTAAAACCCTGGATGTGTGGATCTCGGTGGGTGCAATGGCTTTTTCAAATCTGTTATTTGTTCTAAATTGAAAGTCTGTTCAAGTCTTTAAACATGTGACTATCTGTGTATAAATGCGAACTTGCAACACCCTAAAGAGATTTCTTATTATATACACCCGAATTATAGTGGCAAACAGTCACATTTCTATGACTTGCATGTTGATCAATCCCTCCATATGCAGCTGTTTCTGAGGGCTAAACTATACACTACAGATCCACTATACGCTACATCATTAGAAAAGAAAGTTCCTTAAGTCCTGTTTGCATGTGATGATTGTCTCAGTGGAAGGTTTTCTCCACTAGAATTTGCAAATCAGCTCTCCTTATTTTGTGATAGGTCCTTGGGAGCCACATGTAGGTTTTCAAGTTCATTTTTAACTCTGATTTTTTCGGACATGAAGGATTGCCTGGATCTCATCTCTTAAACAAACAGGATTTCAGCTCTAATGGCCTGGCAAACATTTTTTTTTAAATCTCAGCAACATGAGAAGTCACACAAGACTCGCCAAAGTGTCCAAAAGCTTTTAAAAACATATATGTGCAAACTTGAAGTCTGTAGCCATCCACTTGTGATTTGGATTGTGGGGTTTGAGGATTTTATGGCAGGCAGAACAAGTTCTCCAAAACGGCTTTGTGTGAAAATTCCATCTCCGAGAATCTGAAAGCAGAAAAACAAGTTCTTGCTGCCAAAATGCAGTATTTTTCATTTTGCTTTTTTCCTTGGAAGGAGACGACCACATTGGGGGAGAAGGTTTGGGGATGCAAAAATGCCCATAGTAGCTATACAGTATGTGGCCCACCTGATAAGGTATCTTTGGCCAAACCATTCTTTTGAGAGTTTCCAAAGGATATTTCCCAAAGCGCAGAAGACATACCTCTTGGCCTTCTGGGTTGGCTAGTTCAAGACTGAGCAATGAGCCACCTACCTTAAGTAATGCATAATAACCATTTGTGTGCTTCAGGTTTAATGAATCAGCTTTAGAGAATCATCATCTGGACAACGATGCTTTCTCAGACAAGTCAGAAAGAGACAACGTAGAGGAGTCTGAGAATGAAATGCACGAGAACAGCCGGAAGACAAATGAGAGTGAGAGTGATCAATCTGAAACCCAAGGAGAGTTGGAAAAGAAAGGGACAACTTATATTGAACAGAACTATGAAGAGTTTGGGGAGGTAAGAACCATTTTAACCTGCCTTTCCAGAGAAATTGTCTTGGGTCTATCCTCACCCTGAGTTGTCTTCAGTCCTCCACTGACGCATCTACTCTTTTCATTCTGTTATGACTAAAACTATTTCAATCCACACTATTTATTTTATCACCTTGCTAAGATTAGTTTATGTAGCTAGTATGTCCTGGTTATAGTTTTTGATTAGAGTTGAGGAGAATTGGTTTCAATGTCCTCACTCAGCCACAGAACTCATTGGGTGCCTTTGAGCTTCTCAGTTGCCTACTTCTCAGGGTAGCTCTCAGGATAAAATGATTCCAGGCAAAATCAAAGAAAAACAAAACAAAACAAAAGACACAAAACATGTGGCACCTTAAATACCAACTTTCATATTTTAATGTAACATTTCATGGGCTACCCGTCCAATTTTTCAAACATATAGCAGCAGAATGAGGTGTGCAATATAATATGTGATGGGATATACATCTCATACCAAATATTCATTGGCTGTGGTATTTGTATTTGCATATCGGCCCAGTTGTAAGTTCTTCTAGACAGTGGATAGGGGAGGGGGAAGAGGAGGAGGTGGGTTGTAAAGATGATGGTTGTAAATTTCTCCGTCTCTTGAGGAATTGACCACAGAGCCATAAAACAATACCTATCAACAAACAACATGAGACCCTGGGCAAATCCTCCGCCCCATCATCTTTACAACCCCCCTCCTCTTCCCCCTCCCCTATCCACTGTCTATAGGAACTTACAACCAGGCTGACATGCAAATACAGATACCACAGGCAATGAATATTTGGTATGAAATGTATATCCCATCACATATTATATTGCACACCTCATTCTGCTGCTATATGTCTGAAGAAGTGAACGGGTAGTCCACGAGGCAGTCCACAAAACGTTACATTAAAATATGAAAGTTAGTCTTTAAGGTGCTACATGTTTTGTGTCTTTTGTTTTCTTTTTCTTTGATTTTGTCTGGAATTCTTGAAAAGACTATCATGGTTACCCTCTCCAAAACTTCTAGGATAAGATGAGGGAAGGAGAGCCATATCCTGTGCCTTCAGCTCACCAGAGGAAAGGTGGGTAGAAATAAACACAGGAAGGAAGGAAGGGGTGGTGTTTGTATGATAGCCAGAGGTGGCTGCTGTTCCCCTTGTCTACTATCGCTGAGATTTGCAACCTAGTGTTGTCAAAAAAAAGCTGTGTAGTACCTGGCAAGACCTAGCAACAGCAGGTGAGGAGTCATTGCTCCAAAACCTATGCTTCCAAGGAAATTGAATGAGCCTCATCCCAAGGACAGGTGTAAAGTATTGTGGTTTCTCTTTCTTCTTGAGAACAAAATGAGCTGTTACTCAGCTGTGATAAGCCAAAGGTCTACATTTAATAGCTTCTTAGAACCAGAGCATTATTTTTCACCCAATTTGATGGCTTTGTGGCAAGCCTTAGCATATCATAGCTTTCTTTGTTATGAGAAATCTAGAGCTGGTTGTCAACGGCATAGTATTTAGAATTGGGCGGCTGGACTAAATGCACTACGGGGGGGGGCGACTCTTGAATAGAAAATTGTGAATTAACAATTGGGCATGCATTTTTTGTGTAGAATTAAGTTTCTCTGTGCTTAGCTGGTCTCGTTCCTTTGCCTTGGTGATTAGATTTGCAGGCTGAGTCACTGTCCTGTTTGACGCTTTATGACTGGAAACCTGTTTCCACAGAGGCTGTGGAAGTTGCTTTTTCTGCCTGTATTGGAACATTTGTCGATGTACAAATCGAAACTGTTCCTAGGCAACACATGCTATAAATGGGATTGGTTAGTCGTTTACAAAAGTATTACTCTCAGTAAACTTGTGAACAGATTCTTAAACTGATGGTGATGGGAAGGGATCCATACGTTTTCGGCAAAGATGAAGAAAAAACCCTGGGGGGAAATAAACACAACATCACAAGCAAAGGCAAGGTTCCTCTGGACTAGGAGTTTGGAAAATGTGGCTTTCCAGATGTTGCTGGACTGTAACTTCTGTTCTTCTAAGCAATCGGTGCTCCAACATTGGTTCTAAATAAATGGTTGAGGATCATCATTGTGCTATAGCTCATTTCTAAAATGTTTAATTATTTTTGCTTGTGATTCGTATGAAGGGACATGCTACCAGTTTATATAAAAGCAAATCCTCATAGATTAATATTCAGTTAAAGTCATTGAAAAATCCCTAATGCAGCAGTTGGCAAAAATTAATTCTAACTGCAGTTCCCCCTCTCCATTTTTCCTGCAAATCCAGTCTTTTTCTAAGACAAATATGTTCTCTGCAGTTGGTCGTTGCTGCGATCACCTGTACATGCAAAGGGTATTTGGGTTGTTGTTTGACCCCTGATCTTGAAATAATTGGTGTTTAGATTTTACTGCATGATTGTTATGTGGGGTCTCCAGGTACACCTTTAAACTCTACACTGCCCAGAGTAGTGCTTGCGCTATTGAGGTGGGATATTGGTGAACCAATCAGAGAGAGAGGGGGAGGGAGGGAGGGAGGGAGGGAGGGAGAGAGACGAAGGAAAGAAGGAAGGAAGACTAAATTTTGAATGATAACACATCTTTTTGAGTGTCAGAGATAACCAAAAATCAACAGACCTTATGTTCTTTTGTGCTTGAAGTATTTGATTCATGATATTGAAAAGAGCTGAGTTTTAATCCATGTGGGCTATATAGGCTTAAGACCCAGATCAATCACCTCATGCAGTTAGTAGGCATGTCTGGTGAAAGTGCAGGTTGACTGGAACAACTCATAGCCTATAGTGCAATTGTAAGAACTTTTGTTTAATAGCTTCTATTATCTGAGGAGCATCAAGCTTAGGGTTGTTTTATGTCCCTGGCACAAGATGGATTATAACTAATGAAAATCAATACAGAGATAAAGAGAGGTTTGATTCATCCGTGTGCCCATGTTTGCTGTCAGTACTATTCCAGGCAAACCAATGCTGATTTCCCTGCTTGCAGGAACCAGCGGTTTGTAATTCAAGATGTGCATGTCCCTTTCCATCTGCTGAGTCTTTCCTACCATGGAGCAACATGATTTCCCAGTAGTCTCTGTATTCAGTTGTTGCTTTGTGCTCTCGACTTCTTTACCACTCAGAATGTCCTCTTCTTTCACATGAAGAAGTAACAGACAGATTGTGAAAGGCTTTTCTTAGCAAGTGCTTTGCTCACAGCCACCTTGCCATGTCCGTTAAACTTTGCAGGCTATTTTAGAAATAAAACTTGAGGTCTTTGACACCATTAGCTGCTTGAAGTTCATCTTGTTCTTAAATGTTCACCCTCAAGATGAATTTGGGACTCCTGCCTCAATACTATGCATTTCTGCTGAGCGCCATAGCTCAGGATCATTGTGATGGTTCATGCAAGAAATGAAATGATAAATTGGACTGTGAAAATCTGTATGAATCTATGTTTTCTGATTGTGCTCAGGCCTGTTTGGTTGCTAACAAAGAGCTGAACTAAATAGAAAAGTGATGCCCACCGGGATGTCTTGATTGTATGCATGTGTTTCTGGACCATCACAGCACCCAGTCTGTAGAATATGCCTGATGGGCAGCTGCTCCACAGCTTTGAAAAGTTGATTTTTTTTTGGAATAAACTTCCTAAAATTCCCTAGTCAGCATAAGCAATTCTTCTTCTTCTTCTTCTTCTTCTTCTTCTTCTTCTTCTTCTTCTTCTTCTTCTTCTTCTTCTTCTTCTTCTTCTTCTTCTTCTTCTAGTGCCATGCCCTCATAGAACGTTGGCAATCAGTAGCCTGAACTGGTTTCTATCTAACCTATTCTAAATAGAGCAGCTGTGCTCACTGTGGACCATTGGCTTAAGTTCTTAAGCCACAATGTTCCTCTATGCCCCAGGCCACACTTCCCATCTATTTTTCTTTGAAGGATAACCTGCAGCAGATGGTATTTCTTATTGTGTTTTATGTGTCCAAAATATTGCAGTTTTCTCCTCTTTATGGTATTGAGGATTTCTAGCTTTTTATTCATGTGCTGTTAATACAGTCATATTAATGACTCTGGCTGTCCAAGATAGCTTCAGAATATGTCTGTACATCCACATTCACATTTCAGATGGTTCCAGCTTCCTGCATAATGTGTCTGTAAGGGTCCAAGTATCGATACCATAGAGAGTATGCTGTATACATAGGATTGAATTATTCAAGCATGAAGTCTGATGGATAAGTCCCGGTTTATCAAGACTTTCCTCATTTTCTGGAAGGAAGTTCTAGCTCGTTCAATTCTACAATGGATTTTGCATTAAAGATCCCAGTTATCCATGACATAGCACCCCAAGTACAATAATACCTCAGATAACGAGGGCCTCTGTTAATGAATAATTCAGATAGCGAATTGAAATTTCTGGGAATAGGGATGTTTTGGATAACAAAATTTTCCTATGGGCTGCCTCGGATAATAATTTTTTCATAATGCTATGTGAAAAAAGACAACCCAGGATGCATTGGGGCCCCCGTAGTTTGTGGAGAGGTGGGAGGAGTTGGAGCCCTTTTTTGTCATGTTTTGGAGCCATTATGGACATTTTTTTGTTGAGGGATTTGGACCTTTCAGACTTGGAAAGGTAGTGAACTTTGGTTTCCTTGCTTTCTTTTGTGTTTTTGCATTGGTTTTGATTGCACTTTTGGCAGGAATGACCTGGTGTTTGTTTTGGAGCTACCTTTTATTCACTTTTGCACTGTTTTCATTGCAATTTGGGCAGGAACAGGCTGGGGTAGTCTTGCTGCTTTCTCTTTCCCATGTTTGCAATCTTTTCCATTGCTCTGCAGGCACGAACAGGCTGAGTTTCTCTTGCTCGTTGTTTCTGTATATGTTTGCTGTAGGATTAATCGGGGGAGCTGGATGTTGGAGTAACGGGAAAGCGCTTTGAAGAAAACACACACACAGATGTCCAAACCAGCAGAGCCTCTCTTTATTATCCTCCTCTATCTACAGAGGACTCCCTTTATTAACTCCTCTAACATAGCTGATTAACATAACTGATTACATCACTTCTTTGTGACGCAGCAAGACATCCCCCAAATATAGTTAAAGGGGCGTTACATAGGAAAGCTAAATTAATATGCATTTCTACGTGTATCGGTATAACTATGTGTCTTACTCTAATTGGTAAGCTTTAGCTTTAGTGATAAGAGATAGTGCTCTAATTGGCTTTGGCAAACTTAACTGAGTAACAGGAGAAGACAAAGAGAAGCAAAGAGAGGGCCACTGTGCTGACATGATTCATCTGCTGTTGCAGACAAACTCGGACCTTTGCCATTAAGAAGCTGTTGCCTCTCTGAAATGGCTCCAGTTATGTCAAACACAGAAGCCTATTCCCACAGTTTGCATTTTCCCCATTGCATTTTTGGCAGAAACAGGATGGGGTGGTCTTGCTGATATCTTTTCTCCATGTTTGCATTGCACTGCAGGGGGGTTGTTCTGGGGGGGGGATGCAATTCAGCACTACAGGCCTTTAAAGTGCACTTTATAAAAAGGTCTGGACCCCCCCCCAGGTTTTTTTTTTTTTTTTTTCAGACCTCAGGCATGGATTGATGAGTTTCCCATTCATTTAAGTGGAAAACCGTCTTTTGGATAACACATTTTCTGGTTAGCAAATTGACTTCAGAACAAATTAAAATTGTTATCCGAGATACCATGGTATTTATAAGAGCATACTCTCAATTATATCGCTGCCAATCTTGAGAAGGTTCTGTGAACCATTTTGTTTTTTACTGATAACCATCCATTTTGTCTTTATGTTAAGTCACAATCCCATGGCACTGCTTTCTGTAGCATCAGAATCTAATAATCCTTGTGAATCTGCCAGTCTAGTTGCAAGCAGAACAGTGTCATCAGTGTATCTTATGTTATTAACAAGAACTCCATGCACCTTCATACCTTGGTTCTTTCCTTCAAGAGCATCCCGGAAAATTCTTCCTGACTAGATATTAAAAAGTAGAGGTGAGAGAATACAATCTTGACGAACACTTTTCGTAATTGACACCTCTTCTTATATCTGACCATCTATCTGAACACCAGCATGCTGACTTCAATACAAATTCCAGATATCATGATTGTCTAAGCCCAGTCCTTTAAGAATATTAATAAGTTTATCATGTTTAACTGAGTCAAATGCTTTTTTAAATCATCAGTGATGCAAACAAAAACATTGACATTGACATCAAGACATTGCTGAACTAGCATTTGATTTTTAAAAAATGCCTCCTGAGTTCCAAATCCATTCCTGAATCCAAATTAGGAATCTCCAAGGCTCTCTTCATACTCCAAATATATTCTTAAATGCAGGACTTTTAATAATAACTTCAGGATGTGACACATCAAAACTTTTTACAACTTTTTGTAGGTTTATTTGCAAGTGGTATAAAAGTGGGTGTCAGCCAGTCCTGTGGGTTGGTTCCACTTCTATAGAGGCTGTTGTATAAACTGACCAGACGGGAAAGTGGTTCTTCTTCTTTAATCAATTTTAAAACTTCCACATAGGTCTCTTCCAACTCTTAAGATTCTATGATCCTATATATATTTCATCAGAGCCTGGGGCTTTGCCACACTTTGATAGTTTAAGGGCATGTTCTACCTCTTCCCTCATGATATCTAAAGATCAAATACAAGATGGACTCCCCATCTAACTTGACACCATGGTCAATACTTCTGTTAGCCTTAAAGAGATGTTCTATATATTCCTTCCACTCCTTTAGTTTCTCCTCAGTGCTTGTCAAGGTATTACCATTCTTGCCAATAAGAGAATCACTTCCTGTACTGTTATACACACACCTGCTGATTGCCTTATTTTCTTGTACATGTTAAATGAATCATGCTTAGCAACCAATTCTTCAATTTCACTACATTCCTTTGTAATTCTTTCTTCATTTGCCATTCTTATTTTATGCCATATTTCTTTCTCCAGTTGTTTATATATTACAGGATCTCTATTTTCCATCTTTCTTCTGGGACATTCTGATCACTGCATGGTTCACCTTGTACCTGTTTACAAACAAAAGCTTAAAACTCTAAAACCAACAATTAAAACAGTGAAAACATGGACTGAGGAAGCAAAGTTAAAGTTGCAAGCATGTTTTGACTGCACTGATTGGGACCTATTTGAAAACACTTCTGCTGATTTGGATGAGCTCACAGACACTATAACATCATATGTCAGCTTTTGTGAGGACTTATGTGTGCCATCTAGGAATGTGAAAATTTACAGTAATAACAAACTGTGGTTTACAACTAAACTCAAACAGCTACGTCATGCCAAAGAAGAAGCCTATAAAAATGGTGATAGAACATTGTATAATCAGGCTAGGAATATACTGAACAGAGAAATTAGAGCAGCAAAAAGGAACTACACTGAAAAGTTAAAGAATCAGTTTTCAACACATGAATCAGCAAATATGTGGAAAACTCTTAAAACCATTACTGGTCATAGTAAGACCCCTCTCCATGTTGAAGGAAATCATCAACTGGTGAATGACTTGAATATGTTTTACTGCAGGTTTGAGAGGAAACTGCAGCCATCTATTCCTGAAATTTCCATCTCAGATTTAACAACAACAACTGAGCCTGTGGAAATTTATCCCATGTTATAGGGTCCTCCATCTTTGGTGATCACAGAGAAGGAGGTGCAAAGTCTGTTTCACAATCAGAAGTTAAGAAAAGCACCAGGTCCAGATAAAATCTCTTCTTCTTGTTTAAGAGTCTGTGCTGAACAACTGGCTCCTATTTTTACCCGCATCTTTAATAGATCACTGGAGATGTGTTATGTTCCTTCTTGCTTCAAACATTCATTGATTATTCCAGTACCAAAAAAATCTTCTGTCAAGGAATTGAATGATTATAGACCAGTTGCTTTAACTTCTGTGGTCATTAAAACTTTTGAGAGACTAGTGTTGGCTCACCTGAAATCTATCACGGATTTGTCATTAGATCCATTGCAATTTGCTTATCGTGCAAATAGATCAATAGATGATGCTATTAATATGTCCTTACACTATATATTGCAACATCTTGAATCTCCAAAATCTTATGCAAGGGTTCTTTTTGTTGATTTTAGTTCTGCATTTAACACTATTATTCCAGTATCCTTATGACTAAATTAAAACAGCTGGCTGTACCTGACCACATTTGTAAATGGATTGTAAGCTTCCTAACAGACAGAAAGCAGCAGGTGAAGTTAGGTAAAATTATATCAGATATTAGCAAGGTTAGCATAGGAGCCCCTCAGGGCTGTGTGCTTTCTCCATTTCTGTTTTCCTTATATACTAATGATTGTACCTCAAAGGATTCCTCTGTTAAAATAGTGAAGTTTGCAGATGACACTACGGTGATTGGTCTCATTCGAGACAATGATGAATCTGCCTATAGGCAAGAGATTGAACAACTAGTTTTATGGTGTACTCAAAATAATTTTGAATTAAATACATGCAAAACTGTTGAAATGGTGGTGGATTTTAGGAGGACTCGTTCTATACAGCCACCTCTTATTATATCAAATAACTTAGTGTCAATAGTGGAGTCCTTTAAATTTTTAGGTACTATTATATCTCAAGATTTAAAATGTTCATCTAATATTGAAAGTATTATTAAGAAAGCACAACAAAGAATGTTTTTTCTGCGTCAACTTAGGAAGTTTAGACTGCCAAAAGAACTGTTGATTCAATTCTATAGAGGTGTTATTGAATCTATTATCTGTTCCTCTATAACTGTCTGGTTTAGCTCTGCGACTAAGCATGACAGATATAGACTTTAAAGGATAATTGGAACTGCAGAAAAAATATTGCTACTAATTTGCCATCTATTGTGGAATTGTATACCACACGAGCTAAAAAGAGGGCGATGAAAATATCTACAGATTCCACACATCCTGGACATAATCTGTTTCAATTGTTACCCTCAGGGCGACGTTTTAGGGCATTGCATACTAGGACAACTAGATATAGAGATAGTTTCTTTCCACGTGCTATCAAACTGTTGAATAATTAATTTTTACATTTCTTCTTCCTTTTTAAATAATAGGTTATATTGTAGTATTGTACTGTGTTTTTATTGTTGACTATATGATTCTTATATTTCCTTTTATATAGAGAGAGCACTTTTACCAAAACAAATTCTGGGTGTGTCTAACCACACTTGGCCAATAAAAGTATTCTATTCTATTCTAAAAGTATTCTATTCTATTCTATGATCTGAGGTCCAGAATTTCATCTGTCATCCAAGATTTGATCTTCTTTCTCTCAATGATCTTTAATTTATCTTGGCATACTCCATTCACAGCAGCTTTAATTTGGCTCCAGGTGTTTTCAACTTCATTTACATCTGCTTTCTCCTTGATGGTTTTGAATTTTGTACTCAGGATCAATTGAACTTCAGTTCTTACTGCTGGGTCCTGAAGCTTATAAATCGCAGTTTGACTATTTGTCACCTTTGACTGACATTTCTTCAACTTCACTGTTTCTGACAAAATATTATGATCTGAATTAATTTCTGCACCAGGGTATGCTTTCACTCATTTAATTGAATTCCTAAAACCTTTATTAATCAAGATGTAAGCAATCTAATTCCTGATATTCCTGACAGCATTTGAAGTCCAAGTATAAAGGCATTTGGAAATATGCATTTGCTTTTATAAGTTCTTTTTCTTGATATAACATAATTAATTGGTCACCTTGCTCATTAACAATTCCTAATCCATAATTACCTACTACTTCAGTCCATTGGCCTTGTCCTACCTTTGCACTGAAATCACCCATTACTATGGTAACTTCCAATTGATTTGGTAAATGATAAAGCAGTCTTTAATTGAGTATAAAATTCTTCTATATCATCTGATGCATACACCTGGACAAGATTTACCAAGATAGGTTATGCATTCAGTTGGAGAAAAATGACTCTGTTTGACACTGCCACAAAATTTCTGACAGTCTTACTGATGTTTAGATGGACTATGAATCCCACTCTGTTAAAAGTGTTGAGGTTCCTTGTTACCCCGTAGTACATTTGATATCTACTACACACTTTCTTGAATTAGGCCAATGCAACTCACTAATACCAAGGATATCAATATTAAGTCTTTCCATTTCCCTGATGGCGTTGTGGATTTTTCCACTTTGAAATAAGCTGCAAATATTCCAGGTGGCTATCCTTTTCCCAAGGGAGATTCTCAGCACCTCCTGCCCACTGAAGGGCTGCTGGGGACTGGGGTCCGTGGCTTTAGGTTTTTCAGACATGCTAAAAATTTGCCTGGGGAAGTTGGCTTAAGTAAAGTGGTTTTCCTCTTGCCTGCTTCACGGCTGTTATTGGCCATTATGTCAGCCACCCACTATGGATCAGACTCTGTTTGAAGCCTCCCACTCTGGATCAGACACTTTGGGGGTGGTCTCTCCACTGAGACCTGTCTGGCTTGGGAGATCCTTCCGGTAGCAATGCTACCGTCAGCATAGCTCTCAGATTCACTGAAGCACACAAGCCCCTCCACCTCCACAATGATGTAAGAACAGAGTTTTGTCTTGTGTAAGAAATTCCTGCTGACTAGTCATCTGGAGTCATTTGTGATTAATGGGTTATGCTGTCAGCAGAGCCATTCTGAGCACCTTCATAACAGAGCCACAGGGTAACCTAATTTTATTTTATTTTATTTTTTGTTCAGACAGGTGAATGCTCTCAAACAGAAACAGTATCTGAGGAGAACAAGAGCTTGATGTGGATCCTTCTGAAGCAGCTGCGGCCAGGCATGGACTTGTCTCGGGTCGTCCTGCCCACGTTCATCTTAGAGCCGCGCTCTTTCCTCAATAAGCTTTCTGATTATTATTACCACGCTGACCTACTTTCCCAGTAAGTAAGCACTTCTTGGGTAGCTTTTTGATAAAAGAATGCACATCTGTCCACAGATGTGCAAGAGCGCCAGCCTGGTTGAAGCTAGGACATTTGACTGCTCTTAGTATGTTGTGCCTCAAGAGTTAATCAGTGAGAGTAGCAAATCAGGCCAGGAATTCATTCTGGGGACCTTTAGACATAAATTGCTATTATGAGCCCAATGAGGCCAGCAAGCAGTAAGGAAGAAGGAAAAACTCTGGTGCGAATTAGCACTGTCCTCATCCTGCAAGCAGAGAGTTGAAACTAGTGGGAAGATTTTAAAGGGGAAAGTTAGAGCTTCTGTGTTATGCTGTTGTTCAATTGTTCTTATGGCTCTTGACATGATTCCATGATCATCCTCATTCTTGGCAAAGACTTGTGGCAATACCACAGCCACCCAGAGAAGGTTAAACAGATTTTACCCTTCCTCCTGTAGAGCTGCCCTTGAAGAGGATCCTTATTGTCGCATCCAGCAAGTCTTGAGGTGGTACCTGTCAGGCTTTTATAAGAAGCCAAAGGTAAGACAGTGGTGAAATCACTGGGCAGTTCTTGAGATATCAGAATTTGGGACTGTTACATGTTTGAATGGCACCTCCCGGAGTCTCTTAGCCAGCCTAGCCGGTGGGGTTTCTGGTAGTCTGTTGAACCTGTTTCTACCGCTTTACTGTTCCCGCTATACCCAATACAGATTTTGACCTTGATTTTATTCTTTGTTGCCTGTCCATGCTTTTCTGAGATTATGATCTTATTTACACTAGGTGCTTGCTGTCCTTTTTGTTTGGTTTGGTTTCATTATTTGGATTGTAATTTGTTTACATGTTATAGTTTATGCCAATATTAGTTTGATTTAATTTAATATGACTTAAGTTTTGTTTTGAGGATTTCATTTGTTCACATTGCACTGTTTTGTACTTTATATAATTTTGTAAACAGCCCAGAATGGCCTATTGTCCAGATGGTTATGAGGTATATAAATCAAATCAAATCAAATCAAATCAAATCAAATCAAATAAATAAATAATCGACCAAATCACTCACTGTTCAAGGCCCTGAAAAATATGCCTCTGGGCAATCCAGGTGGAGCTTGAAGTGAGTGGGCACTAAAAGTATGGACCCCTCTCTCCATCCACATCACCTTCAGGTGCCAGAGCTCCTCCCCTCGAAACACATTGACTGGAACTGATCTGTGGTGCGATCCTATCTAATTCTTCTTTTCCAGGGAATAAAAAAGCCATACAATCCCATCTTGGGAGAAACCTTCCGTTGTTGCTGGTTTCATCCCCAGACCAACAGTCACACATTTTACATAGCAGAGCAGGTACGTATGGGGTTCTGTGCGTGCCAGTATTCAATTAAGCATCTTAAACTATGTAGCACCAACTAAACGATGTGCCTATCTGGGTAATTTTTTTTCTCTTGCTGTCTTCCTTTTCAGGTTTCGCATCACCCTCCAGTATCCGCCTTTCATGTCAGTAACAGGAAGGATGGGTTCTGTATTACTGGCAGCATTCTAGCCAAATCTAAGTTTTATGGTAAGACGTGTGGGACATACAGGGATGTATGCCAGGGAAGAATTTGTCCTGCAGTGATCTCTGAATTCTACCTTTTGCTTCTATGGGTTGAAAAACAACCAAAGCAGAATAAGTTTTATTATGGCTCACAGGATACTTCAGTCCATCGTCTGAAATGTCAGCTTGACTTAGTTGGAAGGCAGACATACCTTTTAGGGATGACAAGGGCAGTTGGATCCAAAGGAAAAAAAATTGAAATTGAGGGGGACAGTCCTTCATGCACAGAGATAAAGAGAGAGGGTAAAAAAGACCAAGAATGAAAACTGACAGGGCATTTGACCTGGCCAATTTCCCTTTGTGGCATAGGAGACCTTTGGCCAAGGACAATAAATGTCACAATCATCACATGTCAGCGCTGTGTACTGATTAGAACATTGGGCCTGGACTGGGAAGTTCCAGGTTCGAAGCCTTACTTGGCCATGAAGCTGAGGGTTTCATATCAGGAGGGCCATTTGATCCCCCTTGGTGGAAAAGCAGGATACAAGTGTGGTTTAAAAACAAACAAACAAGAAATTACCACACTTAGGCCATGCTGCCCCTTGGCAAGTTTTCTCTATCGATCTTCTCTGCTGCAGCTGCCACCAAGGAGAAGGTCTAGTGCAGTGGTGGTGAACCTTTGGCACTCCGGATGTTTTTGGACCACAACTCCCAGAATTCCAAGCCTAGACTGCCAATGACAAAGGACTGTGGGAGTCGGGGTCCAAAACGTCTGGAGTGCCAAAGGTTCGTCACCACTGGTCTAGTGGAAGCTGGCTTTCTGGCTTCTCCTCTTAGAAGCCGACCCCTAAAAAAAAAAGAGGGGGAGGGGGATCCTGAATTCTGATAATGGAAAGTAAACCAGGCCTAGCTTCTTTATGTTTCTCTCATTCTCCACTTGTAGGAGGAGCAACAGTGACCTAGATAGATAATCATTTGTTCTATTGTTCCCCCAGGTAATTCGCTTTCCGCATTATTAGATGGACAAGCTAAGCTTACGTTTCTAAGCAGCGGAGAGGAGTACGTTATTACCATGCCATACGCACACTGCAAAGGTGGGGTTATGGGTGTAGAATTGCATATTTTCTCTGTTTTTCCTGCCTTAGATTCTCTTTTTCTTCCTTAAATACGTATTCATTAGCAAACACCATATTCCCTGCCTATAACAACTTGAGGTCAGAGGCTCAGAGCCTGCCAGTCATGGCTAGTGATGAAAGGAGGAGATGGGAATGGAGCTAGTTATAATTTCTTGACACACCTTGTAAACAGAGGATAAAGGTAGTTGGCTCTAAAAGGCTGGAAGACAATAGTTTCGGACAGTACACCTTCATCTTATGCGTCTTTAAGCACAAATGCACTTGTGGTTAATACAGATCAAGGATTTTCAATATCAGATGCTAAATACTCAACACCAATGACCTAGTTACACTGATCAAATCAAGAGAGACACTTATATTGAAAAGTCCGATTGTATGCATTTGACACAGAACTAAAATCAGCATGGTTATTTTTCTCAGGCATTCTCACGACTCAGAATCTTTCTGCTCTGATCACACATTTTAAACTTTAACAGAGCTTTCTTGGAGCCCAAGAATGCCATCAGGGCTTGGGGAGGGGGGGAATTCCCTCACTGGATATGTAGCTGGTCATCATGCCTCTAACAGATACTGCTGCCGCCGCCATACAGGGGAATGGATTTCCATCTTTCTAAATCTTGGCTGTGGGGCAAGATGGAAGGGGGTCTGCAACACAGTCCTCTCTTCATCCTCCCAGTTGCTCAGCCACCGCTTACCGTTTGTCGGAATCCATGTATAATAACAAGAGTGTTGGCTTCTTAAAGCCACTTCCTTGCAGTATCAAATAATTCCTCATTGTTGTTTTTGAATGGTGCTGCTCCCCCCCCCACTTCCTAAAGCATCAAATAAGTGCTCTCCTTTACTGCTCCTCTTCCTCCCATCACGTGTGCAGTTGGAGGAGCAGGTTATTGCAGCTAGCAAGAGGTCAGATGGCACCCAGGAAGCAGGGCACTGGGCACAAATGGGGCAGGACTGCCCAGGCCAGCTCAGTGCAAGACTGGGCAGCCTAAACTAATCTGTAGGCCACCCTGCCAACTCCTGGTCTATATGATGATTTGCATTCTCTCTACCTCTGTGGAGGTAAGCCTCTGTGATCCAGTGGTTCTCTTGCTGGACCCATGAGATCTGGATTCTAATCCCTGCATAGCCATATCTCATGGGGTGACCTCGGGCTAGTCACAGTCCCACAGCTAGATATACTCTCAGTGCTGTTCTGACAATAAAGGAAGAGAGCCAGATATACTGCCTTGAGTTCATTGTATATATTAGTTATAGATATAGCTGAAACTATAAAAACAGCAACAGTACATTTCTCCTTCAAAGGTCTTACCCTTTTTAGTGTTTTTTTTTCTCAAAAGTGATGAAGAACACAACTAGGTGATGATAACTACACAAGGTTATAATTAGTTGTGTAATTTATATTTCGGTACAATTTCTATAATTATTTTATATCCTGTTATTTAACCCAAGTGCCTTCCATTATTTTATGTATGGCATGATGAAAGAGAGGGATTGGCTTCAGCAACGTAGGCGATCGTGTCTGAAAGCATCCATGTAGTCTCTGGAAACATGACGTCCTGTCAATAATGCTGACTCCTCTGTTTCTAGGAATTCTGTATGGCACCATGACAATGGAACTTGGAGGGAAGGTGACCATTGACTGTGAGAAAAGTAACCACCGAGCGGAACTGGAATTCAGATTAAAGGTAACCAACCGTGCCATGCATTTCAGACACTTTAAGCCTGCGTCTTCAACACTTGGGTTCCACGTAGTAAACCTCCCCCCTCCACCACCACAATACATGCTTTCATGTTTTCCACCCCAGTCTCCCTGTTCTAAGTGACTGGGCTCATCCTGCAAGGCTTCTCTGAGGAGGATTCTGCAGATGAGACCCTGACACCTCCCTCTGCACAAGGAAAGTCAACAGCACCTCTCAAAAGGGGTGCAGGTTTCGTTAAGCCTCATCGGCAAAGATGGACAGTGTTTATGGGCAGTTTTGCATTTGCCCAGACTTTGTAGACAATCCCAGTCCCAAATCCCACAAGCCCTGCAACCCAGCCGGTCACTTAAGGGAACCTTTTTTGTTCCCTAAAGGAGACTGGACAAGTAAGATTACATTTACATGGCAGTTCTGTACCCATCCAACAGATTCTAGGCTAGGGCTTTATGAAATGCTGTGTGGGAGATTAAAACTATGCATGAGGGTTTCTGGGTTTTAGGGAGTGGTCATCCATGTTCTTAAAATGTAGTGTTATACAGTAAACAGTGGTGTAGGAGAGCCTAGCCTAGAAGAGCCTGGACCCTGCGATGTTTTAACAATCAGGGGCAGTATCATCATCTGCTACCTGCATGTCTTTGTCAGGACACTTTTCTGTGGCTGTCACCTGAGCCTCATAAATAGGGTATAATGCTATGTAGTGTTGCTCTTTGGATTATACTGTCGCTCTTTGAAGTGTGTACATGTACGTACATATGCATGCAAAGAGATGTGGATCAAAACATCACCCTGCATTTTTGGACTTTCCTTGGGAGGCATGGCTTTGTTGCGCACTTCCATTTCTACATTTTGCATCACACCATGGGTTGTAATGTGGCCTTTAGGAAGTCATTATCAAGTACCACAGTTGTCCTAGGTTAATTCACAGATGGTAATCCAAACAGTGCAGTCAGATTCGTGTTTTTAGTGGCGGGGGTTGGTGGGTGGGGGAGTGTTTGGGAATTTTTTATGTTTGTGTGTTGAAGTTTTTGTGTGTGTGTGTGTGTGTGTGTGTGTTTGTGTGATGTGTGTGTGTGTGTGTGTGTGTGTGTGTGTTGAATCTGGTCTCTGGGTGTCTGAATTTTGTTGTATGTGTATACTGTGTATATACACACAATGACAACAAATTATTATTATTAAAAAAATTATTAAAAAAATAACATTGCAAGCAGGCAGTCATGCCAGCTCTCCTGGCTGCACTGCTGACCAATAGAGATGGGCATGAATGAATGTATGCTGCTTTGCATGAAGCTCCCCCCCCCACTCCCCAGCCAGCTGGCCTACTCACAGTCTGCCATGTGCCTCCAGGATCCTCCTCCCCTGGTGGTGCTCCAATGCGGGCAGGATCTCAGGCTGCCCTTCCTCCAGAAGCTGACCACTCAGTTGAGGAGGCAGTTTGGGGATTCTCCTTGCACAGCCTCTGAGTGGCCAGATGCTGGAGTAGCCAAGGAAGGGCAGCCCAAGACCCTGCCCGGACTGGAGCACCACCGGAGAAGGAGGACGCTGGTGGTGAGCGACGGAATGCGAGTGTGCCAGCTGGCAGGGGTGGGTGGGTGGGTTGCCGAATGGGATCCATGGCAACTGTGGTGCTCCACAGAGGGCTTCATACAAACTGACACAAAAATAACCCATGCCCATCTCTGCTTCATTGAGTCAAGGAAAAGCACTAAAAACTTGGCTTTTTAAAGAAGCATATGGCGATCTTTAATGTGTGGTTGCCCCTGTTTTTTGTTGTTGTTCTTGTTTTGTATTTCGCGCTACCCTTTAGCTCCTTAGCCTCTTGCTGGGCTTTTGCTTATTGTTTTATCTGATTTGTTTGATGTGTACTTCTTTATTTATTGATTTTAATTGCTGCTTATTTATTTGGCTTGCTGGTGAACCGCCCAGAGTTCCTTTGAGAAAATCGAAGCGGCCTAGAAATGCATCAATAAATACATAAATACATAAATATAAGGAAGCAGCTGTGCAATGGGTGGCAAACCAGAGGAGGAAAACCCACTACAGAGCTGCTCTTGGGTGTACTTTTTTTTTCTTAATAGGATTTTGGACTGTGTAGGCTGCACCTACCCTAATCATGCACTGAATTTGTTTATCCAAGCAGTCCAAAGAGCCCTCCATCTAGCGCCCAGTTGGAATGTGGGCCGGCTGGAGCCATGTCTGGGTAGAATCTATTTATTTATTTATTTATTTATTTATTTATTTATTTATTTATTTATTTATTTATTTTTAAATACTTATATACCGCCCGTCTTCCGGAGGAACTCCAGACGGTTTACAACAGAAATGAAAACAGTGAAAACAATGTAAACAATAACAATAATCTGCCAAAATTAGGGCAACCTTCCTTCCTTGACTGCTCTTAAAATTCAGTATGAGAAAGCCAGTAAATCTTGGGGGGGAAATAGAAGGCAAAGGGAACAGGAAGACTGAATATAAGGTAGCGTAACTCCATAAAGAAAGCCATGGGCCTTTCGTTTGCAAGGTCTTTAATGGCAGGACCTTTTGGATGCCGTTAATTTATAAGCACAAGTGATGGATGTCCTCTAACAACAGCAACACTCTAAGTTCTTGGCCGGCCTCCAGCTTCTTCTAGGCTGGGTTTTATTTGTTTTTTTTAACTCCCCTCTCTCCCAACAGCCATTCTTCGGTGGCAGCACAAGCATTAATCAAATCTCGGGGAAGATTAAATCGGGAGAAGAAGTGCTGGCGAGCCTCGATGGTCACTGGGTAAGAAATCCTAATCTTCTCTACTGACAGTTTAAAAATGCATGCACCCGACTGGAGCCGAGGCTGAGAGATAGGTGGGAATAGCATTTGGTGTGGGGGTTTTTTTGTTGTTGTTGTTTTAAAGCTGCTTGGAAATAGAGCATGAATATTAAAACAATAGTCTGTCTGGTAAAAACTGATGCAACAGGCAGTTCAATTTGCTGAGACATAAATCTTGCTTTCCTGGTTAAGACTCTGCTAGCTCCAATTCTGAAACCCTCTATTGATCTTAGTTTAGGAAATGAACCTCAGTGATGAGTGGCTGGTGGGACAAAGAGAAGACCTTCCTAGGGAACTGAAGGGCCTTTGGAGTCATGGGGTCTACTTGGCGAGGAGTGAACATTCACAGGGATATGAAGCCTTTGCCCTTGGGGGGAAAGAAGAAGCATGGGCCCTTTCTCTGGAGTTCTCTTGTGCATGGGGTGTGAAGCCGCTTACAACGTGCACAAATTCCATGCCGGGGCCTATCAGCTGCACAAAACAGGATTGGGGGAAGAGGGACATGGTTAAAGCAACCCTAGACATTTGGGTTGCACAGACTCATTTTGGAGGGCAACATGATTAGCCCCTGAAATAAATACCTAGATGATCCCTAAGAGATAAATGATTGCTTATTTTGCAAGGGAGAGCACTTACGATACACAAAAATGCCATTTGTTAAACTCATCATTAGGAAATCTGTGGCCCTTCAGCTGGTGGTGAACTCCCATCATCCGTATTCAGCATAGCCAGTGGTGAAGGATCATGGGGTTGCAGTCCAACAATATCTGCAGGCCTCTCCATTTCCCGTCCTTGATTTAGCCCAGCGCATTTCAAATAGTCTTTGTCAGGCTACTGTACAAACAAGGGAGCCACTCTTGTTTCTGAGGTGTTCCATTAAAAAGTGAGGAAGATATGACTTAGCCAAAGTGGCCTTCCTGCACTGTCTTCAAAGTGCATTGGATTTGATAAATTATGTTTTTGTTCACCTCAGAGGTGCTATCTTTTCTCATTTCCTGCCCTGAAAGAAAGATATGATAGACTGGATCTTCTTCAACATCCAGTGCAGAGAATAAATTTTGAAAGAAATAGAAGATACTGAGAGAAAGCTTGCATACCAGATGCGATGGCAGAATAGCCTGAGCAACCATTAGCTTGCGAGTGCTGTAAATTAACCTTCTGGTTCAGCCTCTGTGAATGGAATGAGAAACCAGAGCCATCGCCTTGTCAGCCTTGAAACAGGGCAGCTTAATTAAGGGGTCATTTTCAGAATAAATTGACAGCAGATGAGGATGAGTTGCTAGCAGCATTTCAAGCATCCAGAGAATAGAACAGAGAGAATGTCAAGTTTTCCCTTCTTGCCTTAGTGTAATTTACCCTGGCCTTTCTGATTACCTCAGTCGGTTGTACTACGATTCTCTCCCTGGCAAGGCAGAGAGAAATGTGATTATTATTTCAGTCTGGGATCCTAGGTGTTAAAATGGGTGACTGAGGGGAAAATGGAAGAGTATGTGCCACCTCTTTGCTATAAATCAGCCATTCTCATTAGGGGCCATTATGCCCCCTGGGGGTCCCCTGGGACATTTGAAAGCAGGCCACAGGTGGGAAACAGTTCTTCACACACCACCTGGTAAGGTTTGTTAAGCAACTTAAGCAATCCTGATTTAGCCTATATTTCTTCCATATTGTGTTTACAGCCATTGCCTCCTCCAAAAAAGGTTGAAAATGGCCGCCTCACCTAGAAACATGTCAGAATGTTTAACAACCCTAAATTGGAAACTTCAGACCTTGGGGGGAAAACGTTATTGTTTTTGGAGTACATCTTTCCCAATTGGCACAAACAGTAGCCATGTTAGCAGAGAACCATTGTATGGGTTGGCTCCTTTTTTAATTTATAAAATAGCTATACAGTACCTACTACCAGTGTCATTAATAAATCAGCCCACCGCATGGTCCCGAAACCATCAGGCTTTGCAGAGCAAGATAAGTACAAAATTTAGGCCCACGCCCCAGCATTATTCCTAGACCATGGAAATAGGATGTTGACAGGTTAACATGAACATCATCTCTCTTGTGTTAGCAGGCAGATAGGGCCATCTGAGACATCTGAAGAAGACTGAATGATGGCCCATGTCCTGTTGCATAGCTCCACCTGCACAAGTGAAGTGACATTTCTGACAGCAGCAAATTCCCACTACTTTCATCCAGAGTTATTTTGTATTATTATTCCAGAGAGTGAGTGACTTTGCACCACTGCTTGTCAGTTGTGAGCACCACTAACTCTTCAAGTAGGGATGCTTTGCTACTGCTAGTGATGTTATTCCCATTGCGTAAGCCAAGCTACACTCACAATATATGGGCCAATATTCTTAACAGTTCATGTTTTATTTCCAGACATTGTTTTTAAACAATTAAATGCATTCCTCCTGTTTAATGTAAAAAAAAAAGGCTTTGTATTGACATATTAAATCTAGCACGGTATTTCCAAGCTCTGGTTCATGCAATGTACAAGTTCATTTTTTTCTTGGCCATGACAAAGTTGGGGGAGGAGAGAGAGAGAGTGAAGGAAAGAGCAGAGTTATCAGGAGACAATTAAAGACTTCCTTTCAGTTCATTCCAGCAGACTCGGACTGAATGAGTCTGTTATTTTACTATAGCCTTATGCTCTGATTGCTTCTGGTGAAATTGACTTGACCTTTTGATTGTTTTGGGGTTTTTTGCCTGTATTTCATGTGCATCCATGATTTTGAATTGTGTAATGCTCTGATAACAACCAAGCAAGCATCATATCTTATAATTAGGGTTTTCTTATGCTATTTCAGGATGGAGAAGTATATATAAATGACTTGAAAAATGGCAACACAGAGATTTTTTGGAATCCAACCAGTGAGGTTCGAAAGCAAAGACTGAAGCGACACATTGTGCTTTTTGAAGAGCAAACAGAATTTGAATCTGAACGGTAAGATGCTCCAGCTGCCTTAAGAGGGCAAGTGAGGGAATCCTGTGCCCATCCCACCAACTCCCCGAAACATACATTCACACGAACACAAATAAATATTTGAAGAATTCTGCATTGGGGGTTGGATCTGACCTTGAGTCCCAGATGGGGAGGATTAAATCATGAGCAGCTCCAGGTTCACGGAGCTAGCCTGTTGCCTTTTGTGACTTGAGAGCAGTGCTTTCTGTGGACCCGCCAACTTTGCAAGTGTCCCCTGTGCATGAGGACCAAAATGTTAAGCTGAGTGTTAGAAATTTCAATTTTGCAACCTCTGTAACTGAGTCCCTGGTAGAGATGGGCACGGAACGAACATTTTTTCATTTCCGTTACCGTTTGTCGTTTCCGTTACATAACGAGATGACAAACGAAAATTGTGATGAAAATGAAACGAAACGAACAGAACCACGAAAATTGTGGTCGTTACGTTTCGTTTCCGTTAATGGCGATGCACAATGAAATGAGCTGTTTTAAATGTTAAAAAACGCCCTGGACATCCATAAAAACGCAGCGATAATTATTTATATTGTCTGATAATACCTACCAGGGGGGTTGGGGTCCTTAAAACGTTTGTTTTTGTCTTCTCCCATCGCGATGTATTTTTCTTTTCCCTTTAAAATGGATGTCGCCACCAGCCACAAAATGGAGGCAAGCCATGTGATGTGGGATCATGTTCAACCAATAGCATGCCCAGGTTGCAGACTGGGTGGGCAGGTCTGGCAGCCACAGAGGGCATAAAAAGCTCTGGCAGCCTCCATCCTCCTTGCAGTCTCTGGTGGGAGTTAGGGTGGGATTGCTCTCTCTGCAACTCTAGCTTCAGTCCTGCAGCCTCCCTGTGTGCGTGCATGCTGCGTACCTCTCGGTGAATACCCTCCCCTGCCCTGCAGTGCAGTCACTCTGCGGCTGCCTTGCACCCTGGGCAACGCCCGCCGCTGCCTTTGCAGCCTCCCTGCATACCTAGTCTATACTGTGTCTCTGCCAGCATCCATTTTTTTAGTGTTTTCCCTCTGGTCTGGGACATTGGGGGATGCCTGCACACGGAAATGCTTTAAAAATCCTGCAAATAGCGGGTAGAAACGACAAACGAAAAAACGGAAAACGGTAACGAAATTTTTCAAAAAATTCCCGACAAACCAAAATGCCATTTTTCTGTTTCGTGCTCATCTCTAGTCCCTGGTATTAGGAAGTGAGCCAAGATAAGCAAAAAAGAGAAAGACTGAGGTGACGGAACGGACCGAAAGAACAGGCGAGACAGGGGAGGGCCCGGGTGGGGAGGGAGAAGACAGCTGGTGTGAGTGGGTGGATGGAACAAGACAGTAGAAGATGGATGGGGAAAGAGAGAAGATGGTGGAGGAGTTCAGAAAAAGAAAGCACAATGACCAGGACGGAACAGGGAGGGCAGAGGAGGTTGGAGCAGTGGTGTAGCAAGGTTTTGGGGTGCATGGGGCCAAAGCTTTTTTTTGCACCCCTCTGGCCCTCCCCAACTCCATCCCATCCACCCAGCAATCCAGCGTGCACGCACCTTACCTGTCCCATGCGTGGCAACGAAGAGTTGGAGGAGGAGGAGGGGCGCCACAGCCACCACTCTCGCACGCCTGCCTGCCTGCAGCTGGACTTGGAGATGGCGGGTGCGGGGGGTGGTAGGTGATTTGGTGCCCCCTAATTGCTGCACCCGGGGTGCCCCTCCCCCCTCCCCATGACACGCCCCTGGATTGGAGTTGTGGCTTGAAACTTGTCTCGAAAGCGAAACTATGTTTTAACATTCAGCCCAATGGAAAAGAAGGGTTTGACAGGGATGGCTGACTTCACCACTCTTTTTAGGGAACCAGGTAAGCCATAGCTGCAGAGGTCTGCAGAAACTGTAGTGGTGCACGTATAGGGCTCACTTCCTGGCCACAGCATGTGAGATGCCACAGGCGCTTGCTGGGGCCTAGAGCTGCTCTTGATTCCAGTCCGCGAGGGACTTGCCAACAAGTAAAAGCAGGAGAGTGTGCTTAACAGCAAGAGGCACCCTGTGCCTGGAAGGTGTCAGACTGCAATCACCATGTCTTGAGCTAAGGTCCCAGCCTGTAGGGTGATGGGGCCTCTGGCTCTTATTTATTATTATTATTTACTGCAACCATGTCTTGAGAGCTAAAATTCCCCTACAATAACCTGTTTGGCGGGATAATAATATTAAAGAGTGAGAAAAATGAGCTGAGATCAGATAGTTTTAGGCCTCTGGCTCTTCACTGTTAAGAAGCCCTGCCTTCTTGGTATTCCTGGGATGTGTCTTGAGTTCTGGGCTGGACTGTTTTAGAGGCCCCTTAGAAACACCGCCTGGGCCTCTGAGCCTCCTGCCTCTCCCCAGTATTACTAAGGGTGCCCTCTCCCCCTGTTTTGTTTTTAGGCTCTGGCAGCATGTCACGAGTGCCATCAGCAAAGGAGACCAGAACAAAGCCACACAAGAGAAGTTTGTGCTGGAGGAGGAGCAGAGGAACAAAGCGCGGGAACGGAAGGACATGGGGACTGAGTGGAAGCCCCTGCTCTTCTGGCATGATCCTGCCACTAACGAATGGCACTACAAATATGAGGAGTGAGTGGCCTGCGGGGGTCAGAAGTGCCAGTGGTCAGAAGGGATGGGGACGACCAGAGGTAGCCCTTGGCTGGGTCATGCCCAGTCCCTGATTTGACATCAGGTGCCTGCTGGGAGTGAGCAGGCGAGGCCTCTGCAAGAGTGGTCACTCTTTTTCCCATGAGGCTGATAGGCAGGAAGGAAGACAGAGCACAGTGGTTGGGGAGGAAGTGATGGCAGGAAGGGGAGAAGATAGATAAGATCACCTCTTTTTGGCTTTGGGTGCTTATATGACCCCTTAGGGTAATATGTGCCTTAACAGACAAAAGGTTGGCCTTCCTTGGTAGCATTGTGCTTCTGGCCTGTTTGTGTCATGGTCCTAAACTGTTGTATTAGCTTCCTGTGATTTGGTGGTTTATAGTTTGTTTTTCTGAATTCTCCATTTAGGTCTTTTGCCTTAGTGGTATAAGAATGGAATAAATGAAATGTGTTAATGAACACCAAATGTGTAAATGAACTACCAAATGCCACCTGGATTTACATATTAGGAGGCCAGTAGGGGATTGCCTTGTCATGAGAGAAGGGCTGATTTAACTGCCTATATATTCAATATTCAAATGACCCAGATAATTAGACTAAGAGACCTAACACAAATTGTCAAGACCTGATTGCGGCTGTTGTCCATCCTTACTGCCTGACCCTCTTAAGACAGAAGTCCTACTGAGAGCTAAGTGAGGTTTTCATGGAAGTGTGCATAGAATTCAAGGCTGGCCCAAGGCGTTTTGCTGGCTGAGGTGGAACAGCAGATGGCACTCCACTGGCATCCAAAAGAGGGTGTGTAGCCATCCCACTTTCCTTAGTGGTAGTGGAGGTTCAGCTCTGAGAGAACAGCAGTGGTCAGCCCTTCCTGAGTCCTAAATGAGAACAGCTCAGCAGGATCCAGCAGATGTGAGAAACCTGAGCCCAGGTTCCCTTTCTGGGCATCTGCTTTATCTAATGGCCTGACTTTTCCGTCTGTGACAAATAAGTGTGAGAGGCAGGCCTCACAGGGTGATTGAAGATTGTGAACATAACGATTGCACATTGTTTATGATCTGTAAAAGGTGATGTATACCTGATTAGTAACAGAGGGAGACCTCCTGGAACTTTTTATTTAAGTGACCTCTCTTTTCAGCTTGAAAGTCCTCTCCTGTTATGTACACATTTATCTCTGCTGCCCACGTGGTAAAACCAAGCTTGCTGTTTAATATCTTCAGCTTTCTTGATAGCTAGTCATTGCCCCCACCCATACACTGCTTTGTGTTGTTTTTCGAAAGTTTAAGGCCCTGGGACCCTCTGAATGACATTGCACAGTATGAGAAAGATGGCGTCCTCCAAACCATGCAGAGGCATTTACCCAATCGAATGTCAACTCACAAGAACATTCGCACCAGCAATCAAGTGGCCCGGCACAAGGTAGCTCACACTCTTTCAGAATTCCTGTCATAACTCTTGGACTGTGGTAATTTTTTCTCCTGATTTGGAAATCTCTCTCTCTCTCTCTCTCTCTCTCTCTCTCTCTCATTCTCAAGTACAGCTCCCACAATCCCCTGGCCAGCATAACCAGCATTGTCTCCGAACTCTGAGGGGAATCATCCTCCTGCATTTTATTTGCTCAGTGGTAGTGCTCCAAATCTCCCCTGCCAGAGCCAGGAGCTAATGCTAAGCCAGGTTGAAGAGTATTCCCTCCAAGCTTTAGGGAATACTTCCATGCTCTGAACACTAGTCATCCAAAGGAGAGAGACATCTGGGATGCTATGGCCCAATGTTTGCAGAAGTGCAGAACTCCTCTAAGAGAAAAAAAAACACAATTTGGTAAAAAAAATACATAAAGTAGTCACAGGATGTTAGAAAGAGAGGGAAGGGAGGCAGGTGCAGCTGATTATTTGGAACTGTCAACAGCAGTGAAACCTATTAAAAGATAAAAACATACACTGTTGCGTTTTGCTATAAGATTCCTTTTTACTGCTATAGTGCTAATGTCCGTTTAGATGTATTGTAGCCCTTGCAGTGAAGTTGAGGGGAAGAGGCGGAGTGGCCTTGAACCTCCAAGTTTGTTCCACTGAAACCAGTAATGCTACTTAAGAAAAAATAGGTTGTTGTGGTTTTCAGGCCAGGACAATTCTTTCATCTGCTGACACTGAGGTCCAGATATTTGTTGGTTCTGCAACTTATGTCCTTTGAATCTCATTTATATTGCAACATTTGTCTTCCTTCTCATTTAGAGATCTGCAAATGATTGTAGACGGCGTAAAGCCAGCGATCAACCGTCCAGTAATAGCCAGAACACTGAAAGTAGCTGTTCAACCCCTGAATCAGTGCAAGAACTTTCAGATGATGATGGTAAGTCTATTGCAGTGTTCTGAGTCTCTCTCTCTCTCTCTCTCTCTCTCTCTCTCTCTCTCTCTCTCTCTCTGCCCATATCCTTGAGTACGTCCTTCTGGAATGCCAAAGTGGCATACCCACCTCCCTCAAGCTGGCACCCTTCACATGCTTTGGACTGACACTCTCTTGGTGCTCTTGATTATGGGAGGTGTGCTTCCCAACATTTCTGGGGTATCAGCTTATTGGAACACTGCGTCATTTGCAGAAATAATCATGCTCACTTTTGAGTGCTTGTGGTATTAACCAGAAAACATCATCCAATAATTGGGTGTTCGTTGCAGTGAAGTAAGATGGACAGCTTAATTTAAGGGAAGCACCCTTCTGTTTTTATTTATCATTTAGAATGAGAACAAATTTCTAAAAACCCTTCTAATGTTTCATATTGTCAGCTGTATTGTTTTATTTAGTCCCTTGAGAATAAAGTTCTTAAATTGGACAAGATCTTTTATTGAATATAGGATGCATTCATGGGATTAGATCCCTTGTTTATCCTAGATGTTTTGCTTATCCTAGAGAAGTTATTATCTTGAATAAGCAGTTTGCAGCAGGATTGCCTAAACAAAACAGGGCATTTTGCTCTGTTCAAATGTGTCATCCGGCAGAGGGCAGCTTCCCTTATCTGGCTAGTTCCCTGCCAACAAACCAGAGAAAGAAACCAAGAACAAACCCATTATGTTCTCCCTTCATGAGATCTCCCTTCTCCTTTCCAACCTCAGCTAGGGTTCCCATACCTCCCTGGCTCAGTGTGCATACCTGTCAAGTTTTTCCCGGCACGGGCCCCAGGACGAGAGGAGGGAGGCATAAATGTGTGTGTGCACAAACAGAAAAAAAGGCATCACGCATGCGCCGCCCACCTCTACCGCTCCACACAGTGAGCATGTCTGACTCCCTCTGCAGCGCAGCAGCCAAGTAAACACCTTCTTCTCCGCCCCCACCCCCTGCATCTGCCACGGGGAAAGGAGGAGGAAGAGAAGGAGGAATACTGCAGCAGCAGTGGGAGGAGGAGGAACAGGAGGAGGAGGAGGAGGAGCCTTGGAGAGCCGCTGCTACGCCGAAGGGCGCAGGCGAGGCATTGCGGCCCTGCAGGGGGAGAGGCCCGGCAGCAGTGGTAGTCCCTGGGCTCAGCTGGGCTGCCTTCGGCTCGGCTGTGCCCCACTGCCCGCCCACCCACCCGCTTGCTCTGATCCCACTGGCCAGGCACAGTGCACAAGCTCAGTGCCGGACGCCCGCTCTCCTCCTCCTCCTCTTGCTGCTGCTGCTGCTGTTGTCATTGTGGGAGGCAGAGAAAGAGAGGGCAGGTGGGCATTTTGTCCCTCCCACCACGCTGAGCCGCAGCCACACCAGCTCGTCCCCCCCTCTACCCATTCCCCAGCCAAAAGCCTCCCTGTCAACCGCTGCCGCCTGGGACATTTCCATGAAAATAAATGTTCCAGGAAGACAGCGAGACAAAGGCTAAAAAACGGTAATGTCCCGGGCCAAAACGGGACACTTGATAGGTATGTCAGTGTGTGATGTCACATCATCACATTGAGGTATCTCTCAATAAAATATGTCCACTGAGCAAGAAAGAACCTCATGCTGAGCCTTGTGGTACAATGGTTAAATAGCTTTACTGCAGCCAAAACTATGCTCATGACTCAGGGTTCAATCCCAGGTAGCCAGCTAACAGTTGGCAGTGGTGAAGAAGGCCAATTCCATGCTAGAAATTATCAAAAGGGGATTGAAAATAAAATAGCAAACATTATAATGCCATTGTACAAAACTATAGTAACCACATCGCATAAAAGACATAACGGAACTGGAAAAGGTGCAGAAGAGAACAACTAAAATGATTGCTGAGATGCGGCACCTCCCTTATGAGGAAAGGCTACAGCATTTGGGGCTCTTTAGTCTGAAAAAAGGCGCCTGAGGGGGGATATGATTGAGATGTACAAAATAATGCAGGGCATGATTAAGATGGATAGAGGGACGCTCTTCTCCCTCTCACAAAATACCAGAACTAGGGGACATCCACTCAGATTGAGGGCTGGGAGAGTGAGAACAGACAAAAGAAAATATGGATGTCTTCAAAAGGGGATTGGACAGATTCCTAGAGGAAAAATCCATCACAGGTTACAAACCATGATGGAGATGTATAATCTCCAGGCTTAAAACCAGGGTACTTCAAGGGCCAGATGCAGGGGAATGGTAGCAGGAGACAGATATCTAGTCTCATGCGCTCCCAGGCGCATCTGGTGGGGCCACTGTGAGATGCAGGAAGCTGGACTAGATGGGTCTTTGGCCTGATCCAGCATGGCTCTTCTTATGTTCTTAATGCTTGACTCAACGGTCTATCCTTCTGAGGTCCCTAAAATGACTACCCAATCTTGTTTTTAACCAGACACACACTTGTGCATACAAGAGCCAGTGTGGTATAATAGTTAAGAGTGCTAGACTGGAAATTGGGAGATCAGCTTACCTTGCATCAGTTACTCTTTCTCAACCTGAACTGCCTCACAAGACTGTTACCAGGATCAAGTGGAGAGACGACTACTATTTGCTTATTGGGTGAAAGGAGGAATGTTACTCTACATAGCTATACATGGGCGTACTAGGACTCAGGAGGATGAACGAAGGCAAATCTGTTTGTGAACTGTTTCTCCTTGACCTCAGTATCCAACATTTTCCCATTCAAGTCTGAAAACATGCATTCTCCCCATTATGAATATTATAGGCTTAGTTCAAAATATGCTTCCTGGTTTCTGCCACCTCAAGATTGATTAGTAAGATATTCAATTCTCCCTTACACAAATTCTGCTGCTAAAAGGGTATCTGGGTGTACAGTATGGACTTGTGCAGGGTGTCTGCTTCTCTGATTCTGTTTGTCTTTGCTATTAAAACATCATACTGTACAAAGCAAGGTTAGAAAGCATACAAGACAATGGGATATATTTTATTTTCATGCAGGCAGGAATGATGGTGTTTCTTAGCTGATTGTAAAGTCACATAATGTTGGCTGTTTTCCACCAGAAAACACACTAGGGGTGTTCTTACTTAAACCTTTTATGCTGTTTTCATGTGTATTAACAATAGAAATTAGAGTACAGTAAGACATTGCTTTACAGAAATAATCCGTTCTCCACAATGTTCCGACAAGCAGAAATTATGTAAAGCGGATCCGGAGGGGGTGCAATGAGGCACAATGCATCCTGGGAAATGAATTACTTCAGAAAAAATGTATAAAGTTGGGTTTTGACACTAAAAATTGCATAAAGCGATACCTTATTTCCGAAGGACTTCCTTACATTCTGCAGAAATTACATAAAACGGGTTGTTTTTAAAGCAAGATCTTACTGTATTATTTCCAGATTTCCCTCACTTTTACACTGATTTCATTTCTTATTTTCTTTTTTCTCTTGTGGTATGAAAGGTAGCATTTGCATAGCTTTTGGACATTAGAGATCTGGTTATCGGTAAAGAATTGTTTCAGGACATACCCCTACTGCGGTACCTACAACTCATGGCATCATATTCTCTCTCATAGTCTCTCTGTTTATGACTTTACTGGCATTTCCAGCAGCTAGTTTAGAGCCTTGTGTTTTCTTATCAGGTTGCGATGTCTACTGGTGTCTGTTAGGACTGCTACTGCTTTGTGGCCTTCCTCCTATGCTTTGCTTGAGATAAGCAAGGCGCCTACTTCTCTGCTGAAGAATTCTTATGGTGTAGAGTTGTGTTTGGAAAGCAAGCGCATATCATTTGACCTACAGTTTTCTTGCAGACGTCTTATTTAGATTCCCCAACAGTGTAGGTTGTTCATGCCTCACCCTAATATTTGACAGGGGTGCAGGCCTGCTTATGCTAGCGTATATGACCCTGCAATGTGTTTTCAGAACAAATTCAAAGTGTATAGTTTGATATGTTTTTTTGAAGATACAGGGCTTACAAACATGGGAAGGACACAATGTGTGAGCAGACCACTTCTTGGAGAAGGTCTGTAAAGCCTGCTGCAATGTTAAGATTGATGTCAGTGTTTCATGAATCTGTAAGCATCTGTGTGATCCAGCTACCCCAGCCACCATATTACTTCTTTCCATGTATTTTGGAGTGATGCTTTCTTCATATCTGGTGAGATTCAAAGTGTGAGAGTGAGGAGAAATTTTTAAAAAAATGCAAATCCTATAAATGCCATTGCTCTCCCCAATTGGGAAAAGAACCTACACGTGAAGTCTTGCTAACAGTTCTTTGTTTTTCTGCAGGCTTTGAAAGTCCATGTACTCAGTGTGGAAAAGAAACCGATCATTTAAAGGAAATTCACACTGCTGTCTTATCCCTCCAGAGAGCCCAACAGGACATACACAGGTAGGCCTGTTCTGCCAGAAGTGAAGGTGGTGTATGTCATATACTAGTCGGGGAACTTGCCAGCCATGGCCATTTCTGTTGTTGGTTTCCTCCTGCACAAAGGTGACATATTTGAGAAAGCGCCTGCCCTGTTGCGGAGGATACTGTATGCAAGCCAGAACCCTGCTTCTTCCATGTTCTTATTTTTAATGGAGTGATCTGTCTAAGCTTCAAACAACCAGCCAGTACTTCTAACAGTGGAACAGTTAGCCAAATGCCTACTGCATTGGAATGTAAAGGAAAGGACTCAAGAAGGAAGAGGGGATTGCTCTGTGCGGGGGTCTCTACCTGCGGAGGCTGGTCAGGGAGTGAACTGATATCTAAATGCTACCAAACACACACCAAAGCACACGGGAGAAAACTTCAATAAGTTACTGCCATGTGTAAAAATAGATATAGTTTTAAGGAGAGGCAGAAGTTTGTGGGTGACATGAGTCACTGCCTTTTGTTCCCCATGGGAATAAAAAGCATATGCTTTTACAACTGAAGAAGGACATATACTTGGACAACTTGAGAGAGAAAAATGGAGAGATCCCAGTGCTACAGAAGCAGAAGTTTGCAAATCTTCGCTAATCTGCCATTTCCTCTGTGGGCTTAAAAGCCTCTTTTAGGGCCTTTTTACAGGACCCCCAAGATCCGCTGGCCACTTAAATTTGGACCAGAGATCTTAGGGGTTCGTCGCTCTTCCTCTGTCCCCACCCCCCTCCACACTTCCTGGTTGCTGGCTGCATGAGGGAGGGAGAAAAAGAGAAAGAAAAGCATGCAGCTCACCTCATTCTGCCTCTCCTCTCTGTAAGGCCATCAAGCCCAACCCCCTCGTCTCTGTAAAAGTAGCTCTTAAAGGGGCAGGAGCCAAAAAGCAGCAAACAGAAGCGAGGAGAGCCCCGCACTCACTATTGTTGCACCGCATCAAAGATTTTTCACCTCCAAAGAGAAGGTACAAGAAAAGTGCGCTGGGTTGCACTAAAGTGGGCGGGGTCGCACTTAATTGTCTGCAAACTCCGGAGCTGGTGGGGAAACATTTTTAAGCTCCGGAGCTTGCAGCCATTTGCAGCGGAGCTTGGGGGTTGTGTTTAAACGCCCTTAGTTAACTTTCCAGAGGACTTGAGCGCCTCTGAAAAGTTCTCAAGTTCTTTTATTGAAAGTGAAGGAAGCAAGTGCCAAAGCAGGACTGCAGTTGAAGACAAAAATCATGACTGCAGAGGAAGTACACTTTTTATTTTAGCAGTGAAGAAACTGAAATATTTACAGACTTTGTATATCTTGGCTCAGTCAATCCAAATGGAGACGGTAGCCAAGAAATCAGTCAATGACTGAGGCTTGAAGGGGAGCAATTAAGGAATTAGAAAAGGTCATCAGGTGTGAGTATGTGTCACTGGAGATGCAGGTCATATAATCATCTACCTCTTGTGTTTCTGATCATCATGCATGGGTGTGAAAGCAGGACAATAAAGAAAACTAATATGAAAAAAATTACTCATTCGAAAAGTGTGGGTACCCTGGACTGCCAGAAAGACAAACAAGTGGATCTAAGATCAAATCAAGCCTGAATTATCTCTGGAGGCAAAAATGTTGAAGCTGAGGCTGTCCTATGTTGGACACATCATGAGAAGGTGGGGTTCTCTAGAAAATACAATAATGTCAGGGAAGTTTGAAAGCAGCAGGAAAAGAGGGAGACCAAATGTGAGATGGAAGGACTCCCTAAAGGATCCAAAAGCTTGACTTCACAGAAGCTGTGCAAGACAGTTGAGGGCAGGGCATGCTGGAGATCGTTCATTCGTAGAATCAGGGGTGACTTGACAGCACATAACAACCAGAACTAGGGGACATCCACTCAAATTGAGGGCTGGGAGAGTAAGAACAGACAAAAGAAAATATTTTTTCACCCAGCGTTGTAAGTCTGTGGAACTCCCTGCCACAGGATGTGGTGATGGCATCTGGCATGGATGCCTTCAAAAGGGGATTGGACAGATTCCTGGAGGAGAAGTCCATCACAGGTTATAAACCATGATGGAGATGTGTAATCTCCAGGCTTAAAACCGGGGTACTTCAAGGGCCAGATGCAGGGGAGTGGTATCAGGAGACAGATATCTAGTCTCGTGCGCTCCCAGAGGCATCTGGTGGGGCCACTGTGAGATACAGGAAGCTGGACTAGATGGGCCTTTGGCCTGATCCAGCATGGCTCTTCTTATGTTCTTATGTTAATGATGACAACAGCAACAGCAACAACAGGTTCTTGTGTGATTCAACAATGTAGAACTTAAAAACACTTTTTGAAGCGGATAGAGGAGCAGCAAGGCTTAATTACATTTTGAGGAAATAAATAAAAAAGGAGACTTTTAGAGGTCTCTCCCCCTTCCGCCCCCGGTCATATTATTTTAATCCCTCTGGAGGTTGGGAGGCCCACTGATACAAAAGGTTCCCGGCTGCCCAAAACCTTTCTGTAGGAAAGGAGAGGCTAGGTTGATTGTGTCTCTGAGGATGACTGAAGAAATAAGATCAGCATATTTTCCTCCTCAGGTTCGTTTGGGACCTGAGGAGGGTGTTTTTTTATCTCTGCAGGGTCTGCTGTGTAAGTAGGCATGTGCATTTTGAATTGACTATTGCTGGGCTTCTTGTCGTTGCAGAAACCTCGCTGCTCTGAACAAAAAATCTCTCTACAGGAAAGCCTCCTCGGAAAACCTCTTCCTGGACTCTCGCTGTTGGTTCCTTTTGTGCATCTTCCTCACGTGTCAGCTTTTCATCAATTACGTCTTCAAATAATTGGGGGGGGAAAATAAATTAAAACAAAAACCACAAAGGGCATTGGGCAGCAATAACAAAGGGACCAGCTGCAGAAAAAGGAGAGACTGCATTGCAAGGGAGCCGGCGGAGGCACCAAGCACTTTAATGCCGACACAGCTGGGGTGGAAGGAAAAGAGGATGGGGTGAACCAGGGAACCTGCAACGTTTTGTTCTTCAGATTAACGTCATTGCCTTTTTTTACCGGGATATTGACGAGGACCTCTTTACCTGTATGGGCCTTAATGCTAAAGCCAAATGTAGCTTTAAGTGTGCAGTTCTTGTTTTCTATGTCTTGTCATCGTATGATGCAATTAAAATCTACCAACAAGTATTTGCGCCCCCCTTTTTAACACTATACGCATCTACTTGGTTTTGTAAAACAAAAAACCAAGCAACTTGCTTTCCAGTTCTTCTGTAGGTCAGGGAGGGCCTTGGGGCTTCAGCCAAGATGCCTCCTGTATTATTTCAATACAGAAGGAGCCAACAGTATGAAAATTAGGCCAACTGGGATAGATAGCACAACCTTTTCTGGAGTCTTCTGGCCAGTGCTCTCGCACACGCCACAACATCCCTTTGGGCAGCAGCACCTCATCAGACTTTGTTCCACCAAGACTGTAGATATGCATGACTTCGGAATGATGAGGCTTCCCACACATAACCAACAATGTCTTAAGTGATGCCCTTTGGGCTAGAGAATCAGGCATGCCTGTTTAAGAATCAGTTGGGTTTTTATATATACATGTTTTTACATTGATTAAAACCACACAAACACACACAGCATTGTATCAAGGAATGCAAGCACTGTATAAAAGAATGCTTCTGAAGTGTACCGTTATTCTCTTATGGGTGAAAGCGGATGGGTGCATAAGCGCTATTGTACATAAATTATTTTGTATGTCACAAAAATCACTCTAGTACTTGGGTTTTGCTGGGCACAGACTGTAGCGTAGCCAGCTTTTGTCCATTGATACACGTATGTGAGTAGGTGCATGCATTTTGCTTGCCACCAGTTTGTGCAGCAATCGCTAGCAACCAGATGGCTCCAGGTTTCCTGGGTTTTGTATCAAGAGACATCAGCTTTCTAGAGTCACACCAAAAGAGGCTCCTTCCCCTATTTAGGACTGATCCTGTGGTTGTGTGAAGGCATCCTATGTATGTTCTTTGCTCGTAGGTACATGTACGGTTAATGGTCAGGAATAGTAAGGGTTTGCCACTGCATCCTCCAAAACTGTTGATAGTCTTCCTATTTTTACACCATTTTTAAGAAAAATTGCAATATTTTATGTAGAATTGCAGCCAGTACTAAGCCTTTCTTTTCTGGCCTGAAGTAGTTCCAAGTGGTAAGTACTGCTATATATATAAAAAGGAAATTATATATATATAGATATATGCAGCCTTAAACTATTTAGTGGTGGTGCCAGTCTGGGCTAACTTTCAATGTAAATGTTTCCAGATTTTTAACTACATTCCTTGTGATGTTCCCTACTAGGGAACAACTTGTTTGTGCTTGATACGTTGAAATAAATTACACAACTTTCACTTAGAATCTTTGTGACTGCATCATTAGTGTACACTGAATTTGCTTTTGAATCCTGTTCCTCACATTTCTTCTCCCTTAAGACACCCCCAAAGCCAAGAGCACATAACAGCAGATGCATTTCATGGAGGATACCCTGAAAGCCCTGGGAAGGTCACCTTAACTTTGAATTTCAGGCAAAAATCAAAGAAAAACAAAACAAAACAAAAGACACAAACATGTGGCACCTTAAAGACTAACTTCCATATTTTAATGTGACGTTTCATGCACATGTGCACTTCTTCAGACATATATAGCAGCAGAATGAGGTGTAAGATATAATATGAGCTGAGATATACATCTCAGCTCATATTACTTTGAAATGACATTACATCATATTAACTGTTATTTTATTGTATTTATTTATTTTTGAAAATTTTAACCCCACCTTTCTCCTTGGAAAAGGACCCAAGGCTTACAATAATGGGGGGATAATACATATCCCAGAACATTTAAGACATATTCAAGTTTAAGAACAGGAAATTAGAAGAGGCACCTTACAACAATTAAAAGGTATCATTAAAGCTAAAAAGAGTACAAAAACTGTTAAAAGAATAAAATCTATTATGAGAGATGGAAACTAACATAAGAAACACAGGTTTTGCAATTTAGGAAGGGATGGTCAGGGGAAACCCTCTTATACACAACAATCTAGGTTGCAAGTATGAATTAATTACCTTTTCACAGTTAAGATAATAAGCAGCAATGCTGCTCTGTTTTTGTTTGTTTGTTTTGTTCTGTTCTGTGTAGACCGTAAAACCAAATGGCCCTGTGAGACCTGCTCAGGATTATTTTGTGTTTATCTTTGCTACAGATGTACATGTGAACATCTTTGGAAGGACACAGGGGACTGGAAGAGAGGGGGGACATCTGCTGTGCTGACAGAAAGGGAAGGGGGTGTTCCAATGCCAATTTCCAATTGGCATCTCAGTAGGTAGAAGGCAGCTTCTGCCGTTGGAACTCCATGTAAACCCAGCTCTCTTGGCCTCTGCCCTTGCTGGCTCCTGCCACACAATCATTGCTTGTTGTCTGGATGGCTACATCGACTTCAATTGTGGAAAGAACATGGAACCAATTTGAAAAACCAATTTGAGTGGCTCAAAGCATATTTCCCTGCCATGTAGTCATAGTCTTAGTCTGTATTGTCAATAATGAAACTTAAAGTATTATGGTGCTTTTAGGACTAACACCATTCAGTGTGAACTTTTGTGGATTACAATCCACTTCTTCATTGAAAAAGACCACAAAATGAAGATGGCAGACTAGGACAGCGGTGGGGAGCAGAAAAACAACAACACCAAACAGGTTTCTGTTGTTGTTTAAGGTGGCTGTGGACAGGTGCATGAGTGTGCATTTCTTGTCTTATCTATTTCCCCAGCATCATTGAGGATGCTTATTTGTCTGTCAAAACCATAGGCCTACAGCTGTGAAGAGCAGGGGGTGAAATTTTACATACTGTATATACTACAGAGACTCAAGCCTGCACTGTCATCTTCATTCACTTATGTTGCTGATGTAGCCAGCATGCAAGTTTGTGATCAATACAGTTTGAGATGGGAAAGAGCAATTGGATGTTGAGAGGGATGTTTCAGGCATTTACTTATGCTAAGAAAGAAAGGAAGTACAGTAATATTGGGCTTTTCCTTTCATGTTTTTATAAACATGTCCAGGATGCCATATCAGAATTTCCCACCAGAGGGAACCAGAATATATTGTTTCCCCTTTCTGCTTGTAGTAAATACCACACTAATACCATACAATGCAATGGAAATCTAGTGTGACTAGCGGATAAAGCAACCTGGCCGCTGAGAAGCAATGAATAACATTATGAGCGCTGACTTGAAGGGGTTGTGGGGGTGTACCATGGCAGCTAGGCATTCACTCAGATGGGGTGTACACAATCTCTCCAACAGCTACTTAACTTAGTTCAAGGGTTTCCGTGAATTAAACTAAGGGCTCTTCCAAGCCAGGTATTTTTTGCAGCAAGCTATAAACCAAAGATGAGTTTCTAGAAACGATTTAATAGTCTAGGACTGCATCAAAGAATATCCAGCACTAGTGCTCTTTGAGCTTATTTCTCTGCAATACTTGGAAGCTATGGTTGGCCCTTCAAGTAATCACTTTCAAAAGATGCAGCAACTTCACTATGATGGAGAAAAGAGTCAGCAGAAGGACCAAGACAATCTTTAAGCTGAGACCACCTTCACTTTGTCTTTATTTCCTTTATTTCCTTTTCCCTCTGGCACCCGATCAGGAGCAAGAAAATAATAAAAGCTGAGTTTCCTCTGAAATGCCATGTTGTAGTTGTCAGGAAAGAACCAGGGGCAAGACTACTAATGAATTAGCAATTTAGGATTAAGGAAAAATGTCTCTGTGTTGCCAGGGTTGAGCAGAATTAACTTCAAGCAGATACTGTGCTTTTGGGGCTGGGTGGCTTACCTGACATCGGACATATGCCTGGTAACCTGTTTGGCATGCTTATGAGGTAAAGATGGCAACAGGCAACACAGACAAGAAGATCTTAACTCTAATTCTAAAACTGCTGGGATTTGCCATTTTATTTATGAGTTAATTACATTCATATCCTGTGCCTGGCCAATGTCCCATGACATCAGAACATGGCTGTAAATCGGGTCAGATTGAGAAAGAGTGACTCGCCTAGGATTTTGAGGGCTGATTTGGGGGACAGAGCTAGAATCTCTAAAGATGTACTTCAGCACACTTGACCATATCACCCCAGTTCTGGCTTGCTTGCACTGGCTGCCCGTTGCACTCCGGATAAGGTTCAAGGTTTTGGTTTTGATTTACAAAGCCCTCCCATGGCTTGGGACCTGAATACCTGATGGAGCGTATTTTCCAAAGATCAACTGAGGCCCAGCCCACTAGAATGTCGAAGGCACTCTCACTCTGAGTGGCCATGCCCAAGGAGGCTCAGAAATCGGTAACCCAAAACCGCGCCTTCTCTGTGGCTGGCCCCTCGCTTTGGAACCAACTTCCAAGTGAGCTGCGCCTTGCACAGTCCCTGCCCACCTTTAGAAAAGAACTCAAAACCTTAATTTTTCGGGAGACATTTGGCGACCTTTAATTTTAATTTTTTTTTCCTGTGTCACCATCTTGCCAATGATTTTGTCAACTATTTTGTCTTTTTTAAAAATTTCTTTTTACTTCCTTTCTTGATTGTTGTATTGTGTGTTTATTGTTAACTGCCTGGAGTTCCTTTGGGAAGACAAGCAGTCTAAATATAAATAAATAAATAAATAAATAAATACTACAGATTGGCTCTCTGTTAAACCAAGTATTCCAGTGGTGTTATTTTCTGCCACTAGCATCCTACACATATATACTGTATTGGACTGGAGCTCTCATCCCACCCTGAACTGTGCCAGAATGCTGGGCCAGGGCCTTGTTTATAAACTGCAAGACTGCCCTTGTCCCCCACGCTGATTCCCAAGAGATGATGCACACTTCTCTATTGTACAGAATGTACAGGGCCCCTGTTTTCCCAGACTGAAAAGGTAGGGCGTTTATACATGACCCCTAAACTCCGGGGCAAATGGCTCCCAGCTCCGGAGCTTAAAAATGTTTACCCACCAGCTCCGGAGTTAACAGGAAATTAAGTGCGATCCCGCCCACTTTAGCGCGTCCCAGCGCACTTTTCTTGTACCTGCTCTGGGACTGTGAAAATTATTTGATCCGGTGTAAGGATAGTGAGTGCGGGGCTCTCCTTGCTTCTGTTTGTTGTTTTTTTGCTCCCACCCCTTTAAGAGCTACTTTTACAGAGAGGAGAGGCAGAACGAGGTGTGAGCGGCATGCTTTTCTTTCTCTTTTTCTCCCTCCCCTCACGCAGCCAGCAACCAGGAAGTGCGGAGGAGGTGGGGACAAAGGAAGAGCGACGAACCCCTAAGATCTCTGGTCCGAATTTAAGTGGCCAGCGGATCTTAGGGGTCATGTAAAAAGGCCCGTAGTGAGACAGAAAGGTTGGCCCTGCTGTGGCAATGCATTTGTCCAAACTGAAATCAAGGTGGACACGCAGGTACTTGGGGCAGAAAACTTGCATTTGCAGCACAACTACATGATCCCAGTAGGGCTGTATTAACACATGGGCATTGAGATGTATGGGGTGGGGTGGGGGGCTTCCTGCACTTGAATCGTTCACTTCACTACAGTTGAGATCCCTAGGGGTCCCAGCAATAAAATAAAAAACAAATAAATGGATGAGCCCTAGTCCTTGTGCGGGCCCTAGGCTTCAGTCTAGCCAGCATAATGAATAACAGGGCCTTGGTTACAGCGATATCTCATCATGTGAGACCAAATGTTGGGGCACAAGAGTTCATATTTTGCTTGAATGGGAATTGGTGCTGGCGAGCCTGAAGGACAAACGGACTGCGTTCCCTGGAGATTCAAGAACATTTCCCCATTCTAGTAACCATCCCATTTTGCTGTTGCTTTCTGGGAGCGTCTTTTTCGAAGTCTAAGAATGCTGCTATAAATGTACAGTATTCTCAAAGGCTTTCACGGCTGGGGTTTGATAGCTGTTGTGAGTTTCTGGTGAAACATCAGGAAGAAAAACTTCCAGAACATGACCAAACAGCCCGAAAAACTCACAACAGCTAATGCTGTTATACCCATTTTAAACAGCAGTCAGCTGCCTTGGGGCCTTTTGTTGAAAAGGCCAAAGAGAAATAATTTGAATGAAAATGTTTATGGAGAGAAAAATTAAACAGTCACTTTCCCCAGCCACACTCAGGCAGGAGAGACCTTTCTCTCCATCCCGCCACCTTCACAGGTGCATCTCAGAAGAACACATGAAAGGGCCTTCCTTCTCTGTTGCTGCTCCCAGACTTTGGAACTCCCTCCCACTGGGAGCCAGGACTGCACCATCTCTGCTGTCTTTCCGGAAGTAGGCAAAGACCTCCCACTTCAGGCATGAGGGACTCCCTACTATGTGACTATATGGATTGCATTGACTGATTTCATAAGAACACTAGTGTTCTCCAAGTTGCTTTTCACCCTTCATTATGGATTTTTCTTTTCTTCTTGCATACTCTTTGTAGCTCTCATGTTACCTTTTAATGTTCTAAGATGCCTCTCCTAACTCCCTGTTCTTATGTCTCAAAAGTTCTGGACTGTATATATTGTCCCTCATTATTGTAAGCCACCTTGGGTCCTTTTCCAAGGGGAAAGGTGGGGTAAAAGTATTCAAACATAGATAAAATACGACGGGTAAAACGGGCGTGAAACGCAACGAACCATTCAAGCGGCACTCTCTCACCCAGTAAAAGAAAGGATCAACGATCTGTGGCTCTCCAGAAGCGCTTCGACTACAGCTCCCATGTGCGTTATCTAGCATAGCCACCGGCGAGGGATGATGGGACCTGCACTCTGGGCGGGGCACAAATTGCCATCTTGCAAATATCAGACGAAAACAAACACTTTCTCCACCCCCTCCATTAAATATAAAGTGCCTTTCTCCTCAACCAGTAGTATACAGTATTTACTCTTTATCTCCTCCTCCCCCTCCCTTTTCTTATTTAGTGCCGTTTTAAAAGAGAACTCAATGAATCAAGCCCGAAGCGTGTTTCAGCCACTGAGGGCAAAATGGCAGCAAGCAGTGCGGCTTCGGTGGTTTCCTCTGCGCGTGCGCGGAGCTTGTCCGGGCCGCTTCGTTCTCCTCCAACCCGGAAGAGCACGCGTTCTGCAGCCGCCCTCTCCAGCAAGGCGGGCAGCCGCAGCCAGCCCTCCTAACCCGGGAAGGCGGGCAGGTAGGCAGGCAGGCAGGCGGGATCGAGCAAGCGATGGCCACCTTCTTTGGCGAGCTGTTGATTGCCCCGTCCAGAGCCGGGGTGGACGAGGACGAGGAGGCGGCGGCGGAACGCGAGGAGACGCAGGAAGACCGCGAGATTCGCCTGGCCCTGGAAAAGAAGAGGTAGCGGTGGCAAAAGGGGCGAGCGACCCACGTGGAGGGCATCTTTCGGGCATCTTTAACCAAAGCCAAGGTTTACCCCCGCAAGACCTGGCTTCAATACGAGAACTCGCGGAGGAATCGTCTCTGAGCATGTTCCGAGTGCCATCCGCCGTTTTGCTAAGGGATTAGGTCTTTTTATCTACAACAACCATCATCCCCGACCGTTGGTCATGCATGCATTGGGAGGGTGCCAGGTTGCTCTAAGAATTACATGGTTTTACTTATTGTCGATGTTTATGTCATCTTTCTTTCTTCACTGCATCTTTGGGGAGAGGAAGAACCCTGTTAGGGTTCGTTAATGTCCACGGGATTAGGTAATTAGGAATGAATGACGTTTTCTCTCTCTTTTGGCACTGCATTTGATCCCCATTGCTCTGCAAGGCAAATGCCACCAGTAAAATTTGAGAACTGTCAGTTCTGATGTGTTTTTTTTCTCTCCCGCCATCGCTATTGATTTTATTGACCTATGATTGCTGACTATTGGTGCTTCCCAATTTTAATTGTTAGGACTTAAGCCTTCCTGGGGTGCTGGGATGATTTTTATATCATCTGACTTACACTGTTTTATTGATGTTGTTTCTTAGATTTTGTTTGGGACTGTTGTTTGTTTGGCGCTCGGCTCGTCTGTTCGCCCAGTTCTGAAATAAGGTGATTTAAAGTTTGGGACTTGGGAGTCGCATGTCAGTCTGAAAGGTTTAAAGGAAAGGGAGATTCCACATACTGTAGATGTTTCCTAAAGGCAGTGAAAAGTGAAGTGTGAGAAGCATGCTTGAGGACATGGCGATCTTCAGTAGAAAGGTGGCATGGGGAATCCATATAAACCTCCCCATCTTCTAATCCCAACTGCTCCCATAGTAGCTGAACTATGTAACATCATAGAACTGCAAGAAATTTTGCTGTCTTCCCCCATTATCTTTTTGCTTTGGCGTTTCCATTATGTGATCACTGGAAAATACTTTTAATTAACCTACAGTGATTGTGGAGCAGATCCTCAAGTGTTTGTCAATAAAGTCACAGCCTGATCAGAAGTCTTCTTCTAGGTTTGCTGTTTGTAAGAATGAATGAAGAAGTTGGGCTGTAACTTTATTGACAAAACACTTTGGGATCTGCCCCACAATCATCAGAGATTAATTGAAAGTATTTTCCAGTGATCACATAATGCAAATGCCAAAGTGAATCAGACCTTTCTCCATCCAGTTAGGAGTCATAGAATGATAGAATCATAGAGTTGGAAGAGACCAAGGGCCATTTAGTCCAACTCCCTGCCGTGCAGGAACCCCCATCACAGTATTTCCAACAGATGGTCATCCAGCCCCTGCTTAAAAACCTCCAAAGGAGGAGACTCCACCATCCTCCGTGGCAGCATATTCCACTGCCAAACAGCTCTAAGAATCATGAAGTTCTTCCTAATGTTTAAATTAAATCTCTTTTCCTATAGTTTGGGGCCATTGCCCCACGTCTTAGTCTGTGAAGCCACGGAAAACAAGCCAGTCCCCCTCTTCAATGTGTCATACTTTAAAATATTTAAACATAGATATCATATCCCATGCCATTGGGGCTTCCACTTTTTAAAAGCCAAATGATTTTCACAGTGTATTTCTTGTGTGATGGTTTGCTTCATTCTACAAATGGATGGGAGTCATGACTCTAGGGGATTTTTCTAGTGACATAGGGCGTTTATATACGACCCCTAAGCTCCGCCGCAAATGGCTGCAAGGTCCGGACCTTAAAAATGTTTACCCACCAGCTCCAAACTTTGCAGACAATTGATGTTTTGGGACACCAAACAGCAGTTTTCTTGTCCTGCTTTTTGGAGGTGACAAATATTTGATCCGGTGTAAGGATAGTTGTCCTTCCGTTTGTTCTTTTTTTTTTAAAAGATCTGAATGCTGCCCGGAACAAAACGGAGGTAAGAAGGCATTCTTTTCTTTCTTTTTCTCCCTCCCTCAGGCAGCCAGTCATCTAAGGGGTGGGGACAGAGGAAGAGTGACGAACCCCTAAGATCTCTGGTCCAAATTTAAGTGGCCAGCGGATCTTAGGGGTCGTGTAAAAAGGCCCATAGTAAGTTGGGGATTGATGTTTTGGGACAGTGTCCCATCATATTTTTAAAAAATTAAACAAGCTACCAAGTTTCATGCTGTCTGTGAAGATTCCCAGTCATCCAGGTGAGTTTATCTGGAAGTTCAGTCATGCCAAAACTGGAATTCTTTTCTTGAGAGATTGAAAGGTTTTGCTGCTCATCCAAACAGCTTTGTCAGTCTGGTGTTCACTTTGACCTCATGTCACCCTGGTCTGAAATAGGCTCATAAGATTGACAATGGCCTGAATAGGCTTGTTAGGTGGACAATAGGCTCATTAGGTGGACAGTGGCCTAAGGTGCCAGAAAGTCACATTTACAACCTTCCCAACAACCATAAAGTACTGTATGAGTCATTAGCCATGGCCTTGCTGGTACAGGTGTAAAGTATTTTTATTTCCCTGGGGATTGTTGAAATCACTGCCCGATAAGTAGCAGATAGACTGTGCCTGAGCCCCCCACCTCTGTTGAGAGGGGGTTTTCAATATCACATCATTTTTCATGCTAGATGATGTTATTTCTGTATTGACAAAGTAGCTTAGTATAACTTTGATACTGGGGTTTGGGGAGAGAGAAAAGAAGAGAATTCAGGATTGCCGGGTGGGCAGTATCAAAGGAAGGGCCACATATAAATTTGCATTGGATGGAGGACCAGGGTAGAACTGGCACTGAAGCAATCCGGGCCCCTCCTGTGATCACTTAAACCAATTACAGTCATAAAAGACTAATTGGACTGTGTCTCAAGCCACAGCCAAGCCAAAATGCTCTGATGCTCTTTGTGGTCCCCTGAGGCTACTTTTGCTTTGACCTTTGTTTACTGTAATTATGTGTGCAAATGACTTTGTTGCCGCATGGGGCTCTTGTAATCTTGTTCTGTTCCTTATACTAAGGGAAGTTCACATCAGCTGGAACACAACGCCAGATGCCTCGGCAAACGAGCAGTTTCCTTGCTCCACATTCATTTTGGGCGTGGACATAACGCTGTAGGTGAGCAGTGCAAGTCAGTGGCCTGTTTTCTTTGTCTCTCTCTCTCTGCTTAAGTGACAGCGAGAGTCTTGCTGATTCACTTTCTATGCGTCTTGAGTGAGCATGTTTAGATCATGTGTAGCCCTTAGAAACTGAGCTTCAATATTAAATAATGTCCTTTTTACTGAATGAGAGCAGCATGGAGAACAATCTGGTTTTGTTCACAGCCTTCTTATCTGCCTTTCTGTTGAATTCCGGAGGCTGGGAAGAAATTGGCTCCATCCAACTATGGAATGAGTGGTGCAGGACATCAATCATGACCAAAGTTCTTCCAACAGACTCATTTTGTTTGTTTTATCGGTCCGTTTCAGACCCCACAGTAAGTAAAATGGAACATGGGTGCATTTTATCTTTTCTCCCCGCCCAGAGGTGATAAAATCATAGTTGGTTTTGTTGACTCAATTTAGTGAACTGCTGCTATCTTTGCATTAAGCTGATGTGATTTTGTGCCCAAAGAGTCACAAGTTAAGCTATACCAGTGCATGTACTTGTGTTTTATATTGAGTTGTGTATTTTAGAATATTTTAAAATGAAAATGTTGGGCATTTTTATACATGTGCTTTTATGAAGTCCTGCTTTCTTGTATCAGTGACATGGTGTTTCCTTTAGAACGTGGCTTGTCAAGCGCCATCTAGAGATATGAAGGCCAGGGTGGAAGGAATTCCGATAGTTAAAAGCTGCATGGATACTTCTATCAAATGGTGTCCGTTGGGATTTTAGATAAAAGGCAGTGTAATGCACAGTAAGACCTAATAGGTGATCACTCAGCTATGCATTCTCCCATGTTCAGGAGTACTTCCTCCCTTGGAAGGATCTACAGCAGTGGCTGTCAACTTTGAGTTCCCGGATATTCTTGGACTACAATTTCCAGAAACCTCCACCACTAACTACTGGCCAGAATTTCTGAGAGTTGTAGTCCACAAATACCTGGATTACCCAAGTCTCAGAACCACTGACCTACAGGGCTATAGTGTTCAAGAACAGCTTGTTTTGATGGTATGTAATTCATGTGTCTTGATTGCTATTTGTGCAACTTTGTAAACCGCCCATCTAGTCGTGCAGCTAGATGGAGCAGTATATTCAATCAATCAATCAATCAATCAATGTGGTCTTCCTGAAATTCATGAAATATTTCCTGCTGCTCTGTCTTTCAAGGTTTTATTGTGCCAGTGCAATTGTTACGTGGCTGAAGACCAACAGTTTCAGTGGCTTGAAAAGGTAAATGTGTGAAGAGGAAGAAGAGAAACCTGATGGGGAAATGAGCTGACTCCGTCCACCCTTAAAATATATTTGTAATCTCATACGATGGATCAGCCAGGCAGTAAATCGGAGTCTGTGGTCTTAGAAACTGTCATTGCCTTTAAGGTTGTGCTAGCTGGAGATTATGGTATTTGGGCATTCCTACCACCACCATGACCACTTGTAGGAACTGGACATGTGTTGATTACTAGAACCAGATGTGCTGAGAGATCGATTCCAGTCCCCAAAGAGGTCCTATGTCAGTTAACAGTCTGTGAGGTGCTGCGCTCTTGCTGCTTCACATGCAAATAGTCAGATGCCCACTCAAAAGTAAGTCCCTAGTTCCTTATTAACTAGTTCATTCCTTGTTAAGGATTCACCAAAGTGAATGGCTCACTAGCAGTAGTTCAGACACCCATTCTTCTTGGCCCCTGGCCACGTTAATGTAATGATACAGTTGGGCAGTTTTACAAGGAGAGAACAAAATTTACACCAGCTGCCAGTGTGAGTCAGTTAGCAGCACGGCATCTCTTCTCAGTTTTATCACACTTACTTTCTATTTGTATCTTCATCCTAGTTTTTTGGATGCATACAGAAGACAGACTTGCAAGTACTGGTTCTCTCGTCATGTTCCGTTACGGATTATAAGACAGCAGAATCAACACTAATGCTTCCTTCTCCTTTCTTGAGAGCGTTAAAGACAAAAGAGTTCAAAGATCGAGTCCTCTGCCCTCTTCTAGAACAGCCAAACATTGTCCGGGATCTCCCTGCAGCAGGTATTCAAGTGATTGGGTCTGTTGGGGTCCTTCCCTTGTGCAGCCTTACTGTTGATTTTTAATAATACAATAATACCTCAGATAACGAATGCCTCTGTTAACAAATAATTCAGATAGCAAATTGAAATTTCTGGGAATATGGATGTTTTGGATAACAATTTTTTCTTATGAGCTCCCTCGGATAACAAATTTTTCATAATGCTTTGTGAACAAAAGTATACCCAGGATACATTGCGCCCCCCACCCTGCCATAGTTTGTGGAGGGGTGGGAGGAGTTGGAGCACTTTTTTCATCGGGTTTGGGAGCCATTCTGGACATTTTTTTGCTGAGGGATTTGGACCTTTCAGACTTGAAAAGGTAGGGAGCTGAGGTTTCCTTGTTTTCTTTTCTGTTCTTGCAATAGTTTCAGTTGCACTTTTGGCAGGAACGACCTGCCATTTGTTGGCTCAAAATAAGTTATACTAGGCCAGAGCCAAAAGAAATGAAAAGCTAGGTAGTGTTCACTCATAGTTAACTACACTTGGAAAGTTTCATTTTTGACTCTGATTTTTCAGAATCTCTGTGCCAAGAGGGCAACTTCTGTGGGAGGTTTCCAGCACTCCAGGTGTTCCAGGGCTCAAGGGGGACACTGGGACTTGTAGTCCAGAGAACTAACCCTTCTGCTGTAGAAACTTCCTGGCACATCCACGTTCCTCATGGCTGAAATTTGATTCCAGCCTTTCTGACTCTGGATAACAACAGAACAATTTATATTAACATAGGCTGCTAAAACAGCACATGAAGAGATGCACCCCAGTCACACTGGCTTTGCATCATGAAATATGGCCTTGGATTAGAGATTAGTAACTGTACAGCAGATATGCAAGCACATGTACTAGAAAAAATAATTTGTGTCACAGAGCTTTGGATCCTATGAATTAGCCATAACATTTTTCTTTTCTTTCTTTATGTCAGAGGGACCAACAAAATATGTTGATAGATAAACATACACTAAAGCAGTGCAAAGTGTTCTGCTTATATACTGCCTCATAGAACTTCAAGTAGTCTCTGGGCAGTTTACATTTTAATTACAGTATGCTGGCTACACATTGCCCTCTCCCCCCAGCAAGCTGGATACTCATTAAGTACTAAGTACTAAGCAGAATATAAATAAGTTATTCATTTTATATACCTTTTATAAGGTAATAAAGATTTAAAAACAAAAACTAATTTTATAAGTTTTAAAAACAGAACAGAAAAAAACAGATGGCATTCACCCAATACTGGACCACATCCAAAACATTTCCTCTTGCCAGCACCTTCCTCCATGCATGTTGAAGGACATCATATGCATTGTAACATGTGTGAGATGGTTTTCTTCTCCACATTTGCACAAGGTGTCTTCTATGGGGAAGCCCCATTTCATCAGATTACTATTATTTATTAAGTTTATACTCTATCTATCTGGCCATCAGGCCACTCTGGGTGACTTACAGCACTTATATAAGATACATATCAAATAAATATAAACAACCAGTTAATACAACAAGACCCCAATAACATCAAACATCAACCTTAAATGAAAATAAAACTTCCTCTTCTTCCTTTGATCTGCAAACCCTGGCATGCATTCTGCTTAATGTTTTCCATATAGACCAAGGTTGTTCTTGGCCAGGTAGTAGAGCGTCAAGTGATTCTGCCCGGTTACCCGGTAGCTCCTTGCTTGCCTTCCATTGTTCTAAGGTGGTCTGTAGGAGCTGATTGTTGGGAGGGACAATCATGATTGCTGGGCGTGCAGTCCTGACGTTTTATTTATCGTGTGTAATTTTATAATGCCAGATGATTGTTATTTAATCTGTGGCTTTATTTTATGTCAATTGTGCAATTTTGTATTGCGACTTATGCTGTACTGTTGTAAACCACCCAGAGCGGCCTTGTAGCCACCTGAGTGGTTTACAAATCCAATCAGTCAATCAATCAGTCAGTCAATCATTTCGCTCCTTGGCTAAAGCAATGCAGATATCATGATTTTAGATAGGCGGTGAAATTCTGTCATAGAATCCTTGTATTCTCTTCCCAGAAGATTACTCGTGCAAATAACAAAAATATTACAAATGTGTGTCTGCCCCATTAAGCAGAATACTTTGCTGTGTTATCTATGGCAAGAGCAGATAATTGATCAATTCTCTCTCTCTCTCTCCCTCCCTTCCTTCCTCCCTTCCTTCCCCCTCCCTCCCCCACCCCATGATGTGTAGTTCTCAGTTACTGTCAGGTGTGGCAGATCCCTGCAGTGTTATATCAGTGTTACACTGATATCCTCAAATTGGATTTAGAAACAATTGAGGCTTTCAAGCCTCTCTTGTCATCCTCAACTCTGCAGAGCTTAGTTAAGGTAAGGCTTGATTGTGTGTGTTGTGTCGTTATAGTCGTGGCCAACTCTTCATGATCCCATGTCCATGGAGTTTTCTTGGCAGTCATACTGGAGTGGCTTGCCAGTTCCTACTCCAGGCGCCTACAGCACCTGGTATTCCCTGGTGGTCTCCCATCCAAGTACTAACCAGGGCCGACCCTGCTTAGCTTCCAAAATGAGGCTGTTGCTCACCACAGCAGCGGCTGTGGCTTCACCCGCGCCATTACAGTCTGGATGCAATACAGCAGTGGCTGGACGTGTGTCAAGAGCCTTCGGCTTGGATTGTTTCCTTAACTCTTAATTTACCTCTCTGCTTCTGGGCTAACTTCCAGAAAGCAGCACATATCAGTGAATCCTTCATATTTGCATCCTTTCTCAGCCACCTCTTGTTTTCTCTAGACCAGTGACGGTGAACCTTTTAGAGACCAAGTGCCCAAACTGCGATTCAAAGCCCACTAATTTTTCACAAAGTGCCAATTCAGCCATTTAACCTGAATACAGTTGGCTGTGAAGGGGCGATGTCGGGTGCCCACAGAAAGGGCACCCGTGCCATAGGTTCGCCAGTACTGCTCCTGAGGCTTAAAAGCATGCCATTTCAAATTTTAAAAATGGTGATAAAGGATTGTGTAGATGGCATTTAACAGTGGTAGAATTAAATACCAGAGATGGTAAATAGCCTATGAAATGTTGGAGATGGCAACAAAGAAGTTGGCATATATTTTTCCTATGTGGCAATGAATTTGATAGCTGCAGCTGAGTTGCTTATAGCAAAAAATTTGAAGCAGAATTGGGATTTTCAGCTGGTATGACATGAGAAATTGACTTCGGAAATTAAGTTTTAAAAAAGAGAAATAAAGATTAATAGATTTAATGAAGTTTGGGAGGAACTCATAAAAGCTGTACAGTGGTACCTTGTATAAAGGAATCAATTTGTTCCAAATGAAATTCTGTTAAGCAGATTGTCCTTTGTACAAATTTCCCATAGGTATGCATTAAAAATGGATTAATCCCTAATCGTGACTGTTTTTCTGTTGTACGGATTTGCCCCATAGGCAATTCTGTTAAGCGATTTCCCCCATCTCCGGAATTTTTTCCCTTTAAGCAGCTTTTCTGTTAAACAAACCACTTGCTATGCAAGGGTCCACTGTATTGTGTAAAGGGAAATTGGGGGGGGGGGATGAATATGTGTCCTTTGCAAAGATTTGGGGGGTGGGTGGATAGAGGAGAAGAAAAGGTTAATTATCCCTAAGGGGAGGGGAGCGCCAATGTTTTGAAATTATATATTACATTTTATGTGTTAGTTGTTTGTGTATTTTGACAAATGATAAAAATAGCTTAAATAAAAAGATTTATGTAGATGTTGGCACGAGCCATGATTCATGTGAGGCAAAGGGACTTTGTCCACTTTTGTTAATATGTCACATTAAGCCTTGCTAGTGTGGTTGCCTAGTGCTGTGGGATAGTTAGACTTTTTGGATGTTTGCCACTTTGCAAAATATTAAGAATTAGTACCTGATGGGTCAATGACGAGGAAAAATAATTTGGTTAAGATACATTATTCTGTCTTTGATACATGATTCTGTCTTTCTGCATCCCAGACTGTTTATCTATCAGCTTAGCTTGCAAGCAAAATTTTAAGAACAATCCTGGCTGTGTATCTTTTTGGGTGTGTGAGAGAGAGGGATAGCCCTCTGGGAAACAGCCATGCCAGGTTAGGCAAAAGTCCTTTCTTTTCCAAGGTTCTGTTCACAGAGTATAAGAACATAAGAAGAGCCATGCTAGATCAGGCCAAGGGCCCTTCTAGTCCAGTCTCCTGTACCTGTGGTCCCGCCAACTGCCTCTGGGAGCTCACGAGTAGAGATGGGCATGAAATGAAAATATAGTGTTTCATTTCATTTTGTTTTGTTAATAACTGATTTTAAAAATAATTTTCATCATGAAATGAAATGCTTCATAAGGCTATAAATAATGGAGAACTATCCTTTTTTAATTTTACAGGGAGCCCACTGCCCTAAATCAAAGACCCTCAAACCTTCCAATCAATTTGCTTTCAAGCAAAGAACCCTCTGTAAACAACCTTGAAACCTAATAGCTAGCTGCTGCACAGAGAGATTGGGGAGATAAATAGAGCTGATCCATGGCACGGCGAGGGAAGGAAAGAAAATAGTAAAAAAAATTAACCTCCACAGTCCTACTTAAAAAGGAAAGGAAGATAATCAGTTTAAATCAACTTGCAGAGACAACCAGCCAAGGAAACAGCTCAGCTCCTAGCTAGTTTCATCAGATCAAGATCGGATATAAGCTGTCTCAACAACTGAGGCACAGGAAGAAAGGAAAACAAATTAATCAGTTTAAAAATAAACCACCTGTTCTCAAAACAGCTGGATCAAGAGGCTAGGATAAATTGTTTTATTTCTGAAACAAAAATGGTGTTTTGTTTCATTTCTTGATGTCATGCTATTTGCTTTTAGACTAGGCATTCAAGTGTAAGGTTTGGGCCTTGCTTATAGACAGACAGACAAATTGATAGCTAGATGGATAGCATTTCCAACTTGCTTCTTAGCCAACTCGACTCTGGGAGTGGGTTGCGTAGGACCAGTTCATAAATATTTTTGAATTAAGAGGTGGATAAGAGTCTTTAACAACAATAGCAGCAACAACAACAACAACAACAACAACACTTGCAAGAGCACCTCTTAATTTATTTTCCTTATGTTAAATAATGAAAGGAAGCAGTACTATTAAAGTCCAAGATCCAGATTTAAACCAATTTAAAATTTCCAGAATCTTACTTACATTTTACTTTGGAGGAGTGAAACAGAGTAAGCTGTGGCAGCAAACCACAGCTAATTAACAATGTGCCACTTGTGTGCCTGGTTGTATGCTAATCACTTGATTAGGCCTCTTGTTAATTAGCTACAATTTGCTAATGCAGTTTACTTAATCTGGAGTAAGAATTCTGACCAGTGACTGCTACTACATTGTATATTGCCATGTAATGATTCACTATTATCATCAATCCTTTTCTTCCTTTGTGATTTTTTAGTAACTATTATGTGATCAACAGACTAATTAAATGAATTGATAGGTAGCAAAAAGGAGGGAAATAAGATGATCAGTGATCCTTCTTATACAGACTTTTCTCTTTTTTCCTTTTAATTAGGACGTCTCAAAAAGCACAGAACTGCTGACAAAACTGGCAACAGCTAATGAAATTCATAACATCTACACATAATGGAGAATTTCTCTGCTGGGTACTTTCAAGTCAGAGTATTCTTTAATGTTTATAACTGGGAGCTGTTTGCTTAAAAGCATTGGGATTTGTAGTTTGGAAAACTTTATCCTTTGGGCCATATCCTGAGTATATTTGGGTGGGATGGAGTGACTGCTGACTAATTAAAATGTGACTTTTATTTTTAAAATCCTGAATTTGTCTCTCTTTTTTTTTTTTTTTTTTGCTTCACATAGAACCACAACACCTTTCTAGCAGTAATCAAAAACTATGTTGTAATGCAACAAGGACTGTTCCAAGGGAGGGGTGTCATGGGGAAGGATCTGCTTGCAGTTGGCTAAGCCAATTTCCTCTCACAGAAACAGGATAGGTGCAGAAGTCTCCACATGCCATTGGATGAGTCTCCTGGGCTTTGGGAAGGGGGAAGGCAGGTAGATAGCTCAAGAAGATGGCAGGAGAAGCTGGCACCACAGGATTGGGAAGGCAAGGTCTAGAGATGCTTGCATTTCCTGCCATGTGCATTTTCCTTATCCTTTATTTAAAAAAAATATTTATTGCCCTGTCTTCCTTCTAAAAAAGGACCCATCATTTAAAAAGGCAATATTTAAAAGCTAAGACTACAAATGTTTAAAAAGAATTAAACAAAATATTTATTTTTTAAAAATAGCAAATAAATTCAGTAGTAAAAACACATTTGAAAACAAGGGAGCACAACGCACAAGACAGAACAATCCATTTGTAAAAAAAATCCCTCTCAAACAGCCAGACGGCTAAGGCAAGGCCTGCTTGAAGAGAAAGGCCTAGGCCTGCTTGTGGAAAGACAGCCAAGATGGACCTCCTGTGGGAGGGAGTTCAGCAGCATGGGAGTAGTCATGGAGAAGGCCCTCTTCATCGAACACATCTGTGAGGGTGCTGGGATCAAGAGAAAGGAGTCTCCTGATTTCATTTCCTCAACTAACTGGGCTGGTCTCAAGGGCATTGTTGGAATCCCCTCAGCTTGTTGTACTGGGGGATCTCAACATCCATGCCAAGGCAGCCCTGGCAAGAGTGTCTCAGGACGTTTGGACTTCCATGGCAATCACGGGTCTATCCCAAACAGCATCTGCCCCAACCCATGCTGTTGGTTAAACTAGAACTGATATTCCTTATCAGAGAAGATGCTGATGACCTGGATTGTTGTGGACAAACCACCACGATTTTTGATGGTGCTCAGGCACACAGGAACTCAAGAATCTTTGCAGGAATGGGTTTTTTATTTAGTTATTTAGGACCCACGGTGGCTTACAATAATGGAAGACACTATGAAGTCCAGAACATTTAAGACATATTCAAGTTAAGAACAGGGGTTTAGAACAGGCATCTTGGAATATTAAAAGGTAACAGTAAAGCTACAAAGGCACGCAAAAAGAAAAGAAAAATCCATTATGATGGGTGGAAAGTAGCATGGAAAACACTGGTGTTCTTATGAAATCAGTCAATGCAATCATATATGGTAATCCATATAAACTAGTTACATAGTAGGAAGTCCCTCATTCAGGGAAGGCTTGCATGAAGAGGAAGGTCTTTGCCTGCTTCCGGAAAGACATCAGGGACGGGGCAGTCCTGGCTCCCAGTGGGAGGGAGTTCCAAAGTCTGGGTGCAGCAACAGAGAAGGCCCTTTCATGTTTTCTTCTGAGACACACCTGTGAAGGTGGCGGGATGGCGAGAATGGCCTCTCCTGATTACCTTAGCACCCAAGCTGGTTCATACTGTGGGATTTGATCTTTGAGGTAGCTTGGACCCAGGCCATTTATAGGTTAAGGTCAGCACCTTAAATTGTGCCCGATAGCTGATTGGCAGCCAGTGGAGCTGCTTTAGTATGGGTGTAATGTGATATCTGTAACCCACCCCAGTCAGCAATCTGGCTGTTGCATTTTGGACCCGTTGAATTTTCCTGAGACTTTCCATCGGTAGCCCCACATAGAGCACATTACAGTAGTCCAGCCGAGAGGTCACTAGGGCATGTGTCACAGTGGCCAGAGCAGATTTCTCAAGAAACAGGTGTAACTGGCGTACTAGTTTTAATTTTGCAAATGCAGTCCTGGCCACAGCTGTAACCTGGGCATCTAGGCTCAAGGACGAGTCCAGGAGTACCCCCAAGCTATGTACCACTTTTTTCAATTGGGGGTTAATCCCATCCAGTACAAGTTGCATCCCTATCCCTTGATCTCCTTTTTGACTGACCAGAAGCATCTCTGTCTTATCTTGGTTTAGTTTCAGTTTGTTCTTCCTCAATCCAGTTCATTACCAAAGCTAAGCATTGATCTAAAGTCAAAATAGGTTCCTTGGAATCCAGAGGTGATGAGAGGTAGAGTTGAGTGTCATTGGCATAATGGTGACACTTATCCCCAAAACTCTGAATAATTTTCCCCCATTGGTTTAATATAAATGTTAAATAACATTTTTACCCAAACATGTTATTACTTTAAAATCAGTTGCCGGCACAAACACACAATAAGGGAGAACACAAAATTTACTAAAGAAAAGTAGTTTTTTTTATCTAAACGTTTCCACCTGCTGTAAGCAAATCCTGCTAGTTATAGGTTATAATATTATTTTTTACAACCAAAAGCTAACAAAGTTTCTGGACACTCTCCAAAGGCAGCTTCATGTGAAATGTTACAGTAATCCACCTGGGATCAGACCTCGCTTGGAATGGGTGCAGCTGGTGTACCAATTTTAGTTGTGCCAATGCACTCCTGGCTACCACTGAAACTGGGCAGCCAGGCTCAGAGACAAGTCTGGAAGCACACTCCATTTGCATGCTTGTGTTTTCAGAGGAAGTGTAATCTTAGCCAGCACAGGTTGAGTCTCTGTTCCTTGATCTATCCTCTGACTGACCAGGAGCACCTCTATCTCTTGGATTAAATTTTGGTTTATTCATGCTTGGCCAGACCATTACTGAGGACAGACACTGATCTAGATCTGAAACTGCTTCCTTGGAATTAGATGGAAAGGAGAGATAGAAATGGGTTGTCAACAGCATACCAGTGATAATGTATTCAGACAACCTAACAATAATAAAGCAAATCAAATATATTACCCATCTGAATAAAACCATCTGGGTGGTTTAATTAATAAGACAACAAAATAATACATAATAAAACCATAATTAGATCAAACATCATAGTCATAATAAACAGAAATAAGCTGAGGAAGCTAAGGGCAGACAAGTATAAATCACAGAGTCCACAGATAGCAAAAGAATTAAGTTTCCTCAAGGAAGGATTGCTGCCAGCATTCAACAGTGCCTCCAACTTTCATCTCAAAGAGATGGGTCAGAAGGATACCATGACTGACAGCAGAAACACGAGGGACACACTCTCCCCTCTCCCGTTCCCAGCATAGGTCATCCATCAAAGTGATCAAGACCGTCTGTGTCCCATCTAGATTGAAATGGATCGAGATCAGCCTTTTTTTTTTTTTTTTTGGGCTATGGCTCTTTCAGGAGCTCTTCTCAGGTGTTGTCAGAAAGGACACAACACAGATTATTATCTTTCAGAAGCCTCTCACCTTTTTCTGTCTATCGCCCCTGTTGAGAATGGCTCATCTAGCTAATCAGCCTCCTCTAAGAACCCCCGGGGGTGAGACCTGCTCCAGCATCCGTCTAGAACAGTAATCAGTCAGTCAGTCAGTCAGACACCTTTATTGGCATAAATAAATAAATAAATAAGTAAAATAGACAATGAACAATAGAGAATAAAATATACAATTGGGAAAGTGTACATACCCGAACCAGTATCAATTAAAAACAGGGAAGGATGGAGGGAATATAGGAGTATTGTAATAGAACGAGAGCAAGAGGGTGTTCCCATGTATCCTTATATTTGTCCAGCCAAAATTGACTGCAGACCATCCAGAATGAACGTACTATATTTGGGGGTGTTGAACAAAAGGCCCGTTAAGTAACTGTGGCCTGCGTCGCTGGATTAACAGATTGATAAATGTGGCAATCTGCCTAGTGTGGGTTTTGTCTAAGCCTGAGAGAAGATTATGCAAAATGATCTCGTCCTGGTGACCAGGGAATCTAGCAAGATGTGGCTCTAGGTGGGAAGCGCGGATGTCCTTATATAGAGGACAATATAGGATCATATGCGCCAGAGACTCGATGGTCCCTGAATTACAGGGGCATAACCGAGTCTCTAGTGGTAGAGAGCCGAATCTCCCATATAGGACATTAGAAGGGAGCACATTACATCTAGCTAGAGTGAAAACACGTCGTTCCTGTGGATTCTCTAAAAGATGTAGGTAGCTGGCCGGCTTGCCAACAGGTAGTGGGAGTTGTAGACTGAGAGGAGAACATGCTTTAGAGGCTGCTGCAAAAAGGTCTTGCCTTTCAATGTCTAGCAGTCTAAGCTTTAACAGCCTATAAGCCTGCATGAAAGGTAGTGCCCCCAGTTGATCAGGTGAAATGCCCAGCACCGTAATTCTTTGGAGAAACCGTTTAAGGCCGGGAGAGTAAAAATGGTCGGAGAGAATGCCCTCTATCAGAGGGTCTTTATGTGAGGTAAAACAAATTCTCAGCCAGTATTTAAATTGTCTTAGCTGTGCCTGGGTGTTCAGTCTGCTGAGTCCAGCCTCCAGACAGAGGGCTGCGTAAGGTACACAATGTGGAACTGCCAATATTTTATAAAGAAAGGTGGATTGAAGCCTTTCAACCAGTGGATTAATGGTGTCCAGACAAACTGGTACCCCATATAGCAGTTGGGAGATGACCTTGGCTTTGAAAACCTGCAGAGCACTGGGGATATGTTGATTACCCCATATATAAAAAAACCGGTAGATAGCTTGGATGGTCAGTCTGGCTGAGTTGATAGTGATATACCTATGTCTGGTCCAGGTGTTACGGTAGAAAAAATTTAGACCTAAGTACTTAAATTCTTTGACTTGTTGTATTGCTCTCCCGTGAAAAATCCAAGAATGGAGTTTCCATGTCTTACTGAAAACAACTATTTTGGACTTACTGTAATTGAGGGACAGTTTGTTGCAAGAAAGATATTTAATACATTCTAAAATTAATCGTCTTAAACCTATCTTGGTGCGGGAAAGTAGTACCATGTCGTCTGCGTACATGAGAATGGGCACTGCCCAATGGCCCAATCTTGGGCAGTGGCTATTTACTCCTAGCAATAAAGGAGCAAGGTCATTGATGTACAAATTGAATAGGGGGGGGCAAGAACACAGCCCTGTTTAACTCCTCTGTTGATGGGAACGCTGCTGGAAAGAGCACCATCGCTGGAAACTCGAATGCAGCAAGTGTTCTCTGTATGTAACCTTTGGATTAAAAAAAGCAGTCTTCTGTCTAAGCCGGCAGCCCGTAACTTGGCCCCTAAAAGTTCCCGGTCTACAGAGTCAAATGCAGTGTGTGTGTGTGTAGAACAGTAATTCTCAACCTTGGGTCCCCAGATTTTCTTGGACTACAGTTTCCAGAAATCCTGGCCAGATTAGCTTGTGGTGAAGGCTTCTGGGAGTCAAGAACATCTGGGGACCCCAAGGTTGACAGCCACTGCTCTAGAACAGTGGTTCTCAACCTGTAGGTCCCCAGATGTTCCTGAATTGCAACTCCCAGAAACCCCTTCCAGCACAGCCAGTGGTGGAAGCTTCTGGGAGATGCAGTCCAGGAACATCTGGGGACCCACAGGTTGAGAACCACTTCTCTAGAACCTGGGCCCTTCCCCACCATCCAGGTAGGTGGGTTGACTCAAGAGTAGGAAATCTGGCGCTCCTTTGCCTCTGTGTGGGACGACTGAAGACAGAAGGGAATGCAGAAAGGGGAGCGATCTTAAAAACAAGGCTCACTTTGGGGGCTTCTTAGGCCTGTAGCCCGTTAAGTCTTGAAAGTATCCTAAGGCCTTCTGTGCAGCAAGAACCCACAGTGCTAATTCCCTGGCGACCACTTGCCATTTCCCAATCTGGTGCAGATATTTTAATCCAGGGCCAGGAGAGATCTTGACCGCCTCAGCCACATCTAGCCTCCTCCTCATTTATTTATTTATTTATTTATTTATTTATTTATTTATTTATTTATTTATTATATTTCTATACCGCCCATCTTCCGGACGGAACTCTGGGCGGTTTACAATTAAACAGGCAATAGAAAATACAAAAAAAAAAAAAAGGCAAGAAGTGCTAATAAAATAAGGAGTGACGAGACTCATTGTACCAGGGCTGCCCTTTGATGCGCTCAGGGCGCAGCGGCCAAACTACAGTCCAACACTGGGCTCAGGAACTCGTGTTTGATCCCTCAGGTACTCAGCTCATTTGGGGGCGTTGAGCCTGCTTAACTGAACTGCTGTAAACCAGAGGGAGTGCTTTCGGACTGGAAATCGAGCAGCCCGGGTTTTCCTTCGCCCTCCCGTGCGCGCTTCATTCTGCTTAGCTCGGAGCGGTGCTTTTCGCCCAGGAGGGGTGGCGAAGAGGGGGTGGGTGGGGAGATCCTGACGTCAAGGTAGTCACGCGTCGTGGGCCGGGCTTGAGAAAGTTGCCGAACTTCTCTGAACTCTTAAAACTCTCGGGCAAGGGAGCCGAAAATCCAGTGAAGCGCTTTCTCCCGGGCCGTTCCTTGCGGGGAGGAGGTGGGGTGGGTGAAGGAAATTCCCGCAGCTCCAGAGTTCCGGCGCGATCGCGGGCAGGGCATTTCCTGCCTCCACCTTTCCTCGAGGGTTCGCGCCGGAGAGGAGAGAGAGAGAGAGAAAGAGAGGTCGCTGCAGTCGGGAGGGACTCTTTCGGAGGCGGCCACCCCCCCCACACACACACACGCCTGCCTCGGCCGCCCAAGCCGGGAGCTGAGATTTCGGCAGCGGGGACGGCGTGACCAGTGGTGACCAGCGGGGGCTCGTGCGGCGGGAAGAGAGCGACGATGGCGCCGGCTCTTCGGCTGGCGCTCTTGGCTTGCTGGCTGGCCAAGGTGAGGAAAAGGCGAGAGAGGAGAGCGGGCGGGCAGAACGGTGGAAAGGGCCCGGGCAGGCGACAGCCGGGCAGGCACCGGGGGCGAGCGGGACGGAGAGAGGAGGCGAGGGACGAAGGGGGAGGACCTGGGCTGGCGGAGGCGCCCGGGATCTTTCCCCCCTCCGCCTCCCCCACTAAGTCACCGAGGCTTCGGCGTGGCTGTCCAGGACGAGCCTGGCCCTCGCCTTTTCGGCACCGGGGCTGGGGAGGGCGACGAGGTGGGGCGGGAGCGCCTTCGCCCGGCTTGCGTCCGGACGCGCTAAAAAAGAAAAAAATGTCCGGCAATCCGAACCCACGTCGAATCGCCGCCGCTGTTTTTCCCTCGGAGGGCGCGTCGGAGAAGGGCGGAAGTGGCTTCCGAGGCAGGCCCGGGAGCTTTGCCCCACCCCCACCGCCGATCGCCCGGCGTTTCTTCCGGACCGCGGAATGGATCACGCCCGATCTCAGGTGGCGTGGGTCCCTTGGCGGCTGAAAGCAGGCCCCGGGCCTCGTCCAACGGAGGTGGCGCTTGCTTGGGCGACAAGGGCGGGCGCCGGCGGTGGGGAACGGGCGGCCTTCCTGGGGACGCATAATTCCATTGTAAACCGCCCAGAGGGTGCTTGAAGCGCTCTGGGGAGGTACGTAACCAGAACCCTTTGTTTGTTTTGCTTTGCTTCGCTTTGCTTTCTCCCCGCGTGCCCCACCCTCTGGCCTGTGCAACAAACAAGGGTCGCCGGTTCTTGACACCAGGTTCGGAGAAGTAACTTTTCCGAGCTGTCTTGAGCACTCATCGACTTACAGAGACTGAAGGCATGCCTGTTAGCAGCATTCTTTTAGCGGGCCCTAGCCGTGAAAAGCAAATCTATTTCTCAGTCCAACCAATTTTTTCTCTCTGAGCTAAACCATTGTAAGGCCACATTGAAAGAGGGATTCTTATTTTTGACTGGGGACTTCAGGCAAAGGGATTCCAAGATTAATCGGGGTGCGTTTTAAGTTAAAATGGAGTTGGGGGTAGAAGACTCTGACGTGATTGGGCTTACCCGTGAAGAGGGTCTGAGATCTTCAGTTGGCGATGCAGCATGCACCAAGTAGGTTGTTGACTATTGCTCAGCATTTTGATAGTATGGCCTCAACAGAAAAGTTGTACTGCTGTACTTTGTAGTTGCTTACCAGGTCCAATTCAAGATAACAGTGGTACCTTGTTAAAGGAATTAATTCGTTCCAAATGAAATTCTGTCAAGCAAATTTTCCTTTATACAAATTTCCCATAGGAATGCATTCAAAATGGAGTCATCCCTAATCACGACCATTTTTATGTTGTATGGATTCGCCCCATAGGCGATTCTGTTAAGCAAATTTCCCCTATCTCTGGAATTTTTTATGTTGTCCAGATTTTATGTTATACAAACCGTTTGTTATACGAGAGACAACTGTACTGTACAGTACTAGTTTTAACCTAAACAACTTGGGACCTGGCATTCTAAGGGACTTCCTGTTTTGCTGGACAGGCAGATCTTCAAGAGAAACCTCTTAAAACTACTGTATTGAAAAGTTTTGGAGGCCTCTCCTACAACCACATAGGAGAGGTTCTTCTCCTGTGTGCTTCCCAGGCTGGAATGCATTCCTTTCTGTGTTGTGCTTCTGTTTACACCTGATGTTTTTGAAGGGAGTTAGTACATGGCTTTTTAGAGCAAACTGTGATGTCTGACCTCACCCGCTCTGCTGTTTTTGATTATCACCTTCGTTGATTTCAGTAGTGGCAGTGAATTTACAGTGGTGGCTCTTAAAACGAATTTAATTCATTCTATGGGTCAATTTGTTTTTAGAAAATTTTGTCTTACAAAATGTGGCTTCCCATGGGAATGCATTGAAAATTGATTAATCTGTTCCGAAGACTATGGGTCTCTTCGTTTTACAAAAATTTTGTCTTACAAAATGTGGTTTTCCATAGGAATGCATTGGGAATGGAATCCATTCTAGAGGCTAGAATAAAGACAAAAATAACTGGGTTTTTTCAGAGTCACATGCGGGATGGGTTTTTGACTTGTGAAGCATCCCATATGGATTTTTTGTCATGCAAAGCATGCCTATTCCTGGATATTTTCTTCTTCCTACAAGTTTTCTTGTCTTATGAGGCATTTGAGGTACCACTGTATTTGATTTTACTGTAATTTTTTTGCAGCTAGGTTGGTCAACTTTTTTCATGATGTTTTAAAGTTAAATCCAGTTCAGCTTGATTTTATTCTATTATGACATTTGTAAGTCACTCGCAAGAGCTATTTCCTAGTGCAAAGGTGGGATATAAAGGTAAAAAGAAAGCAAGGAGACTTGCTTGCTGTTAAAGCAGCACAGTACTACTGTATATTGCCATTTACAGTACAGTACTGTACTGTATTATATTTCTGTTGTTCGCCATCTAGTGGCATTGCCACCACTCTGCATGTTCCAACAACAAAATAAACATAAAAGAGCACAACCATAGGGCACCCAGGCCACTGATATAAATTAAAAAGAGTAGAATATAAAAGGAGAACAATACACCTAAAAGCTCAAGTTGGTGGCAACAGACAAGATACAGACTCCAAAATATGATTGCCAAAATAAGATTAAGTGACAAACAGTTGTTGAGGGAGGGTATCCTGAAATGCCTCTCTGAAAAGCAATGCTTTAATGTGTGTCCTGGATATTAGAAGAGAAGGAGCCTGGTGCACCTCAACAGGCAGAACATTACACGAAGAGATGGCTACCACACACACAAAAAACATTACTCCAAGTCGTTGAACTCTTGGCCTCCCATCGTGTGGCCACCATGAACGTCGAAACCTGAAAGCTGTGAGTGATATGGGAAGGTCTTCCAAGTCTTCCAATAGATAGTAAGGCCCCAAACCATTCAGGCTTGCTAGATCCACATCGGTGCTTCGAATCTGGCATAGAAGCTAATTCAGGCAAGCCAATTCAGGTGAGCCAGAACCAGGGAAATATGGTTGTGTCTCAAAGCCTGGCCGCCACATTTTGTTCTTGCTGAAGTTTCCATACTGCCTTCATGAGGCCCATGAGGATAAAACAAGGAATACCCTGCCTTCAGAAATACACCTGGCCTGGGATCTTTTAAATGACTATTAAGACACGCTTTCCCTCAGTCTGGACCATAACTGCATTGCATCACATATCTTAATTACCACCTGATTCCATCATTGCCCACCTATTTATATTGTTACTGTTCTTATTAATTGATAGGTTGTTAATTTTGATTTGATTATTTTATTTGCTGATTCTTCTTTGTACTGTCGTGCTATTGTATGTAAACAGCCCAGGGTGGCCCTGCTGTCAGAGGGATGGCATAAAAATCTAGTAAACAAACAAATAAATCTGTGGCACATGAAATGAGGAATTCCTTGACCAGGGGAGAAAGGAATGTGTGTCTTTCTTGAAAAATGCTAGAATTGGGGTTGGGGTCCATTTGGTGAATTAACTGACAAGTCCAGAACAAAACAAAAGGGCTCCACATAGTACCAAGTTTACTCCTCTACATGAAAGTAATATGAAACAACAGGAAGCATATCTGACTTTGTATATTTCCCAAAAGGGTCAGCACCTGGGTGCCATATATAAACTGTTCCTAAGGCTGCTGCCGTACCTTCCTGTGAGATATTCCATTTAAACTTGAACTTATTCTGGGTAGACGTGAATAGGACTCGACTAATGAGTTTCTAAACAACTCAGTGTTTCTGGGTACAACTTTTGTTCTAATTATAACATCATGATTTAGCTGGTATACCCAGAGAAAAGGAACATTGTAATCCAATATTGTTTGGAGAGTCCCATGTACCCCATCATACATGTAGAGAAGCTCTGGTTGTCTCATTGTTCTTTACAGTATTATTGAACTGTATCTTTTTCATATTTGTAAGGTCAATTATTATTTCAGTATTAGACTGTCCTAACCAAGCTTCCTTAAAAATAAGATTAATGGGCATGGGTAGGTCTGTGTGGCCATTTGGCAAGTTATGGATCCTCAAACTGTTCTGCAGGGACAGTAAATGTTTCCTATGCCAGATTGAGTAATGCACCTAGGTTGTATCATTTATCCCTCATGGTGCAGAGCTACGGTTTACAGATGTGAGGCTACATGTGTCAAGTGCAAGAGTGTCTAGTGTCACTAAAAGAGAAATGAGCAGTAATAAGACTGTGCTGGACCCTTGCCCTAAAAGAAGGCAGCAGTAAGACCTTTATTTAAACGGCCCTCCTTGAACATCACTGTATTATTGACCAATCTCAAATACAGTGGTACCTCAGATAACAAATTTAATTTGTTTTGCGAATCAATTCGCTAACTGAAAAATTCGTTATCCAAAATGCAGCTTCCCATTGAAATGAATGGGAACCCAATTAATCTGATCCGGGAATCCAAAAAAAGCTGGGGAGGAGGGTTCCAGACCTCTTTATAAAGTGCACTTTAAAGTCATGCAGTGCTGGAACACACACACACACACACAGAGAGAGAGAACACCCCTGCACACATACACACAGTGCAATGCAAACATGGAGAAAAGAAAGCAGCAAGACTACCCCCAACCTATTCCCGCCAAAAATGCAGTGGGAGAAAATGCAAACATAGACAGACACAAGCAGCAATAGAAACCCAGCCCATTTTTGCCTGCAGAGCAATGAAAAAGATTGCAAACATGGAGAAAAGAAATCAGCAAGACTACCCCCAACCTGTTCCCGCCAAAAATGCAGTGGGGGGGAATGCAAAAATAGACAGACACAAGCAGCAAGAGAAATCCAGCCTGTTCTTTCCTGCAGAGCAACGGAAAAGATTGCAAACATGGAGAAAAGAAAGCAGCAAGACTACCCCCAGGGTGTTCCTGCCCAAAGTGCAATGAAAAGCAGTGCAAAGATGACTAAAAGCTAGTTCCAAAATAAACGGCAGGTCATTCTTGCCAAAAGTGCAATCAAAACCAATGCAAAAAACAAGAAACCAAGGAAACCTCAGTTCCCTACCTTTCCAAGTCCAAGAGGTTCAAATCCCTCAGCAAAAATTGTCCAGAGTGGCTCTAGAACGCAATGAAAAAAGTGCTCCAACTCCTCCCAGCCCTCCACAAATGGGGGGGGCAATGCATCATGAGTAGACTTTTTTTGCTAAGCATTATGAAAAATTCATTATCTGAGGCAGCCCAGAGGAAAAATTTGTTATCTGAAACATTCCTATTCCCAGAAATTTCAATTCACTATCTGAATTATTCGTTAACAGAGGCATTCGTTATCTGAGGCATTACTGTATTCTACTTTCACAAGGTTTGAGCCCAGGTAAAGATATCCAAGCTCCAGAGGGATGATATGGATTTGTTCAGCCAGGGGCCATTGACCTGTAATGTCCCCAGGGTTCAGTTCAGTCTCACATGATGTTCAGCATTACAATGAAACCACTGTGAGAGATGGTATGGAATTTTGGGGTTCCGTGACATCACTATTAATAACTTTGAATTTGTGTTGATATTCTTTAATCAATAGTCAATAAGCTTGTACATGCATAAGGACACTTTTTTAAAGCTGCAGAGCGCACAGAGCTGGCAACACAAGGAGTTAGGTAACTTCCGTAATATCTGTAGAGGCCTAACCACAGAGGCCTAACTGCAAGCAGCTTCCTGTAGAAAGGGGAACATCTCGAGTACATGAAAAGAAGTGTTTTGATAAGATTGAGTGGCTAATTTTAATAGAATGCAATCACACAGAAGCAGCACAGAGATTCTGATTTCATAAAGAGGTTTTTTTTTCTGTGACGAGTACAAGAACTTTGGTTACTTTGCAGAGATTTCAGAAATGTCATCGACCCACAGTCTTCATGATTGTTCATGCAGAGGGAATTTCACACGAATTTGCAGCCCATAATACTAATAGGCTTGTTGATATTCACAGATTAAAAAGTGATGGGAGTCAAACAAGAGCTCCTGGAAGCGCTGATCCTGGCATGGCCAATAGCTATCTTGGCTTTAGATTCTCAGAAATGTCCAGTTTTTAAAAAGTTGAACTTTCTGACCAAAATCCTGTGGTTTATACTAAATTGCACAACAGTAGGACCACTGAAGGAGTGAAGAGTTTGTGAGTCAGCTCCTCTATAGGTTCCACCAATTCAAATTGGCCTACTTTAGCACAGTAAGTCACAACTAGAGTAAGTACATTTGAATCAACATTACTTATGGAGGAGTTAACTCACTAAAGTGCCCATTGATTCAATGAGCCTACAAGCAACAGGATTTTGACCACTACAGTGGACCCTTGTATAACAAATGGTTTGTATAACATAAAATCTGTACACCAAAAAAATTTCCAGAGATAGGGGAAATTTGCTTAGTAGAATCGCCTATGGGGTGAATCAGTACAACATAAAAATGGTCGCGATTAGGGATTATTCCATTTTTGATGCATTCCTATGGAGAATTTGTATAAAGGGAAATTTGCTTAACAGAATTTCATTTGGAATGAATTAATTCCTTTATACTAGGTACCACTGTATATGGGAAAGGTTGCATGTGGTAATAGTATCTCAGAGCATGCTAACTACCAAGGTATAAGTTTTAAAGTAGCAACCAAGTCTCATAACAAGAAAGGGAGCCTAGGAATACATTTGTTGAAATCTACCTCTGTAAATCTTTTAGGTTGAATCTCCATCATTGAAGCTTCACTGTGCTAGTGATGAATACGACTATGCTGGGCATTGTTGCAGAAATTGCCCTGCAGGTAAGTAATCACAAAGCTGTTTCATATTTTAGTAAAATAAGTCATATCTGTCTTGGGTAGTGAATGCCTAAGTTTGAAGACATCGTTTTTCTGATCAAAAAGCCTGGGTAATGGCCATGATGTCTGGGGGTTGGAGTAAAATTAATTAAATAACTTTGTTTGATTTAACCAAGGCATTTACTGTTACGTGAACTCCATAAGGATGCTGAAAAACAACATCCTATGAGACATCCCTGCAACAACCACTGATCATAAATCAGTAGCAAGATAGTATTGAGCTCAAGTGTATTGGTATGTTTACAAAACAGAAGCCCACCTCTCTCAGCTGACCTTCTTCACAGGATGTAAATGCAACAACACCAATGAGAAAATTCCTCCCAGGGTTTATTGTGTAAATAAAAAACAACAGGGAACATGCATTTACTAAGCACGTACACATCTAGTTCAATGTCTTACACTGTAGGTCTAAGTACAGTCATACCTCCTAAGACAAATTTAATTCGTTCCATGGGTCAATTTGTTTTATGAAAAATTCGTCTAAGAGGCACAGTTTCCCATAGGAATGCATTAAAAACCAATTACAGGTGAAACTCGAAAAATTAGAATATCATGCAAATGTTCATTTATTTTAGTAAGTCAACTCCAAAGGCGAAACTAATATACGAGATAGACTCATTACATGCAAAGCGAGATATGTCAAACCTTACTTGAGTATAATTGCGATGATTATGGCATACAGCTTATGAAAACCCCAAATTCACAATCTCAGAAAATTAGAATATTACACGACATCAATAACACAAGGATTAGAAATAGAACAATATCAGACCTCTGAAAAGTATAGCATCCATGCCATGTCGCATTGAGGCATTGATTGATGCAAAAGGGGCCCTTTTGTACTGAGTACATATGCATGCTTATACTTTTCAGAGGTCCGATGTTGTTCTATTTCTAATCCTTGTGCAATTGATGTCATGTAATATTCTAATTTTCTGAGATTGTGAATTTGGGGTTTTCATAAACTGTGTTCAGACATTTCTGTGTTATTGATGTCATGTAATATTCTAATTTTCTGAGATTGTGAATTTGGGGTTTTCATTACTAGTGTTCAGACTAGAGGCATATTTTGTTGCAAATGAAGTAATTATATTTTAATTTACAACTATCCTTCTGTAATACTGTCCACTCGTCCCAAGATGTATGGCGTAGTTCAACTAAATGAACCATGCAACCATCTTTCTGCTGTTAAATTTGTCATTTTGGAAGTGCTAGTTATTGCACTTGAAAAGGAAAGTATGAAGATATTTAGCTTCTGTGAGTAAACAACACGCAGCTGACAGACTGGCAGCATTCAATATAGGTCCATGCTTTCCACTCAGCAGTTGCTAGTTGCAGGTTGTGGACATCGGCTCTACCATGCCTCTGATGACATCTTGTGCTCTTTCACAAGGTCATCAGGTTTCTCTGGGTCCTTGTTCAGATATTGTGGAGTACTTCCATCACTGGTACATACCGTAACATTATTAGAATGCTATAGTCTGCCACAAAGGCTTGATAGTATTGGGTTCTGGTGACTTTGTTTTAGCGCACATAGTTTACAATTGTAAGTTTAAACAGCACACACACTTTGGCCTATAATTAATATCTGTGTACATTGGGACTTCCAGGGTCAAAAACTCTACATTACAAAAGGAATGTAGTTCGAGAAGGGACTTCCATAAATGCTGAAAACCATTGAGTGTAACAACTAGAATCTTTCACAACTCCCATAGTTTGGACATAATCCTGCTTTGTTTTATTATTGGTGTATATGTGGGCTTTGTTGAGAATTCTGATTTCTCAGACATGAAGGTTGGTTGAATCACATCTCTAGGGAAAAGACTGGTACAAGTTCATTATTTATTTATTTATTTATTTATTTATTTATTTATTTATTTATTTATTTATTTATTGGGTTTAGAATGACATAACCTACAGTTTGGCCTTCGGTGGTCAATGCTGATAGAGATACCTACATCCGGTGTTTTGTTACTTCCTGACTGCTAGTAGAGCTTTCAACATTCCCCATTCAGTTCCACCAGTCAAAGCAGTTCCATCCTGTTGGATGCTGACCTTGATTAACTGAAAGTATATTTGTCCACAAGTAGATTCAGGCCGTGCTTGCAAGGTGGGGTAGGAAAAATAAACTGTGGCGAAGCGTTGCAATCATACCTCAAATCACTTGACATGAGGTAGTATTAAAATTTTAGTGCTCAAGTCTCTGCCGTATTTATTTATTTGCATTTAAATGCTTTCAAACTGCTAGGTTGGCAGGAGCTGGGGTTATCAGCAGGAGCTCGCTCCGCTGCGTGGCACCTGGGATTCAAACTGCCAAGATGCCAACTTTGCAGCTGACAGTTTTCAGAACCTTAGTCCACTGAGCCACCACACCCCACTGGGGTGAGCTGGTAGGGGTTGCAAAAATGCCTCCAGTGAGATGTAGTTTTCCTGTGGACCCCATTTGGCTTATCTATGTATTAGAAGTTCTGGGGCCTTCTTCATAGTGAACAAGCAAACAATCAGCCTGTGTCAATTGTCTAGCAAAATATACCCTTAAGACAGTGGGCAGGAGCAACACGGATCTTAAAGCCAGAAGTGGACATATTAGAAGTGCATGCATTCATAACATTAATTGTTAAATATCCCATTTGATAGGTACCTACGTCAGAGAACATTGCTACATCCCTCATACTTGGGGTGACTGTAGGGCATGTGAAGAAGGAGAAGATTACACGGAACATGACAATGGTCTTGAACAATGCTTGCCGTGCAAGCAATGCAAATCTGGTACGGTATAGATTTTGAACTAAAGGTCTCTACTTTCTATCTTGAAGTCCATGCATTTTCTACCTATGAACAGATGTTACCTTGTGTTTTCCAAATGTTCTACTAAGGCAGTGTTTCCTAACCTTGGGTTGCCCGATGTTTTTGGACTGCAATTTCCAGAAATTTGGCCGCCACTAGTGATGAAGGTTTCCGGGAATTGTAGTCCGTTAATATCTGGGCACCCAAGGTTGGAAAACACTGTACTGAGGGGACTCACATGTCTACTTAAACAAGAGCAGGACAACCTACTCCCTGTCCCAGGCTGTCTTCCCTCAGGGTAGCTGGTGAGGCTGAATCAAAGGATGCAAACAAACTGGAACAAATTCAGAGGAGGGCAACAAGGATCACTGGAGTAGAAACCAAGCCCTGTGAGTAAAAACTGAAAGAACTGGGCATGTTCAGCTTTAAGAAATGACTACTGAGGGGATAAGAACATAAGAAGAGCCATGCTGGATCAGGCCAAAGGCCCATCTAGTCCAGCTTCCTGTATCTCACAGTGGCCCCACCAGATGCGTTTGGGAGCGCATGAGACTAGATATCTGTCTCCTGATACCACTCCCCTGCATCTGGCCCTTGAAGTACCCCGGTTTTAAGCCTGGAGAGTACTCTTCAAGTACTTGAAGGATTGTCATACAGAGGAGTAGCAGGGTCTGTCCCGATTCATCCCAGATTGTGGGACACATAATAATAGGCTCAAGTTACAGGATGCCAGATTTCAGTTGATTATCAGGCAAAACCTCTTAACTGTTAGAGCAATACAGTGATGGAACCAATTGCCTCGGGAGGTGGTGAGTGCACCAACATTGGACAATTGGACTCAATGGCATTATAAGCCCCTTCAAACTCCATTCTATGATTCATTCATCTGATGCAGTGGATTGTAATCTACAAACTTGTGTGCTAACATGTTAGTTTAAAAGGTGTAAGTTTTATTTTATCTTTTGTGTACAACCCCTATAAACTAATTTTTCCAAGATTGGTCTAGAACTGAAATGATCAACAACCGTTCTTTTCTATTCTACTCTTTAGAGTTCTACCTTACTCACGATCTATACCTTGGAAGCTGTTTTGTTTTATTATATATCTCCTGCCAAGTTTAAAAGAATTAGTGCCACTTTGTATATATTTGCTAGTGATTATGAGGTTGGGAAATTGTGGAACATTTGTTTTTAAGGTAACAAGATTGTGGTGAGACCCTGCACTACGAAGAGTAACACTGTGTGTCAGTGTCGTGATGGATACTACTGTCCTCCAGGCTGTGAAGAATGTCTCAAGTGCAAGAAAGAGTAAGTACTGTATACGAATGGGTTCAGCATGATCATCTTTGATGATAAACTTGGGTTGTGGAACTATGCAAGAACGCATGGCAGTGGGTGGGTTGATTCCATTTAGATCAAAGCAATATATTTGTCTTAACTCACCAGGAAGGAAAAGAGGCTTGAAAATTCATTGCTTAAAAGAAATTTCCCTTTGATATTTCTGTTTTCTAAGCGGTGATGCATGCTAGTTAATGAATATAATGACTGAAATAATACACCATGACTTAGCAAGAGTCTTTCTGCTTGCCATTATAGCACTCCTTCCTACCTTGTTTATAGATATTAAAAGTTTCACTGGGAAACTGCGCTATTTGCAGAGCTCCAGATAGTGAAGGGCATGGAGCTAATACTATTCAGAAATAATCATTTGGGCACCCTAGAACTGCTGTGCCAAATGTTATTACAAAACACTCACTGGAAAACATTCGTCTTTAAAAAATCAGACAAAATCCTTGAGTTTTCTGGGATAAATTCTTTTGTATGTAACTCCCATTCATTTTGAAGTTTGCTTCATTTTTCAGATGAAATGTTTGCACTGCATTTCTTCAAAAGGTGCAAATGTCCAGTTGATTAGACAACCTGTCATCTTTTTTTTAAACCAATATCCAGGTGTTCTGCTGAAGGACAGATAATTGTGCACAGATGCAATGCCACCACAGATGCAGTGTGTGGATCACCACCTGAAGGTATGGTTTCAATGTCTCATTTCTAGATCTGTCTCCTCTCACTTTTGGCAAAATCACAATGACTTCAACTTCTGGACAGTCCTTACTGCAAGAACTTAAAGTAGACTTGCCACTTGATCTTCTACTATACTTTTGGCTTTGAGTCCTCATTATCCATCTAGTCTAGGCATGTCCAAACTTCGGCTCTCCTGATGTTTTGGACCACAAGTCCCAGAATTCAAAGCCTGTATTGCCAGTGACAAAGGGCTGTGGGAGTTGTGGTCCAAAACATCTGGAGGGCCAACGTTTGGACATCCCTAATCTAGTCATACCATTTCCTTTTCCTTTTTTGTGGTATGTCTTAATCTTTATTGTCAGTACATTTATCTCTTCAGCAGTGCTTGGTACTTAGGGGTGTTGGAGCCACATGTAGTTCAAAATCCATGTATAATTCTTATTAAACCTCCCCATCCCAGTCAGGGTGATACAGGGAGGGTTATTATCTCAGCCAGGTGGAATTTTTGAAGTCTAAAATTCAAATTAGTGAGGAGGATTCAGTATGGAAGGACATGTTATTGTGTGCCCGCCAGCAACTGGTTACAGGCTATAGTCCTTTATAGTTAATCTGAGCAGAAATTAATGATATCTTTGTGGGATTGACTACAGGACTGAGGCTATTGAACCAGCCTTCCCCAATTGACTGACCTCCAGATTCGTGGGGGTACTACTTTGATGATCCTCTACCCAACATAGTTGGGGTTGTGGAAGTTATAGTCCCATATAACTGGACAATAGAGAAGGGAAAGTAGAGATTTGCATCCCTGCTGAATGTTAGAAAAAGTCCTTCAAACACTCCCAAGTTATAAATTAGTATTATAGGAATGACCCTCAGACTTGAACACTGTTCTTTTCTCCCCATCCACTGTATTACAATTTGAACTTTCTCTTCCATGTTTGACTAATGACAATGTAGCAGTATATCAGGATTCGTGATTAGGATTAACTTGGTTAACAAGGCATGTCAACGTCACCCATGGCTTGTTATGAGACGGTCTTTTATTGCTTCTCTACTGCACTACTGAAGTATTACTCAATGGCTTAATTAAATTGGGACTTAATGTCATGGATATGGAAGTGTCTAGTGCAGGCATGTCCAAACTTCAGCCCTCCTCATGTTTTGCACCACAACTCCCAGCATTCTAAGCTTAGATTGCCAATGACAAAGGACTATGGAAGTTGTGGTCCAAAACATCTGGAGGGCTGAAGTTTGGACGTGCCTGGTCTAGTGGTACTCTTAGAGTGGCAGCTGCCTAAATTGTATTTGGCACTGCAACAACTATAGGTTGTTGAATCATGAGAAATACATCATGATGTTAAGAGGTTGTCCTCATGTTGATACTAGATGTGGGCATTTCATTTTGGAAGGGGTCTGGTTCTGAAACGAAACACAGCAGAACAGCTGCCATTCTGTACCAGGACCCACCTTCCAGAACGAAATCAACCAGGAGTTGCATATGTGAAACTAAATTAATAGCCCAGTTCAGTGTATTACAAGGAAGGCAGGAAGCCATGGAGGCGTCAACCCCTTCTGTTTCTTAGACAAGTGGGTAACTTGTGGGCTTTGAAATGTTGATGGACTGCAACCATGATCAGCCCTAACCAGCATTGCTATGCCTGGGGAAATGGAATTGCTGGCCAAAGACATCTCAAGGGCCAGATGTTGCCCACATTTATTGAATCAGCATTCTGCGGGATCAACAGGGATGTCACATTTCTTCCCCCTTTTTGATTGGCACTGATATGAACCACAAGGAGGCATTTTAGCTCATGGCTACATATGTTTGAGTCAGAAACAGAAACCCTTGCCGGCAGAGCACACAGACATGGGGTGGTGTCTTGTTGGTTATATCTGCTTCCCCCAGAAGTGACTCTCTTCCCATGTTTAATATCTAGGCACTTGAGAAGTGTTGATAATTAACACTTGTTGATTATTATACCCAAAAGCAAAGTGTATGCCTTTCACGCATTGGTTTCGCCTGTAAAGGTTTCTCGTGGTCCGGACCTGCTGTCAGTTAATCCTTTCTTTCTTGCCTTTTAGGAACGACACAGTATCCATCTATACTAATCGGGATCACCATTGGAATTGTTTTTCTTTTCCTGCTCTTTATCCTGGGATTCATATATAAAAGAAGGAAAACTGCCTGTAGAAGTAACGAAGGTAATATTCTGAAATATAAATTTGCTTCCTTGAAGTAACTATATACTAAAAGTTCAGTAAGCTCAAGTTGAAGGCTGGGAAGAAACAAATGGGAAGGGCCATAGTTCAGCCCTTGAGTTTTGCAAGCCTTCTACACAAGACCCGTAAGATATGCTTCAAATAGACAGTATTAGGCTAGATCAGGGGGTGGGGAATCTTCAGCCTTCCAGATGTTTTGGTTTGCAACTCCCAGAATTCCAAACCTATATTGCCAACCATATAGGACTGTGGGAGTTGTGGTCCAAAATATCTGGAGAGCTGAAGGTTCCCTGCTCCTTTGATAGAGTGTACAGTAACCTCCCACCATTTCGCGGTTCATGTGCTGCTGTCCTGTAATATCACAGGACCGCAGTACATGCTGGAGCTCCAGCTGGTTAGCCCTGGGGTGGGGGAGAAAAACCTTTATTTCTTCTTCGTGGACTCTGTGAATCCACACAATGGGTTTCCGCGCCTGCGCGCCTGAGTTACTGGTCATTTCCAAGCTCAAGGCGTATAAGCCCCTGCCCTCCATGCGCATGCTTACCCATCTCCCGCCTTGCTGACTCAGTTCCTTTTTGCCACCGCTGAGCGAGGTTGCATGTCTCTGAGCTCCTGCAAAACATAAGGAAAGTGAAACTTATTCATTCAACTTGATTTTATTTCTTTTATTCATTTTCCTCCCAAGTCCCCCCCCTCCAAAGTTATTAGTTTGACTTTTCTTTTTTGGGCACCTGCCCCTAGGGCGGAGGGGTGGACGCCCCCTCCCGTAGTTGCGGGCGCGCCAGCAGTTTATGGCCACGGCAGCACTTTTTAAACAGTGCGAGGCCTGTTCAAACAGAATTCTGTTAGCTGACGGACACAGTTTGTGCCTGTATTGTCTGGGAGAGGCTCACCAAACCACACTCTGCCCACATTGCAAAAAGCTAACGAAACCGGCCCTCAAACACCGCATTGAACGTTTAAGGGCTTACTTGTGGGAAAAATCCCTCAAACCAATGGAAACCCACTTGGAAGCATCTATGCCTTCTACTTCCTCAAAATCAAAGTCTTCAAACAAGGGGAAGACGATCGAAAAAAGGAAGAAAAAACATCTCCAGCCAGTTCCGATTCCGGAGGAAAGATCAAAGGACTTGGCTTCCGATGTGCAAACAACGGTGGCGACGCCGAAACCACCCGCGCTCATTTCATCCGAGTCGCGCGGCGTAGAGGGGGTTCCGAGCTCCGCGCAGGTTAGCGCCCAGTCTCTTGATGTCACCCGAGACGAGCCTTGGTCCCATGCCTTTGGAAATCAGGCGACGGGTACCCGTGAACCCCCTCATAGCCCTATGATTCTATCGGGCTTACCGCCAGGCCAACTTGTCCATGATACGGACATGGCCACACTCAGCTACAATTCGTTGTCGCACCTACAAAATCTACAGGCTGCCTCCACTACTTCAGCTCTTCGACACTCGGACATCGAAGAGCAGGGGATGGAATCCCCCAGACGCATGGGCATGCAAAGATCGCCCACCACGAGACCAGACATAGAGGAGAGAGTGGTCCATGATGCCGGGCAACACCCAAGAGGCCAACAGCCTACGGCATCCCCAGGCAGGGGCAGGAAACTGGTACAGGCAGAGACCCATGATACCACCTCCTCGCCCTCGTCCTCTCCCAGACGTCACAAATCACGACGTCGGCAGGGCAAGAGACACAGACGTCATGAGTCGTCCTCCTCATCCTCTTCCACACGGCATCACAAAAGCAAACGCCATGCCAAAAAGAAGCGACGTCATACTCGTATGGTGTCTAGCTCATCTGACACCAATTCCTCTACCACTTCTTCTTCTGCCTCCCCCAAACCTAGAAGGCGCAGAAGGGGTACACCGAAGCCAAGGGCTCAGCGCCCTCTGGTGTCTAACACTGACACCATCCCAGGTGCAGGCTTCCCAATTCAGTACCCGCAGGTCCCCACTGACATCACACCGCAATCAGTGGCTCCTCGGGTACCACAACCACAGCTGCCAGATTCACCAATAGAAGATTTCAAGATCTACTCACAAATGGTACATAAAATTGCACAAGTCATGGGACTCCAAGTGCAACTTCCAACAGCCAGTGATGTGTGTAAATTTTTTTGGCCACTTACACAAAACCAGGCCACCTCCGTTGAGGATGGGATTCATCCCCTCTATGCTGGATAAAGCCAAAGAAGCCTGGGCTAAGCCTTCTTCCAATCCCTTGATTCCAAGGAGAATCGACAGCCTGTTCAAGACTCACGGTGAGGGCACAGACTTCCTTATGAAGCACCCCCTACCCAATTCAGTGATAGTGGATGCCACACAAAACAGAGGGAAGTCACATTCCAATACTACCCCGAGCAATAAGGAGGCTCGGAAGCTAGATCTCATTGGCAGGCGTCATTACTCCCTGGCCTCATTCTCCTTGAGAGCACTGAACTACTTTTGTGCCATGGAGGCTTATACACGACACCTCCTACTCACCTTTCCAGAATTCATACAACATCTTCCGGAAGAGCAAAAGGCCAAAGCACAGGCCTCATATATGGACAGCAGCAGCAAGCCAGGAGGTTCGACCGCAAACAAAAGCAGTTGTCCTGACCCGGCTCCTCCACACCAGGATATCCGGCTCAATCCCTTCCTACCGACCTGGCAAAGCATCATGACAGATGCATGGGTATTGTCAATTATCGAACGGGGATACCGAATCCAATTTCACCATCGGCCCCCACTGGGAAGAGTCATCTCCACACCATCATCCCAAGTACTAAGGGAGGAAGTTGCAGCTCTAATAAAGAAACAAGCTATAGAGCTAGTGCCATCAGGAGATCAATCAGGCTTCTACTCTCAATACTTCACAATACCCAAAAAGGACAAGGGCGTTCGTCCCATTCTAGACCTTCGAAGACTAAACACCTTTATTCGAAGGAAGAAATTCCACATGGCTACACTAGACACCATCATTCCGATGCTGCAACAGGGAGACTGGTTTGTCGTTCTTGACTTACAAGATGCTTATTTCCATCTCTCCATAGCTCCCCAAGACCGGAAATACCTTCGTTTCCGGATGGGAGGCTCAACTTACCAGTTCAAGGCCCTGCCCTTTGGTCTCTCCTCTGCCCTGCGGGTGTTTACAAAGTGCATGGCACCGGTGGCGGCCTTCCTCAGGCTCCAGGGAGTCCAAGTCTTTCCATATTTAGACGACTGGCTCCTGGTTGCCCCTACAAAACAAAAGGCAGAGAAGGACAGAGACCTTACCATCAGACTCCTAACATCCTTAGGACTTCAGCTCAACAAGAAGAAGTCCACCCTTTCCCCATGCCAGTCGGTACAATACATAGGAGCATTCCTGGACATTCAAAAGGCAGAGGCATACCTAGCTCCAGATTGCCCACGAAAAATCAGACAGGCTCTGCAGCCTTTTCAAACCTCCACCAAGGTGTCGGCACTTCAAGCCCAATGCCTACTAGGCCTAATGGCCTCCACCACAGCCATCCTACCACATGCCAGACTCCGCATGAGACCATTGCAGGTATGGCTTTTAACCAGGTTTCACCCACATTGTGACAACCCCTCAAAATGGCTCAGGGTCACCTCCTCTCTCCTCATCAACCTGAAATGGTGGAAGTCCTCCCGCAATCTCAAAGTGGGAAGGCCCTTCAAACAACATTACCCATCCATCCAGGTAACAACGGATGCCAGTACCACCGGCTGGGGCGCCACATGCAACCACCTCTCTATCCATCACAGGTGGACACCCAAGGAGCGAATCCAGCATATCAATTACCTGGAACTCCTTGCCATTTTCAAAGCCCTCAAAGCATTCGAACTCCTCCTTGCCCACAAAATGGTCCAAGTAACGACCGACAATACCACAGCACTCTATTACTTGAACAACCAAGGAGACACTCACTCGAAATCTCTACTGCACCTCACCCTCAAACTGGGGCGATGGTGCATAACCAAACACATTCACCTGATAGCCATATACATTGCATCATGCAACAACATGGTGGCAGACAAACTGAGTCGCCTCACTCACAACCACCACGAGTGGAGCCTCTCAGAGGCAGTGTTCCACATCCTCTGTACCAGGTGGGGAACCCCGATTATGGACATGTTTGCATCTCAAGCCAACACCAAGTGCAGCTGGTACTGCTCCAGAGCAGGCATCAGCAAACGCTCACAGGGAGATGCCTTTGCCACCAATTGGCCCCAGGGTCTCTTATACGCGTTCCCACCAATACCTCTCATTCAGAGAACCCTAATGAAGATCAGACACCACGGAGCCCACGTCATTCTGCTGGCACAGTGGTGGCCAAGACAGCCATGGTTTCAAGTTTTGCAAACCATGACGATCGACACTGTCAGGCTGCCGTCAACGCCCGATCTCCTGGCGCAACACCAGGGCCAAGTCAGACACCCAGACGTCCTGACTCTCCACCTAACGGCATGGTACATCCGCTAACAATAGCTGAGGTACTCACAAACTCCAGGAAAAAGTCTACAAATACCCTGTATGCGCACAAGTTGGCATCCTTCCTACACTTCACTTGAGCCAACTCTCAACCCTGGAGTCCAACCAACATCCAGGTCCTACTGGAATTCCTTCTCTTACTGTTCAACAGGGGACTCTCCCTATCTACCTTGAGAGTCTACACTGCAGCCATAGTAGCACATCAGCCACCTGATTCGGAGGCTGCAGCTCTGTTTACACATCCTAAGCTAAAGAGGTTCCTAAGAGGCATTGCCAACCTCCGTCCACAACACAGAGCCCTGACACCACAGTGGTCTCTCTCCTTGGTACTTAACTGTCTAACTAAGCTGCCATTTGAAGCCATGGCTACCACATCTCTATACCTACTTATTCTGAAAACAGCCTTTCTAGTGGCAATTACATCCGCCAGAAGAGCTTCAGAACTCGCTGCGCTCAGAGCAGACCCGCCGTTCCTGAAATTCCATCACGACAGTGTGGAACTCCATCCAGACATCTCTTTCTTACCAAAGATAGTGTCTTCGTTCCACGTGTCTCAGCCACTTATTCTCCCAACCTTCTTCCCGAACCCAACGACTCACCTGGAGAGGACGCTCCACTCCCTTGATGTAAAGAGAGCACTCCTCTTTTACACTTCCAGGACAGCTCCTGTAAGAAAAACACACAGGTTTCTTCATCAGGACCTCCGAACCATCTAGAGGTCACCAAGTATGCCCTCAATCCATCTCCAGATGGATCACCACGACTATTAAAATGGCATACAATAATGCGCATGTCTCCCTACCTGTCACACCTCGGGCACATTCCACAAGAGCAGTAGCCTCCTCCACTGCCTTCATGAAAGGAGTGTCTCTGGCAGACATATGTAAAGTGGCAACCTGGTCTCGACCGTCCACGTTCCTGAAACACTACAGGCTAGACATCCGGACACAGAGATCGGCCGCATTTGGCAAGGCAGTTTTGACAACTGTACTACCATGACTACCCTCCACCGGTAAGTCAGCTTGCCAGTCACCCATTGTGTGGATTTACAGAGTCCACGAAGAAGAAATGCAGGTTACTTACCTGTAAGTTAAGTTCTTTGAGTGGACCTCTGTGAATACACACCACCCACCCGCCTCCCCTCTCTCCGTCATGGCTCTTGGACTCTATATGGGTCAGCGGCGGACCAGAGGGGAACTGAGTCAGCAAGGCAGGAGATGGGTGAGCATGCGCATGGAGGGGAGGGGCTTATGCGCCTTGAGCTTGGAAATGACCGGTAACTCAGGCGCGCAGGCACGGAAACCCATTGTGTGGATTCACAGAGGTCCACTCGAAGAACTTAACTTACAGGTAGGTAACCTGCATTTCCCCACCCCAGCCCCGGTGAGCTGGAGCCCGGATGTGGGGAAGGGGGGGGAGTTTTAAAAGCCTGGGCTTTTTAAACCTTTTTCCCTTCCCCAAGACAGACCCAATCCCCCTCCAGCGCTCACCGGGGCTGCTCCAAGAAGCCTTGGCGCAGCCCCGGCGAGCAGCGGAGGCGGACCCGATCCCCCTTCGTTGGTCGCCCAGGCTGCTCCAATAAGTCTTGGAGCAACCGGGCAGCGGCAGCAGCGGATCTGATCCCCCAGCATCACTTCCCGGGCTGCTCCAAGACTTTTTAAAAAGTCTTCCAGCAGCCCAGGCAAGCGGTGGTGGCAGGTCAGTTCCACCACTGCCACTTACATGGGCTGCTGCTCCCCCAGGCTCCATCCGACCTGCATCTGCATATCGCGGCTTTTCAGTCATCGCGGGTCGGGTGGGTCCCTATAGGCAGGGGGTTACTGTATCACAGAAGTGAACATCCCCCCTCACAGTTCGTAAACATTTTAGTATATCTTTTCATGTGACAACACTGAAGAAATGGCACTTTATTACAATGCAAAGCAGTGAGTATACAGCCTGTATAACAGTATAAATGTGCTATCCCCTCAAAATAACACAACACACAGCCGTTAATATCTAAACCACTGACAACAAAAGTGAGCACACCCCTAAGTGACAATATCCCAGTTGGACCCACGTAGCCGTTTCCCCTCAGTGGTTTCATGAGACCCGTTAGTCACAAGGTCTCAGGTGTGAAGGGGGAGCAGGTATTATCACTCTCACTCTCATATTTGGTGTTATCACTCTCACTCTCTCATACTGGTCACTTGAAGTTCCACATGGCACCTCATGCTAATGAACTATCTGAGGATCTGAAAAAACAAATTGTTGCTCTACATCAAGATGGCCTAGGGCTAGGCTTCAAGCAGATTGCCAAGACCCTGAAACAGCTGCAGCATGGTGGCCAAGACCATAGAGGGAAGCATGAATGCTAACATGTGCTGTGACATATTGAGGCAGAGAATAATCCCCTCTCTTCGGGGACTGGGCTTCAGGGCAGTATTCCAACATGATAACGACCCCAAACACATCTCCCAAACGACCATTGCCTTGCTAAAGAAGCTGAGGGTAAAGGTGATGGACTGGCCAAGTATGTTTCCAGACCTAAACCCTATTGAGCATCTGTAGGGCATCCTGAAATGGAAGGTGGAGGTGCACAAGGTCTCTAACATCCACCAGCTCTGTGATGTCATCACGTAGGAGTGGAAGAGGACTCCAGTGGCAACTTGTGAAGCTCTGGTGAACTCTGTGGCCACACAAAATATTGACACTTTGTGCCCAATTGGGACATGGTCACTTAGGGGTGTACTGTACTCACTTTTGTTGCCAGTGGTTTAGACATTAATGGCTGTGTGCTGTGTTATTCTGAGGGGACAGCACATTTACATTGTTATGCAAGCTGTATACTCACTGCTTTACACTGTAGCCAAGTGTCATTTCTTCAGTGTTGTCACATGAAAAGATATACTAAAATGTTTATGAAAGGTGAGGCGGTGTGCTCGCTTCTGTGATACACTGTCGATGGACCATGTCTTTGAAAATAGGAAGTAAGAGAAGGTGCATAAAAGGGAGCAAGCACCTACCCGGGGGGGGGGGGTATCTCACCACTCTGTTGCTGGGCATCTTCAGGTATTCAAATCAAAGGCATTTTGAAAAATAAACCTGTGATAAAAATAAGCCCAAGATCTTAAGCATATTATTTGTTAATCATTTTGGTCATATTCTGGATTATAATCTTGACCTAAATTCACTTCACAATGCAGAACAGGTTTTTCAATGAAATAATCCAATATGATTTCCCAAAGCATAGGAAGAGACAGCCAGAAAATAGCAGTTTAAATTGCATGCTTACAGGAATGAAAAGAACCAGAAGAGTGTCTTGTTCACTTTAAATTGTACCTATGTTTGTATTTTTATTATGACATTATACACTAATACAATACATATGTTTTTCTTTCATCCCCCAGAAAAAGATGCTAAACGTTTTTTGGTAAGTCGCCCCAAAAGTTCACCTGTTCCTGCTTCAGAACTTCTTAGGCAGATCAAATTAGGCTTTTAGGGGTCCTTCAGTTGCTCCAGGCCAAGCTCTTTCAGGTAGTCTGGAATATATAATCTGCTAGAGGAAGGTTGTGTTTCGAAGATACAAAGATGATACATGCTTCAGACTCACATCATCCCAGTCCTTTATCTTGCTCTCAATCTTATGCCCCTTCCCACAAACAGCCCCCAAATCTCCCTCCAGCTTTTGTATAGACCCTGCTTGATGGGGACTTTTCATGGTGGGCTTTTCCCCACTTCTCCTTCCTGCAATTCTGTCCCCTCCCTCCCGAACTCCATTGGAATATTCAGTCCTAGGTAGTGGCCAGGGGAAGAGATGCAGCCGGTGGCCACTATATAGCTCTGGCGGGAGCCTTTGGAGGACCAATGGGATGTGGAGGTAAACGGTCCTTGAGCCTCCCTGATCACACTGTCTGTACAAGTCTTCTTCTCACAGTGCACCAGTAACTTCTGGAATTCCTGCTATAAGATGTTATTATAGCTTCTTGCTTAAATGGTTTTCTAAAAAAGCAAAACAAAACAAAAACACCCAGCAACGAACAAGCAAATGCTTGGTACAGTAGAAGAGGCAAGTGGAGAAAAAGCTTGTGCCGTTTACCTGTGTTATCTTCAGTTATCTTCAACTGTTCCTTCGTTATTTACAGATACATGAAAATGTGAAGGTGGAAACATCCATTTCCGGGGACCCAGAGTCAAGAAACAATGCTCTGTTTCCAAATCCTGAGATGAGCGGCTTGCTGCCAGGCAGCACAAATGAAGACTCTACCTCTGGGAGTATTCCATCAGCTCAGCTGCTGCAACTGGTAGAGGCACCTGGCATCCCAAGTGGACACTCAAATGTAAGAAATAGTATGGAAGCTGCTGCTCTGGAAATGGTGTGACTCTGTTTATTTCAAAAGTATATAAAAGGTGTTTTGTCCCAGAAGCAATAGAGTAATCAAAGATTTCGCATTCAAGCAGGATACTATTACTTCTCTGACACCCAGCATTACGAAACAAGATAGAGTAAAAGATGAAGTAGCAAGCAGAATATTGGTCCCTGAAGATCAAGGCCAATATTAGCCATACTGTGGTATCACGTACAGATGTGAAAGCTGGACAGTTAAAAAAGCTGATGGAGGGGGGGAAATACTCATTTGAAATGTGGTCTGGAGAAGAGCTTTGCAGATACCCTAGACTGCCAGAAAGACAAACAAATGGCTCTTAGATCAAATTAGGCCTGAATTACCTCTGGAGGCAGGAATGTTAAAGCTGAGACTGTCCTACTCTGGGTACTATGAAGAGAAGGTGGAATTCTCCTGAAAAGACAATAGTGCTGAGAAGGGAAGTAGGCAACAAGAAAAGAACAAAACCAAATATGAGATGGGCTGACTTATAAAAGCAACCACAGGTTTGTGTTTGCAGGAGCTAAGCAGGGCAGTTGAATACTGAACAATCTAGATGGGTCATTCATAGGGTCATCATAAGTCAGAGATGGGTTGATGGAACATAATACAGCAGTGGCAAGCAGGATACATAGTAAAACTGGTCTTGAGATGTTCTGGTGTTAGAATTCCAACCATCAAGTGAAATTATGTAAAACTCGTTTACGAGTCCTAGTAGTCAAGAGATGGGAAATGCATAGCTTTCTAGATACCACTGGACAGCAACTCTGTTACAATAAATGAATGAGGGTCAGGTCAGGTCAGGTCAGGTTTTTATTGCGGTATAAAACCATAAAAGTCATTAAAAGTCATTAAAACATGATTGCAAAATTGTAGAGTTACAAAAACAGTGTAGATATAACAATATACATAGAAATATTAAAACGAAAAAAGAAACTAAACCAGTAAAAGAAAATAGATAATTTTCTAGTTAAAACTAGCCTGCCTTAGAATGGAATGTAATCAGGTATAAGCAGAATTTGGCTATTTGTTTGGTAATAAAAGAGTTTTCATCACTTAAAAGTCTTTCCAGGCCCATCTCGTTTGGGTCTACTGTAAGTCTATCTAAGCATGGGTGAATGAATCTCTCTCTATAAAGATTGTGAAGAGGACAACAAAAAAAATATGTACCATAGATTCTACCTCCCTTTGGGAGCACATGCAGCGTCTTATCTTCATAGGGAATTTTCTGTTACAATAAATGAATGAGGGTTAAATGTGGTTTAGACAACTTGCAGAGTTGCACAGTGGTGTGGAAAGATAATTGCAATATATAGATTGGAGCTGGGAGATAAAGAACTTTTGCATAAAAGCTTATATTACATATTTACGCAATATATATACAGAGTAGTGGGGAAACTGCTATCTCACCAAAAGCAATACCAAAGTAACTGGATTTCAATGCTGCCTTTTATACACATTGGCAACATAGTTTAGGGCTTTAGGCCAATCACATGAGTGTTAGGTGATTATCCATGGCACCTGGACATAATCATTCTGATCTCATGTGATTATTCCATACACCTGTGTATGGAATAATCTATGCGTTTTACAAAGAAACCATTTTATGAATCTGTTAAATACCATGTTACAGACATTTTGTCAAAACTCCATTACTTGACAAGCTCCCATTAGCCTTATTAGCACAGCTTTTGGTCCCTGATGGTAGGAGTTGTGGCTCAACAACATCTGGAGGAGAGTGTGCTCAGTATCCCAGTAGCAGTCAAAATGAGAATTCCTTGAACTAAAGAAGGCAGCCAAGGCCCAGCCCATATGGAATTTTTGCCTCCTGAGTGTAGCGAAAAGTATACGAGATTTTCTCATGCCTTTGTGTCCTTCCTGTGTTTCCTCTAGCCTTTTTACTCCCTGTGCCCTAGTGCTTGCTGTGGCCTGTCTTTTCCTCTGGGGCTGGTTGGTGTGTAGAGACACACTCAATTTTTTTAATTTGTGTATTCCAGTTATGTGCGCTGGGAGTTGTAGAAGCCAAAGGCGAACTAAATGAGAGCATGTGTCACACGGCTTGATGATTGGCCCTAAAGAAGGTTGTTTTTTTCAGGAAGGGTTCCATATCCTTTCAGTCTGTGCGATTTACTCATTGCAGAACAGTGGCCAGTGTCTTGCACAATAATAACCTTAGCCTTCAAATTGGAGAGCTGGAAGGGACCCTAAGGATCATCCAAGTTTAGCCTCTGCAAAGGAGGCACATTCATTGAAAAGGGATGTTCTTTTTCTTTCATTAACGATGAGATTCCTATTACGCAGACATAACCCACCCAACAGGATTTTCGCCATTCTGTATGCCTTTGCTGTATTTGGTGTGTTTTTCTGTTAAAGGTCAGACTCTCTTCCTATGACTTGCAAATGCCATTAAATAAAGAATAATATTTGAAAGTTTAAATATCAGAAGATTGAAAAATAGTGAAATAAAGAAAGCTCTGCCTTTGCGTATGTACAACAAAACATTCTGTTTAAAAGATGGTCTTGTGCTCAACTATAGTTTTATGAAAGGCTTAAATAGATTCTGAGAAATGGTGCATTTGCCACATTCAGTAAATTGATTTGCTTGAGCTTTGTTAGCGGTAAAGTGCTTCTGCTAAACATTTATTTACCAGTTTCAAAAGTATTTGTGCTAATTGAGTGGGTCAAGTGACAGCGCGTTATCTATCTCTTAAAATTACTAAAGCAGTTTTTTTTTCTTAAATTGCAGGTACCAGAAGGTAAAAAACCTGAAGTGAGAATAAAAAACTCTTCCACTAAAAGTAAGTGATTCTATTCATGTTCAGGGTCCATCAGTGAGCAGATAGTGTTGACCTTTTTTTAAGCTGGGTGTAAAGCAGTAATAGGTCAACATAAAATACAATACATTTGGCCTACAATGATAGGCCAGTATACTCTCCCAATGAAAGCCAGAACAACTGAACCGAGGCTAGTTGTTTATTTGCTTAAACAAACTTTGATTCCACCCCAGACAGTAGTGCTATACACACTGTGGACAGTTTACAGAGAAACCTAAGAAAAATATAAATACAAAACAGCATACAAATACATATCAGATATCTATCTATCTATCTATCTATCTATCTATCTATCTATCTATCTATCTATCTATCTATCTATCTATCTATCTATCTATCTATCTATCTATCTATCGTAGAACATTGACTAGCTATATTGAGATAAACATTTGAAAATGTCATTGGCCATCACAGGTCAAACTTAGATACTGACTTCTTAAAGACGGGGATTTTAGGCATATCACGAGTAGGATCACTACAGAAGTCAATAATGCTAGGAAAAAGGAAAACCAGTAGGAAAAGAGAAGGGTCTAATGTGAAACAGATAATGGAAGTCATGGTCTTTAATTTTCAAGACCTTTGCAAGGCTATAAATGATAGGAGCTTTCAGAGTTCATTAAATCATAATAGTCACCATAACATAAGCTAGAACATAATGCAGAACAGTCTACACATCTGTCTTGAGGTTTGTAACTTGTATGGTCTTAAAACTCCAGGAGGTATCTATATTTTCTGTTGAAAGATGAGTACCTATAGAGGATTATGCCTTAGCATGTTTGAATGAGCAAAATTCAGCTTAATAAGCAGAAGTACAAAATATGGCTCAGCCCTTGACCTTGACCCCTACTGCAGAGCTACTTTGTTCCACCCTTTTTATGACCACAGAAATCAGAAAGCTTTCATTTTGTTGTGGCTTCTATTGTGCCTGAGCAGTGCAGCGGGTGAATGGTTTTAAAACAAGCCACTGTCTTTAGCTAGTATTCTGATTTCTAATGTAAAATTTGAGTGAACTGAAGAATTCCTGATTTGCTTGCGAGGAGCAAAAGAGCTTTGTGTGATTTGTGGGAACAGGGTGGCTTATCTCTTATATAAAGTATGCCTACCCAAATGCATTTAAACATGGGCCAATTGTTGCTACTTATAGTTTGGGGGAAAGGATAGATTTGGAAAGGGCAGTTTGATTGCATAAACAGCTCCAGATTGGGTTGCCTGCCTAAGGAAAACTATCAGCATGATTTTATAACACAAAAGGTGCCCAGTTTGTCCTCAGTGGCAAATAATGACTTCAGTACAGTTAACCCCAGGTTAGGATGAGCACAGCGTCACAAAACAAAAGTGAGCAATTCCTGTCTAGGGTGTGAAGGAACAGCAACAAATTGTACAATAGCTTTAAGCTCCAGTATAAGCAAAGCAAAACAGAGAGAGAGAGAGACCTTTGTGGCAGGTTATATTCATTACTTGGACACCATGATGAAATGTTTTCAAATCATTCTGATTACAGAGATTTTAAAAGACTAGTGAAATGTACTTGCTCTGGCTTGACTCCAGAGTTCCAGTGAGTGGACTGGCACTTGCAGGATACTAGTGGAGGAAGTGGGGAATGGTGATTTTGAGCCCACTCCCTATTACTCTCTAAAAAGCTCTTTAGATGGATTCAGGGAACTTCTAGAATGGTGTGAGAGCTGGAGGAGGACACTTGTCAACATGTTATGTCACGTTTTGTCTCGTCAGCCTACTTGTACAATATTCTGATGTTTTTGTGATAAGTGTGATTTTTTCTAAATGTTAGTTATGCCTTGGAAAGCTGGGATAGAACTTCTGATCTAAACAGACAAATAAATCCTTTAAAAGTCGATGCTAAGCAGCAACAGATAGAAAAATCTGGCTAGATACCCATGGGAGTGAAATAAAGCTGCTGCACGTGTAAATAAAAAATAAGCACATGTAAGAGCAATTTTTTAAACATTTAAAATGTACCTTTCTTATATTTCAGAGCTCAGTGACATCTATTTTAATGTAAAGGCCATGGTGCGTTCGCATGACTGGAATCCACTTATGCGGAAATGTGGCTTGTCGGACATAGACATTGATAAAATTACTCGCGACCACCCCCATGATACTCATGAACAATATCATCAGATGTTAAGAACTTTGCAAGATAGACTGGGAATTGAAGATGCTTTGCATAAATTATTAGATGGGCTATGGGACCTGAATCTCAAGACTTTGTATGAAAATATAACTAACGAGTTAGCAGACAATGATATAATAACAGTGGGGCCTGAAGACTAATGTTTGGGTTTGCTCAAGAATGTGAAGGTAGAAAGAAAGAATCTGCAACTTATAGACTGTTGAGGTCTGTTTTTAAACTTGACCTTCATTAAATGAATGCTATATTTTGCTGAAGATCTATAAACAGAAAACGGAGCTGTTAAATATGAGACCAGATCACATTCTTTTGAAGCTGAAATTATGCATATATTTATATGTGCATTTTGTAATATCTAAACTGGACAGTGATTGTACTGGAAAGAAATGCTGTGCTTGAACCAGTTTGGAAAATGAACTAGACAGTGATTGGAAATCTTAATTTCCTTGTCATCCTTGTTCAGAAAAAGTTGAAGAATGAATGTACACAGTGAAAACTTGACTACTTTCCTGATACTGCATAAAGTTATTCTAAAATGCAGTAGGAAGAACAGAAGTTCAAAGAATGTTTCAACTAGACACTGTTATATCATCTGGAGAAAACATCACTGGAAACAGATATTATTGTGTCCGAATTTCAGTGTAATAGAATTTTACATGAATTGCTGAACATTTTTGTTCAGTAGGCTGAAACCAGGCACAATAGTTTTAGTTAGGAGCGAGAAATTTGATGTATAGGACAAACATCTTTATTTATGGGACTCTCATACTTGAACGGAAACCACTGTAACACCAGAACAGTTCTATCTCTAGTGACTGGAGTGGATCAGAGGATTTGTTGTTGTTACTTGAAATGAAATATTAAAACACACAATTGGCTGCCCCTCCCTCCCTCCCTCTCTCTAACAGTTTCAGCTCTTGTTTTCTTTGTACAACAGTGTTTTATTTTATTAATACTTTCTAATAAAATACTTTTATAAAGTTGTGTTCACATGCTTAGTAGAGATGTGAAGAACCAGGAAACAAACAGAAAAATTCAAAGGGGGGTTCCCTAAAAAACAAAAGCAAAAATGATTGTGCAATGTTTTATTTTAACATGATGAATAAAATATTTTAAGACAGGATGTTCAAATATTTTCCAAATCTAAAAATCAACAAGGTCTAAAAATCTAAAGTCTAAAAATCAACAAAGCCTGGCTTCAAGTACTGAAAACTACAGCCTGCAAAAGATCAAAGTTCAGTGATTTCCACCCAGCCACAAGCACCAGTGATCTGTTCACACAATAGAACAGCGAATGGCACCCATCAACCACAGAGAAGGATCACTGCCACCCCTTATTGCAATGGAACTTCTTAATCTCACCATCACAGTACACTGATTAACACCTATTCTCCTGCATAGGACAAGTTTCCCCATTCCCACAACTTTTAAAAAACCCTAGTCTCACTCACTCTGTACCTCAGAGCACAGAGAAAATTTCTAGTTCCCTGAGCTCGTTGCCCTCCGAAGATGCTGGCCACAGAGTCTGGTGAAACATCAGGAAGAAAAATTTCCAGAACACGGCTAAACAGTCTGAAAAACTCACAACAGCTATTTTCCAAATTGTTTCTAAAAAATATGCATAGTATCAGATTACAGTGCTACCTATTAAACAAATTTAATTCATTCTATGCGTCAATTTGTTTTAAAAAAATGTTACCTTACAAAATGCGGTTTCCCATAGGAATGCATTGAAAATTGATTAATCTGTTCTGGAGGCTATGGGTTTCTTCACTTTACGAATATTTTGTCTTACAAAACACAATTTCCCATAGGAATGCATTGGGAACAGATTAATCCATTCCAGAGGCTAGAATAAAGACAAAAATAGCCAGGTTTTTTTCCCAGAACTTTTTTTTTCTTGCGAAGCATCCCATAGATAATTTTTGGTCATGCAAAGTATGCCTATTCCCAGAATTTTTTTTCTTCCTACAAGTTTTTTGTCTTACAAGGCATTTGTCTTAAGTGGTACCACTGTATTCTAATTTCTGTGCACTGAGGACAAGCAAATCCTAGGTTACAAACTGAATTTGCCAATACAAGAACAAAATGTATTTCTTTAGGAGGTGCTGCTATGTTCACAAGAAAACGAAAAAGGTTTCACTTTTGTTTTTGCATGTGGATGTGTATGTTTGGTTCTGTTCTGTCCTCCTCACTAGGCCTCAAAGCACTTGAAGAAATTACAGAGCAACAAAAATGATTCTGATTAAATTTCATGCCCATTCAGTGAAACTTAGTCCCACTCCCTTCTATATATTGCCCTCCTCTTCAATTATTTTTATGGGAATGAGGATTTTATTATATTTTTATTTAATATTTTGGAGAGGAAATATGAATAATTGTTAATTCTGGCTTTTTAAACATTGTTTTGTAGGGGTCTTTTGTTCCACATAAACTAGTAAACAGTTCAAGAGATTGTTACCTATAATTACAAATAAATAGTATTTTAAAAGTAAATTATCTTTGTAATAATTGTTTGGCTACATTATATTTTAATACGGTAGTTGTGATAATTTTATGCCAAGTCCATATTTTTTTATGTTCCTAAAGTAACATAATGACTTTCAAGCTGTAAAGGAGTGGGTGGGTGGAGTACTATATACTGTAGCATGTTTTTCAATTTTCGTATAAAAGGTTTTTTTCCAAGCTTCAAAATTTCCGGAAATATTACATCTCAGGAAAACATATAAACGGAGGGAAAAATAAATATAATGCTTCCAAGACACCTTCTCCCCTCTAATTTTCAACAAACCCCAACATAAATGGTCTCATTTTGCAGACAATCATTGAAGGCAGAGGTGAGAGTTGTGTAACTTACCAAAAGTGCCATGTGGCCCCTTTTCTCTTCTCTCTGATATGCTTTTACATTGTCTTTACCTCTCTCTGCTGCTGCTGCCCAAAGTACAGTCACCCCCACAAAAAAGCCCTACACTGAGTTTGGATTTGCCATTTCAACTCTCTTTCAGGACCTTGGGTACTAGTATTCTTCATTCACTTGTGCCCATGTGTTAAGTGTATAAAGATGCTCCTGTAAAGTCTGCTAGGAAGGTGTGGATACCAGGGCCTTTTAACAAAAAGAATAACTGAGACTCAGTAGCCCATGTTTTTGGCTCACAGCTTCGGCTGGACCACAGGTCTCTGCATTCCTGCACATTGGGAAGGCTGGTTGGGGCTTCTGGGAGTTGCAAGTAGATTATCACTGGGAGACTAACACTGAGAACAACTACAAAACAAGAGTACAGGAGTTTGTTGTCACAGCTAGTACACAGGATAAAGATAACATGAGCATTTGTTCTGGGGTCCTCTGCTCCCCCCCCTTGTACATTGGACTGTGTTGAGTTGGTTCTGAAAGAGAGGCTTCAAATATTTCCAATAGTGATCATCAGGGCTAGCAAGAGAATAAATAGCTTTCTGGAGATGTGGAGTGCCTTTGGTGACCCCTTCCCCAAGTCACCTTTGCAAGGCCTCTCAAAGGGTTTATGGGACCCGAGAAAGTATTGGTAACAGAGGACCCTGCTGTCACCTCCTACAAGGTCTCATGAATGTGTATCTAAACTTGTGTTCCTCTGGTTATTTTAATTAGGTTAGAAAAAAAAAAAAAAACTTGAAAGCTTACTAAAGAATGTTAAATTTTGCAGTTATTTCACAAAAAATGCATAGAGGACCTTGAAAAAAATGGGTCCTTTTTTACCACTGTAGCTCTTCGCAGAAAGTGCATTAAGAAAACAAACAGGCCGGGCAAAGCCTTCTGCATTAGGCTACCACACACCTCCCCACTCCTGATAATCGGTAATTTTTTGACAAAATGTTTTTTTCCATTGAAAAAGAGCTTCCTTTTAAAAAATAGTACAGTGGATCCTTGTATAACAAACAGTTTGTATAACATAAAATCTGTACAACATAAAAAATTCCAGAGATAGGGGAAAGTTGCTTAACATAATCGCCTATGGGGCGAATCCATACAAGATAAAAATGGGATTACTCTGTTTTCAATGCATTCCTATGGGAAATTTGTATAAAGGAAAATTTGCTTAACATAATTTCATTTGGAACGAATTAATTCCTTTATACAAGGTACCACTGTACTGTATAAGGAGTATTTTAGTTTCTTAATTTCTGCACTGTTCAACTTCTAGGCGTATAAATTAATTTAGGACCAACCCAACAATAAACAGTGGCTTTGGGAATATGTATTCTAGGATTTGGAAGATGAAAAGTTATTCTTAAGTACATTAGAGCACTCGTACATCAAGGATCATACCTGCAGCAAGGATTCTTTCTCTTCACTCCTAAATCATAAGGGGTTTTCTGTGTAAAATGCACATATACACAATTCCTTTATTCTCTAAGAGACAAGTCTCCTTTAGGACTATCTGAAACATAATTATCACCCCTTTTAAATGATATAAAGTTTAATATCATAGTAATTAATACCTGAAAGCCAGAGTAAGAGTCAGAATATTGTACCTCAACTGGATAGTTATGTAAAATATTTTTACCCCATATTTCTCCTTTAAAATGACCTAAGGCAACTTACCTCATTAAAAGACAGTATTTAAAACAATGATAAGTATAAAAATGAGAACCAAATAACATATTAAAAACACAGCATAGTAAGAAACAACACCAAAACATAGTCAAAGAAAGAAACAACAGTCCATTTAAAACCTCACTTAGGGAACCAGTCACTCAGGGAAAGGTCTTTGCTTGTGAAAAGACAATGAAGATGGGGCCAGCCTAGCCGCCTGTGGGAGGGAGTGCCAACGTCTGGGAGCAACAACAGAGGGCCGCGTACCCACCAAATGTACCTGTGGAGGTGGCAGGACTGATAGAAAGACATGATGTGGATGTTGAGTCATGGCAACTGGGCTTCTTTTTCTTGAGAGGTCGATCTCCCAAGAAAAAGAAGTCCAGTTGCCATGACTTAACTTCCAGATAACCTCACCTGGATGGCTCAGAATCTTCACAATCACCTCTCCTGATGACTTTTAACACTCAAGCAGACTCAAAATGATGATAGTCCTGAGTCCAAATCTAGACCAGGCTGCCTCGATCTCACTGACTTATTTTTGAGGTTCTGGCTGGCAGAGAGGGCGACATAAGACTGTGTTTATAACCATTTATAACCTTGTGTGATTGCATTGACACTATGTTTCAATGTTAGTTTCCATCGATGATAATTTTGCATGGAATTTTCCTCTTTTTGACGGCTCACGTTCTCTTGTAGCTTTAATGTAATGTTATCTTTTAATGCTGTAAGATGTCCCTCAATTCCCTGTTCTCAATACTTATTTATTTTATTTATAATTTTTTCAGCCGCCCCACTACCAAGAGGTCTCCTGGGTGCGGTACAGCAATGTATTAAAAACTATAAAACAATAAAACTATTAAAACTATAAAATACAGTACAGTTTAAAACAACATACAATACAAATTATCAAAATCTGCTGCTCATGAGTCCAGCATTTTAATGAGATGTCTTAATTGTACTGGACTATATATTGTCCCTCATTATTTTAAGCCGCCTTGGGTCCTTTTCCAGGAAGAAAGGCGGGGTAAAAAAAAAATAAATAAATAAATAAATAAATAAATAAATAAATAAATATTGCACTTGGGGGATGGGTAGGTAACCAACATTGTGAAAAGGCACTCCTGAAATACTAGCGGCGAGGTGAATTCATCCTCACGTTGGGTCCCAAGGCGAGGAAGGCAATTTAGGCGGATCTCCGGTCAGTAAGCGCATCCCGACTCCCTGCGACCCACCCGCCGCCCGCTCGAGGTTCCACCCGAGCCCTTGGTCACATGACTCCGCCCCCTTTCGGCCCGAGGAGGAACACGCTTTCTTCCGGGTGCGGCTTGGTTACCATGGCTCCGCCGGAAGTGACTCGTCGCCGCCGGGCGGCTTCCGGACACGAGGCGGGGTTGCATCAGCTCGCGAGGCGGAGAGCGCTGCTCATTGGGGCTCGGAAGAGAAGGCAGCAGGCGAGAGTCGGGATGGCAGCCGCCGCCGGTGAGTTGGGAGGGCGGCTGGGTGGCCGTCCCGGGTGTTGCGGCCGCCTGGAGATGGAGGGGCCAGGACCGCCACCTTCGGGGTGGGGTGGGGGGGAGGGGAGTGGGGTTGCCTCTCGTGTCAGGGCGATCCCGGGGGGGTTTTCATCAGGAGGTCCAGTGGTGGCCCTCCCCCCCCCTTTTATGAACCTCCCCCCCCCCCGACACGACAGGCAAAACCCCGGAATCGGAATCCAGCCGTATCTCCAGGGGTTGCTGCGAGTTAAAAAGAGCCCGCACCGTCTCGTAATGTCATAATTTGAAAGACGGCCGTGATTTCCCGGCACTCGGTGGCCGCACCAGTTGATGGTAGGGAATGCGTGGCCAGATCTTTTTGCTCCTGCTGTGTTGAAATATATACAGTGCTCTCTCTCTCTCTCTCTCTCTCTCTCTCTCTCTCAATCTCTGAGGTGGTCCGCGAAAGCTCACCTTAGAACAGAACAGCCCGTCTCGAAGATGCCAATGTGGTGTTTTTTTTGGGGGGTGTCTTTTTCTTTTGTTCCTTTTTCCCTTTGAGATGTCGCTGGCCTCTCCGAGGTGAGGGACTGTGGGCTTCCTTATTATTCTTTGGGTTCCAATGCTAGGAAAGCCGTGAGCTAATTTAACAGGTGGATCTAAGCCGGGAATTGTTTGGTATCTTTTCCCCCTTTTGTGGAAGAGCATAGCCCAAAAACCTATGGCGTGAGGACATTGTCAGAACATTGTCCTCTTGGATCAGAGTGAACATTTATCTAGCCCAGCCTTTTATTTTCCACAGTGGCCAGCCCAGGTTGCCCCCCCTCCCCCAAGTCTCCATGGGATGGATTTCCAAGGTCCCGTTTAGATACTGCTACGGCTGATAAGACATTGCTACCTTTAAGACAGAAAGAGCCAGAAAATGGTACCACAGTTTGTGGCACTGAATCCCATCCAACTGTTTTGCATTGCAAGTGTGACTATGTTGTGTGAAACACTTCTGCATTGCATTCTGATGATAAGGTTCACTGGGGTACCTGAGTTCTTCATATTACTTACATTTATTTATTTATTTATTTATTTATTTATTTATTTATTTATTTATTTATTTTAGAGTATTTTTACCCCACCTTTCTCCTTTGAAAAGGACCCAATGTGGTTTACAGTATGAGGGCCTCATTAATCCCTTTAATGAGGGATAATATACAGTCCAGTACAATTAAGACCTGTTCATGTATTGAGGACTGGGAATTGAGGGACATCTTATAGCATTAAAAGACAAGATTACATTAAAGCTACAAGAGAACGCAAGCAGTTAAAAACAGAGTAAAATTCCATATAAAAGTTATGAGTGATGGGAACTAACATTGAAAACAGTGTCAATGCAATGGCACAAGGTTATAAGTCTTGTGATCATACAGATTCATATACAGTGGACCCTTGTATTACAAATGGTTTGTGTAACATAACATTTGTACAACATAAAAAATTCCAGAGATAGGGGAAATTTGCTTAACATAATAGTCTATGGGGTGAACCTGTACAACATAAAATGGGATCACCCTGTTTTCAATGCATTCCTATGGGAAATTTGTATAAAGGAAAATTTGCTTAACACAATTTCATTTGGAACGAATTAATTCCTTTATACAAGAAGACACATAATAGGTAGTTGATTATTCAGGGAAACCTTGTCTGATGAGAAAGGTCTTTGTCTGTTTCTGGAAGGACAACAGAGATGGGGCAGTCCTGGTCTCTAGTGGGAGGATGTTCAAGATTCTGGACACAGCAGCTGAGAAGGCCCTTTCCTGTGTTCCAACAAGACATACTGTGAGGGTGGTGGGATGGAGAGAAGGGCCTCTCCTGATGACCTTAACATCCGAGTTGGTTCATACTGTGAGATTCAATCTTTGAGCTAGCTAGGACCCGGGTTGTACAGACATGTTAAGATGCCTATAGACATGTAAATATGCTTATAGACAAGTAAAGATGCTTCTTCTGCTTTGCCAGTATTTTATGAGCTTGGGGGGAAAAACAGCCTTAAAAGCTTTATCATCTTCTTATAGAAACCTGTACTTTCTGGCAATTTCAGAGGCATACCTACCTTTTCCTGGGTATTCTTTTTGAGATGAATTATTCAAAATGTACATAGCATTCTAAATGCACTTTGTCATACCTGACTGCCCTCATATTCATTTTGAAGCATTGCAGTGATCTAATAGTCATTGTAAAGGCCTGAGGAGGGATGCATGAAATTCTATAATAATTTAAAGAGGCCATTTATCTTTTGGAGTAAAAGTAATGGCAAGTAGTTTTAAAGCCTCTGAACAGGTGGCTTTAAAATTATTTACCACAGGTAGTGAGTTTGACTATTGTAACTACATTATATGTTGAGTGAACTGGAGATTGCTCAATTGATTTTGCAATTACTTCTATGCATGCATAAATCAGTTTCAGTCAGTCATTACTAAACCAGTAATGCTATTAAAAGTGGGTCAAGTGGTGAATAAACTTGTCTTGTGGGCTTCTACTAAAGTGTCACATTATTGCTTCCTTCATATGGATGGTCTTAATCCAAATGCAGACATTCCAAAATGATTTTGTGAAGTAACCTTAACTAATTAGGTGGGTAGCTATTAGCTCTTTGACTTTTGGGGTTATGGCTTGAATAGAGCTCATACGGTTGATGTGGAACTAAAATACTATTGATTGGTGACAAAATCTTGTTGTCAAGATGAAGATACCCTGATCCTAAGCTTTCCCAATGTTACATTGTGGTCATGTTGAGGTCACCAGATGCCCAGGGTGACCATCAGGGCTGTTCCTGAAGTCAAATATTTACTTCCACATTGGGTGCCAGGAAAATTTCTCAACACTCTTTCTGTTTTGGAAGTTGTAGCCTCTCATTGATGCAAAGATAAACTCTTATTTACCAGTTACATTTGCATTCTGTCTGTACTTCAGTGACTTTGAGACAGTATATGTGGGTGTTCTCTTTCCAAGAACTCAGACAAACACGGAGAGAAAGTAATGTGTCCCACAGTTGCCCATGGCACTGTGGGGACTTGAACCTGATCTCTCATGTCCCAGTTCAGCAGTATATTATACAGGCTCTTCTTCCTTCTATTTAAGCCAGACCATCACACTGTTTCTTTAAAAAGTAAATATATAGTTAGCCTGGAAGTTGAGTCATGGCAACTGGACTTTTCCCCCCCTGAGAGATTGAAATGTTTCACTGCTCATCCAAACAGCTTTGTCAGTTGTTAGTGTTCTTAAACCTAAAGATTAGTATTTCCTTTTAAACATGCAATTAAATATTTGAGGTAATTGCTTAGAACCATTAATTAAAAAGAAAATAATGAGCTTCTTGCATTCCAGAGCATGCGTGTAAAAGCCTGTTTGCCACTGGCTGATGAATTAAGGACTACAAGCTTGGTATCTTGGCTTCCTTGTGTTTCATTTGCTGTGAGGAAATTAACTTGTGAACAACAAATTTATTACTATTTTTGTATCTGCTTATCCTCCAAGAAGCCTTGAGTGCTTATGGAGTCATTTTATTGTCGGTCTTGCAACAAATTTGTCAACTAAGTTAGCTTGAGAATAGAAGGTATGGTTTGTAAATAAAATCCAGACTACTTTCAAGCAAAAGTGATGGGACAAGCCACAATAAAATACAAAATGAAGGAAACATGACTTTCAGAATCAGTATCTTGGATCATGATTTTATTTCATGAATGGAACAGATTTGTAATCAGAAGAAAATGTAATCATAAAAACGATCCTGTTGGTACAAAATCCTCTTGCTTTTGTTGTAGCAGAGTTGCTTGGCTACCTCTTTGGAAATTAAGAGAAGAATGAGGCACCCCTCTTGCTTCTGCAGTCTCATCCCCGCCATGTGCTCCTAAATGTTGGAAAAATATATGGTAATGGGTGATATGTTATGGGGCCTGATACAGGTGGAGGAAGGATTTGGTAGGAATTGCACATAAGATACAAGAGGGAGTAATAGCAAAGATTAAAATAACATCATCAGTACCTAAATTGGGTAGTAGGCAGGGTAGTGACCTTTTGGTAGTGGGAGGCATGTAGGTTGTAAAAATAAATTGTAAAAAAAAAATTAATGCAAGGTTTTTTGAAAAATATTAGCTTTACAAACAAAATAAAGTTGAATGATTTCAAGTATAATCCCCTGGGCAGGAAATCCCCACAATTTCAGTCCTGCTCTTAGTGAAAAGGCTTGCCATCTTACTGCTACATGTCAGAATATGGCAAGGCATATTCACGGAAGAAACTGCTTGGATAATTTCAAACAAAGGCACCCAAAATTTTTTTTTTTTTTTCAACAGTTCCAGTGTTTGATTTTCATGGAGACACTTGTCTATGTTATGTAAACATTGCAGAGCTTGTTTTGTTTTTGTTTTTATAAATTATGGTTTCCCACCAAGATTGATCCTAAAAGTAGTTTATAAGCCATTTCCTCACATAACTGCACATATATTAAAGAGACGTAATGATTTATTCAATTAGTCTGGTCCTCTAAATGTACAAAACATACAAAGAAAAGAGTTGAGAGAGTAGTATATAGGTGAGTGAGCTAAACAAGCTTTCCCTAAACTGCTGCTCCACTGATGTGTTGGACAACCCATGCCCATGTTGGCAGGGATTATAAATGTTACACATGTATCCACATTAGGAAGATGACAAGTGGGGGAGGGTAAACTAAGTTGTTTGGGTTTGAAGATATCTCCAACTAGATACGCATGAGTTCTGTAACTTAATATCCTGCAGCTCTTCCCTAGGTTCGGTCTATGTGTAGCTCTCACAAAGACATCTGTCTCTCTGCAACCATTTCCTTGTCAAAGGATTGCTAATAAACAAGGTGCATTCTTTGATTTAAAAAAGCATGAAGGTATAAACATCCGCTCCAGTATGTTTAAAATCACCATTTGCCCTTAAGTCATCATGAACCTCCCATAGAGAAATATTTCCACTCCTTGGAAACTTATCTCCAAGCACAGTATTAACAGCACAAGTTTGTATTCCATAGCATGAGGCTTCCCTCATGGAGACCAAGAGAGAATTCAGTCCCAGCTCTTCCTTACAGCTGTAGGAAAAACTTGTTTTATGATATACCTTGATTTGTCTTGAAAATCTTTATATGTGCTTTTGGCAACCTATATTTTCATTTCAGGCAGAAATCAAAGAAACAAAACAAAAGGCTATTACATTTTAATGTAAGCTTTCATGGATTAGGTCTACTTCTTTGGACAAATAGTAGCAGAATGATATGTTCAATGTAATATACAACAGAATATAAGTTTGGTACCAAATATTCATTGGCTTTTGGCTGTATGGTGTATTTGCATGCAGTGATTTGGCTTGTGTTGTTTTAGGGTTCTTTTCTGCTACAATATGTCTGAAAAAGTGGACCATGAAAGCTTACATTAAAATATAATAGTCTTTAAGGTGCCACATGTTTTTGTCCTTTGTTTTGCTTCTTTGATTTTTGCCTGGAATTCTTGCACAGACTAACATGGCTACCTCTTCTAAAACTTCAACTAAATTTTCATTGTATTTTTTTGTTGTTGTTGTGTATTGTCTCAATATGAAGTTGTCATCAAGGAAAATAATTAGGGGCTATTCTTGTTGATGCTGTTCAACTTATTGATAAATGATTATTTTCCTCTATTTAACATGGTTCATTATGCTGAAATAACATAGAACTCTTTTTTAAAAAAAAAACAGTGTTCTAGAAACAAAATTTAGTAATCTCACTTAATATCTATGGCCCTGGTGGATAGGGAAAAGGAAAACTGTTTTCAAACTTACTTTGTAAATGCTAGACTAAAAGTACTGTAACATGTGACTGTACCATTGTTTGAAACACCAGAAGAGGAAATGTGCATTGTTTTTTGGCAGAAGTGGGAGGCTTCTGCAGGAATTTAAGAATCGAACTGCACTTTACCTTAAGATTGTGTTCCCTGGCCATTTCCTTTTTTAATTGGGAAGTAACCATTTATCTCTGTGGTCCATCTCAGGAAAACAATATGTTGTAAGGAAGAAGGGATCTACTGTTTCCAGGTCGGTCTTGTTTTCTGTCCGAGAGGCCTTGGAAGAGTTTTTATTCTCAGGCAGAGTATTTAAAGCAGTGGTTCCCAACCTGGGGGGTCGGGAACCCTTTGCGGGGGTGTCAAATGACCATTTCACAGGGGGCGACATAAGCCAGTGAAGAAAAAGGCACAAACCACTTAGGTCTGGAGGAAGGGGGGGAGAAGAGTGAGTTACAGCTTGATTGGTTGGAGGTGTCATCAGTCAATGGCACCAGAGGCTGTGATTGGCTGAGAGTGCCTATAGAGGGAAGTTCTCTATGGTACCTGTGGCAGTGGCCTGCCGAAGGGGGCTTGTGGCCTCTTCCAAGCAGGACAAGCGGTCACCACAACATGAGGAACTGTATTAAAGGGTCACAGCATTAGGAAGGTTGAGAACCACTGAATTAAAGAAAGGCACAGTTCTGTGCATCTATTTTTTAAAGAACAGTCATTATGTTCTAAAATGATCATTTTATTCAAATAAAAATGCTTGATTTTATCACAGTAGCTAAAGCCAAAGCTTACCAGAAGAGAAATCACATCATACTTTGCTAAGAGTGAGATCAGTAGAATGATTCTTGAGTGTGTGCTATGTGTGTACATTAGCTGGTGTACATGCCTCTGCATTTAAATATGCTGCCTCGCCCCTGGACAATATATTTAGCATTGGGACCCCCCCTCCAAAAAAACCAGAAGTCACTATTGGATATCTAGAAGTTAGCTTTGGTGATTCTGCTGGTATTGGAGTTCAAAGTCAGGTTTTCACTTGGTGAATGAAACTGCTTTGATGAAATAAATGAAAAAGCCAAAGTACTTATTGCTGCAAATGCCTGACTGCTGAAGCAAGGGAGTTTGTACTCCCTTGCTTCAGATATTGAACAAGAAGACACTCTTTGTTGTTGCTTGCAATTTTGTTTCTTGTAATGAATTTCTCATTGATAGATAGATAATTTTTGACTTCCTTGATATGTAGAAATATAACATTTTTGCACAGTTTGGTGTGTAATAACTTTGTACTGGAAGAGGGAAACTTCTCTAGTTCTTGTGTTTCTGCTCTTCTTTTTCCCTTGTCTGATAAGTGTTGTTTGGCTCCTGGCAACTGTAGCGATAGATTGCTGTTGTTCCAGCTTAGTCTTTGTCCATAGGCTCTGCTATGGGCTATGATTTTTGTGGCCATTATGCAGCTACAGCTGAGCTTCTCACTAAGTATCTGGTCTTCAAGGTGAAGATTGAGAGCACACACACAGAGGGAGTAGTGTTTATTTCTTCTCTCCCTTTTTAAAGATTGTATGTGGGAGAGTGAGCAGGACATAGAAAGCATTGGTTACTTTCAGTACTCATATAGAAAGGTGAGGAAAGCTGCACTTATCCCGATTCCCTCTGTGATGTAAACGTAAGTGATATAACACCTTCCAGTCTGCCTGTCACCCTAGATCAGGCCTGCCCAACAGGTAGACCGGGGGCTACCAGTAGCCCGCGAAGGGTTCAAAAGTAGCCCGCCAGCCATCAATAAAAAAGTGAGGGGATAAGTTCTCTACCCCTCCCTCCCCCACCCCAAGGACCAGCACTGGCCCAGCAAAGTTTTGGGTCTGCCAGCCTACTATCTCAGCCGAGCGGGGCAGTTCAAGGGCTATGGCGTGGTTCCGTGCTCCACCCCCTGCCGGCCAGGTGATCAGCACCTCAGCCTGTTCAAAGTTGGACAGCCCTAGCTTAGACAAACTTTTTCCTGATAATGAAATAGGAATCCCTTATAACACGTTGAAGTTTTACATGCATATAAAAAAATGACCAGTGCAAGTATGCTATACATTGTCTTATTTTCAATGCATTCCCATGGGAAACTGCTGCTCTGCTTACAAAGATTTTTACTTATGAGCGTGTGAATTTTATGAACAGATAAAATTCGTAAGTAGAGGTTTTAGTGTAGTAGCCCTCAGGTACTTTGGTCCAAAAAAATTGGCCTTGGCCTGTTCAAAGTTGGAGAGCCCTGCCCTAGATGTAGAACGAAAAAGGAGAAACAGTGGTACCTTGATTTACAAGTTCTTTATTTAAGATTATTTTGCAAGGTGAACAAAATTTTTAATTAAATTTTGCTTTGCTTTGCAAGGAATGACTTGAAAAACAAGCATCTTCTGCTGCGGCTGCAGCCATCCCCATTGGCCTCTTGCTTGCCATCACCCTGGCAAGGGGGTGATGGCAGCGTGGGCCAGGGATGTCCCTACCACCATCATGGCCTGGCTCACCTCTTCTTCCTCTTCCTCCTCCACACTGTCATTCCATGCTGTACATAGAAGTAAACCTTTCCTGGTGGGGGTGGGGTGGAGGAGAACCCAAACTCATCTTGCTGTTTCCCTTCCTTTCCAGCAGCCCTTGTTTACTCTCTGTGTCTTGAAGACTCTTATGTGCTTTGCTTTTCCAAGGATCAGAGTCTTATTTTCAGTGGGGAAAGGCTCAGGGGTTGAGCAGCCCACTAAGAAGTGCCTTTCCACGCTGAAAAGAAGATTCCGATCCTTGCAAAAGCAAAGCAGAGAGGACGGGAATCAAGCACTGTCAGAGAAAGTGAAACAGCAAGGTCTTTTGGGGTTCTCTTCCACCCCCCTGCTGTTCCCCATCCCCTGCTGTTTTCTTTTCTTTCCAGCAGCACTTGATTGTCCTTCTTTCTGTTTTGCTCTTGGAAGGATCAGAGCTTTCCTTTCAAAGGCTTTCCCTGTTGCAAAGAAGGCAACGATCCCTGCAAAAAGCAAAGCAGAGGAATCTTCAGAACGTGGAAAGGAAAAGAAAGAGCAGGGGTGAAGTGGAGGAGAACTGAAGGAGGATTTATTAATTTTATTAATTTTGGGTCTTCAAAGTGGGGGGCTTCTAATAGGTAGATTTGGAAGAAAAAATATGTTAGTTTTCTTTCCAAGTATGCAGTTGAAGGAGAGCACAAATAATGACAGTAGCTTAATGTTTGTCTTGAGGAAATTAATAGTTTAGGCATGGAACTTAAATAGGTATGTGTGGGTAATGACAATAGGTTTAAAGCCATGCAAATTAAAATTATTTGAACTGGTTTTCAGGTATGCTATTATAAGATGTTTAGGTATCCACAAGAAGGGTTTTGATGAATTACGATATGAACATTAGCTGATGTAATACATCCTGTAGCTTGTAAAAACCCATATAATCTCTTTCTGGGGCCTGCCATTTCGTGTAAGAGTAGTTATTATACAGTTTTAAAAATATTTAAGGTGTTCAGTGGAGACTCCTTGCTATATATAGGGTGATCTCAACTTAAGGTGAAACCATTGAAAAACTGTATGTGATCTCTTCATGCCTTGTGCAAGCATTTACTAGTACACAAAAGGGGAGCGGGGGAATCTCCAATGGAGGCTGCACCTCTCCATTACATCCTAGCAGTACTAAAGCCACTTTGATTATGAGACTCAAGAAATAGTGAGTGAACAAAGGAAACGTGAATCTCAGCATGAGTAATACAAAGTGTTCTGCTTATATACCACCTCATAGCACTTCAGGTACTCTATGGGTGTTTTACAGTTTAATTATGCAGGCTACACATTGCGCGCGCGTGCGCGCGTGCACACACACACACACACACACACACACACACACACACACACACACACACACACACACAGAGAGAGGGGGGGAGCTGGTTACTCATTTTGCTGACCTCGGAAGGATGGAAGGCTGAGTCAATCATGAGCCAGCTACCTGGGATTGAACCCCAGGTCATGAGCACAGTCCTAGCTGCAGTATGGGCATTTAACCACTGTGTCCCGAGGCTCCTCGGATAATGTAATTAATTTGTTCTGTGGGACATTTCACTGAGCAAAAATTATGGTAACTGAAACAGTTTCCCATTGAAATGAATGAGAAACCAATTACAGTGGTACCTTTATTTACGAGTTTAATCTGTTCTGAATGCATGCTCATAAGTCAACGTCTAAGTAGAGCAGCCGTATCTAAAAACTAAAAAATAAATAGAAAAAATTGAAATAATAAAAAAATTAAGTAGAGCAGACCACATCTAAAATTTGTAAGACAGCAGTTAAAATGCCAACGGTTTCCCACTCTTAAGTCAAATTACTTGTAAGTAGAGCCACTCGTAAGTAGAGGTACCACTGTAATCCATTCCGGAGCTCCAAAAAAAGGCAAAAAAACCATTTTTCTTCCAGACCTCTTTATAAAGTGCACTTTAAAGGCTTGCAGAGATGGAACACACAGACACAGAACACCCTACCCCTCACCCCAGTACAATGCAAACATGGACCAAAGAAAGCAGCAAGACAGACCCCAGCCTGTTCCCACCAAAAGTGCAATGGGGAAAAACGCAAAGATGGACCAAAGAAAGCAGCAAGACAGACCCCAGCCTGTTCCCGCCAAAAGTGCAATGAAATGCAGTGCAAAGATGGTGAATAGAAAGCAAGGAAACTTCAGCTCCCTACCTTTCCAAGTTCGAAAGGTCCAAAACCCGCTGCAAAAATATTCAGAATGGCTCCAAAAGAAAAAGAAAAAAACTGCTTCAACTCCTCCCAAACCTCAATAAACTACCGGTGTGCGTGCGCGCAATTCATCCTGGGTATCTTTTTTTTTGCAAAGCATAATAGAAAATACGTTATCTGATGCAACCCATAGGAAAATTATGTTAAGCAAAACATCCCTATTCCCGGAAATTTTGTTAGGTTATCCGAGTTTTTCGTTAACAGAGGCATTCATTATCCAAAGTATTACTGTGCTTTTATTTATATTTTTTCTTCCGGGGACTTGGGCGTTATCTTGCCCTGAATTGTTGGTGTTTTCCTGAGTCTTCTATTGCAATTTTTTATTTCGAGTTATGGTTCAATCAAGTATAAAGTTTGGGGAGCTTGCAGATTAAAGTTTTATTATACAGTACAAACACTGGGGTTCATTTAATTTATTTTCAGGTATATCAAATTAGTGTTGTTACTCATTTCTGATCAGCTTGTGTTTTCCCAGTGCTGCCTCCATTCTTTTCCTCAATGCACCAAGTCTATAAAGAAGGCAAAGAGGAGAAATAATAGCAAAATCTCATTGCAGTTTTGACACGGACGTAAAATTGACTTTTGTGAAGTGATGGATTTAAACTTGGTGCTTTTATTTGAGATAAAATGTTTTTGCTGTGGAATCTTTAGTTTCATTTATTTCTACTTTCTATCTCACTTCTGCATTATCATCTGCTTAACCCCTTTTTCCGCTGCTACTTACTGTGCTTCATTTTGATCATTTCAGCAGTTTCCCCCCTCATTTTTTTTCACTATCAGCTCAGATAGTTTGCACATCTTAAGATGAGAAAAGACATTTTGGTTTACATTTAAAGCCCGCAAGCGCCTGATATGTCTTGGTTACTGTCACTAGCCAAACATTAGTCCTTATGAAAAAAATTTAAATGCTGTTCATTTTTGCTATATTTTTTGCTTATTTATTTTTACTTATTTTATAATATGATGATCCCTAAGATTATGCCTTTAAATCACTAGACCTTTTCTACCCTACCCTACAAAATGGCTAAATAAATTCTTGTCACATAAAGGTTTGCAAGTACACAGCTGTTGTACTACTGTTGGGCATGGGATTGACGTAGTTGAAATTCTACATTGGCAGATAATCAGATTTTAACATGGGGACTACTCAGAACTTTGTTTTGCAGTAATAACATTTATGCAAAATTGTTACAGTTCCCATGAAGTAGAAAATGCAGAAATAATGCTGAGTGAGATGGTGCAGTTCTTTAATGCATCCTAATCTGAGACTCATTGTGGGCCTTTTCCTGCAATATAGGTGAGTGCCTAATGGCCCTCCAGTTGCTGTTGAATTCAAGCTTCATTTGGCCCTATCCAATGTGGTCAGTGATAAGACATCAGGGCTCACTTTTCATCTCCTGTCTTTTAAGTGGAAGCATAATTATTATGGCGTTAAAATTGCGGTTCCCATAAATTTTGCAACAAACTTTTATTAACAACTGTAACTTGTTACATATATCATATTTATCAAATATATGTGTCATGTTTTTAGTCTGCCTCCTCTCTTTCTGGAATTGGTGGAATAATATGATTTATGTTAAGTTCCCTAAGGTTTGCTAGATGTATTTTATACCTTAAAAGGAGACACAAGTAGCAGCTCTTTTTCACAGACAGAAACCTGCCAGTTTTTTTTTCTAGGACATAATGCTTTTTATACACTATTCCCATACCCAGCCAACTAGCGTTTGGTGTACCGTGTCCCAAGTCCCATCTATCTTACCTACGTGCCTTCAGTTGTAGTTTTTGACTAAAACTTTGGATTATCCCCAGCGTGGCCTTTGGGACTTGTACTCTACCTGGAAGGCACATAGTTTTTGAGACTTAAAGAGATGAAGGACTGGACCCAAATAAATAAATAAACAAATCCCCTATTCCTCATTTATTACATGTTTTACTTATGCCACCCTTTCGACAAAGACTCCAAGATCTCAAAGTTCCTCATCTTTTCCTGTTTTTTTATTTTATTTAATCCACTGGGTTTTGCATCCCCAGGGATAGCAAGCCAACCTGGGGCTTCTTTGCCATCGCTTGTGCTTATCTGTCTTCCTAGTCCATAGGTTGCTTTGTATCTGGGCACTATTAAACCAAGGGATCTGACTGCTTGTCCTCTGCCTCTGTCTTTGCAGCTTCTGACTACCACTGTATTCTGAGCATTAGTGAAGAGGAAGCCAGGTTGAAGGCTCTGAATGAGTACCTCAGCACTCGTAGTTATATCCAGGGGTACACATTTTCACATGCAGATGTGGAAGCTTTCAGACAGTTTCCCGGCCCACCTGTGGACCAGTATTTCCATGTGGTTCGTTGGTACAGGCACATAGAAGCAATCTATGATGGCAGCAGTGAAAAGCATGGCTCCTGTAAACTCCAAACAAGTGAGTAATGACAGGGAGGTAATGGATTATGTTGGGGTCTCGCTTTTAAATTTGATTTTTCAAAGTATCCATCAAAGGTTATTTTATGACTTTTATTTTCCTCTGTGCTCCTATATTTGATAGCCATACGGCTCCTGGTACATCACAGTGAATATTCAGCCTCTGTTTCTTTTTGTATTAGAATTATTTATTGATTACATTTTAAGGCCATCCTTCCTTCAAGGAATCCAAAACATACTGTTTCTTTCTTTCTTTCCTTACAACACAACTCTGAATCAGTTTTTGGTAAGGAAGATAATTTTTGACCCAAGATCACCCGGTGAGCTTCAGGGCTGAGTGGGAATTTGTGCCTGGATCTCCATGTTGGGCGGCATGTGGTTATGTGCCATCAAATCATAACTAACTTATAGCAACCCTAATAGGGTTTTCAAGGTAAGTGAGATTTTTAAGGAGTGACATTGCCAGTTCAAACCTTGCCCAGTCAGTTTCCATGGCAGAGCTGAGGAACTGAACTCAGGTCTCCTGAGTTCTTCCATTATTAAACTAACTACTACACCATACTGGTATAGTGTATGTACGAATGTATTTAGAAATACCAGTTTCTGCTGTCTCTTCTCTCCAAGTTCAAAAGGCTGTGGCTCCAAAATGCTGGGTGGAGAAGGGAGTGGGGCTTTCTAATGTTGAATAATTCAATAGCTCTTCAATGTTAGGAAGAAGAAAGTGAGGAAGAGTGAGGCCTACTTGACGTACTCTTGATTAATCATGTACATACAAATTTAACCTTTCTTACTGTACTGATTAACAAAATGAGCTGGAGAGAATGAGATTTTAAATAGTCATTTTGATTTTTAGCACAGAAGTTGTTTAGGGTTAACATCTATGTTACTCAGCAGCTACCAGCCAGAGAAGTCTGAAAAGGTTGATGGCTATTCTTTCTCAGTTGAAGGGACATAAATCCAGGAGCTAGATTAGTGGGGTTTTGTGCTTGCACCATCCTGTAAAGCCATCGTGAGCCCAGTATACTCAGGCTAAGAAGGAAGAGCGGGTCTTGGTTTTAGGTGGTATGCTCATTTTTCATCATCCATGACAACAGGTTTATTTGCTAAGATCTTGGCTTAGTAAACTTTTTTTTCTGTACATTGAGATTGGCAAAGTGTAGATTTCAAATATTTTTGGACTACATCTCCCTTCTTGAGAATGTTACCAATGTTCAAGTGAAGCCCTGCCTCATGGAGACATGTGCATCCAGAAGCATTTCAGAAAGGCAGATTCCCTTAGTAATACACTTAAAAGATCAGGGCTCGAGTGTGCCTTTCCAAGAGGTATAACTGAACGTTGGCATTTTTCTTTGTGGGCACCAGAGGACAAGCTGGAAAAACTGTCAAACATAGGTTTGGATTTCCGATTGTGCTTTTCATGAATATTGTGTGAGAACTGTATTGTAGATTTAAGTTTCATTGGGAGGCTCCTCCTCCTCCTCCTTGATTGCAAGCATGCTCTGATAAAGGCAGGCACCTTTGCACATTGCTAGCATTGTAGTGGATTTCTTGTTTTCTCTTCAGGATGCCAGCCTTTAAGATAATATAACAAACAAGATCTAAAGTAAAGAACTTGGGGATTCGTTGGCAGCATGGGTATCCACTGTAACTGTAAAATAAGAATAGATTCTAAAGTACTTGCTCTTGGTGTCTGGGATCTAAATACCCATCTTACCAGGACACATCAAAGGGAGGGTTGGGCTTGTCTTTTCCCAAAAAATGCCTTCTCCAACTCAACAAGTCAATTCAGAACATTGATGGCTTTCAACAGTGGCTTGATGCACCATTGAATCTGTTGCTCAGAAACAGACACATTTGGCTAAAGCCTATAATGCACCTGAAATAATTCCTTGGACCCTGGCTTATTTATTACAAAGAGGGGTTGCTGGTTTATTCTTTAAAAACTCTTGAAATCTGTTGATTACATCTAATGCTAATTTTAGAATGGTTTACCTGTAGGTGGACATAACGTAATACAATAGCCCCCACCACCATATTATGACTACTGTTAACTCATATGTTGCTGTCCCTCCCACCTATTCCATCTTCTAGCAGGAGTATCTGAAAGTATTTACAGTGGTACTTCACAAGACAAATGACCTGTAAGACAAATTCTTCGTAAGACAAATGAAATTTCTGGAGATAGGCATTTTTCACAAGACAACAGTTTGCCTACCCGATGTCTTAACAAAAATCCGTCTTATGGGGAAGGCGTTTGAATTTTGCACACCATAGGAATGCATTGAAAACCTATTGATCTGTTTCCTCCAGAATGGATTAATTAGTTTTTAATGCATTCCTATGGGAAACGGTACATTGCAAAATGAATTTTTCTTAGAAAGAAGTGGCCCATGGAACAAATTAAATTCATCTTATGAGGTACCACTGTATTCCATTGTTTTTCTATTTGCTTTGTTTACATTCTGCTTTTGTGAATAGGCTGTTGTTCGTAACCATTTTTTTGGGGGGGGGTCCTTTAGAGTGTTTATAGTCATGTTGAGTCTTCCATGGCAGGTTGCTTCTTAAGTTTGTTCACTATTTCACTGTTGTTTGAAATAGTTGAATAGAACTGAAGTGTCAAAAGTTTAGTACTGCCTGCCTGGGATTAAAGAGAGAAATCAAGCAGTGGCATCTTAAAGGGTATATTTTCACTGGTAGTGTTTAGTCCATGCCATGGGTCTTAAATAATGTGATAGCAAATATATGTACTAAAAGAAATGCCCATTTGAGTTAATGGAACTAACCTTTAGGTACATGTATGTAGTGTATGGGAGACCGACCCTGGTGCATAAACCAGTCTGTGCCTTGTTATTATATGAGCCTTGGGCCATTCTTCATATGGACACTTATTTTCCTTGAATGGGGCTTGTGTGTAGCTTAGGATGTTTTTTCAATGTATGGCAAAGGGCCTGAAATGTCATATAGAATATGCAGCCAAATAGTTAGCCCTTCTATTATAATATGCCATAATATCCCAATGAAAGTACTGATATTTGTTCCTGCATTAGAATCCATTCAACAATTCTGAGTAATTTGCTCTTGAAGCATTCTTGGACGTTGCTGTGACTTAAGAGTGTGGTGTGTTTATACTGTATATACTGAGTAATGTCTACAGCATGTGAACTGTAGATACAATAATACCTTGGTTTACAAGCATATCCTGTTCCAGAAACATGGTTGTAAACCAAAACACTCTTATATCACAGCAAATTTCCTCATAAGAGATCATGGAAACTCAGATTCATTCTGGGGTCCCATAGACCACATACTGTACACATAAAATGCCAAAAGTCACCAAAGAAGTTGGCTAGAAGTCCATATCCGCACCATGGTTTACATACCTGGCTGTGGAAACTGCTCTTCTTGGGACTAACAACTGGATTTTACGCTGTATTTTAAATGTGACAATAATAAAGTGAAGTTTGTAGCCCTATACACATAGTATTCCAGCCAAGAAAACTCTATGGACGTAGAGTCACAAAGGGTCGGTCATGACTGTAACAACACAACACAACACACACACAACACACACACACACACACACACACACACACACACACACACACACACACACACACACACACACACACACACACACACTTGCCTAGCTGCCCCATGGGTAGAAATGGTTTGAAAAAAATAAGAATGTTGAAAACAAATTAAATAAAAATATAAATATAAAGAAAAATAAAACCCTAACCTACACATTCCTGGCTGGTGCAAGGGAGACCTCGATTCCCCTCTCCTCCCTCTGCTTTGGAGGCTGCCTGAGATGGAGCATTCCAGACAATCACCTACAATCTAGCTGGAGGAGGGAGTGACGGAGAGCCACCATTGGCTCATTTGTGATCATGTGACTTGCTCCATTTTTTTATATCAAGACATTGCTTGTTGATAAAGGGAAAATTTACAAGAAAAGTTTGCTTGTCTTGCAAAACACTCTTAAACCAAGTTACAGTGGGTTTTTTTTTGTTTATGAGTAACTTGGTTTATGACTATTTTAATAAACAAGCAAAAATTTTGCCTTCATCAACAAGCAATGTCTTGATATATGATCATCAGGGCCGCTGGCAGCTGGCCGCTCGGTTGGGCAGCCAGCTTCCGGCCACTGCACCCCCAGGATTCAAGTAGCAGCTTCGCTAATCTAGGACCCATCCACTTGCCCTCTTGCCTCGTTGAGGCCACCAGCTTTTCACCTGCCGAGCTGTGGGCACCTGCCCCAACACCAGCTTTTCCCCTATGACACTGAGCGCCCTGGAGGAGCCGGACTTGGATGGCAAAATGGCACTGTGGCCAAAGCAGGGGAAGGTTTTTTTGTCACCTACCCCTAGCTTCCTCCAGCTCCTGCATGGGGAACGGAGGCGGAGCAGACACCCAAAAGCCGAACCCACCAAAGTGGGGGGAAAGCCTTTCCCCGCTTTGATGGGTTCGACTTGTTGCCTTCTATTTCCCTCCCGCAGGGGAAAAGAGGCATTGAAGCAGGCGCCAGCTCCCGCAGGGTGCCCAGTTAGAGCAGGCACCCTTTGGGAGCTTGGGGGTGGATGGCAAAAAGTCGAACCCACCAAAGCAGGAGAAAGGCTTTTCTCCACTTTGGTGGGTTTGGCTTTGGGGCGCCTGTTCCAACACCTCCTTTCCTCTGCTGGGCACCTTGTGGGAGCTGGAAATGGATGGCAAAAAGCCTCCGGCCCTTGCCGCAGGTCCTGCCTGCTGCAGACTCAAGGAGTCCCTGCCAAAGTAAAATTCTCCATAGGAAGTAATGGGAACGGGGGGCCCAGAACGAATCATCTTTGAGTTTCCATTATTTCCTATGGGGAAATTTGCTTTGATTTACATTTTTTTAAAGTTATGAGCATGCTTCCAGAATGGATTATGCTCGCAAACCAAGGTACCTCTGTACTCTTAAACCAAGATATTACTGTACTGTACATTGGAGGCAAGTTTCAGTGAAACGTGTTTCAAAGAAAACATGCATAGTGAGACAGACACACATTGATGTGAAGCATATTTGCATTGTTCCTGCAACATTGATTTCTTCATATCTGAAGCTCCTGTCAACTTCATTGTTTGCTACTAGAACTGAAAAGCCTCTTTCTTTTCTCAACTGCAGCCCCAGATGTTTTCAGCATGACAAGATGCTGGAAGCAATCTGGTCTCTTTGGATGTTCCTAGAATGTGACTTCCAGAGTAGCAGAGCGTTGTATAACTAACGTATATTAAGAAGGATTCTTTCTTCAGCATAGCTTTGATAGGATTAGTACTGTCTCCTGCACTACCCCTGAGGCTACCAGGCTGGTGTAGGGGATGCAGGCATGTGCACGGCTCCTTGCTTCTTCTTTTTCTTGCCATTTCAGCTGGCTCCCTTATTTTGCTCAGGGACAATGCTGGTCTTGATAGTAAACTATTCCTTTTCCAGTAGCTGGGGGTAGTTACAACAGTTAGATTGGCAACTCTGGCAGGAACTATTCAAAACAATACTGTACTAACAACACGTCTCTTCTTAACAGATGAGATCTGTATCTTAACTCTCTCTCTCTCTCTCTCTCTCTCTCCTTTTTCTTTCTTTCACAGCTGTTGTTCCAATAAAATAACTAATGATACAACTCAGGGGCATTCTGAATTTCTCTACTCTGACACACTCTCTTGGTGATTTTTTTTTAATGGAAAACTCATGCAAAGTTTTAAAATTCTTTCTAGGTAAAAACAAGCGTACCCAGCCTCCGTGGTCTCCTCCTCAAGGGACGCCGTTGCCAAAACTCTGCCTCTACAACAGTCTCACTCGGAGTAAGGTGAAGTTTGCATTTGTTGTTAGCCATCTCTTCAAGCTATTTTGTCAACTTTAGTTTGTCAGACCTGGAGTATTCCTGTTTCTGTGAAACTCGGAATGTGTATGTTTGGCTGCTTCTAACTGCATTGTCTACCTTTCTCCCCCAAAGGATGTATTCCGGCCCCAAAATGGCAACCTGGTGAAGTGGTATTGCTGTGGTCCAACAGTGTATGATGCATCCCACATGGGACATGCAAGGTATGGTGGGTTTAAAGAGCAAGTGTTTTTAGCTTCAGAAGAGCAAAGTCTAAAATGAAATTGTTATCCCATGTCATTATTGGTAAATGTGCTAAATCTCTTACGGATATTGCTACTGAATGTTGTCCTTGGCTCACTGTTATAAACCCAGAGGCATCCATATATTTTAAGTCTTTCCACCACCAATGCCTGTGATTATTCAGCTGTTCCCTAAACCTTCATAATTTAATCATCGTGGATCCTGAGCATGTTTCACTTTCATCTTATCTAGTTTGGTCCTTTTGAAATAGCAGCAGTTCCTCTTGTAAGTTTAATGTGTCAATAGCATAATGTGCAGTACTTTAATTAAAAATTAATTAATTACGGATTAAGAAATATGACCTGTCCCCTTACACCAGCTGAGTCTTCTGTTTATAAATATCAAGGAAACCTTTCAGCATGAACTTGTCTAGAGTTAAAATGTAATGTGAGGTTTCTGCTCAACCCACCTAACTTTTGAATTATTTTAGGTCATACATCTCATTTGACATACTGAGGAGAGTTTTGAAAGACTATTTCAAGTACGATGTCTTCTACTGTATGAATATTACAGACATAGATGACAAGGTAAACCCTAACTTGGTAACAAAAATAATTGATTTCCGGAATGAGAATCCAAGATGCTATTAGTGGGATGATGAATTCTTAACTTGCAGGGCACCATCCCTACAACTGGGAGCTGTATTGAGTGGCCTAAATGGAGGAGTACATTCCCACCCTGGCAAGCTTACAATCAAGTTTTCAAAAGAATCTGACAGGAAAGGGGAGAATGGCAGGTGGAAAGTAACCAGAAGAATATACATTAGTGTATTGGAGGGGGTTGCTTGTGGAAATGTTTTTCAAAAACTCACTATGGATATTCTACTTCATATTGTATATTCAAGATATGTATCTACTTCTATTTCTCTCACACTTTGTGTTGTAGATTATAAAAAGAGCAAGACAAAACTATCTCTTTGAACAGTATACAGAAAAGAGGCCCTCTGCAGCACAGCTCCTTGAAGATGTCCAGACTGCCTGGAAGGTAAATATGTTCCCTGCTCCTCTGCTGACTTCATTGTCTTTCTTGCCTAAGCCTTCTTTTCAAAAGGATTTTGACAGGGGATGAATTCTTCCCAGACACCTGCTTGTTGTGTTTCAGTCCTGGTTTTTCCTTCCTGCCACTCACATCAGTCTTTTTTCCATCAAAGGATACCCTCCAGCTCTTTAAAGGCTGTAATGTAAATCAGAGGAGTGAAGTGTTTTTTTCTAAGCGTAAATGAACCTTTGATTCCTAAAGTGCTAGAAGACTTCTGTCATAGATCTATAATCTTTTAAGAATGTAAATCTACAACGGAAGTCTTCTAGCACTTTCGGAATCAAAGTTTTGTTTAAGCTTAGAAAAAATCACTTCACTCCTCTGATTTACGTTACAAAGGCATCTGTGACTGGCCTCGACCCACTGAGGTTGTTTCAGTGACAGAACTGCTTCTGTCAACAACAGAGAGGAGAGTGCTTTTCCTTCCCCTTTGCATCCCCCAAATGTGCCCTTGGAAACTGTTTTGAAGAGCTGAGAAACCCACCAGAGCACATTTTCAGGCAACACAGAGGACTACTACAGCAGGGAGAGGAAGGGAGAAAGTTCGTTTCACTAGGTGATGGCAGCAAGCACAACGCTTGATCTGTGGTGTTGTCTGTACTTAACAAGGATGAAATCCTAAAGAAATCTGCAAGTCCCTTAGGACTTGGGGCAGCCAAGGCCTTATTGTACCTGTGCCTTAGCTACTAGGCCCATTTTTCTGGTTTCTCCACCATGGCGCTGTTATCCGCTGATCTTGGTGTTTGGTATAATCCTCCATTGTGGAGGCAGGGACATCTTCATGGTTTCTACTGAAATCTCATATACCAGCTTGAAGCTGGCTGTAACTAATGAAGGGATAGAGCTTCCCTGTAACTTTTTCTCAGTCTGTGTATAGCTGCTGCCCTCTCTCCTGGGAATCAGAGATAAATCTTTACTTTCTTTCCCTCCCTTCCAAACAACTTGATAGACATCAACCAAATTGCAATTTCGTACCAACAAAACTGTTTTGAGATCATTCAATAAATACAATGAAATATTTTTAGTCTGAAGAATACGGAGACTTGAGCTTTGCTTTTTCTGGGAATGTTGGCAAATCTTGAGGTCCAAGTCCCAAGTCTGAGTGTGAGATGGGGCCCGAGTCCCAAGCCTCAAGTCAAAGTCTCAGGTCACTTGCCCTGTCCCCCCCCCCCGAGGCTTTGGACTCAGGACAGGGACCCAAAGGGTCAGGCTAGCTTCCATAGCCCCCACTACTTGCCCCCCCCATAGGGACTTGACAGTGCTATTTGTGCAAATGGATCCAAGTCACAAGTCGAGTTGAGAGTCCCCCCAAAAGCCCACAAGTCACGTTGCCAGAGCAACTTGTCAGCTTTGACCGCAAGTCCCCATCCCTGGATTTGTTCCTTCTTCAGCATTTGTGTGATTGAAAGGAGAACATGACCATGTTTTTCAGGGGAACATTCTTTTGTATAACATGAATTTGAAGCAGAGTTTGGGTATCAATGGGTAGAATGTGGGGCTTGCATTTGCTGGTCCACCTCTTAGTGAAATCCATTGATATTTTGTTGCTTATTTAAAAAGCTTTAGAAGTCTAGAATCCTCTACTGCATTTACCCTGAGGGTTTAACCATCAGTGCAAAGCAAGAAATCACTTAAGGAACCCATTATAATAGCTTTTGTTTTATGTGATTATTCTTTTCTGCTACCCTGCCGAAACTTTCATTTGATTGTGTGTGTGTGTTATAATTGTTATTCTTTAAATCAGCCCTTTTCAGCTAAGCTCCAAGAAACCACTGACCCTGATAAGAAACAGATGCTAGAAAGGATTCAGACCGCTGTGACGACTGCCATGGTACCACTAGAACATGCACTAGAAAAGAAACTTGCTGAAGGAGAAGTCAGTAAACATGCAGAGGTTTGTGTTTGGTGCCTTTCAATGTGTAGGTTTAGTGGTATTTTGTGGAACAAGACATTTTTCAAAAGTAGTATGACTGAGAAAATGTACGTGCATAAAATAGTACTCTTGAATGCCAGTTCAGTGTTTCAGAGTGAGAGTTTTATAGTGTTTAATCAGTTGGTGCTTGTCAATACGTTGAATGGATATTGATGCCGTAAGAAATTCTTGCAGCTCTTTGTCACCTATTTGCTCCATAAGGTTGGACGAACCTCTGAAGCAGATTTGGAGAAAGACATTGAGGAAGAGTGAAATTGGAAACCAGAGCCCATAATAGTCAGCAAATATGTTAGTGCTCAGGCACTAAAACCAAGGGACAACCTGCATATTTTGCATGCCACCTCTTTATTGTAGCCCCTGCTTTCCCGTTAACAGTATCACAGTCAGTTTGATAGGGGAGAATCATATGTTGTCAAAATTATGCATATCATTTATTTTCCAGGTGTTATTGCAAGAAGCAAAAGATATACTTTCTGAGTGGCTGGATGCAAAATTGGGCAGTCAGGTGACTGACAACTCTATATTTTCCAAGCTTCCCAAATTCTGGGAAGAAGAATATCACAAAGATATGGCAGCTCTCAATGTAAGTAGGCATGCTGATTCTGCTTATTGGCTTTAAATTCCTTGTGTTAGCAGGCTTCGGAAGAAGAATGAACAGTACTTACGGCACTGCCCTAGTGTCAAACTAGCCTCAGTTCATATAATAAGCTGGCATTTTTCTCTGGCAGTCTGAATAGGTCTGTTCGAACTACTGTGTTCCAAGATACTTAAATACAGACCAGTTGCATTCACATCTAGAAAACTGGAATGATGGGAAGACCCAAATCAAGAGCTGTTGTCCTTTCATCAGCAGTGGTTCCTCCTATTCTAACCTTAAAGAGTATTGTGATTTATCTCTTTGCAAAACTTATGAGAAGTGTGACGGAACCCCTGCAGTGAAATACATGAATATGCTAATAGGCAGCCAATCCCAGAATGTGGATGGGGCTGAGGCCTATAAAAAGAGTGACAAATGAACTGAAGTGGGAGAGCAAGAGACAGCAACCGGGAGAGCAAGAAACATCCCGAGAGTAGAGAGTAGTGGGCATCAGGGCAACGTGTTTGTCAGGGATAGGGACTGGTCAGGAACTGATTAAGGAAGTTAGGTACTGATTCATTATACAGTGGTACCTTGTATAACGGAATTAATTCGTTCCAAATGAAATTATGTTAAACAAATTTTCCTTTATACAAATTGCAATTTCCCATAGGAATGCATTGAAAAATGGAGTAATCCGTTCCAATGCAGAGAAAAATGACACAAACTACAGTACATGTATAATTTTGGGGAACAGAAATGCAAAAATGCAAACAGACACCCACCCACCCACACTGATTTCGGGCGGAGTGCAGCAGCACCAGGGTTAATTTTTCCCAGGCCGAGCCTAGGAACCATCCTCTATCATCTCCTCCTTCCCTGCACACACACACACACACACACACACACACACACACACACACACACACACACACACACACACACACACACACACACACACACACACACACACACACACACACACACACACACACACACACACACACACACAGAGCTCCTGACCTGAGCGTGGCGCTGGGGCTCCGAAGACCAGCAAGGGAAAAGAATGCAGGAGTTGAAGCCTAACTCATGAATGAGGGGCTGGGAGAGAGACAAAGACAAAGACAAAGGAGGAAGGGATGGCAGAGGCGCTTCTGCTGCTGCTGCTGCTCGGGGGAAAGCGAAACCACCTGTAGGACTGAGCAACGGCGGCAGCAGCCAGAGGCACAGGCTCTGCAAACGGGCCAACTGCACCGCCCGCCCGGGGCTTGTTCCACCACCACCTCCGCTGGCGCCAGGTCCGGCAGGGCTGATCCACAGCTCTCTTGCGCTGCACGGCTCGGGCTCACCGGTTGTGGCCGCTGTGCGCACAGGTGGTGTGGGAGGGGATGAGGTGCTGTTGTGGGGAGGGGGAAGGAAAAGAGACGAGCACACATTCCTGAGGAAGCTTTGCTGTGGGTGCCTAGCCAAGCCGAGCGAGCTGACCTAGCCCTCCTCCTCCTCCTCCATTGCCAGCTTGCATCTTCGGTAAAGAGCCCCAGAGACTGCCTGCACCCATGTTGGACAGGGAGGGGGAGGGGGAGTGGTGATGGAAATTTTTCCCGTTGTATAGATTTTCCGTTATACAATGGTCCACTGTATATCTAAAGAAAGCTTTAAACTGCATATTATTTATTTATGTATTTTTATTCACTTCAATAAACGTCATTTGTATTTGGAAACGTTACCAACGCTGTCAGTCCCGCATCTTCTGAATAGAAAGAAGAACATAAGTAAATAAATGGTGGCCGCAGAAGAAGAGTGTTTTCACCAGTTTCATGTATGGAGCGAGTTGTCAAATATGTCTTTTATTATGCTATTTAAAAGGTGATTGTTGGGTTCTGGGTTAAATTTATGTTTGGCTCTTGATGGTCCCTTGGACAGCCTCTAATTAACTCCTCTCTTTTCTAAACTTACTACTACAAATAAAGAATATTGAACTGTATATGACAGACTGGAGAACATCGTATATGGTAGCAGTGAAGCAGGTCACAAATTGTGTGGGGTTTTTTTCTTTTTGCAGGTATTACCTCCAGACGTGTTAACACGTGTTAGTGAATATGTGCCAGAAATTGTGGACTTTGTTCAAAAGATTGTAGATAATGGATATGGGTGAGTATGAATATAGATGGGCTTTAGTTTTACTTCAGTTTGCACAATGTATAGAAAATGCAATGAGTGGCAACTTACTTACGGAAGAGCCTGAGTTGTACCTGTAAAGTATTGGGGGGGGGAGCAAAAATGTGAATCTCTGAGCTGGGTATGGGTTCTATGTCAGCCACTATCCAGCTATGGTCTAGTTTAAGCCCCATTTGAGGAAATGATACATTGTGCTAGTTGGTCAACAGATGGCAGGGCTTTGGAGTTGTCCAGAGGTAGAACCTTGTCCATCTACCTTCTGGGATGAATGAAACACTTCCATTATTTTAGATTTGTACCTGGTGTTAGCTATAATAATATTAAAATACAGTTGAATAAACAAAAACAAAGCATTAAAAGCTATCTTAACTTTTAAAAAATGTGGTGCCATGCAGGGATTGTTAAAAGGTTGCCTGAAAAGTTGGGTCTTCAACTGTTGACCGAAGGATAAAAGGACCAACCAGGCCTTCAGAGGGAGAGATTTTATAACTCAAGAATAGCTGCACAGAAGGCACTCTCTCATGTCTGCCACCAGTAATGCAATGGGACTGAGAGAAGGGCCTCCTCTAATTATCTTAAACATAGGGAAGGCTCATATCTCCATATGAGATATGGCCCTTCCTGTAACCTGGACTCAAGTCATATCAGGCTTTATAACAAGACCTGAAACCAGATTGAAGTTGATCTGGATAATCCACTTTCTACAGGAATCCTTGGAGCCAAGAAATCACAGTCCAATACCTTGTCCAGAAATGGAATTTTGAGAGTTGCCCTAGTTGTCTAATAAAAGTGGGATGGGGGGGCTTCTTCAGTAATGAATTTATGAATGCCTCCCTTAAATATGCCTGCTGCAAGAAGGCATTATCCACTCCCACTCAGCCATTCCCCCTCTGGTGTCTGTTATAAGCCAGGAAGGGCTAGGGTCTAGCCCACATGCAGTGGCATTCACCTCTTCAAGAATCCTGTCCACATCCTCAATTTATAGCTATGCCAAAGAAAGCAGTGGAAGAAAATCTTCAAATACAAGAACAATGGCAATTTTGAGACTCAGTTGTGATGTTAATGGAACTTCAGGCAATATTGTCTTTTCTGCCTTCTAGTTATGTCTCCAGTGGGTCTGTCTATTTTGACACAATAAAATTTGATGCCTCTGAGAAGCACTCCTATGCTAAGCTGGTCCCTGAAGCTGTGGGAGATGAGAAAGCACTTCAGGAGGGTGAAGGTAAATTGTCTGTCAATCAGCAGGTTTCCAACAATTGAGCCAAGTCACTTTGGGTAAGGATTCTCCATATGGAACATTTTTCCTCTTGTCTTTCACAGGCGACTTGAGTGTCACGGCAGATCGTCTGAGTGAGAAGCATTCTCCCAATGACTTTGCTTTGTGGAAGTCCTCCAAACCAGGAGAGCCGTCCTGGGATTCTCCATGGGGGAAGGTGACAAGCTGCAGCCGACATTTCTGCTCAAATGGGGAGGGGAGAATTCATTTTTACATTTCATCTGCACTGCCTTGTGCCCATTTAGAAATCAATGTAGAATCTCCATCCAGTCATTCCAGTGTAGAAGGATGGGGTGGTTTATCAATTTATCAATTTATTAAATTTTATATACCACTCCATCTAGCTGCACGGCTACTCTGGGCAGTAAAGTTGCACAAATATCAGTCAAGACATAAAATAAATAAACAATCCGATAATAAAAACATAATAAGAAATAAAACATTATCTATCTGAGCATCAAACAGGAGCAAGATGGCTGGTTGCCCAGGAAGTCCCAGACAGACAGTCTGGTGCTTCTAATTGTTGAAAGTCCATGAAACAAAAGAAGAACCATTGAACAAAGGAACAAACTGATACAGTTACCATATGTTGGGAGCAACATTCCCTCTCATTTTCAACTCCACTGCATGGGAGCCTGGCCCATCTGCTCATGGGGTGGGAGTTTAATCTGAAACCTAGAACAAGGCATTGACCCCAGTGGTCACTGCAGGGTGCCAGTGGAGCTCTGAGCGGGTACACACTTTAGGGGGAACATTGCTTGAAAGTGGCTTGGCCATTTTTAAGGGCCCCTCTCTTTTTCAAGGGAATACAAATATTAATATGAAAACCTGGGAAAGAATGCAATCAATTACTCTGATAATATTATGGGGAAAGTACCAGTATTTATGATAAATATAGTCTGTTATAGTTATGATTTCAGAAAAAAGCCATATCTAATTGACTTTTTCAAAGGCTTGCATTGAACAATCTTGTTCCTTTTTTTCAAAAGCCTATTGTGTGCTTTGCTTTGCATTGAGATCATTTTGTTGAACCAATGTTGTTTGTTTTATTGTTTATTTATCATTTTCATTTATATACCACTGATTTTCCCAAAGGAACTCTGGGAAGTGAACAACAAGAAACCAGTTAATCAGACAAACAACAATAACAAAAAATAATTAAGAATAAAACCGGCAGATCAGAATAAATTGTAAAAAATGAACAAGATGGTGGCAGCAAACAATAAACTGACAAATAGATAAACATTCACCTCCACAGTTGCCAAAAGCAGCTTTAAATAGCCATGTTTTAAAGATTATTTTAAACGTTGGAAGGGACTCCGCAAGCCTTAATTTGCTTGGATGATGGTTTGCCGGGCCAGCCACCGAGAAAGCTCCAGTAGAGGATTTTCAGGCCTCCTTTGGGGTGGTGACCTAGAGTGACAAGGCCTGCAATGCTCTGGTGGGCCAGACCAAAGCTGATCTTTGCAAGATACTCTGGTCCAGAGCCATGGAGGGTTTTATACATTAATTTAATAAATACTTTTTGAGTAGAGTAATGCTATCAGGAAGTACCCAAACTGAAGAATTTCAGGAGTGCAACAATTAAATATAGGTCATAAGATGTAAGTTCTGCATATAGGAATTTGCTTCTAATCTTGAATCTTGTTAGTGAACATGATTGCTATAAATTTATAGGATTAAATGGTTGAAAACTTAGATTAACATAGTGAATACTCTATTTTAATTCTAAATAGGGCCGTCCAGGCTGGCATATTGAATGTTCTGCAATGGCTGGATCTCTTTTAGGAGAATCAATGGATATTCATGGTGGAGGCTTTGATCTTCGGTTCCCTCACCATGATAATGAGTTGGCACAGTCGGAGGTAGGTAATGACATGCTGTAATTCCTATCAATGAGCTCTGTAATCTACTTGTCTGTGTTGTTCACTTTCAAAGAAGCAGAGAGTTTTTAAAAATATATATTGTTTAAGTAGATATGGCATGTTGGCTTTTAAGACAAAATGTTATCGCATGTACAAAATATGCGAGCACAATTCTGCTGTTTCTTCTGTGTAACTTGAAGTGATAACGGGTAGATCATTTGGTCTTTTTATAATAACAGAAATGCTTTTCAGGTGAACATCTTTATCCTGTTACATTTCAGATTGAAAATGTTCACACAGTTCATGCATAATCATGACTTCCAATTCCCATAGCTTCATACCCATGTTTACATATAGGAGCTCTGGTTCAGAGTGGTGAATTGGGCTACCCAATGTACAGGCACACCATGGTTTAGAAATGTGTTCTGCTTTAAGAGTGTTGCATCTTAGCAACATTCTGAAGTACACAGGTCTGTGGAAGCAAGTCATAACTAGAAACTACAATTTATCAATTCAGACAGCATGTCAAATCGAAATAAAACAAACCATGCCTTGTGAACCTATTCAAAATGTGGTATCTGATTCTTTTTTGCTGCTTAATTTTGGAGCATGGTTTGCTCATTCAGACATCATGTCAAGTCACAGTCAAGTTCTCTTTACTGTGACTTGATGTGATATCTGAATGGCTTGGAGGTATGGACAAACGTGACTTAGTGTTTGATATGTGTCCTGGGTGTATAACTCCCTTGTCCCTTCATAAATACTGGTTATTTCACTAAATTGCTTGAGTCATTGTTTGACTTAGACACATCTTTTTCCTCTTGCATATTCTTTCCTACTTCTAAAAAAGCATGGCTTTGAAATAGTGTTCAAAAATTATGAGTTATGTTTGCTAGCATACCCAGGAAAATCTGGATGTCTCTGGTTGAAAAGTGTTTCCAGTGTTGGCTTGAAGGGTAGATGCAAACCATAGTGTATTTTATCAATCAGTGTTCATGCACTGAAAACATATGCTTAAATGAGTGCTGAAAATGTTACTGTTCCGTTTATGTTTAGGAATAGGTGGAACTGGAAAGGGCAATATATTTAAAAATGACTCTAAGATATTGTTTTTTGATACTTTTGTCCTGCCAGTCTTACAGAATCCAAGAGTGGAACAATTCATGCATCAGCAAAATGTAGAAATGGGTAGCTGAATGCGAGGATTTTAGGTTTCCTGGGATTCAGAAATCTTTTGATATTTGAATTCAGATCTCCATTGGGCCATGAAGTTGAATGGTGATCTTGTGCGTTACTCTGAGCTCATGAGAAGAAAGACAGGTTATGAAAGAGACCAATAAAAATAAATATAAATAGCTTTTAGACTTAGTAAAACATGTCTCCAGTTTCCGTGTTTAAAATGTGCTCCTGTTATCCAAAATCTGGGAGATGCTAATTTAAGGGTCTATAATCACAACATGTTTGATATGCTTACACAGGAAATGAAATCAATGCTGTCTTGGTGTTTGGAATCTTGTTGTGCCACTCTCTGTACCCAGTGGATATGAAGTTATCAGTGGCAAATTGCCAGCGATTACAGATGAACCTGGGGGCACACAAATTGTACACAATGTGATGACGTTCACAGACACCTTGCAGTCTCTCAAGGAAATATTTAATCAGTGGAAATTTGCCACTGCTGGATGACATTATTACCTTTGCAGACACAGAGCTGCACAACAGGATTATAGCCACTGAACACAAAAATGTGTGAGAGAGAAAGCGTGAATTGCACTTGAGAGTCATTTTTCATTGCACTCTGCTTTATATTTATAAGGTACTGTATTTTTATTCTAGCTTATCTGTTTGTTCCGGGGTGTTTTATAGGCATACTTTGAAAATGACCATTGGGTTCGCTACTTTCTGCACACCGGACATTTGACGATTGCTGGATGTAAAATGTCCAAATCTTTGAAAAACTTTATTACAATAAAAGATGCCCTCAAAAAGCATACTGGTAAGATCTTCATTTCATTAGGGGGGAAACACTTTTCAGTATTCTTTTAAATCATTCATTTTTTAGTAGAACTGATCAGAAGGAAGCTAGTCATTTATCTGATTGAATTTGTTTTTTTGTAAAAAAAAGGGGGGGAGTTTGTAGTCAAGAGACATATATTGTAAACAGGATTGTACTTTTTGCAGCAGTTGTATATTTTAGGCAATTTTCTACTTTCAAAAATCTTTCAACAGCTCGACAGTTACGGCTGGCTTTTCTTATGCATTCATGGAAGGATACGTTAGACTATTCCAATAATACCATGGAGTCTGCTCTTCAGTATGAGAAATTCATGAATGTAAGTTAACTTCCCTTTGTACATGGTTCAGCTATATAGTGACTGAAACATTATATTAAAAACATTATCAGGCATTCCTTTTTGCTGTTGATGCTGTAGGCCAGTGTTGGCGAACCTATGACACGGGTGCCAAAGGTGGCACTTGGAGCCCTTTTGGTGGGCACCCAACATCGCCCCTTCACAGCCACCTGTATTAAGATTAAATTGCTGTATTGGCACTTTGCAAAAAATTAGTGGGTTCTGAATTACAGTTTGGGCACTCGGTCTCTAAAAGGTTCGCCATCACTGCAGTAGGCTGTATACATATATTTAAATTTCAGTCATTTCTTCAAAAACCCCTCCATTTTATAAATGCAGTACATTGTGCTTCTATATCCATAATTCAAAATGTCAGGAAGTGACCTGATAGTGCGGCATAATATCGTGGCCACACTGGCAGCAGGAAAAAGCATGTCAAGCTTTACCTAGGAAAGAGCAGCCTGAAAATTGACAGTACCAGTGGCACCAGTCAAATGGCTTACTCTACAATATGCCCTCTTGTGCTCGCTATTTCACAAAGTGACACCATGCAAGAGAAAATCCCAGATGCGGACTCTTTTTATATATATAAATTAGGTACTTTTTATCAGTTTACTTACTTCTCACCCGAAAATGAACCCTGTGGTGCAGTGATTAAACTACATTACTGCAGGCAAGCCTCTGCTCATTATTTAAGTTGAATCCCAATACATTCTGGTAGGTGGCTCAAGGGTGTCAACTTTCCATCAAAAATCAATAAAATGAATACTTGGGTCACTGGGGGCCAAGTTGTTGTTTGCATAATTATGTCGCAAACTTCCCAGAGAGCACTGGAGCCCTTTGGGGTGGTACATAAATTGAAGCAAGAATGTGACAAAGCAATTGTCATGGCTGTTTTTCAGCAAATATGAATGGTATAGATGTACACAGGGTGTGCCATCACTAATCTAGGAACAATTTATAGCAAACTAATTAATTGGAGAAAGTTAAATAAAAGGTCAGTTTCCTGTAAATATCCTTATACAGATTATTCTTTTGATTTTAATACGAGGTTAACGATAGGAAGGAATGTAGGAAATAAAAAATTACAGGTTTTCATGATGCTATTTTTTGCTGGTACATTTTGTTTTTGGTTGAACACAGCCCTCAATTGCTGCTTTGTTAAAACCTCCGATCATGTCATGCCAAGGCACAGCTGAAATAAAAAGGCTGTTTGACATGAGGTAATAGAAACCTGGCCTTCTTGGCGGATAGTGGGTAGTTCCTATTCTTGGCCGGAAAATGAGTCTGAGATGACTACTGCAAACGGGATGATATGCTTTGCATCAGAAAAGCTTCAGACTGTGGGCTCTTTCCCTCCCCCTTTAGGAGTTCTTTTTAAATGTGAAGGACATCCTTCGGGCTCCTGCCGATGTGACAGGCCAGTTTGAAAAATGGGAAAAGCAGGAAATAGAACTGAATAAAAGGTGAGTGAGAAACCAGTTTTGCTGTTGTTTTGGTTTTTTGTGTTTTCACAAAGAGACATTTGTATATTCATAGCAATGGATCCCATTTTTCAAACTGGCATTTCCCTCTGGTACAAGCACAATCCCAATAAAGCTGCATTTCTACAGCACTTCCCCCTTGAACCTCAATTGTTTACTAATTCACAAAGCACCACAATTACTTGTGGTGCATCAGCTAAGTACTTTCAAATGCCTTCTTACCACTGCCACTTTTCTGGTCTGTTTTTATCTTTCTTATACAGTGGTACCTTGTATAAAGGAATTAATTTGTTCCAAAAGAAATTCTGTTAAGCAAATTTTCCTTTTTACAACTTTCCCATAGGAATGCATTGAAAACAGAGTAATCCCTAATTGCAGCCATTTTTATGTTGTACGGATTTGCTCCATAGGCAATACTATTAAGCAAATTTCCCCTATCTCTGGAATTTTTTATGTTGTACTGATTTTATGTTATACAAACTGTTTGTTATACGAGGGTCCACTGTATTCTCATTTTCTGAGAATATATTTTCTGCTACATTATGGTTGCTTAACACATGTCTTCCTTTCCTTCCCTGTCTTATACTCAAGGAAGCAAAAGGTAGTTAATTTAAAAGATGCAGATATATATATTGTAAAAATACATAAACAGGAAGGGGGAAATTGAGTCCGGAGCGGTGTAAGGCAAGCAAGATAGCAACTGTCCTCCCATATGAAATGCCTAATTCCAGTTTCTTGCATTTCCCATCCTGTCCTCTTTAATGTTAAAACCTAGAAGAAACCAGAGAAGAGTGTTCGTCCAAATGAAGGACTCAGGAGGCCCATGGCTGCTGCTGGTGTTAAAAAAGGAGGGTATCCTTCCACACATCTGGTGCCTCGTTCCCCAGCATGAATGCCAGCAAGAGCAGGCTTCCATTAGCTGGAGGCGCAATAGTTGCCAGGGCTCTGCTTCTTTTGGCCTTCAAGGAACAACTCTGCAGCCGTAGCAAGCGACGCTCGCAATGCAGAAGCAAAGGGAAGAATGGGCGTGTCCCTGTAATAGCCAAACCAGAACATCCATAATAATGGCAAATTGTTCTCAGAATTACTTCCATTTATTGAAATAACTACTAGTGTGCCTAGAGAGGTTGTGCTTCCTGTCCCTTTTTTTCCAGAGCTTGGAAAAAGATTTTTGGGTTACAGCTCCTAGAATCCTCCAGCCAGTATGGCCCCTGCCTAGGAGAATAATCATTGTTTATTATAATAGAAGCAGACTAGTCTCTCATTGGGCTCACAACCCTGTCCCTCCTCTTCCAGGTTGGCCCGACATTCTGGAAAGCTTCTGCTTCTGCTTGAGATGAAACCCAGTTTAGCTTGCCTTCAGAAAGTTCGTTGGTTTCCCTGTACTAAATGGGGATAGTCAAGCTGTGAACCGTAGGTTTATGAAGCTTGTTTGCTTTCATTACTCACCGTCAAGATTAATTAAATTGTGTAATTCACAATGACGTGTTTCACTGTGATGCTAATCTAAAGTGGAACTTTCTTTTGGTGATTTTCCAGAAAATTGCGGGGAACCCGGGATTAGGTGCATAGAAATCCTCAGAATGAGGATTATTCTCATTCTGAAACACAATTTAAACCTGTCTCTGAACAGCCTTTCTAGAATTTTGTGTCATTCCATTGAGCCAGAAGCGTGCCACATTCATCAGTATCATAAGGCAATTAAGTTAATAGGTGCTCATTCTCTGTTGTACAATATAACCTGTAGAAAATTTTCAGTTTTGTGCTGCCATTACCAGTCATCTTTGCAGATTATTTTAAGTACTTTTATTTTTTGAAAACATTTTCTCCTGTTGTAATCTCCCCTGATAATAGTTTCGCTTTGTGCTTCATGCTTCTCTGCCTAGTGTGATTGTTATCTCTTATCTTTCTTTGAGCTTTCTTTTCTTAATAGAATACCAAAAGCTGCAGCTAGGGTAGATTAGAGCAAGTGTTAAGTAACATTTTTGTCTTCTGTCCCTCCCTCCCCACCTCCCATTCTTTTGCTAGTTTTTATGACAAGAAGGTGGCAGTGCATGAAGCATTATGTGACAACATTGATACACGCACAGTCTTGGAAGAAATGAGGTCGCTGGTCAGTCACTGCAACTCCTATATTGCTGCAAAGAAGGCTGCTAGGCAAACACCAAATAGACTGCTGCTAGAAAGTATAAGCAACTATCTGACACAGATGTTCCAGGTACATGTTTGTGAGCATCTGTTTTGAAGACCTGGATGTGTTTTGTTTCGAATATATAGAGATTAGTCATCATGTTCATTGGTTAGATCATAGAATGTAGAATAAATACAAATTAGAAAGAAGACAGTGTTTTATGCAATAGTACAGTATGGTTATAATGTTTCAGTTTCTTTTGACATTCTGTTTCTGGAGAAGGCCTTTTGGGGTCATCTGTGTGGGATGTGTTGGAAATGTTGGAGAAGGGGGATAAGGCTGCAGTTCATGCCCTATCTTTTCCCCGTTCAACTCAAGGTTTGATGTACATAGCTAACCCCCACATATAACCCCCAGAAGAATCCTTTGAGGTAGGTCAGGCTAAATGATAAGGTCCTCCCTTGGATTTCATATCTTAGTGAGTACTAGAGCCTGCATCTCCCAGGTCCCACTTAAACATTCTTAATTAGTAATAGTACACTGGATCATGCTTATTTCGAGAATGCACACTTCCTCAGTAATTCTTGATTGCATCTCCCAGTGAGGTTGATGTCTGCATTGAGCTGGAGATGCATTCAAAAATTATTGTGGAGAGGCTGCTTTCTTGAACCACAGAGGGTACTCCTGCTCCAGTGGACTGGTGTGGATTAAAGTTGCAGCAATGGGGACTTGATAGGTTCAGGTTCTAGTACCCACTGAGACATAAACCCATGTGAGAACTTTGAGCCAGTAATGTTTGTTAGTGGACTAATGTGTGGTTCTCTTGCATTGAATTCCTTCTGAGTTGGTAAACTGGAACCTGAGTGCCATCATTTCAGATTCTGCAGAGGGAGATTTGCACGATTTGCACGACTGAAGTAAATGTCACAGACTGCTTGAGTGGCAAGAATCAGGGTGGGATTTGTTTTAAAGCAAAGTGATTTAAAAATTTTTTAGCATAAGTGTTTTAATGCCTTAAGTAATAATATTTTTATTTAAATCGTGATTTAAATCTATTTGATTAAAAATTAATTTTTTTAAGCAGGGAGTCAATCAGAACCATATGCAAAGTTAATTTGCTTCCCCTGAGAAATGTGGGTGAGAATTCTGTTGATTTGCAAATCTGAGGAGCCAATGATTCTTCTCCAATTGCACTTTGAGAATAAAACACCCACTCAGTACCCATGCATTTCAGAAAAACTAATGCCTGCAGTGTCATATACCTCTTCCGTCTAGCATGTGATAATTTTGAAAGCATTCTTTCCATAAATGGAAGGTACTGAGATCAAATGGAGGTTTCTGGTGAAGGATAAAGAGGGGAGAGATGTGTGCACGTGAGATGATTTTTCATTGATTTTCCTTTCCAATCTCCAATGCCATCTCTATCCTGTTCCAGAAACCTCCCTTACTCTCTGGAGCACCTTTGAAGCAGAGATGGGAAGCTGGAGGGGAGAGGAGGAACTTGCAAAACTACTCCTCACAAACCTAGCACCATATTGACCGGTGACAAGAACTTAGGGGCATTGGGGTAGAATCAACATTTTCCTGGAGCCAGCAACTTGGAGGATTGCTCAAGTTTCCTTTTGTGTTGTTACCTCCTGGTGTATGTAAACCTTTTATGTCTTTTGCGTAGATCTTCGGTGCTATAGAAAGTGATGAGTCTATTGGCTTCCCAGTTGGAGGATACAGTCAGAACCTAAATGTAAGTAGAATATACACTGTAACCATTTGAAATCTCTACATAGCTTCTGGGGAGTGAGGGGGCTGGATTACTTGTGAAAAGCATACTGTTAGGAATCAATGATCATGAAAATGACTCCATTTCTCCAGTTATATTTATGTGCAAGACTACAGCTGGGACTATATGGGGCATTTCTAACTGTACAATAAGGAAACTGGCCCATAGCATGGTCATGTCAAGGCTGGATTTGAAAGTTGCACTAACACAAGTAGATGTTTTAGAAGTGTTCGGGTGCAGAGAGCTGCGAGATGTTGGAACAGAACTGTAATCCTATTCAACCCTAGCAGAAATGGCCTTTGGTTACAGTAAGGAGAAGGATACTGTGACATCCCAAATGGAAATTCCAGTTTCTGCACTAGCTCTTTTGGTCCTTTGTTTGACAGTGCCACACATTTATGGACAGTAGCTAGTAAGAGCTGGATTTTGAGATGGGTTTGGAAACATCAGTGGTTGCTTGTGGTGTCACATAGTTCATGCGGGTGTGGGAATAAGACTAAGACTGATTGTGTTCCCTCCTCTCACGATTATAGTTCTTAAATTCTTCTTTACTCTTCCCCACCTATACTGTGTCGATATCATTGACTCTTAACAGAGACTCTCTTACTATCCCATTCTTGTCACTGTACCAGAAACCTCTGGAAGATTGTTTAAGTCTCAGTTAGTTGACCATATATTTTGTATTGCAGCTCGAATCAACCGTAATGCCATATCTACAAGTTTTGTCTGAGTTTAGAGAAGGTGTAAGGCAAATTGCCAGGGAAAAGAAAGGTAAGGTTAGGTCTACATTTATTCCTAATAGAATCTAGAGAAATGTGTTATGCTTTTAGGAAATGGAAAGCATTATATAAACCGTAGTGTTTCATTAACTTAAAAGGAACATTGGCATGTACAGTTGCGTGAAAAAGTGCACCCTTAGCTTCTCCATGTTAGTTTTATTTTTGTAAGATACATCATGGTGTAATGTGTAATATGTCATGTGTTGTTGTTTATATGAGGTTGTATTTATCAAATTTCCAGACCTGCTAAGTGTGGCGTACACGCCCACACTGGAAATATTCCTGCTGCTACCACCAGTCTCCTAGATCCCTTTACTTATTTCTTCAAAATTAAACTTGTAAAATTTATTGATTTACAGTAGGGTATTGAATGTTATTCATATAGCGATGACTGATTCACTTATATGCTTTGGTAACATTTAGTTCACAATAACTTCATATTTATTCACACAGTTACTTCTTTTTATATTTTTATATCTATCTATATATCAGACCATAACCAGCCTCAGAATCTCACTTCTGTCTGACTGAATTTTAGAATACAGTACTCTCTTAGATCTTAACTGCCTTATGACTCTCTGGCTTCTCCTTAACACAGGGTTCCATCCATTTATAGCCTTTAGCCACACCCACCGGTATTCACTGATTGGCTATTCTAAACAGACACATAAATATCCATAAACAGTATATAGTCATAAACAATCCTGCTCATCAAACTAAGAACCAGATTATTTTTATATCCTGATACATAAAGCCATAGAATTCAAAGAGGGTGTACTTGCTTTTTCACATGGTTTGTACATTCTGCAGGGATCCTTCTCACCTATAAGCTTCTGAATGGTCATAGCCATCCCCTTCAGACCTTCATGTCCAGTCCGCAAAGGTCTGAAGCTCCCTCCTGGAAGGATGAGGGTGCTTAAGATGCAGCCCATGTGCCTTTGGCCTCCCTGGAAGAGGACATTGATGTGCTTATGTTTTTGATGAAAAGACAGATGAATGTTTAGATAGCCTTTCACTTCCTCCATCTGCTATTCCACACTGTTTGCCCATCTTGAACCATGATGTAGGCTGAAGTTGATCTTTGCTTTAATGATAATCCTCTGGGTCAGAATGACGTGTGACATGTATGCCATGCTCGCGCTTGTTAACACCTGCCCTCTGTATTTTGTCTGGAAAATGTCAGCATTTGGGAAAGTTATCCCCCCCCCCGTTGTTGACAACTCCTCAAAATAAAAAAGCATGTTTATATTCTGCAGTTAAGGCCTCTCTGGACAAAAAGAACAAGTGTTGTCAACCTTTTCTTAATGAGCTTCTCATCATAACTGTTTCTCAGGGGCGAGGGCAAGGAGGAGTCCTGTGAGGAGGCCTTGCTCTACTTCTTTGCCATGGTGGCCTGGGATTCCATGAGTGTTGGTCCAAAAAAAGTTGTTCCAAACTCTGAATAATGCTCTTTATATCCTTGGCCTTGGCTTTTGATGAGAAGGTGGTTGAATACCTCTTTCTCACTCTATAGGATCAGAGTTCCAGCCGGGTGTCAGGAAGCTCTTTTTAGAACTTGGAAATGCTGCCTTTTACATTCTAACTCCTAGAGTCCATTTTGGCCACAATGGCTGAGAATAAGGGTGCATCTATAAAGTGTAATGCAAATAAGAGTGTAACGTTTCCACACTCTAGTTATCTTCCTTTTAGATCTCCAGGCTGTGGATTCCTTCCTGAATCCCACTGGATCTGAGGAGTCCAGTTTTAGTCTTCTAAAGGAATATTTGTGAAAATGAAAAAAAAAGCAAGCCAGTATGTTCCCGATCCATTTGACTGTATTTGTTCCCTGTGTTAGAACAGTAGTGGGGAACCTTTGGCACTCCAGATGTTTCAGAACAGAACTCTCAGAATTCCAAGCTTGTATTGCCAATGACAAAGGACTGTGAGAGTTGTGGTCGAATTCATCTGGAGTGCTGAAGGTTCGCCACCACTGTGTTAGAAGCTAGAAGTCAGCATGTGATATTCTGTCACCCATTGCTGCAGAGCATATTTATATGGCTGAACTGTTGTATCAAGCCAAAAGCCCCATGGCAACATGCATTACTATTTCCCATTAAAGTCTGGACTAAAAGAAGTAGCTGTTTCTTGTAGCCCTTGCATAGCCTGTTTGTTTACATGCAATAAACTCTCCATCCCACCCCCAGTAGAATTAGAGCTAAAACAACAAGGTGCTCATTCATAGACTGCCGATCAAGCTCTTGTGCTTTCTAACCAGAGGGGACTTAGCTGTGGAATATTGAAGCATGTCATATAACCATCGTAGAGGACAAGCATGTCTTAGAAACCCTGAACAACAAACAGTCATCATTCTTCGCAGGAAGTTGGGATACTTTTTCAGTGTTCTACTGATGGCACACAGCAAAAGAAAAGTATCTGCCATCTGCGATACAGTTGTGGCATTGAGAGGAAATGGCCCCAAGTAAAAGCTTGCCAGGAAATGTTATTGAGTTTCACCTCCTTCCTTAGAGGCAAAGAATTTCAAAACATACGCCTTTGCTCCTGAACATTGTGTCCCTATTCATTCAGTAAACCAATCATGGCTAGTTGAAGAAACGAGGGTGCTGTGCTGCAAGGAGTTTTTGGCCAGGGTGATTTTCTTCCCTTCGCTCATCCCCCCTTCAGGCATTTCCCCAAAACCTGCCTTGGAGGGGCTTCCCAGTGACCCAGGCTGGGTTTTGAAGGTGGGCAGGGAGGCTGCGGTTCTACTTGAAGAACAATATTAGATCGGGGGAGGGGCTTTACCCGGATATTAATCTGTTCTAATAATGATTGCTATTATATATTTATTTGCTTTTATCTGTAGCCCATCTTGCTCCTGTTCTATGCTGTTGTTATATATTGTTTACCAGTTATAGTGTTTTTATTTATATACTTGTGCTTATCTGTTATATTGTATTTTATTGTTTATGGTCTGATTTCTGTTCAGTTTGTAAACTGCCCAGAGTAGCCATGTAGCTAGATGGAGCGGTATATAAATTTAATAAATAAATAAATAAATTTTGGGGGTAGGTTTTGCCTTCTGAGGAGAAAGCTAGTACATGGCACTCTCCTTTTAAGTTGGTAAATAAAAAAACGTCATTAGGCCCCCAGCTTCAAAATGGAGACTGAAAGTTTTGTGTCCCACAGAATGTCAAAAGGACACTTTTGTGTCTCGTAAAATTGCCCAATTGACTAATGAAAGGAAGAATGAAATGTTGTTAAATTTGATATTTGTTGTTTCTTTTCCCTCCCACATATGGTGATTGTAGTGTTTGAGGTCCTGCAACTTTGTGATTCTCTTCGCGATGATATCCTTCCTGAGCATGGAGTTCGGTTTGAAGATCATGAGGGTAATTAAGCTGTAAATTAATCATCTAACCTTGTTGATGACAACTCCCAGTTTTCCCTGGCCAGGCTGGTATCATCTTGTTTCTGTTTTTCTTTTATAAAATGAAGTGCTAGTCAGGAGCCTGAAGGTATGGCTTGTAAAATTAACAGGAAGGTTCATAAAAGAGTGTGAGCACTGGTGAACCTCAGCATACCAGCCTTACATAGAGGTTAGCAAGTCTTGGTCAAATGAATGGGATTGAAAAGAGCCCTACTGCTTATACCACAGAACTATAAAGGTTTTTTTCTTCTGTGTGTTATTTATGAACAGATGGGAGAGCCTTGACTTAATTACTGATTCTGTAGTAAAACTACTGCTCTTGCCAGCCCCCACTTATTAATACGGAGGGCTGTTCCTTTTGTGGATATCTGTTTTACCTCTCTGTGAGTAGGAGAGAAAGGAAATGAAAACTCACTCCTGAAGGCTGACTTCACCCTACTTTGACTGGGAAAACTGTAGTAGATTTGCAGAGCAGATAAGTAACTATCTAAAAAGTTAAGTTTTATTTCATATTCATATGTTTCAAAAAGCTAGAACACCTGAGAAAAACAACAGCACTTTAGAAAATACATTGTTGCCCAGAGGTGTAGCTAGAATTTGGAGCTCTTGGGGACAAAATCAGTTTTTGCACCCTCTCACACACACCCCAGTCATGTCTCACCCCCCCAGCATGGCCCCCGCACTCTCGCTTGGTCACTTGCTTGCTCTCCAGGGGCCGAGGGCGCCCGCTGGGCTCCCCGGTGTGATGGACGGATGGAGGAGGAGGAGCGGCCCCGGCCACCATGCCCAGGGAGGCCCCAGGCACCGAGGGCCAGCCCCCCGAGGCCACCCGCAGGCAGCGATCGCCACACATCTCTCCACCAAAATCAGGCACTGGCTCCTGGTCCGATACCGCGCGCTGCTGCCAGCCCCCAAGAAGCCCTGGACCCATGTCTGTTTACCTGCCACCACCACCACCACCACCAAAACCACCACCACCACCCCCAGTAAAACCCAGCTGAGGTGCGTGCTCCCACCGGATAACACCTCTCGCTAAGCCTTAGCCGGGGGAACAGAGGACTGCTGGTGGGAGGTTGCATGGCTTCCTCCTCCTCCCCCCCTCCAGGCACCCCAGATTGCTGCACACCCCAGGGCAAATGCACCCTTCCGCCTGCTCCCCCCCCCCAGATACGCCCTGTTGTTGCCAAGATCTGTTCTTAATCATCCTAGAGTTCAGGACACATAATAATGGGCTCAAGTTGCAGGAAACCAGATTTCAGCTGAATATATCATAATAATCATAATATAGATTGTGGGTCCTGATGGCAATTTTAGTGTTTTGTATTTAAATGTTCTTATTGTTTTAATTGACATTTTAATGCTTTGTTTTAATTGTTCACTTCTATTGTAAGCCGCCCAGAGACCTTTGGGTAATGGGAGGCATATAAATCGTGTGTGTGTGTGTATGTATGTATGTATGTATGTATGTATGTATGTATGTATGTATGTATGTATGTATGTATGTATGTATGTATAGATAGATAGATAGATAGATAGATAGATAGATAAAAATAAAATAAAATAAAATATCAGGGAAAATGTCATAACTTGTTAGAGAAGTACAACAGTGGAACCAAAAACCTCAGGAGGTGGTGAGCTCTCTAATGCTCGAGGCATTCATGAGAAATTTAAACAATCGCCTGTCAGATATACTTTGATTTGGATACCTGAACAGAGCAGGGGGTTGGATTCAATGGCCTTATTGGCCTGCTTGCAACTCTATTCTATAATGCTCTGATGAATAAAGATGGCTTTCCTCCATAAGGCAGTACAAGTTACTTTGGGACTTGCTTAGATGCATTTGGATTCAGCACTGGGGCCCAAGAGCTTTTATATAGTTTGTTTACGCCATTGCTGTCAGCTTAGAGTCGCTTTTCATTAGAGAGTATTTTGTCTGAAATCCCAGCTAATGTTTGTAAGCCACTACTGCTGAAATCCCCCTTACTACACAACCTGTAACGGTATAGGATCCCTCCCGGTGTGGATTCCTGGACAAGAAATGATCACATATCCTTACGGAAATGATATCTATAAAGCCCTATATGTTTTGATTTAGATTCACTAGTTTACATAATGTTGACATGCTATTCATTTGTTTTTGCCCTTCCTTTTGCCATGGAGAGAAAGAGGGGTGGTATAGGGTGCAAAGATCTCAGCTGCTGGTTAATACATTATATATTTTAAACACATCTATATATATATTAAATTGGAACAGTGCTCCTTCATCTCTATCATGTGCCTAAAGAATCAGTAGCTCACAGAGGATTAGGTTGGAAGTTTGGCCTTGCCTGGTTCCTTTGGGGCAAACATGCATGCACCCAGTAGGGGATTCCAGCTGATAAATCTCTCTTAGCTAATTATCTTCTTTTTAATAAGTCACGGGGAACATATAGCTCTCTTTCTCCAATAGCTAGACTGGCTAGCGTTTAATGTTTCGGGCAGGCATGTCCAAACTTCAGCCCTCCTGATGTTTTGGACCACAACTCCCAGAATTCTAAGTTTAGATTGCCAATGGCAAAGGACTGTGGGAGTTGCGGTCCAAAACATCTTGGAGGGCCAAAGTTTGGACATGCCTGGTTTTGGGTCACAGTGCAAAGTGTTTCTTCTGACTGATATGGTCTTATACAATTTGAGTCTAGGCTGTCTAAAAGACTGCATCCTCTCCCACAAGCCTTACCTAGGAGTTACCAAAAGGTCTTGCTGAAGAGGCCCTTCTCCTGATCCCATCACCTTCAGAGACTGGTCTGATGGGGAATTTGAGAAAGAGCCTTCTAGGCTGTGATACTCCTTGTTAAAAGAGGCTCACTTTGCCCCCTCCCCCCTTCCCTTCCTTTAGGCAGGACTGATAATTAAGAGCCTTCACCTTTAAGAGCTAATCTATTTTTTACTCTTTTAAGGTAGATGATGATGATAGTGATGGTTTTGTGATTTTGAGGAGCTTTAATTTTAATTGCATTTAGGTTATATAATTGAATTTAGTTCTGTGTTTATGATTTTGCTGTATTTTCTGTATCTTTTTGTTTTTAACTCTTCTGTAAGCTGCCTTGAGACCCAGCTCAGGGAGAAGGGCAGCACATCAGTGAAATGAATAACAATCATGTGAAGACACTGATGATTCTGTAACTAACAGTCACCTTATGCTCAGAAGTAAGCCCTCTTGAGTTAAATGGGAACTATTCCTATGTATCCCCACATATAAGATCAGCTAACAAGAAGGGCATATAATTAATTGGGACTTCTGTTAAAAAGGAATATGATCAGCTGTACAGAATTGGTATATACCTGTACAAGTGGTACCTTGTATAAAGGAATTAATTTGTTCCAAATGAAATTATGTTAAGCAAATTTTCCTTTATACAAATTTCCCATAGGAATGCATTGAAAATGGAGTCATCCCATTTTTATGTTGTACAGATTCGCCCCATAGGCGATTATGTTAAGCAAATTTTCCCTATCTCTGGATTTTTTTATGTTGTACAGATTTTATGTTATACAAACTGTTTTTTATACAAGGGTCCACTGTATTTGAATTACAGTGTGCTCCACTGTGACTATGTTACTTTAAATAATATTCACAACAGATGGACATTTTTAAAATTGATGTAATAATGATATTTGAAAGGGTGAAATGTTATTTGCCTTTTTGTTTTGAGGTATTATCTTGAATTGTTGCCAACAGATTTTTAGTACTTTCTTGTTATGAAAGCTGTATAGCTCTGGAAAAGGATTTTTAAAAGGTAACAGCCACCCCAGCTGTTGCAATTTCTATTAGCAGGATCCCACATGGTGGTTATACAGTACTATCCATTTAGTACATATGTATATGTTGGGCTGCATATATGAGTTGTGTCTAGTCCTTTTTATTTGTCTCCCCTTTTAGGACTTCCAACTGTGGTCAAACTAGTGGACAGAGACACCCTGCTAAAAGAAAGAGAGGAAAAGAAAAAGGTCTAAATTTCCCTTCTTCAAGCTGTTTTTTGTTTGTTTGTTTATATGCTTAGTTCTGTCTGTTCCATTGGGTCGGCCCAGTGTGTGTGTGCGAGGAAAAGGAAATGAAGCCCACGTGCCCCAGCCTGTGCAGCTGTAATTCATCCCAGGTTCTATATGGGTTGTAAGGTTTTTCTGCCCTGCACTGAATCGTATGACCACACAGACTTCTACAACTACCCCCTTCATTTCCTTTTTCAAAGTGCTGCGCTGCTGCTATATATTTATGGCTAAGAGTCTCTGATTAAGAACCCTATAGTATCCTTTTGGTTTGTTCACCTTGGTAGTCAGCCACGGTTAAAAATTTAGTCAACAGTTGCCAGGTTCATAGAAAAAGTAAAGATTGTCTTATTTATAGTTAAGATCATTCTGGCTGGCTTCTGTTCATCCCTAACTGATGGTAATCGCCACTGTACATGTATTTCTTGTCTTTCCTCACCAAATAGTCGTGTTTCTGTAACATGGGAATGTCTTCTGCCATAAACCTTGAGTTTCCTATTGTTTTATTAACATGTACACAAAACTTGTATTACATTATTTTCAATACTGGCCCATGCATCTCCAAGGAAGCTGTTGAACTGCTAATTATAATTTCCTCATAACTTCCAAAAGCCACTTGTTCTGGTCAGAACTATGCAGAACAATTTGACTTAAAATCTGGGGTGTAAAACATAGATATGGCCGGCTTATTAATACAGTGTTAGTGGTTTAAGTCTTCATTTTCAGATAGTAATGCTACTCTTCAAAATGATTTTCCATAGATTGAGGAAGAGAAGAAGAAAAAGAAAGAAGAAGCAGCTAGAAAGAAACAAGAGCAGGAGGTAAATTATTATTTTATTTTTAAAAAACACTGGTTTTAATGTTATTAACAGTGATGTTTACTGTCAAGGAAGGTTATGTTTCTAGCTTTATTCTTAGCCCATAATGATTTAAAGTGCTGACCATTAACTATCTTATTGTTATGCAAGACCATAGAACAATTTCATTTCTAGGGTCCTACATAACAATTTATGGTTGTAATTTTCCTCTATCAGCAAAGAAATTCAGATAATAAGTTTATCACACCACTATTCAAAACTTGGGCACACTATTGAACCCATTATACTGTATACCTAATGACAAGTAAACACTCGGAACATAATACCATGAGTAACCACTCCTTATATAGCAGTGTATATCACTGATAATGCGAAAGAGCTGAAATCAAACAAGGGATTTGATAGTGTTGATGCTTACAGACAGAATTATAGCAAAATCCTGTCTACATTTATATCACAGTTGAAATCTTAGCATTACTATATCTTTGAAAGGATTATGACATTGCTGATCGGGAAATTTTGTTAATTTAAAGATTTTCCCCCTTCTGCAATTTTTTTGGTGTGCAAATAATCTACTCCATTGCGTAAAAGCCTTCAGAACTATGGGATGGAAGGAGGAAATATTCTGATTGTTGCTACTGGATGGCAAACTTGCTTCTTCTATCCCACTACTTCCATTTGATACAACTGATAACTGGTAAAGCAGATGGGCTGTAAGTGAAAATGGGAAGCCTTTAATTACCCCCGCTGGTCACATAAACATTCTTCAGGTTAGTGTAGATGTGCCCACAGGAAGTCTTTTCTAATTTAGTATAATTAATTCATACTTGGGAGAAGGAAACTTCATTCTATTCAGCGAGCTGAGTCCTTGATAGCCAGTGATACTTTTGTCATCTTTAGAGAACTGAACTGTAGAGCTCACCACTTCTGCTCTGTATCTGAGTATGTATAAGTTAAATTATAGTCTTCTTCATCTCATCGGACATTCATCTCATCAGATAGCAAGTTCTAGAAAAGCAAAAGTTTTTTTATGTATTTGTCTCAGGAGTGTGAAGAGACAAAGCGTGTCATGAAAGATGTTTCCAGACAAAACAATTTTAGTACATATCAGATGGTTTTGTATTAGCAACCTAAACCATCTTGAAGTCTCGAGCCTTGTGTGCTTTTGTGATACTTTTGCAGAGGCCTTTATCTAAACTCCTGAAAGGTCAGCTAGTATTAATTTTCAGATGTGTCTTTGAGTTAATCAGAATAAACACTATGCAGTCCAACCAAGCATCAAACATATAGAACATATAGTATATAGAACACTATGATCATCTTATTTCTTAAACTATGATAGTATTTCAAAAATGTAATATTTATTTTATATTTTAGGCAGCAAAACTGGCAAAGATGAAAATCCCACCAGGAGAAATGTTTAAATCAGAGCATGACAAGTATTCCAAATTTGATGAGAATGTAAGAATTATTTGGATGTGTTCTGCTTTTAAAATGAGTTGCATATCTTATTTGGGCACCTCCATGGGGAAGTATGTTAGTACCATACTCCCCATACTGTACAACAAGAACAACAACAACAACAACAACAACAACAACTGTTATTTGTACATCATTTTCAACTGTTCAAAGGGCTTTATGTTACCTGGCTGTAATTATTACACCAACTGTCTAAGGCGGGAGTGCTTGAAGTGTGGTGTTATTTTCAATTAATGGAAATAAGACAAGAGTCACTACCTTTTCTTTTAAAAGGCCTTTTCTGGTTTAAAACAGTAGTGGAAGGGTCACTTTTAAATGCCCTTGTAGAGGTGCAGATTCTGTTGTCGCTAGAGGTGTTTGAACCAAGTGCAGCATGCTGAGGTCCTTAGACATTACCGACCCCTGTTTTAAAGGAAGTCACTTATACACACCCACCCATTGTGGATAGCAGGGATTATGTTGAGGGCCAGTGACATTGTTGAGGCTTACTTAGTGAGTTCATAGCAGAGGCAAGATCTGATAAGATCACAAATTTCCTGATGTGTGGTCCATTCTATCAGCTACTTTGTACTGGCTCTACATCCCACTATGTATATTTCTACAGAAATAAACATCACTGAACAGTGGGGCTTACTGCCAAACATCTTGTGCAGTAATAAACCCTTTGAGTTCTTTGCTACACTTGCTAACATCCATTTCTTATTACTGTGTGTGGTATTTGTCAAACTGTCCAGTCCTCTAATTTGAGAATTCCCTTTCACCGTGTCCCATGCCTGAATTGGAAGGGATGGAAGTGACAAAGGGGAGCCTGTAGTTACTGCCTGCATCACCTGCCTACTGCATTGGAGCAGGTGCTGGCATGCTGAAACTCAGTAGAATGGGAGAGTTTAGCTTCAAATTCTTATCATTCATTTGCCATCTTAATATAGGATTTATTCTTTTTCGTTTTATTTTCAAGATCTTTTAAGAGTTACGTAACGTGGTTTCTTGGTCTTCAACAGATAAGCATGGAACTCAGTTGTCTGCTTTTTCTGCAAGTATTGCCTACTACTGATAACAAAACCTAATACACTTGCAATACAATCCATGCAAACACAGCTATTTGGATGATACAGTACTAATTGAATTCCTGTTTTTCAGGGATTTCCAACCCATGACACAGAAGGCAAGGAACTCAGCAAAGGTCAGATGAAGAAACTAAAGAAACTCTATGAAGCACAAGAAAAACTGTACAAAGAGTATCTTCAGATGGTTCAGAATGGAGTCACACACTGAGAAAAAAGATTGGACAACTTCCTTCTTAAACAGAGGCAACATCTGAATTGCCCTTGTGGGATGACAAGTTTTTGCTGGGCACAGACTTTCCAATGTACAAAGCCCAAAATAAATGACCTAAATCTGTTGGCTGAAATTCACCTTAAAACATAGCCCAGAGTAAGTCCATCAAAGTAGATTTCAGCTGTGAATTGCCACATGTTAAGACGTCAGCATAGACATTTGCTATCATGTCCTGAGTCACATGACTGGTATGTGACAGCAAATACTTGTGCTAACTTCTTAACTTGCAGTAGTTCACACCTAAGAGTTACGTGGATTTACTTAGGCTAGTGGGCAGAAGAGCATTCTGGCCATTATCTGTTTTAATATGTTGGGAAATTTTGTTAGCTCGTAAAAATTTTCTGTGACACAAATGACAAGCTTCAATAAAGTAGCTGTTCTCTCTTCCTCTGAAGATGTTGCATGGTTAATAGCTCCAGTTCTTCGTTTTCAAATGTGCAGCCCAATCTCTTACATATTTTCTCAAAATAAACTCCAGAGTTCAGTCTTGTAGCAAGTGTTCTTAGAGTTGTCACTATAGCTCTGAGCTTGAAAATTCTGAACATTAGTATAGTTTTCTTTTACAAATGTAAGAGAGTTGTAAATAACCCCAAGCAGACATTAAGAGACTCAAGCAAGGGCAAATAACTCTTTTCTTACAGTAAGAGCCATAAATTATACTTTGATTAAATGCAAAAGAACTACTGCATGTATTCATCTGATTTTTATGTGAACTTTAGAATTTGTACACTGTACAGTTTTCTTTTTGTTATGACCTGGTGAATACAGAATAAATCACTGTCATATATGCAATACATAGATATTCAAGCTTGTTTTGATTCATTATACTGAAAAAAACAACGTAGTATTACCAGCCCTTACATTGCATTTTAATATATTTGCACTAGTAACATATAAGTAATGCCATTGTTTATAACATGTTTTTGATTGTTATATGCTATATTCAGGGCAGACAGATTGCAAATCATTGGAAAAGTGGACTCAGCCTTGCAGTTCTTATAGATTCCAAGTTTTTCCCAAAAACAAAAAAAAAATGGCCAATATCTATATTAAGTATTCTTAGCTTTGTTGGAATGAGAGGCAGTGGTGGCCACTGAACAGTCATGTCCTTTATTTCATTGGCTTTTGTAGTTCCTTTTGAGAATTTACATGCATGAGCATCTTTCATTAGAGCTAAAGAGGACACCTTGGGAGGAGATAGAGAAAGACACCAGTGTCTTGTAAAAGGTGGAAATAACTGTTTACTTGTTTCTTAACACTGACCTTCTACTGAACAGTTCCTGGTATCATGTAATGTGAACATAGTATCAAAGTATTGTTGACAGCAACTGACGGTAACAGCTTTTGCCCTTCAAAATGTACTGGAAGGAAAATCCTCACAGCATAAGTTCTAAAATTCATACACACAGATATTCTCTCAATGAAAATTTATTCAACCCACCGGTTTTCTTGCATATTAGTGTAGGTACTTTTACATTTTATCAAAAAGCTTTTAAAAAAGAAGTAAAACACACTTGCCAATCAATTCATCATGTGCATAGTTAACTGTAACAGCTCTTAATTCCTTTGTTCTAATCTAATCCCTTTTTCCAGAATCTGGCAAGGGTTACACAGGGAACCATAGCAGTGAGTCATTTGCACATTGTTCCATCCAAGTTTTATCGGACATGTCTTCTGACAAGGAAACAATACCTGTTTTCCTTAGACTGGCATACAAGCGACAGAAGAATACCTAATGCATAACACTTTCTCTTTGTGGTACCCCACAAATGCAAAGATGCTGAGGTATAGGAAGGCAGGCATCCTCTGCAAGTACACTTCTGCTTGCAATATCTCAACATGAGTCAAAAATATGAAAACAATGATAGACGTCTGTCTGATCTGTGAAGTGGTACTGCCCACTGAATCCTGCTTTGTCTATATTTTGTGCATGTTTGTTAGCTTATTGTAACCATACCTTGCCTGATTATTTAAAATATATTATCTTCACGTGACAGACTTGACATGAGAGGAAAAGGGTTTCAAGTCTGATAGTGTCCTGGTAGGAGGAAAAAAAACTTCTGTTGACTCAATATATGAGGAGTTATTTATAGTTCCATATACATTATTTTTTCAGCCTGGTGTTTTGAGCAAGCTTAAACTCAACTGTGCAGGAAGGCTTGGATGACACTGCTTAGAACTGTCTAGAAAGATAGGTTGGCAGTGGCAGATGAAGTTTATATTAGAAGAGAGTGCAGTGTGCTTTCTGTTTCTTTACCTAGACCTGCTTTGCATATCCCAATGCCCCTTGCTTTCACAGTATTGGCAGCAGTTGCAACCCCCATCTTCACCATCAAAACTGCAGGGCAGTGGTTCCCAACCTAGGGTGACCCAGGTGTTCATAGACTGCAACTCCCAGAAAGCTTCATCACTAGCTATCACCTGACCAACCTGTCTGGGAGTTGCAATCCAAGAACATCTGAGCTACCCAAGGTTAGGAAGTGCTGCAAGGAGCTTCTCCCCTCTTCCAGGTATTTCAGCCAAGAAGGTGGACACTCTGTCTTCTCGTCTTGAAGATCTCTGTGGTGCAGAAGGATGTTCTAGCATCTGCATGTTAACCAGATATTATGTGAGGCTATTCGCACATGCAATTAATTTGAAGATTCCTTTAAATTACAGCAGATAAAAAGGTAATAAGATCCATGAAATGAAGGAACAATATAGAAGAAATAACAAGAAAACCAAAAAATTTCTAGCACAATACATTGCAATGATGAAATGAAAAAAAATGTAAAGATAACAATCTGGAGTAAAGTTAAAGATGAAATTAAAACAATTATCCAAAATCCACCACAATTTGCTTTTATAATAAATCACTATACAGTATTTGCCCCTAGCCTTCCACCAACTTTCTAGCTGAAGTTCACAGTGTTCAGTATTCTTTGGCCTAAAAACTGTAAAAAGAAAAACAGCCACCTATTCCAAGAACAGCTTCCCAAAGACTTAGGGAAATATGTGGGAAATTGATCTCGGAGAATCCAGATGGAAAATCAGAAAGAAAAATATTAAATAAAGTAGCATAGTCACTTGGTGCATGTTTGTAGTTGGATGTAATAAAGAAGACAATAAGGGAGGTGAAGAATCTCCAAAAGGAGTAATCTAATCCATCAGAAAAACTGAAGCTTCTCTCATAATCAAGTAAACTAAAGGTCACAAGAGCAGTCACAAGAATAAAAATTAGACAAGAAATGAACTGAAAAGCATGTGGGTGAATGTGATTCTGAGACCTTTTCTCCCATGTAGCAATTGCTCCCCCCCCCACTGATGCCCCTAACTTTCCTGCATTCTGGTATCTTTACTTTCTTCCATAAAATTCAGCTGAGTATTGATTAATGGCAAGTTGGGAGGAAAACCTGCACTGGACCATCTTTCTTTTCCCCACCGCACATGATGTCATTGTAGCATCTTATCAAGAGTACATTCTGACCCTAGCTAGAGAGCAACAGAAAAACATCCAACTTGGTAGTCAGTCCATACCGTTCCATTGTCTCCCAGTTCACCAAAAGCCTTGTTGCCACAGCAATCATATATCTACCTGCTTATCCCACTGTGCAAATGTCCATGTAGGGAGAAATCCACAGCCTGTTTAGCCAACACGAAACAGTCCGTTGTGCTGTTTATGAAATAAACCCAAGATCTCCTTGATGCCGTTGCGTAGACCTGCCATTCTACTGATCCGTGATCCATATATCTGTAAGCCGGTCCGATCCACATGTCCTCAGGCCTTTTGCAGTGTGAACTCTTGTCCCTAAAAGTAGGACCTGGTTAACATTGGAGTGATGCAGACTTGATCCCTTGGAGACAGGGAATAATACTAATTATTAATTATTAATTAATACTGCACTGTGAATGTGTTTCTTTTGGGAATTTGTTCTCCTCTGAGTATGTCTGGATCCTGAAATTAAGAGAGTGCACATGACACATTTCCCTACTTCTTTGCCATTGTTATATGGAATTCCAAAGTCCACTCAAGTCTAAAGATGTGCTTCGACTCTGTCATCTGAAAATGCAAATGCTGGGGGGGGGCAGTCTGAATGCCTGTCTGAGTGCTCCCTGTAGCTCCTTTCGGTTCTGTTCCAGAGGGTTGAGGCACCCTCCACAACAGTATGATGATGATACCAGGGGTGCAAGGGGAGGAAGTACTGGCAACAAGCCCTATCTTTTCAAGCAGTACAAATACTCAGGAACATTAAGGCCACGAAGCAAAACTTGACATTGTGCCCAGCAACACACTGTTGCTGAGTGTAAAGAAGCCAAAAGCCAAACTGATGTGTTGTAAGGTGTATGCTCACACAAAAAAAGAGAGGAAAAGCTTTTTTAAAAGTCTACAAATCCCCAAATGTTAACAGTGTTTCCCATTTCTGCCAAGAGAAAAGCGGAGCCTTGGCCAGTGACCCACATGAATGGATGTACTCTACCACTAGGAAGTGGGCTGGATATCTTGGCGAGTTAGGTATCTGGCTTCAAGAGCCAGAGACGGGGATTTCACCTCCCCACTGTGCATCCCAGGGCCTTTTCACACGACCCCTAAGATCCGCTGGCCACTTAAATTCAGACCAGAGATCTTAGGGGTTTGTCACTGTTCCTGCGTTCCCACCCCCTCCGCACCCCTGGCTGCTGGCTGCATGAGGGGAGGGAGAAAAAGAAAGAAAAGAATGCCAGCTTACCTCCGTTCTGCCAGTCTCGCTCCGTTCCCAGCAGCATTGAGATCTCTTAAAGGGGCGGGGGCAAAAAAAAAAGAACAAACAGAAGCAAGGAGAGCCGAGCAGTCACTACGTTATATCTGCAACAGGAATTTTCACCTCTAGAGAGCAGGTACCTGAAAAGTGCGCTGGGACGCGCTTGAGGTGGGCGTGGTCGCACTTAATTACCTGTAAACTCCGGAGCTGGTGGGGAAACAATTTTAAGCTCCGGAGCTGGGAGCCATTTGCGGCGGAGTTTAGGGGTTGTGTACAAAGGGCCCCAGAAGAAGGGAATGGGAAACCACTTCTGAATACTCTCTAGCTAGAAAACCCTGAAAAGTCACCATAGCTTACAACTGACCTGATGGCACACACGACTGTACAACTAATTATTCCACCCCCTCCATTGGGTCTCTACACATGACCTGATTTTTTTGCCTCTCTTTCCTCTGGAAAGGTAGAACCCCCATCATACCAGTCCAGATCCAATATGTCAGGTATATAATTGGGAGTTCATTTATGGATGTCTCGAGTAAGAGTAATAAGTGTTGCTTTTATACTGTGGACAAAGATACTCAGAGTATTCAGGTGTATTACTGTCAATTGCCCAATGAAAACTGGGAGACTCCACATTATTGTGCTGTTAGGGTGAAGAACCTCTGCCTTACACTGGCAGCTTGCCTCTTCCTATAAGTCTACCATAAGGGCTTCTTTCACTAAAATAAAATATGTCTAATACCCGAGTCCCCTGCATCCTTCACTTAAAATCATTTGGGGGGTGGGGTGGATACCCTGAAGTATCCTTCCTTATGGGTTCCATAAGACAGTGCCACTGTTAGGCTTTTAGTAGCCAGCAATGACTTTGTGACATCAGTAACTATAGCTACCACCCCTGGCTGCATCACAGAGCTTTTTTGCATGTGTGAGAGTCAACCAACAAGGGACAGATCAAGGGCTGCTCTGTTTGACCTTGACACCCAGAATGAACGTAGACGTCTCAGGTAAGCAACAGTTTACATAGCGACCTCCTATACATTCCCGCTTTCGGTGGCATTTCACTACAAATTTGTAACAATCCAATCCAACTCTGCTTCCAGAGCTGCATGAGCCATTTTGTTGTTGTTCAGTCGGTCCACAATAGAAAGCGTCCTTTCATATTGCATTACAGTTTGGTATGTGGTTTGACAGCTGCGGATAGAAAGATATTATTGCAGAGGGTGGTGGGCACAGCACAAAACATCATGGGCTGTCCCTTGAATCCACTATTTATTTTATTTATTTATTTTAGAGTATTTTTACCCTGCCTTTTTCCTTGGAAAAGGACCCAAGGCGGCTTATAGTAATGGCGGCTTACAGTCAAGTGCAATTAAAATATGTTCAAGTATTTGAGAACAAGGAATTGAGGGACATCTTACAGCAGGGGTCCTCAACCTAAGGCCCCAGGGCCAAATGCGGCCCCCCAAGGTCCTGAATCCGCCCCAGCTTGCAACCCCCCACCTCCCCTGTGAACAAGCCAGCCTCCGCAGCTGCTTCTGTTTGAGCCAATTCAAAGATGGGGCTAGGTTTGATCTTCTCCCACTCCCCCCAACTACCACCCAGATGATCAGCATGCTGGCTAGTGGGGCATTCAAAGAGGGAGGGCTACGTCAAGGTCCCCCACTCCCCCCACCCACTGTGGTCCGGCCCCTAGTGGTGTCTGGGTCATGGTGGACCAGTCCGCTGTTTGAAAACTTTGAGGACACCTGTCTTACAGCATTAATAGACAACATTACATTAAAGGTACAAGGTTATAAGTAGTTATAAACACAAAGTCTATGTTTTTTAAAAAATAACACAAAGTCTATGTGAACCTATAAATTCATATAAACTGCACATGATAGTCCATCATTCCGGGAAAGCTTGCCTGAAGAGAAACGTCTTTGCCTGTTTCTGGAAGGACAACAGAGATGAGCCTCTATTGGGAGGGAGTTCCAGAGTCTGAGTGCAGCAGTTGAGAAGGCCCTTTCATGGGTTCTCAGGAGACATACCTGTGAGGGTGGTGGGATGGAGAGAAGGGCCTCTCCTGATGACCTTAACACCTGTGGGTTCATACTGTGAGATTTGGTCTTTGAGGTAGCTAGGACCCAGGTCATATAGTGCTTTGTAGGTCAAGGTCAGCATCTTGAATTGTGCCCGATAGCTAACTGGCAGCCAGTGGGGCTGTTTTAATAGGGGTGTAATGTGATCTCTGTACCCTGTCCCAGTCAGCAGTCTAGCTGCTGCATTTTGGACCCATTGAAGTTTCCTGAGACTTTTCATCGGTAGCCCCACATAGAGCACATTACAGTAGTTCACTATGTGGCCAGAGGTAGTTTCTCAAAAAAGGGGCATAACTTGCATACTAGCCACCACCTGTACCAACAGGCTGGAAAATAGTTTCTGCCCATGGGCTGTCAGACTTTTAAATGGAAAATAACTCCATATCAATCTAATACCACAGACTTGTGGAGCTCGCATGCTGTGTGATAAGTCCACAAGGTGCAATAAGACGGTATGGTTCATAGTGGGATTCATTGTATTGGGTGTGTGTATATGAGGGAGGCTTGGCTAATCCCATTGTACACATGTATTTTGACAAGAAAGTATATTATTATTATTATTATTATTATTATTATTATTATTATTATTATTATTATTATTATTATTATTATTATTATTATTATTATTTTTTCTGAACACAACTGCCAGGTGTTCATAGAATATATGTTGTTTGTAATAATGTCGCCATTTGTTGTTGACCAATGTTGAATTTGTCAATGCTGAGGGTTTTCAGATGTTGATCCAGGTCTTTTGGGATTACACCCAAGACGCCTATTATTATTGGTATTGTTCTTGCTTTCTTATTCCATAGCTTTTCTATTTCTATTTCTAAATCCTGATATTTGGTTAACTCTTTGCCGCTGACTCTCGTGTCTCCTGGTATTGCCATATCGATGATCTGAACTTTGTTTTCTTGCTTATATACTATCATGATGTCTGGAATATTGTGGACAAGGTACTTCTGTTGTACTGGAGTCTGAAAACCCAGAGCACCTTGATGAATTCACTTCATTTTCGGTCACATTTTCTGGCTGATGTTGCCACCAGTTGTTTGTTGTTGTTGTTGTTGTTGTTGTTGTTGTTGTTGTTGTTAATATTATATACTGATGTGTAAAGTAGCATGCTTAGCCCTTCACAAAAGCTTTTCTCTGTGCTCACAATATCGAGTGATATAATAGTTCTTCAGACTTTGCTACCCAGCATTAAAGGGAAGCAGTTTTGCCCCAACACAAGCTGCACAACGTCGTAGGTTCCTCTTCCACTTTCCAGGCTACCTGCTACTTCGTATCTCTTTTTCGTTAAGGGAAAGCTCCCGCCCGACCTCGGAGGCTCTGCCCCGCAACCTGTTTTTTTTTTCCCGAGCATCGCCCAGCCCCTCCACGCTTGGAAGGGCTCCGCGCAGGCGTAGTTGAAGGCATCCCTCGCTCCCTGCTCCCTTTCTGTGGCCCCCGCTCCCTCCCTCCCTCCCGCCTTCTTTCCTTTCTGACGCAGGGATTGGCTAATCCCCTTTCGGCCGGAAAGTCAACATGTCCCGCGTGCGGAACAGCGGCCGTCGCCCACGTCGGGCCAATCGCGGCCGCGCTCACTCGGAGGGCAGCCGCCGCCTTAGCCAATGGGCGGCGGCCTTATTCAGGGCGGCGCAGCCCCGAGCGAGCCTGTGAGAGGATCAGCCTGGTGCGGTGGGTGCTTGCTCTCGCGGGGCGGTGGGAGGACGCCTGGGGCTGGGGGTGGAGGTGGAGGTGCGGGGAAGGAGGGAGGCAGGGAGGGAGGGCCCGCCAGCAGGTGAGGCGGGGGCAGGCCAGGCTCCGCTCGGGGTCAGGCCAGGGCGCGGCTCCTCACTCGGGCGCTTGGCAGGCAGGCAGGCCGGCCGAGCGCGGAGGTCCGGCGGACTGAGGAGAAGCGAGCAGGCCCTGCCGGGGCCCCCCCGTCCCTCCCTCTTGCGTTGGCCAAGGCCCAGCCGGCGGAGAAGGCGAGTGGTGGGAGCGGGTGGGTGGGTGTGTGTGTGGGGGGGCAGCCCGGTCTCTCCTCAGCCCGGGCACCATTTTAAGGAGCGGCCTCAGGCTCGCCAAGCGGCCGCCGAGGGAGGGAGGGAGGCCTACGCCGAGCTGTGGCGCTTCGCAGCGACGGGGACCGGGGCGGGGGGGGGGAGGGCGGCCCCGCTCTGTGTCCCTCGTGGCGTGGCTCCCTCGTGGCCCCACCGGGCGGGTGGGAGGAGAGGCGGCTCCTTTTCCCTGGGACGGGGCGGTTCCCTTCGTCGGGCCCTGGGCCGTCGCTCTTTGCAGGCACGCCTGCCCTGTCGCTTCCTCCGGTGTCTTGATTTTAATTTTCCCAGCCATGGATTGGGTGGCTCCACCGGGGTATAAGGCCCCGCCGTTTAAAATTTAAAAAAAAAAGGGGGGGGGGGTTTCTGGAGGTGGCGCGGGGCCAGGAAGAACAAGGGCGAGGATGAAAGCTTGGGGTATGAATGCTGCCTGTGGGTGTACACGGGGAATGTCCTCTTGGCGAGACGCACGGTTAAAATGTATCCCCACCACCACCTCGCACAGTCACCCCTTACACTCCTTAGTCTTGGGAGTGTCTCCGACCCCTGGTGCTTTCTTGCTCACCGCTCCGTTTCTTTCTCTCTCTTACTTCTCCCTCCCTCCCTCCGTCCCTCCGCATCGTTCCTCTTGAAAAATACATAGTTGCGTTGCGGCTCGCTGGTTTGTGACTCGGAGCTTTGTAAGGGAAGCCGTAATTTCCCCCCTGCGGTTTGGCATCTTTAGGTAAAGCTAGAGCAGGAGCCTGGTATCTTGCTGGTTCAGAAGAATAACTGACGAGTACACGTCTCAGTTTTGAAAGAGTCCCGTAAATGAAAGATGCAGAAATGTCAGGTTTAACCATGGTACATCAGTCACATCAGATTCATTTCCTTTATTTTACTGTACACAAGTGACAGGAAACAAACCTTGGCTTTCAAGCGCTGTTGGGAGCCTCTTCCAACTGAACTTAAGTTCTTGAACAAAACAAAACTCTGTGGACAATAATTTTCAGCTCATTGATTTTTTTTACAGTGACGCAGCAGGAGTTGAAACTCCAGTAGAATCGGCTTGGTTTCCAGATTTGTTTCCTGTACATACTGAAGATGTGTTGGCTCCCGCTTACTTTTCTGTGTGTTCATTGTTACGTATCTCTTTCCTTACTATCACCAAGTCAAATGGAAATCTTGCAGTGCAAAATTGAATGTGTATATTGGTCTCTATGTATGGATAAGAATTAAGTTCTCCTTTATGACATGCTTCTTGAATAGTTGAATGGCTGGTATCAGTGTACATAACTGTTCTGTCTCCCAGATGTTATCAGAGTGCAGTGCTGGAACTATAGTCCACAAACATCTGGAAATCCCTATATTGCCTTTTCCTTTGGTCCCACTGTATACTTAGTTGGAAGTGAGTTGTGTTCCACTTAATGGGATTTCATGTTCAATAAATATAAAAGACTCTTGGACTGTTATGAGAGAGAGGATGCTCACTCTTCTGAGTCATACAATATAAATATATTTAGCTAAACTTTACTTCATTTGCTCTTTGAGATGAAATGATTTTGTTTTAATTCCGTGATCCAGTGGAGGCCTTATGTAAATGTTTTCTCAGTGGTCCAGCTTTGGTGCCATGTCCAGAAAGTAAAACATGAAATACAGTGCTACCTCTACTTACGCGTTTAATCCATTCTGAATGCATGCTCATAAGTCGAACAACTCGTAAGTAGAGCAGCCATATCTAAAAAATTGAAAAAAATAAATAAATAATTGAAAAAAATTGTAAGTAAAGCAGGCTGCATCTAAAATTTGTAAGGCAACAGTTAAAATGCCAATGGTTTTCCGCTCTTAAATTGAATTGCTCATAAGTAGAGCCACTTGTAAGTAGAGGTACCCCTAAAATTCAAGATCCACCTTTCATTTTGGAAGAATGATGTGAATTTTTATAGTGACAGAGCACGGTTTGGTTCCCCACAAAAACTGTTTTATTCTGTAGGTTTTGTAAAAAGGTTTGCAGACTGGTCTGGATTAACATCTGACATATTTAATGCAATACTGTATACTGAAGTAATATATGAAAAGTCATCTTGTTGAGGAACTATGCCTACCTTTTTCCTTGAAACCAAAACTTCATTGAAATTTTGCCATGTTGAAAGAAAACATGTTTAATGGAGTTTGTTTTCTTGCCTCACAAGACTGAAGTTGGAATAGACGACTGCTTATACTTTATAAAGTATTTTGTAGTTTTCAATAATAAATCAGAATAATGAATAAAATTCAAAGTATGGTCATAATCTGTGGTCAGTCTGCACAACACTCCAATGTTGGCTCAATTTTTCAGAAACCTTAACACTGCCTGTGCTGAGTTTATTTTTTAATTCAAAGTATTAAGATAATTTGTCAATTGAACTAAATAGTGGAGTTTGCAGAGTCACAAAATTTGCAGCTGTTGAGATTATTATACAAATATTCTGATTGTTTTTCAGAATCCATACTTTGGGAAACTTATTTTTCTCATCCTCTTAAGCTATATAGTTTCACTACTCTTTATGCACAGGAGATGCCATGCTTTTGTACTACTGCTTGGTTTATTATAGAGATCAAATGTATATGTGGCATGTGACTCAGGATTGCTGTTAAGAAAGACAACCATGCATCAATTTTTTCTTTCCCCTGAAAACATATCATTAGACCATTTGTTTTTCCTCCATGCTCTACAACCTAAATCAGTGATGCAATGCAAGTAATTCTTGTTGTGATACTGTCACAATATAGTAGATATTATCTTGGAGTAAAGGAGGCACAGCATGAGGAAGATGGAAGTTTTTGCAGCAGCCTATTTGGAGTGTGAAGTACAAATTGAATGCAGTAATGACTACTTCTAACATGCCATTTGTATATGCTTAGTAGTTTTCTTATTTTTTTTCTGATCATTATCAGGAAATACCTCAAAACTGTCAACTGCCCCACCCCTTTCAAATAAGTGATTCCTCCTGATTAGATTAGCTCTTCACCAATATGCCCTCTGGTTTTCATCCCTCTGTAGCTGTCCCAAAATGGTCAAGACAAGTGTGCAAGGGAGGAAAATCCCTGGAGAGTGGTGGAGGTTGTATGTGTGCCTTAGAGGGCACTTTGCTCTTCACTGCTTTTCAGAGTGTCTTGCTACTGTCGTGTAGTATAAAAAAGTAGTCTGTTTAGGAGATTGAGTAAAAACAAAAGTCTCACTTTGCCCAAATGATATCTATCTCATCAATCTGCAGTATTTCTAGGATATTTCCTTTTTTAAACAGATAGTAAAATATGGGCTAGCTATACAGTGGTACCTCTGATAACGAATTTAATGTGTTCTCTGAGGCAATTCCTTATCTAAAACATTTGTTATCTGAAACATGGTTTCCAATTGAAATGAATGGGAAACCAATTAATCCATTCCAGAGGTCCAAAAGGGCAAAAAAGAAGGGTTTCCCCCCAGACCTCTTTATAAATTGCACTTTAAAGGCTTGCAGAGCTGGAACACACACACCCAGAACACCCTATCCCCCTGCAGTGCAATGCAAACATGGAGAAAAGAAAGCAGCAAGACTACCACAGCCTGATCCCACCAAAAATGCAATGGGGAAAATGCAAACATACACAAACACAAGATGAAAGAGATCCCCAGCCTGTTCTTGCCTGCTGCAAATGCAAAATGATTGCAAACAGAGAAATGAAAGCAGCAAGACTACCCCAGCCTGTTCTTGCCAAAATGCAAAGAAAAGTAGTACAAAGATTAGTAAAAGATAGCTTCCTACCTTTCCAAGTTAGAAAGGCCCAAATCCCTCAGCAAAAAATGTCCAGAATGGCTCCAAAACACCATGGAAAAATGCTCTAACTCCTCCCACCCCACTACAAACTACAGGCGTGTGTGTGCAATGCATCCTGGGTACACTTTTTTGCAAGACATGAAAAATTTGTTATCCGACGCAGCCCTATACCTGGAAATTTCTATTCGCTATCTGAAACATTCATTACCAGAGGTATTCGTTATCCAAGGCATTACTCTATTTTCTGTTGTGCAAGGCCTGTTGCAGTGTCAGAAAGTGAAATCTTTTACATCAGGACTGTCCAGCATTGAACAGCCTGTGGTCTACCTGACAGTCTCCAACGCCCCCTGTGGTCAACCCTGAGGCAGCGGCACAGGCAGCTCGAGGACCCTCAGGAGGGTCAAGGGGGTGCTGGGGTGTTGTTGCTGCCGCCACTGCCTTAACCCCAGGCACCACCAAGCAGGAGCCCTCTGGAGAGGGCGCGGAGGGGCACCCAGAGATAAAATCAGTTTTTGCGCACCCTACCCTTCTTACACACACACACACACACACACACACACACCTCCCTTACTTGGGTGTGCACTCAGCTCCCTCTTGCGAATGGAGCCGAGCAGACGCGAGGCCAGCAGGAAGCCCATGCTCCGGGGCCGCCACGCCTCCTTCCTGGTCCGGCTGCCCTGCAGCTGCGGTGGCGGTAGCGGAGGGGTGCGAACGGAGCCCCGTTCCTCGTCCAACCCCCCAGGCTGCCCTGCCGGCTCAGCCGGGATCCCATCGTAGGCCGCCTGGCGCAGTGGCGGCAGTACCGCCGCTGCTTCTCCAAGCTCCAGCTCTGGCATCAGCACTGCGGCGCGGCAGGGGTGAGGGCAGGTGGGTGGGGGGCTAACCCATGCAGCGGACGGCCCAGCGCAGGTCGCTTTCTGGCTGGCGCTGCCCAGGCCGAGCTTCTGGGACCTGGGGCACTCCTGCTATCTGCAGTGCAAGGAGCACAGCACCCGGGCACCTCCTCTCCAGTCTGGCACCCCTTCCCAGCCAGAACTCCTCAGAGCTTCCGTGCACCCCCTCCCTCCACCAGCTTGCAAGATCCCAGGTGGACCCCGCGAAGGCTGAGTGGGGCACTGGCGCCCTAAGATGCTGTGCCCAACGGAGGTGGTGGGGGTCCCCCTCCTCCTCCACAGCCTCCCTCTCCCGGTGATCACCCCCGCTTCTGGCCACCCCTCCCAGCTCAGAAAGAAGCTCCCTGAGTCTGCCACTGGAGAGGCTGAGGGCACAGAGGGTGGCCAGGGGAGCCCGACGGGGCCCAGGCCACAGCCCCGCCCAGGCAGCCCAGCACCAGCTCTGGCTCCCATGCACCTTGCTGGTGTGAGAACAGGGGGAAATACTCCCCCCCCAACACGCCACCACACTGCGTGCAACTGGTCGCCTGCTGTTGACACATAAAAATATATGTTAGAGTTTGGATATGTAGCACTAAAAATGGAGGGTGCTTTAATTTAAACTAGACATGGCTGTCAATATTTAGCATAGTTCAGACCAAACTAACATGATATTATGATATAACAAAATCAAGGCATTAAGAGAATTCAAACATCCTAATACCCATTAAATTTCTTCAGGAAATCAGAAACATTGTATTGTATGGAATGATAATATGCAATAGATATTGATCTGCAATTTTAGTCAGTCTCAACCACCATAGTTCATGATGGGAAGAGTTGTAATTCAGCCTCATCCGAAGGGCCCATGTTTTCTATTCCTGATTCAAAATGAATCACCAAAGGAACTGTTCTACAGTACTTTACAGGTTGATATGACTAGCTTCAAATTAATTTAATTATAGCATATTCATTAATTAAACCCAGCTTTTAATATATCATTTCAGTTTTTGCTGCTGTTTTCGAGGTTTCCTGTAGGGCTAGTGGTTCCTGGTTTTCTGCTCATTGGAGTCACTGATAGGATTGTTTTTTTCCATTCTCATCACCTGCTGAAAAGCTGCTCTGGAGGCTTGGGGAAGTCTGTGGAAACATGTAGGAATGGCAGTGGGGTGGAAAAAATACTGAAAATTGCCTTCATCTCATCAAACTTTCTGCAAGCAGAATTCTGTGCATGGGGATTCTGGATTGCATTTGTAATTCACAAGGGGGATTTAGGACAAAGGAATGTTATCCTTTGCTATTTTATCATCCTGTATTAGCATACTTAACCCTTTAAATCTATATCCTACAGGTGGATAAAAGATCTTACAGATGGCAGATAACAGGTGAGTTCTGAGTAATCCATCTTAAATATTTTAAGAATAATCTGTTTTATTGTGGTAATTATTTGTGAGAACTATTAAAGTAGGGTTTCCACTTTCTGGAAAGTCAGGGAAATTGGTCTAAAGTCAGGGAAACAGTGATTAAAATATGATCATTCCATGTCAAATCAACCAATGCCACATAGGATTTTCAAAAATTTGCTGAATTAAGGCCAACAAACTGCATTTAGCAGGAGATAGTGGGATTCACACTGTGTGTATGAGAGAGAACATACCAGTTAACCCCACACAGGAGATGACAAAAGCAACCAACATACTAGCCAAGGAGGAAAAGAAGGTTGTTAATCATTAGATGTCGAAATTTTGGTCTATTTTGGGGGCTAAATCAATTTAACTCCTTGTCAGTACCAACACGAAAATTTAAGTTTTATGTGATACCATTGAGATACCATCCTGAAATTCAGAGTGATTGGCTACAAGATATGTATCTTTAAGTGTGAATTTTTTGAAATAATTTTAAAAATCAGTTTTTTTCCAAAATTCAAATTTATTTAAATGTGTAGGTTTTTTGAAAATGTACAGTTGCATCATGTTATATAGCAGGGCTGTCCAACTTTGAACAGCCTGCAGGGTCCTATTGCTCGCTGCACTTATGAAGTGTGCTTGCATTCCTAACCACTGCTACGCTCCCACAGGTCCTCGGCTCTCCCCGGTGCTGCACAAGAGAGGTCTAAAGAGCGTGCACACGTGTCCATCCACACACACTGCACGCCCACAAATGCCTACCTCCACACATGCACGCCCAGACACACGCATGCTAATGCCCGTCCCCCTCCACGCTTACCCACAGACAAGGAGTGTTGGTGCCCATGAAGAGGCTAGCAGAGCTGAGATGCAGCCCAGCGCTCCCTATCCGCCGGCTCCTGGCTACCTCTGCCTCGCCCTGCCGCTCCAGCCATGTTGGTGGCTGCTGGTGCTTAGCCGGAGGGTCTCACCCGCACATCCTCACAGCACTCATTTCGCCATGGCTCATTTCTTCCACAATTACACTTCTCTGGGCAGAATTAACCAGTAGGGTTTGGGTTTTTGAGAATAAAATTACTCTTATCTTATATTGATGTTATAGTTGAGTCAGTTTTCTAGACGTTTATTGAGTACTGACTTCTCTGAATTGTGGCATAGTATTGCTAAATCATTTGGGGGAGTTCAGTCAAATGTAAGTTTGCTTAAGTTTTACCTATAAAACTTGTTTAGCTGTGTCTGGCAGACAGTGATTGATTTGAGACGGTCCAAGAAATTCTTGGTGGTAATCCTTGACACCTCAAAGCAGGTGATAGTATGTGTACCTCTGGAAATTGCCTCTTTAGACCTAAGAAACTATAATAGTTTTCACCCACTGTCTCCTGTTTAACCAATGTGCTGTAGCAAATGGTGGTAGCTCAACACCAGGCTCTCTTGATGAACTTTCTAGACCCAGTTTAGTGGAATTTTAGGCCAGATTTTGGCACACAAACATTTTGGTTCACTGGATGACCTAAATCAGGCATGTCCAAACTTTGGTCTTCATCATGTTCTGGACCACTGACCTAAATATATTAAATTTCTTAGGAGATGTGAGATGAATACAGTCCTGATGCAGAGCTTGCTCTGAATTTTTTGCTTTTATAAGCTATCCTGTTTGGAAAATGACATTTTATTTTTGCTGTGACTCTTCACCCTTTTGGTTTTTGATGATACTGTCAGCTATGGTATCCTGCTGTCAGTTCAGACAGGTTGTGGCAGGGTTTTGCACTTGAGTTGTCAAGTTCCATAAGGTTCTGTTGTTGTTGTTGTTGTTGTTGTTGTTGTTGTTGTTGTTGTTGTTGTTGTTGTTGTTGTTGTTGTAAATAAATAAATAAATAAATAAATAAATAAATAAATAAATAAATAAATAAATAAATTGATGGGAATCTTATTGCCAGAATTCTCCAAGGCTGAATACTGGGATTTTCTTCCAGCCCACAGATACCTGTGTTTTGTATATGTGGAACAGAGCCTATTTTCCAGGCTGCTTGGCTATCTTGTTCCTACTTCCTGTTAAAGTACAAAAAGAAAATTGTGTTGGTACTTTGTGAGGGGCCTAGGTTTTCATGGGAAATTTATTTTGTCCCCAGAGCATTCTGTAACCCAGCCATTCTCAACCAGGGCCTCCTGGGTGGTCCTGGCATATTTGAAGGGAGTTAAAAATTAGAAACAATTCTTCACACACCACCTTATAAGGTTGCTTATGCAATTTACACAATCTGGATTCAGCCTATATTTCTTTCACATTTTCTTTGACTGTCCTGAAAAAAGATTTCTTGTAGAAACTAATGGGCAGTGAGATTACCTCTCCTACAGATAGACCTTGGTTTCCCCGGAAGTACCTGGGCAGTTTACTTTTTATACATTAACAAAAAGACATTCCCCAAAGAGCCAAGCAGCCAGGACAACACACTCTTTTCCAGCTGACCAAAAAATGAGTAGTGCTTGTACATGTGTGTTTGTGAGTTGGAAATCCCAGAATTCTGTCAACGAATTACAGGAGAATTCTGGTAATTGGAGTCCAAAATTGCCAAATGACAACCTTTAATTCCATTTCCCCCACTACATCTTGATGTCCATGTAAAGCTTGTCATCATCTGAACAATTCAAGGGATGTGTCACCATTATGTAGCAACATTCAGTTTTGTTTCTGTGCCACGTGTGGCTGTCAGAGTGTTGAAACAGTGCCTGGATTCAGTATTGGGATGGATGAGCATCTGTTACTGAAGTTTAATTCTGATAAGGCCAAGATCCTGTTGTTCTTAAATAGTTCTGTAGTTGAGGAGATGGAGTTCCATCTCTGAGTTCCCTTGAATGGACAGTGCTGCAGTTTCTGTGTGCTCTTCAATCCACCATTATATCCATAGGATATGATGTTTATTATGACAAATGAGAGTGATTTTTGTTAGTGCTGTTTCTGGTGCTGAATGGGTTCCTCAAGGACTTTGCTATCTGTTGGATGTTTGGAAAAACACTTAGGTTTACTTGCGTGACTGTTTTAAGTTTTCTAACCTATGGGTGGTTTCACGTTCTGTGTTTGGAGCACAGTCCTACATTTTGAATGCCTGTGGTCTGAATCATATGTATAGTACAGTGGATTCCCCCATTTTTTTTTGTTTATTTTTCTTCATGGTTTCTGATCTCTGTTTGAAAATTGTAGGAAATATAAACTGACTTGTAGTGTTAACCTTGACTAATCTATACTTATGGTTAATTAGAAACATGCTTTTCTTTTGATTCTTCATTTATTACTCCCAAAGGCAAAAATTAGTTTTAGTGGTTGTTTTGGCGACGTTTCGACGAGGTCTCACTCGTCATCTTCAGGCTGGTGTTCTGGCTTCTTTCTTCTTGAAGCAAAGTGTGGTCTCAGTTGAAGTCCTTCTATAAATACTGCTGGGGGTGTGTGGTTTGCTTGCTCTGTTGCTGATTGTAGGTTCCTTTGTTCCTTTGTTCTTTTGTGATCTGCTGTGTGGCTGAGGCGATCGTTAAGGGATTAACTGCTGATGGCTGTTTAGATGGCTGTTTACATGCTGGTGGGTTAGATGGCTGGTAGGTTCTGGCAGTATCCTGGGCTTTGGTGGAGTGGGGTCCTGTGTCTTGTGAATTCATTTTGGTCTGGCTACGTGTCTGTGGTCTCCCAATGTTTTTGGGGGTGTGTGAGTGTGCTCCATGTGGTGACTGGAGTGGGGTGCCGCAGTAGATGGTGCAGTGGGTTTTGTTATTGGATGGTGGTTTCGTTTCATCTGTGGGAAGGGTCTGGGTTTGTGTTTGGTGTGGATGGAAGGTGGTGGCATTTTGTGTCCTTTTGGACCTGGTGTCAGTCTTTGTGACAGAGGCTCGTCTGTTGACCAGGGCTAGTTTCCAGATGTCAGGCAAGCGGGAGGTGTCATCACGTTTATTCATGTTGTTTGGGTGTTTCTCTATTTCAATGGCTTCCATGATTATTCGACTGTTGAAGTGTTCAGTTTTGGAGATGAGTTTGGTTCTTTCAAAGTCAATTTCATGACCTGTTGTTTTTATGTGCTGGAAGAGAGAGGAAGATTTTTCTTCTTTTTTGACTGCGTTCTTGTGTTCTGCGATGCGTGCGCTTATTCTCCTGTTTGTTTGTCCGATGTATGTGGCTGGACAGACTTTGCATGGTATTTCGTAGACTCCTTGGTCCTAATCTACAAAAAACCCGACGGCTCCTTAGGACATACCATCTACCAGAAAAAAACACATACAAACCGCTACTTAAATGCACAATCACACCACCACCCTGCACAGATCAACTCCGTAGCAAAAACCCTCATCTCCAGAACCAAACGCCTCGCTGACAAAGACCACCTAAAAACTGAATTACACACTCTCTCGAATGTTTTAATTGCGAACGGATTCCAAAAAAACACCATCACCAAACTAATCCAAAAGGAAACACCCCCCAAGAACCAAGAAACAGAAGAGAACAACGGCACCGCCCTCCTCCCTTACATCAAAGGCACCACAGACAAAATCAGCAAAATTCTCCACAAACACAATATCAAGACAGCCTTTTGCACCGACCAAAAAATAGCCAACATTTTAAGAAACCCCAAAGACAAGATTGAGCTAGAAAACCAAGGAGTCTACGAAATACCATGCAAAGTCTGTCCAGCCACATACATCGGACAAACAAACAGGAGAATAAGCGCACGCATCGCAGAACACAAGAACGCAGTCAAAAAGAAGAAAAATCTTCCTCTCTCTTCCAGCACATAAAAACAACAGGTCATGAAATTGACTTTGAAAGAACCAAACTCATCTCCAAAACTGAACACTTCAACAGTCGAATAATCATGGAAGCCATTGAAATAGAGAAACACCCAAACAACATGAATAAACGTGATGACACCTCCCGCTTGCCTGACATCTGGAAACTAGCCCTGGTCAACAGACGAGCCTCTGTCACAAAGACTGACACCAGGTCCAAAAGGACACAAGATGCCACCACCTTCCATCCACACCAAACACAAACCCAGACCCTTCCCACAGATGAAACGAAACCACCATCCAATAACAAAACCACGACTGCACCATCTACTGCGGCACCCCACTCCAGTCACCACATGGAGCACACTCACACACCCCAAAAAAACATTGGGAGACCACAGACACGTAGCCAGACCAAAATGAATTCACAAGACACAGGACAACAAAGCAAGCAAACCACACACCCCCAGCAGTATTTATAGAAGGACTTCAACTGAGACCACGCTTTGCTTCAAGAAGAAAGAAGCCAGAACACCAGCCTGAAGATGATAGTGAGACCTCATTTTCTACACGGGAAGAAACCCGAATCCACCCTAACATGCATACCTATACCCGTGAAAATCTACGAAAAAGATATATATATATATATATATATATATATATATATATATATATATATATATATATATATATAGGCATTTGCAACAAAATTAATCATCTGCTTATTTGTTTAATCCTTTGTTTGACTGCCAGACTGGCAAAGGTTTTTCAAATTAATAGAAGAATAAAATGCAAACATTTTAAAATGTTTGTCTAGCATAATTATCAAGGTTTTTGAATTATAAGAACATTTAACATAAGTACATGTTTTTATGCAGTAAAGCAGAAGATGCGGCCTCAGATTCTGTGGAAGCTGCTAAAGGGACGGGTGACAAAAAAGGTAATTTACTGAAATAGCATGTTCCAAGCATTTAGACATTAGAATGATTTTATAGCTGTGATTAGCAGGATCATTTTCATCCCTTTAAAAGTTCTAGCACTGAAGAATGATGCAGCTGTTGTTCTTCCAATCTTGGTTTTCATGTTTAGCTCATTTCTGCATCTATGTCTAGTGAGGTAAATTTTCTGCCTACAGTGGGATGGGTAAGTGAAGGACCTGCCAGAGGAGCACGATTGAAGACTCAATAGTTGCATGTTCTGTTGTTTATTTGGGTTAGGTCATTTTTTCTCCTTGAGGTGTTTTGTAATCAATCAATCAATTTTATTTTACAGCCAAAGGCCCGATAAAATACAGTATACATTCCAACAAGTACACATTCCAAGAATTAATCTTAAAAGTTACTCTGAGAATCTATGTGTCTTCTGTGTATTGAATAGACATTGGGGGTATATGGCAAAGCATTCTTTGTATTTATTCCCAAGTTGGTAAAATTTGTTAAGAGATTCTTGTAAAATTATGACAAATGCCTTTTTCTATGGGCACTTATTTGGTGCTGGCTATGAAAAGATGCCATGAGTTATTATGGTTACGATAAGTTAAAATTTCAAATAAAAGTGGTTTATACTTCTTTGGACAATAGGCGAACAAAGATAGGAACTGGAGCTGCATCTTAGGGGCTGAAATCCTGTTGGTACAACTGTGCCCTCAGAAGGCTGCACCAATAAGATTTCAATGACTGGTACATGAAACGGCTAATAAAATTTATATTTTGTCAGACCTGTTTAAAATTTGTCACTTCTTTTACAGAAAAATTAGCGGCTCAAGTAATGCAGAATCCACAGGTTTTGGCAGCTTTGCAGGATCGACTTGATAATGCACCTCACACTCCCTCCAGTTACATTGAAACGTAAGTGGAAGAAACATGCCTTATCACAAGTTGAAAATCCAAGGTCTGAAACATGATTAAAGGCTTTAAGTTTGTTCTTTAGCATCTATCTTAGAATAGAGATTTACATGATAGTTACATGGTAGGCTTTTCATAACATCTCATATTATTTAGTTAGACTTTTCATTTGAGCCTGTAACTATTTGTGCTACATTGTGTCTCTATTGGAGCTACATTGTTTCTTATGGGGTTGTCATTTACAAATTAAAACGCTGAGTAACTATTTGGTTGAAAATGTTCTATTCCTATCAACTTTATTTCTGTTCTCACTGTGCATTACAATAATTAATGTTCCATGTCTTGCAATACAGTTTTGAGCTTTCCTTGATTCATACTTCTCACATTTGGTGTTCCCATTATATGTATTGTACTGTATCAAATGGTCCTTTTGCCTCTCTGTGTGTCAGCAGCTGGCTATCCTTTCAGCTTTATTGCAACTGCTTCATTAGTGTTAGCACTGTTTGTACTCACTCTTTGCTCTCCCTAGTAACGGACTGAGTGTCTTGCAACTTTGCAGTGCCATCTTCCAGGACTATCTCTTGGTGTTGGAATATATAGTACTCAGGAGAGGTTTACTAATGTCTTTTGCACAGTATTAATAAGATAGTTAATGTCATTTCCAGTGCATCTTTTCACAGCGCTGTTGTGAAGTGAAACAGTGCTTGAGTTTATATGAAAAACACAAAGTGATCTGAATCTGGGTTTATGACTAATCTGCTGTTGGCTACAATGGGCAGGGATGACATCCACATTCCTAGTTTAATTTATGGAAACAGTTCCATCTGAAGAGGTCCCTCATTACATTTAGGCATTGTTCTGTGTTTGTTTTGATCTCCTAGTCGCTAAAACATTACTTTTTAATGCCACTGATCTTGGTTTAAAACTACTAAGGTACCTCTGAACTTCTCTGAATAAGAATTCAGAATACGGAAGTGATTTTCTCTCCAACGTATTGTCTGGAATTCTGTTGCGCAGCTTTATGCTAGGGACTCTTTACTACCAGAAAATTGCTGCTGCCACCTCATCTGCCATGCAGGCTAGTATTTTCAGTAGGGATGTATTGAGATTTCCTAGTCTGTTTTCTGTGGGCTAAGATAGATTAAGCCACCATATGACAGCAGGGAATGGAAAGGAAGTTCATTTGTATTTTTACTTCTGTTTTGGTATATGCTTTATTCAGTCACTGAATTTAGATTGCTTTTGTAGTACCTTATAGCAAATTCTTTTAAAAGACAAAGGAAGACTGCTGTCAAATTTAGGTAAAGGACACTATTACATACACATTAAATAACTTTGTTTTTAGCTTACCAAAAGCGGTAAAACGAAGAATTGATGCCTTGAAACAGCTTCAGGTGAAATGTGCCCATATAGAAGCTAAATTTTATGAAGAAGTTCATGATTTAGAGAGAAAATACGCAGCTCTCTACCAGCCTCTCTTTGATAAGGTAACGTGGGATGGGCATGTCAGTTCATTTGTAACTTTCTGGACTAATAGTGGTAGAAAAGTGTCTTATTTTTCTCTTAGTGTAACACTGCTTATGATTGGGATGGTTAAAACTGTACAAAGTAGTTTTCTTTACAATTCATCATGAAGTTCTCTTTATAAGGTTTATCATGGGGTCCTTTAAGAGTTCTCTAGGCTCAGCTACTGATCTTGTGTACATTGACAAAAGAAGGATAAGAATAACAGGCACTGGAACTTATTATAGTTAGTCTCATGTTTAAAAATGATAATAGGTAGACAGATCATCCCTTTATCTTCAATTTTGAAGCAACTAGAGAGGTTAGAAATGTCTTTAAGTTTTGTTATGTTAAAATAAGTGGAAATGAAACTTACTAAAGCAAAATACCACCAAGTTCAAAAATGTTCACCACTTTGTACTTAGATTAAAAATGCCTAATATGGTGAAAATCAAGTTCTCAGTCAGATGTTAGTTGTTTGATTAGATTTAAGCTAAATTACTTTGGGAGTTTTAAGAGGTGCCGGAGTGAAAAAATGGTCTGGATAATTCTAAATAAGTTAATACAGTTGCTGAACTGCTTGAGCAGACTACTGTGTTTCAGTTCTTGTGTTACTTCTGTGTTTGTGTTGAATAACAATATCATCTAACATACGCCCCATCTTTGTACATCTTTCACAGAGAAGGGACTTTATCACTGGTGCTGCTGAACCTACAGATGAAGAAGCAGAATGGCACAGTGAAAATGAAGAAGACGAGAAGCTAGCTGTAAGTAGAAATAATTAGATAACCAAAAAGTTAGAATTCTTAAAGGTATAAATGTTTATTATTTCCTATATGGCCTTCTTATGAAGTAGTGTAAGGAGACTGTGTTGGATGGCAGGTGTATTTTGGATTTTTCTCACTCTTTCTGTAGAATCAGATTATAGCTGCATGTTCTAAATATTCCACCAAAGAAATTAATAAAGTCAAGATTAGCAATTCTATATGGCTTTGTTCTAGTAGTCTTATTGGGTAATTTGCACTGTTCGTAACCTGTTGACAGCCTCTTCTGCTAATGGGTTCCATTCCAGTGCTATATTAAATACCCAAAATGAGAAAAGACTGGCTATTTCTGTCTGTCATCTCTATTTTGGGGAACATAGTGTTTTACATGCATAACATATGCTTAATGATAAATCTTTGGTATATAAAGAGCAAAAAAGAGGGGTGATATAAGATGTACACTAGTCTGCCAAATTATTTGCAGTTTGGGGTTGGATTCTGTTGGTCTAGCAATTACTATCTCTAGACTGTATTTGCTGATTCCCCCCTTCCAACACACACACACACACACACACACACACACACACACACACACACACACACACACACACACACACACACACACACACACACACACACACACACACACACACAGCATTGTGAGTCACTTCATGTGTAACTGTGAGGTAGACATTTATGAACTCTGTCTTAATAAACATGACAAGAGGTCTGGTGCATGTTGCATAAGGGTTCCTCCTTGGCTACATCTGTCAGTGTGGGTGACTAAAAAACCCCGAGCTAGTTCCAAGCCTAGATGCCACATAAGCAAGAATCTGAATCCAAGAATAAAATTAACTTGACATTGTTCCTTGTGAAAAGAACAAGCCAGGAATGCCATTTTGCATACACAGTGGTACCTCGTAAGATGAATTTAATTTTTTCTACGAGTTGTTTCGTTTTACAAAAAACTTGTCTTGCATAATGCGGTTTTCCATAGAAATTAATGGGAAACCAATTTATCTGTTCCAGAGGTCAGAAAAAAAGGCAAACATGGGCAACAGATTACATTGGTTTTCAAGCATTCCTATGGGAAGTCTGTCCCAATGCCAAGAAAAATGGGAACAGCCTTTCCCCCTCTTTGGTGCGTTTGGGTTTTTGATAGCCCCCGATAACAAGGAGCGATGGGAGGGTGTCAAAAACCCTTCACCCCCAAAGACGGGAAAGGGCTTTTGCCATCTTTGGGGGCAGTGGGTTTTTGCAAGCCTGCCCAAATCCAGCAAAGCAGGGGAAAAGCTTCCCCCCCTTTACTGGGTTGTGGGGAAACCCCCTCAGTCAAGCGGCAGCTGAAGGCTGCTCTGCACAGCCTGACAGACAGCTGATTTTGACAGCTCAGAGTCACAAATCCACCTTCTGCAGGGTCCCCCTGGAGTGCTGGGAAGCCTGGGGGAGGGGGCCCTGTATCACAAAGAAGCTCCAGCATCAAAGCAGCCGAAAACCTTTTTGCAATCATAGTCCAAGCTTTCGGATTTCCCACACCCACAACCCCCTCTTTGTGTGGTGCAATAAGGGGGAAATTCAAAAGTCTGGTTCCTGATCCTGTCTGTCCTGACACAGGAAGGGGGCGAATGGTTGAGTCACCCCCCACCCACCCCCACCCCCGGTCAGGGAAGCCAACAAAAGCCCTTTCACAAAGATAGCAAGGGGCTTTTGCTGTCTTTTGGGGGAGTGTGTTTGAAAGCCTAAAGTGCTTTCAAAAACCCATTGTCCCCAAAGACGGGAAAGGGCTTTTGATTGAGGGCTCCCCCCCCCCCCAATCCAGCAAAGAGAGGAAGCTTTTCCCCTGCTTTACTGGGTTTGAGGGGAAACCCTCTCAATCAACCTGCAACCAAAGGCTGCTCCTGACAGCCCGGAGCTGACAAAATCAGCTGGGTGTTGGGCTGTGAGTAGCAGTCCTCAGTCCTGGAATTTTTTTCATCCTACTTTTTTTTTGTTTTTATGGGGCATTTGTCTAAAAAGGTATTACTGTAGTGCTAAGTAATTTGTTTAGCCACTCCTACTGGCTCAGTGAATCAAGTAGTAATTGTCAAGCAGTGTGCATAATTTTACTTCCATTAAGACAAAATTCCAGCTTGAATGTGAGCCAGGTTTATATTCTAAGTGAATCTCTTTTCTGTTTCTAGGGAGACTTGAAAAGTAAAGTAGTAATAGAAGAAAAAGAACCAGGAGCAGCTGAAGAAACAAATCCCAAAGGAATCCCTGATTTTTGGTTCACAATATTTAGAAATGTAGATATGCTGAGTGAATTAGTACAGGTAAAACATTACAAATATCTTCAACTGTTGATATGTTTTATGTCATCTCATTTGGTTGTTAAATAGTCCTTGCCTGAAATTATTAATAGGTTCATTTTGTCCAGAAAATACAGCATTCTTATTTCAAATACTGCCATGACAAATCATTGTAGAATGCCCACACTTATTATAAGATGCCTTGTCTCATTTTCTGCTCTCTGTGTGTGTGTGTTGAGGGGGGGGCAGATCTTAGCAGTAGCAGTAGTAGTAGTCATAGAGGGCATCAGGCTTTGCAGCCAAATTCTAGGTACCTGGTTTCCCATAGATCTGATCCCTATCCTAACACCAACCCCTCTTGTGAAGAGTATTTAAACAGCAACAAAATATGAAATGTTCTTCAAGATAGGTGGTGTTTTTTTAAATTACATATTGTTGAAAGGTGAGTTCACAAATCATGACAATTAAATGAATCCAACTGGTTCAGAAGCAGTGTACTGCTGGATATTAATGCTGGGGACAGAGACTTCCGTAGCCCCATGGAACCTCCAAAACATCTGACCAGCTGTTTTTGAAAACAAGATGCTGCTGCCTTATCCATCAAGATTCACATGTCTTATGTGATAGTGGCTAGTATTCTTGCTGCCCCCTGAGCTGCCATCACCTAGCTGAACAGCTAACAGAAGTGTTTTCAATAGGATGCTGTGTGCTTTATTCATTTTCTGTGTTCCAGCGGGTGGCCCTCTAAGTTAACTTTGTTTCATCATCCTCAACACAGCGTCATTATGGTATTTTAAAGAACAATTTCACAGCTTGAAAGAAAGAAAAAACCTTCCACCAGACATCTGCCTGGCCCCTTCTTTGGCTGCCTTTAAAAAACTATTAAAAACTTGGTTATTTAAGCAAGCAATGCCCCAAATATAATTCCAACTCACTGTTCACCCATTAAATCTTGATTTTAACTTATCAGCCTGCCAATAATAATATATTGTTTTATATCACTTTAATATTATTTTTATTTTATTTTTGTTTTATTGTGTTACTATTTATGGTTTTATTGTATAAATTGTTTGAATGTATTAATTGTTGTACACCATCCAGAGTGACCTTGCTGCCAGATCGGCGGTATAAAAATCCAATAAAATAAATAAATAAATAAATATTAGAAAAGAAACGAGCGGGCGCTAAGGAAGTATCTGCGGGCATCACAAATGATACTTTATAAAGATGTAACTTGGGAGAGGTTTCTACAAGAAAAAATAGTATTGGGAAAAGGAAAATGAAAGAAATCAAGAAATGTGGCTGGGCTGTGAATATTCTTACTGGTTCTTATGTATGATAAACCTCATGGAGAATGCCATGGGAAACATTGAACAAAAGAAAGACTCTGAAGACCCTTCCAGTCAAAATCTAACACTGGACAAACTTCAAAACAATAGATTCAAGGCTTCTGGTTTAACACTATGGAACAGGAAAGAATAAGCCCATTATGTCTGATATGCTGTGCTCATGGGATCCCATGGGGACCTTTAAGAGTTTAGGAGAATATCCAAAATAGCCATACATTCATTCTAAGCAATGAACTGCATCAGATCCCATTTGGGTTTTATGCTAAGCACACTGAGAACCACAGATGTTTCTTAAAATCTTTTACCCATCCCCAGGCTTCACTGTTATAGGTGGGCAACACAAAGGAGGCCCAGAAAACAACCATTAGGAACCAGGCCTTCTCAGGTGTGGTTGGTATGCTTTGAAATGTGTTGCCTGTGGATGTATGCTTGGTGCCCTCTTGGCAGACATGTAGGAAGCTGGTTAAGCCAGAGCTTTTTAAATATGCCTTTAAGAACATTCTCTCCAATAGTTTTGTTGATGAATTATGTTTTAGCTGTTGTCTTTGGAGGTTGCTTTGTTTGAATTACTTGCTTACTTTTGGTCTGGAGGTGGGTAGGCATGGAGTTTTTAATTGTTGTAAATTACTCAGACTAGTGGCTTGCCACTAGATGAGCATATATAAATAAAATAAATAAATGTTCCTCAATAGCTGTTGTGAGTTTTTTGGGCTGTTTGGCCGTGTTCTGGAAGTTTTTACTTCGTGACGTTTTGCCAGACTCTGTGGCTGGCATCTTCAGAAGGATCCTTCCCTGAGTTCCTTGCCCTCTGAAGATGCCGTCCACAGGGTCTGGCAAAATGTCATGAAGAAAAACTTCCAGAACACGACCAAACAGCCCAAAAAACTCACAACAGCTATCAGATTCTGGCCGTGAAAGCATTCGAGAATACAAAATGTTCCTCAAATTAAGTTGGGAAAGAGATCACTTTCCAGCAGATAGTGCAAGGACTGCAGAAGCCATACTAATGAATCATAATGATCATCATCTACATGAAATGTACTACTGCATAAAAGAGAAAAGAGAGCATGTTTAAAGTTATATTTGAGCTATAAGTATGGTCTGAGTAGTTCAGGTGCATATGGGTAGAAGACATTTATTCTTAAAGGGTAAAATATTTGTATCTTCAAAAAGCATCATGTAGTTCCGGGAATTATAAGGGATGTAATTCAATTTATCTGTTTTCATCCCTCACCGTGCTTGTATTTGCTGGATTGATCTGTGAGGGAAAATGATGTATAACGCTTGAGGGGATATTTTTGGTATGCTAAGTAAGAACTCTGATGATACATGTTATTGAGAATTCTTGCCATAATTTTTCATGCAAGAGGTTATAATAGCCTAATATTTAATATTGACCAGAAAGTAGTTGACTGCAGAGCTGACATAGAGGGAGTTAACTTGAAAATAAAATGATATGCTTAAATTTCAGCAGTTGTACTAAATAATTTTGTGATTTATTGGAATGTGAAACATGTTTCCTGTTTCTAATAGTTTTCCAATATATGTTTAGGAATATGATGAACCAATTCTGAAGCACCTGCAGGATATCAAAGTGAAATTTTCTGAGCCCGGACAAGCTATGGTTAGTACTGTTTAATTTTTACTATAATGTTGACAGTTCAAGTTGCATTTATGGTAATGTGCAGCTTTTATCTTATCTCAAGTTTCAGCTCAATGTATATGAACTTTTTAGCCCTGATTCCAAGAGACATTTTTGTACTGTAGCAATCTTTTTAATCTTATAGTTACCTGGGCATCATGACATCAGGAAAGTATAACTATACTGTTTAGCTGCACTGTATCAATTGGTTATCTAAAAAGTTTTTTTTAGGGGCAAACTAACAGACCTCCCTCTGTTAATCTGCTTTTTTGCATACTGTGCAGTCCTTTTTAATGGATGCATTTGTTTGCATGGTAATAAACACAAATGAGTCATTTTAGCATATTATAAAGGTGGGAAAAATTATACATAGGTACAGTTTAAATATAAGTTTCTTTAAATGAATTTATAATTTTCACCCTGGTTGTTTTCTGTATACAGTAGTCCCCTGCCCTTTTGCGGTTCATATACTGTGGTCCCGCTAAATCGCAGGACCATCGTAACCTTGACTTATGAAAAACTTGCAGCAAGAAGGGGCCTCCCCTGGGGGCAAGGGCAGGAAAAGCCCTCTTGCAGGCCTTCCGCTCCTCCAGCCCATACCTGGACTGGTCAGGACTGGCGCTGCCCCAAACAGTTGGCCTGTAAAAATCTGGCTGCAGAAGTCTGGGAAGCTTTTAGTTGGGGAGCCCAGGCCTTGGAACAAAAAATCAGTAAAACTTAAATGGGCCTCCTTGCAAACCCAAGTGACTTTTCATCATCCCCAGGCCTCAGAAATGATTTTTTTCGGGGTCTTTTATCTGGAAGTCACTTCTGGTTGACTGGAAGTCACTTTAATGACCAGGTCTCAGGAGGCCTCTTTCAGGCCTTTTCAGGACTGGGCCCCCCAGTGCAAAGGCCTGGCCTTCTGGAAGCCCCAAAAGGGCCCCCTGCAAACCAGAAGTGACTTCTCAGGCCTCAGAAATGGGGCAAGTCACTTCTGGTTGACTGGAAGTCACTTCCAGGTCGCAGGGAGGCCCTTTTTGGGGTAAGCGCCAGGCCCCCAGCTAAGAGCCCCCAGCTAGGCCCCCCAGGCCCAACCCGACCTGCATCTGCATATCGCAGGTTTTCAATTATTGCAGGTCAGGTCAGGTCCCTAACCCCCATGATAGGCAGGGGGGGTCACTGTATTCATATTACTTGTAAAATAGTGAGGTGGACTTTGTTTCCAAATGTATAATTTCTGAGGCAGTAAAAGTACTAAAAGATTAGCTGTTAGTAGCAAAATTGTGGTTGGCTTAAAACTGAGTAGCACTGGATGTTAAACTTTGGAGAGAAGATGGTGGGAGAATTCATATTTCTTAAAATATGCCACTGACAATTGATCACCAGCACATAGAACTTAGTATAAAAGCCTTCCAGCTGATTCCACATGGTGTTAGTAAGATACATGGTGACTAGTTAGAAGAGTGCTAGATGCCCTTGGAGCCAGTTTATTTCTCAACTAAGTTTAAAGCCCAGTTCATATGTCATGAAAGTTTCTGGAGGATTTTGGTTTATAAGGACTGAGTAGGGATTCAAGCGCTTACTGCTTGATTTACTGCAGGCATGTCCAAACTTTGGCCCTCCAGATGTTTTGGACCACAACTCCCACAGTCCTTTGCCATTGACAATACAGGCTTGGAATTCTGGGAGTTGTGGTCCAAAATATCAGGAGGGCCAAAGTTTGGACATGCCTGATTTACTGAGTTCACAGAGCACTGGAAGCATGCATGTGCATTTATTTATTTAAATAAATAAGTTTAAAATAAGTTTACATGATACCCCAGGCCAGAAGTCCTAGTTTATTACATACGAGCAGGGTGTGGATCAGTGCCGCTTGGTTGGTTGTGCTTGCGGATTGCACCCTCTTGCTTTTCTCCATTGTCTGCTTATTATATTGTACAAACTGAGCAGTCTTGCTTCTCAAATTTGATTATTTCCCAACAAACTGCATAAAGAAATCAAGAAGATTTATTGGAGGAAAAATACTGTAGAGGAGGGTAATTTCTTGTTCACATAATAAAGTAGACAAATTATAAAGCAGAGTTCTGTTAGTAGTGTACACAAAAATGGTAGTTGTACTTAATAAAAAAAGAGTTATTGTAGGTTTCTGACATGTTGTATTATGTAAATTTGTCTGTGGTTTGTTGGTTGTGATGTTCTGGTTTGTCTTTTCTTAATTAACCACAGCTGTGGCTAACTTCTGACTCTGGCTTGTTAGGGGAGAAACACTTCAGAATCATGCTTTGATGTCATGATAAATAAGCATGGATTGAGGCTCTCTAGTTTGTTTAGTTGCTGTGGCTAGGAAGAATCATGTGCAAATGACTGCGGTAAATGTTGTATTGATTGCTGTACACCGCCCAGAGTAGGCCAGTAGCTAGATGATAGGTGGAATATAAATCAAATAAATAAATAATAGATAAATGCACTTGCATGCTTAGTAGGTTGAGGGTTTTTTCTGGAACTCTGAAACATTGTATCAATTGGACTAACATATTTTAGGCTAGAAAAAGAATGCAATTCCTTCTTATGTCCTTTAAAGAAGTGTACTGGGTCTAAGATACTACCCACCCATCTATGATCTTATTGTAGTTCCAGTGCTAGAAGTAGAATAACTTTATATTGACAAGAACACATTTCCCCACCCCACCCCATCCCAAATTTTATTTATTTCATTCATAACCAAAAAAGAAAACCTCACACACACACCATGCTTATTGAACACCGTGTTATATGGGGTTCCAATCATATTCGTATTACAAGTTTAGGCCTTATTCGTTCTTTTCTTTTCTAGTAATTACTAGAACAAATTCCATTCTAGGTTTTCTGGTATTGTATCTAATAAAGACAATTCAATTCTGGTTTAAAATCTATATGGTCTTTTAACATTTTAACAATTCCAATACGTATTTTAATCCAAATTTTTTAAGCTTTATCACTAATTTGCCATACATGATAATACATCCACACTTCTGCTCATCATTCTAACATTTACTAGATATACTGAAATATTTTAACTAATCTAGCATGTGGTAAATACCATCTATAACATATTTTTATCAATTATTATAAGATACCACTATTGGAAATTTATACTTTCTATTCCAAAGTTTTTTTGCCATTTCTCATAAAAGCCATACCTTTTCAAATCTCACTTATACCTAGTTTGTATTTGCCTTAAGCGCCACCAAGAAGAAGCCAAACCCTGGTCTTTAAGGTCTTATTTAGGTTTTAATTTCCCTTCCATATCTAACATGTCCATGTAGGTTGCAATTTTCTCAAAAGTTTGAAAGGTTAGGATACACAAATGTTTCCATAGGTTAAACCCATATTGTAATTTCTGTGTATATTTTTATTTTTTCCCATACCTTAATTAGCAAGTTTCTAAGATAATGATTTTGAAAATATCTATGAATTTTTCTCATACTTTAAAATTTTCCTTCTCCATAATCCTTACTTATACTTAAGATTTTCTTGTTTTAGTATTTCTCTTTCCTCTCACATCTTGTTCTTGTTCCACATTCTTTCACAGATTTTGTTATCTTTGTTCAACTGTCGCTTCTGATGTTATTTCTCCTTTGTCTTTGTATTTCTCAGTTATTTCTCAGCTATTTTTCTTGTAGAATTCTCTTGCTTTATCAATAGAATCAATTCTATATCTTCTTGATTCCCAATTGAATAAGATTCCTTCTGTGACCAGCCATCTGAAGATCATTCCTATCTTGTTCAACTTAATAATCAAAAATGGTATTGTTTCTTCTTCTCTCTTAGTTTTCAAGGTATTTATTTCAGTATCACAGGGTCATTTTGTCCATATTGTATTGGCTCCTCGCTTGACCTTCTCAATATTTCATCCTTGTTATTCTCTTAATGAACTTTACATGGACTTGGTATGGAATTCATTTATTTCTCGCATAGCTTGAATTGACTCTGTATACTTGGTCTATTTCATATTCCATCTCTTCTCTCTCCATTCCCAATGTGTCTGCTAAGATTGTTGTAATCTGCTCTTGTAAATTTCCTTCTTTTTCTTCTGGTGTATTTTGCATCCTGTGGGTATTTGAGGCTCTCTCCATTTCCATTATTGCAATTGAATCTGTTAGGCTTTTATTTGCTTGAAGCCATCTTTGATTTTCTTCTTTCAATTCTTCTATTCCCTTCTTAATTTGGTCTGTCTTATTTCCCAACTTCTCAGTGCATTGCTGATTTTTAGTAGCCTTTTAACGGACATCATGTAACTGTGTATTCATTGAGGTGATCGGGAGAACACATTTCCCATGTGTAGTCTTTACAGATACAGTATTTATATTTCACACAAACAGTTTCAGTCGGTCATTAGAGTTTAATGTTTTTGATCAATGAAATAGTATAACAGAGAGAAATATTTATTTCCTTGCATCTTGATCTGACCATAGAATTAAAAAAAGCATATTATTTTCCCATTCATGTCTTGGTTTCCTTTGCTTTCTTTTCCTATCTTCTCTAGTTCATACACTTGCTGATCTAAACTAGCTGCAGTATTATATGGATGTGACACTACTGATGGAATAGAAATGTGGACTTATGACTTAAAGAGAAGAATTAATTTTATAAACAATGGTGTTCTAGCTTTATTTACATTACTAAAAGTATTTATCGCTCATCTTTCAGCTCCAGGAATTTTCAAGATGTAGTGTCTCAATGTGACTTTATTATTAATCATAGACAGATACAGAAATATCTGAGATTTGAGTACATAGGTGCCTCTTCCTAATGAACCTTTGTTTAGTGTTGGCAAGTTAAATATGTAAGATATTCCATTTGTCTTTTTAAGTTTCTAAAAGTGAAAAACCAAAAGACAACAATATAGAAGGTTAGGTACTATGAATAGTTTGTTAAAAACACATGTAGCTTCTTCATACTTAGAATAAAATTTGCATTTTGTCATGTTTGTGTTTGTTTGTATTATGTACTGGCCAAAATGCTGTTGCTCAGTTATGCTTGTAGAAGACATACTGTGTGACTCATAGCAGTATCTTGATATTGGAATTTTAGGTGCGTGTCATTGTATTAGGTTGATGCATGCCTAAAAATCCAAGGTGCTTATGAGTTATGCCAATTACCATCTGAAGGCATAGCAACACTTCAGGATGTTGGCCACTGTGTAGTAACAATGTGTCTGTTTGTGGAAGAATATTGAAGCTGCTGGTTTTATCAAGGAGGCATTGCAGTCCCATATATTTTGTGATAATAACAGTGGATCACTTTCTGCTCTTTGCCTGAAATTGGGGATAACTTTACAACAAGTAATGGGCCTTTTTTCAGTCTTTCACATTAGAGTTCTACTTTGAGCCCAATGACTACTTCACCAATTCAGTTCTGACAAAAACCTACAAGATGAAATCGGAGCCAGATAAGGCGGATCCTTTTTCTTTTGAAGGCCCTGAAATTGTTGACTGCGAGGGGTAAGGAGACTTCCTTGAACATTTTAAAGGTTCTACTCTGAGTTTCAGGATCATTATAAACTACACAGAGTAAATTAATGTTAGTTATAAGTCGGAAGGTACAATGACTTTTGTCACCTTTCTTTAGAATTCTTTGCATTGCATAGTGCCTTTGTAGCACTCAGTTACAACTGCTGATAGAGCGCTTTTTTGTATATTCCTTCACTTCAAGCCAGACTTCAGGAAATATAGAAATTAAATAGATTTCAGTGTTAGGATATATTCATGAAATTCATAGTAATAGTAGCATTAGTAATATAAAAATGGCTAAATATAATCCAGTACCCAAAATGGGAATTAAGTAAAATGTTATAGTTTTTCAGAAAATATTTCTAAGCTGCAGTTAAAGCAGTAAGACAGCTGCATTCAGACAGCAATACTGCCTGTGAGCATTTAATACTAATTTGTTGACATTTGCTTTTGCTGTGGCCATAATCTTGTCTGAAGAGCATGTTCATTTTACATATTGATGTATATATTTCTTTCTAGATGTACTATTGATTGGAAGAAAGGAAAGAATGTTACGGTTAAAACAATAAAGAAGAAACAGAAGCACAAGGGTCGAGGCACAGTCAGAACAATTACGAAACAAGTACCCAACGACTCATTTTTTAACTTCTTCAGTCCAATAAAAGGTAAGCACGGTCCAGTTTAATTTGCTGTTGTTAAGCATATTCCTGTATATTTTAGTAAGCTGTCTGCATAGCTGAATTATGCTTTTTCTTTTGATTACTATTTTGCAATGATACCTTCATGTCATTTCCTACTCCCAAGAGGACACATGGGAACTTGCTGAGCAAAATAATTTCCCCCCACCCCCCAAAAAAAAAAAAGTTAAAAAGGGGGTGGGTGTGGTTCATGGGCCCCAGGAGTACTGAGGGAAGAGGGTTCTATGTGGTTACATGGAAGCTACATGGAGGCTACAGGTGGTCTACAGGTCACATTTTGCTCTCTCTTGGTTTAGGGTTAACTTAGCGAGTGTAACCTTGAACATCTCCAACTCAAGCTTTGTATTCAGGATCTTTACCAACAAGGAACTACCATCAGCCTCTTAAAACCACCCCTTAATGGTAAATTATAATCTTAGATTGCCTTGGTGAGGACACCATTTGCCATAGTTTTCTCCTGGGGTTATTTTAGGACAGGAAAAAGTATTTTTATGAAATAGAGAATTTTAAAATGTTGCCACATGGAGTGAAAAGAATTCCAACTGGAATTGACTCTGGATCTCATGGGTTATATTGTGCTCCACCTAGAGCAATGTGCAGCTCTCACTATGACTTGTGCTATCTTCCTGGCAATCTCTCTCTCCCCCCCCCCACTTCTCAAGATTCAAAGCTAGAATTGCATATGAAAAAATGGAGAAGTTCAAAATTCTAGCAAACCTTCCATTTGTCAACAATTCTTCCTATGCCTCAATGAAAGCAAGCACTCTTCCCACTGGTATTCAGTGTGAAGAGCCTAGTCCAGGCATGTCCAAACTTCGGCCCTCCAGATGTTTTGGACCACAACTCCCACAGTCCTTTACCATTGGAAATACAGGCTTGGAATTATGGGATTTGTGGTCCAAAACATCAGGAGGGCTGAAGTTTGGACATGCCTGGCCTAGTCCTTCCGCTAGAGTAGACAGTGAGATTAGTTTCTGTACTCTTAACTTTGTGCCCTCAATATTTTTTAGTACTCAAATTGCACTCTATGTGTTTATGTTTGCTCTTAATTTGCAAAGTTATCATTGTCTTTTGACTTAGGGGTGCATAGAAATCATTACTTAATTTTGTGTTCATATTTAGCTTTCAGGTTGATAGGTACTTTAACACTCAGTTTCTAATCCATATGGGTAATAATGATTGAGCAGTGCAGCACTGCAATAACTCTGTAATTTGCATGATTGATTTATACAGAATTATGCAAGAATAATTCTGAATAAATTTCCAAACCTCCATAATAACTTAAATTTGAGAGATGGAATGAGTTTTGCAATTAGAGCCTACACATTCCTTTTCAGAAGATAACATATTTTAGGGTTTGTGCGGCCTTCTGGCTTTTGTTTTTTTTTCAAATTGGGGAGCTGGCAGGCAAGATTATTTAAAAAGACAATATTATGTATCAACCTATGGGGTTTGGATTTAAAAAAAAAACAGACTTAAATAGCACTACAGCAAATTAGCAGCAGGGAAAGAATTAAACACGTACCACCAATGAAATTTCCTTTCCTGATAGGCAGTGGTCTCAATTGTAGGTAAAGATTTGGTAGAAATTATATATATTATTAATACACATATGAAGCTGATAGGTTGTAAAATAAATACTTGCTGTCACTCATAAATTGGCAATATTGCATCTAAATACATCACGCCTCAAATTCATTATATGTACAGTATGTCTCATACAACAGTTTGAGCTTGTACCTGAAATTAACCATAAATTGTTTTATTTAGTGATAGGGTTGATTTGATTTAAATTTTTTAAAAATCAGATGTTTAAATCCGTGTTGTTTTTAATTATTTTTTATCAACCTTGTCTATGGGGTGGGGGAGGATTATATACTGTAGTCTTACTGTTTGTTGACTTTAAATTTCTACCACATGAGGGTGATAGCGTTCCACATACTACTAATTTGTATAAAACCAAATTGGTTTAACAGCTCTTCTTGGGGGGGGGGGGGTTGCTGTTGAGGCATCATAGAAGATCAGCTCTGCTCTAGGCCCGAGAATAACAGTCAAAATATGCACAAATGTTTGTAAATAAATTGGTTTAACAGCTATTCTTGTTCAGTATTGAAGTTCAGTATTGAAAAAAGGAGCATTTTGAGACATGGAAAAAACAGCATCAGAATGACATCATCATAGTGACTTCTATGGGATATTGTGTTTTCCTTACTCTAATGAATTAAGCAAGAAGAAATGCTTAGTTATCATTGTAATTTTTAAATATTTAACAAATGAAAAATGTCAGCCCTGCTCTTGTATGTTTTCAGATGTATTTGGTATTCTACTGTTTCAGGTAAAGCCCCTTATCATGGTAAATATTTCAGCTCAGCATTGTGTTTCACAGTGCTTAATTTATGAACCAGCTCTAGATTTGTTCTTTGTACAATTTGTTGTACACCGCCCAGAGTTCCCGAGGGAAAGTCGGATGGTCAACAAGTATATAAATAAATAAATAAATAAATAAATAAATAAATAAATAAATTTACTTGCTAAATGTGTAAGTCACAGTATTATTTAGTAGAAGTATGCCAACTATTCCAGAAGAAGGGATCCAGAGGTGTTCTTCTGTTGATGGAATGGCAATGTGTAGCAGAACTGGTGGGGAGTATGGCAAGCCTTTTTCCTCTCATAATACCTCACATAATCTATTCTGGATAACTGGGATACCAGAAGCCAAGGATATCAGGGAGATCTAAAACGGGAAGATGGTTCTGTTGCCAGTAGACTCTCTGTTTTATGATAGTAAGAGTGCATTTCAACCTTATGATGCTCTTTACAGCGTTACTGTTGAGTCAAATTTGAGGTTAAAAGGAATAAATTTTCTTCCTGATTATATACACTTTTATCCTTCATGGCCAAGCTCTTTAAATATATAGTGTATCATCATTCATACTCAAGTATCTATTGTGCAAACATTGTATTAGTACACATTTTTGCATTCTATTTTGGCCTTGAGCTTTTAGTTCTGGCAAATGAAAGGAAACAGTCAGAAGCTTTGAAAATGGAGTCCTAATTCTCCCTTTACAGTGACATCCATTGAAGGCTCAGGATATTTTGTTACTTTGAATTCTCATATGAATACTGTTTGTGCTAAAATATACAACACAATTGATTTTTGAATGGTTTAGACTAATTTCTTATAATTTTCTAGTTTCAGGAGACGGAGAATCACTGGTAAGTCTTCAATGTTGTTATACCTTTACCCGGCCCTCATGTTAGACAAGTTGAGGTGAATTGCCTCACAAAACAAAGTTAAAAGGGAATTGAATGATCAATGTTATTTTTGCTACCATAAGAATAGAGGAGGTTATAATTCTGATGTGATATATTGCATCCAATATCAGAATGTTATTCTGATATTGGATCAGAAGTCATCTCAATTGAAACCAGCTGTACTCTGGTTTATTTTCAAACTGCTGCTTCATGTCTGCCTGATGTGGTCGTGCTTATACACTGTTTCCCCCCCGTTAGCAATACATAACAGGCTTTATAAAATACACAAGATATTCTCTTTTTCCCACATGTGTACATGTTCAGTTTGTCTCCGAAGTTGGTTACACATTGTACAGTCACCCCCCGCCAATCGCGGGGGTGAGGGACCCACCCCACCCGCGATACAAGAAAATCCGCGATATGCAGAAGTGGGTGGGGTGGGGTGGGATCGCGCGCCTGTCCGAGGCTTCTCGGAGGAGCATGGGGGGCAGCGCCGAGCGACCCGATCGCCCCCCGCCGCCCCCGTGGCTCCGAGGCTTCTTGGAGGAGCGCGGGGGGGCGTGGAGCAACCCGATCGCTCCCCGCCAAGCCCCATGCATCTCCAAGGCTTCTCGGAGGAGCGCGGGGGTGGCGCGGAGCGACCCGATCGCCGCCTGCCACCCCCCATGCATCTCCGAGGCTTCTCGGAGGAGCGCGGGGGTGGCGCGGAGCGACCCAATCACCCCCCGCCGTCCCCCCGCGTGGCTCCGAGGTGCAGGTACTGCGATCCCACGATGTAGTGGGACCGCAGTACCTGAACCGCAAAATGGCGGGGGTGACTGTACAATAAAGTAGTAGTTTGTTTTGTATCAGAAAACTGATGTTCATACAAAATTATCACCTTGACTTTGATGCAGCATTGAAATGATCAGATTTGGAGAGACCAAGAAAATGTTTTTTAGTTCAGTGCACAGCTGTGCAGTAATAGTAGAAACACCTTACCTAATTCATACTTTAACTTTAAATCAAACATTTAAACATTTATTTTACGATTATATTCTCATATTTCTTCTTTTTTTTCTTCTTTTATACTTTCTAGGATGAAGATTCAGAGTGTACACTAGCTATAGATTTTGAAGTTGGGCATTTTTTTCGTGAAAGAATAGTGCCCCGTGCTGTGCTTTACTTTACTGGGGAAGCCATCGAGGATGATGACAATGTATGGATATTTTAAAATTATTTTAATATGTGTATACTGTACATAATTTTTTAGAGTTCTGCATGTAGAGGTATTTTCTTTATAATGGCTAGGTTTAGTTGTAAAGAATTCACTGTTTCTTTTTTAAAAAGCACTTAAATAAATTGTCAGATATTTGGAGGGTAACTGGTTGGCTGCCATTATGTTAGATTCTTGTTTGTTTTCCTTAAGAGAGCAAGTCTTGAGAACAACCTCTGAGAACAAGTTGAGGTTGTAAGTGTGAACATAATGGTATTGGAAAGCCTTCACTGCACGGTTCCCACTGGGGTGCTCATGTGCTTGCTTCCGTCTCCCTCTGTGCAGGGCTTTTCCACCCCTTCCAGCCACCCTTCTACTTGGGAATTGCTTGCTTACAAATGCTTAATCTTCTAGTTGACAGCAACAGTTTGCTCGGGAATTTGCAATCTTGCCTCCTAGTCTCTTGCTCCCTCGACCTTTGAGGCATTAGTATAACTCAAATTTTCCTTTGTTGGTATATTTGCTTTTTAACTATTTTTATCTGGTCTTGCCAAGCTAGTAGAGTGGAAGCTAGTTATACAGATGATCTTTGATTGCCATGATTTATTAACATTGTGATGAAAGATAGCCAGACACTTTTGGATTTATTGCAAAAGCATCCCAAGGAATTGTTGATCTTAGTTTTAAATTTTGTTTTATTTATTCTATTGTATAAAGAGGTGTACATTTCCTTTAAAAAGCTTAAATCTTACAGCTTCCTTTCCCTTCTCTGAAATAGAATTGAGAAAAACTGTCTTCTGTCTTTTGACAGTGTTTAAGAATATACATTTGAGGTTATGCCAAGTAATTATGTTCTAAAGAGGGGTGATTCAGTCTAGAATTCATACTTTTTGTGTTTTTTGTTTTTGGCAAATGTTTGAAATGATACCTAAACAACTTTTCATATTCTCATTAGTTTGAAGAAGGAGAGGAAGGAGAAGAGGAGGTGAGTAAAATCTTTTTCTTCTTTTTGCTCCACTGAAGGCTTTTGTTTCAAAGGTATTGTGTATGTTATCATGCCCATAATGTTTCCAGCTGATTGTAGGAACATCTTTCCTTTAATAACAGCTCTTTAAAAGAGCAGTAGGAACTAGCCAGCCTGTGTGTTTATGAATCTTTATAAGAAATGATTGCCAGTTTATGCTGTATGAAGTAAGGCTGATAAAACATCATTGTTTCTTAACAGAACATGAGCCTTTCTATTGCTATGCGACCACATTTGCTTGAATGCTGGTAAAGAGTTCCTGTGACTGGGATAAGCTCATTTTTTTCTTTAGGAGTTTTCACTTTTCTTGTCAAGGGGCTCTAAGGTAATGATGGCAAATGTCAGACTACAGCTGCTGTCTCCCATTGCCATGGGCTATGTTTCCTGGAATTAATAGTAGTTTCAACCCAATAACATTTAGAAGGCTGCACATTCCTTCTAAAGGATGCAGCAAGCCCTTGGTCTATGTCAGGGGTGCCCAAACTTTTTGTAAGGAGGGCCAGATTTGGTGGCTGAGAATGTGTCAAGGGCCGGTTGCTCCCCGACCCTGCCACCCCACTGCAAGCCCCACCCACTGACCCATAAGCCCCACCCACTGACCCCTTGCAACCCCACCCGCAGGAAGGAAGGCGGGGACCAAGCGAGGGAGGGAGGAAGGAAGGTGGGGACCAAGGGAGGGAGGAAAAGAAGGAAGGTGGGGACCAAAGGAAGCACAGTGAGTTGTGGCCACAGGTCGCCCCTTGGAAGAGACGATCTGTGCGACCTTGCATCCCCCCCAAGCTCCCCAGCAGTGGTGACGGCTCACCCGCCAACCCACCCCAGAGCTCCTTGGCAGTGGCAGAGGCCCGCTGGCCTGCCCACCCCCACACATTCCCCTGCGGTGGCGGTGGCGGCAGACCGCCCGTCTGCCCAGCCGCACAAGCTTCCCAACGGTGTCAGTGTTGGCAGAAGTTTTTTTTAAAAAAAAATGTGGTGAAGGAGGGGGAGGGAGGGGCAGGCCAGCCAGCCGCGGGCCACTCAGAATGGCCTGAGGGGCCGGATTTGCCCGCCCCGCCCCCCGGGCCGGACTTTGGGCAGGCCTGGTCTATGTTCTTGTCCTTCTGTCTTTCAAAACATAGGAGATGGTCATCTCTAGGTGAATGTCCCTCCATGTAAAGAAGGAACCTTTCTCTGGAATATCAATGTTCTGCGTTATCTTGCTTCTCCTTGAAACCATTCTTATCCTTTAATTTTCTTAACTTTTAAACATAGGAATTGGAAGGTGAAGAAGAAGGGGAGGAGGAGGAAGATGCAGAGAGTGAACCTAAGGTTAGCCTCATTTTGAAAATTCTTGTGCTGATCAGTGAATTATAGAATGCTAAATTTGTCATAGGCCTGGTTTTATTTTTGTACAACATAGTCTGAATTTGAAGATTTTCTTCACTTTTTTCTGCTTATTGCACTAATTGTACGGCCTTTCACTTTCTTTTAATAGTGCACATTTATGTTCTTCCATTAACATAAATATGTAACTAATCCACTTTTGCTATCTTCATGTTATTGTACCTGAACTACCATATTTTTCTGTCTATAAGACACTTCCACTTTTCCAACCCAAAATTACAGTTTCACAACTACACGGTTTCTCCTTGGCTTACTCCCGTGTATAAAATGACCTTCAATATTTAGCCTAACAATTTTAGAGAAAATTGTAGTCTTATACATGGAAAAATACTGTACCTACAGCAAAGCATGGGTACATCTTCTACAAGCTTTGGAATCTTGCAGAATATGTCTCTTACTTTAGGCCCGTTTATTTATGTGCAGTGGTGTTTCTGTTTTTCTATTGATGAGTTTTTAATGTTTTTAATAATGCTAAATACTGTTTCCTATATGCCACATTTCCTATGTGTAAGATCAAAATTCTCTGTATGCAGATCACATAGTTTCTAGATGTAGAGTTTAAGCAACGTGTACTGCAGTCTGTCACATGACATTTGTACATGGTCTTTCCTCTTAAGCAAATATTGAGTCCATGTAGGGAAAATGTCATGAGTGAAATAATCTTACTTTTGTCTGTGTCTTCCCCGACTATCCCATTCTTCAAACAGGTCAGTGTTAAAATGTGTGCATGGTCAGGACTCCCTCTTGGATCTGTTCTCAGAGTTGTTTTACGTGGCTAGCTGGACATGTACAATATGTGTTGAGGAGCATAGGGGTCTATTAAACCAAGTGGAGCAGGAGACAATAGTAAAAATATTGACATACAAAAATTGTATTGGCATTGATGAAGACACATACAGTTAGCCTTCCATGACATACTGAGCTTACGCTGCACTACTCCTTATGAAGGTGATTTTTCTTGTGACCCCCACATAGTTATTGTGCGGTAGGAGGATACTTGATAAGCTAAGTGGAAGGTCAGTGGCTGTGCCAGGGTCTTTTGGGTGGGAAGAATATTATTGCAATTACTTGAAAATATGATAGTAACTGTCTTAGAGAGTAGTTGTTTGTGACAAACCATTTCTTATATCTTTTGGAACACTAGTTTCTGCTATTTTTGTCCATTTCACTTTTCTTTCATGCTGACAGTTCCTTTCAATTTTTCCCCATTTAGGTGTAATTTAAGTCTGTTTATCATTCATTCATTTATAGGTAAGGTTCAATTCCATTAATACATAACTTCCAGACTTCCCATTGTTGTAGCCCATGTAATGTGGTTCATTTCAGTACCTCTAAGTTTTTTTCCTTTTATTTGGCATTTTGAAAAATGGGATACCTGATCTAGATACCAGGGATTCAATTTCTCTTTGGAAAAAGTCAAACATTTAGAACTGCAAAATTATGAATAATGTTACTCTTTGTACACATTTCCGTTTCTTTGCAGTTAACATTTTGTTCCTCGTGCTTTAGCTATGTGATTTTAAGATGGGTATATTTTTGTTGTCATTGTGTTAGTTTGTGTGTGTTACACTGTTTAGGTCTTAATGCATAAATTTGTTAGTTAAATTTCTTCATGCTGTTGGAGTGTTGTAGCTTCTGTAATAATTAATTTAATGGTGGCCCTCCCAATGGGTTTCTATCAAGTACTCCAAAGTGATTTACCAGCCCTTCCTTCTGATGATGGTTTGGAACTGTGCCTCTTTTGAAAGCCAACATAGGGCACATAACACCATCAGCCACATATTCCTCTGTCCTGGGAGATGCAATAAGGATGCAGACTCCTGGCCTCTGGCCCCACAGCCAGGCACTCCAATCCACTGAACTCTAGTAAAGCTATACTGAAGCAGTTAGACTAGAACAACCAGGCTATTGCATATCAAATATTTTTCCACACCCTGAGTTTCAGTTAGATTAACAGCGATACCTGTGTCAAAACTGTCATCCATGTCTGTAGTCACTCAAGTTTTCTTTAGCACACACACTTCTTGATTTAACCCATCTCTTTCTTTTCTCCTTGTGCAATGATATGTATTATTTTTACTTTCATTCTTTCATTTTAATAAATCTCTCTCCTTTGCACTCCAGATAATGTATTAGCTTAGATGGCTGATCTCATTGAGGTTTAGTAGAGGTGGCTGCAGACTTCTTGAGTCACTAAGTTATATGTGTGACTTGTATCATTGCCATCTAGTTTTTTTGCTAATGTTACACGTTCTTTTTGAACATACATATCTTGAGTGAGAAGAATAGGCAATAAACTCCATTAGGTTCTTCTTTTAATTTTAAATTTCAGTCTCAGAGATTCATGTTGCTGTTGCATGGTTTCCTTGTGCCTTGAAAGGTACTGCGCTCTCACTCTTCACAGGATTTAGGGGTTCAGCATCTTATTAAGGAAGATAACAAGAATTTGAAAAAAAATCCTGGAAAGACTTAATACGGCTCTTTAAATGATTTAAAGGGCTTTTTTAGATGATTTACAAGATCATGTTCAGTATTCAAGTTAGTTAGAAGGTCCCTTATCGGAGGAGAATGTTTTAGAGATCCATAAATCACTTTCAGGTTAGGTGATACCATTTCACTTTCATCCCAAGGAGACTGAGTGTCTACCTATCCTGCTTAATCCTCCATACATGAAATAAAAAACATACCCCAGTGGCATATTAGAAATGCTACCAGCTTGATTCCCTTGCATCTCTGAGATAGTAATGTCATTAACCACAAGAGTAATAAGCAAATCACCTGTAGGTTGAGATAATTGGCAAAGTCCTGTTGCATAATTTTGTTTCTGGCACAACTTGGATGAGCAGTTATTTTTTACCTTTAAAGACTTCCCCAGGGCAAAAGGAAGGCCAGGTGAACCTCAGAACCTAAAACAAAGGGTTATGAAGCTTGTGATTAGTGTAAATTAAATATTTCTGATGTCCAATCCAAGTTGTGTGGGGTGCAAAGTTATACAACAAGATTTTGTCCATTGATGGATACTTGATGGTTCTAGGGTAGGAATATTGATTCTTCTTTATTCCACAGAATACTGTTTGTTGGTTTCCACACATTTCTGTTTTAACAAAATATAGACACACATCATTCTGTTTAGGTTTAAATCAGGACCTTCTCTATAAGTTTGGCAGTCTTGCAGTAGTCTGTTCTCCCTATGCCTATTACTCTGTACAGTTTAGGATTGCATAACTCATACTGTCTTCTGCGTTGAATAATCATCCTTATTGGAATATTAAAGAATTACAAATACTCTATAAGTTGTCGAATTCTACAGAAATCTCCTTCAGGTTTTGATGGAGCAAAGTGGGGGAAATTAGAGAATAAGCAAAATGTTGAATGATCTGGCCAGGCATAATGGCTTTTGTTCTCATAGGCAGGTTGACATGTCATGTGGAAATAAAGTTACCTGTAGACAAAACCCTAGAAGCATTCCCTGTGCATTGCCTTAAGTCTAGCCATGGATCCTGCAGCCAACTTTTGTTATTCTGTCTCTTGTTTTCTTGTTTCTGCTTTCATCAGGCAACACTCTGTTATCTCCATGTAGAATTTGTTTTGCAAGCTTCTGTAGTAAATGCTGAGAAGCAGTTTTCTAGTGCTTTCTCATTGTTTTAACATAATGTCCTGATGATTTAGGACCGTGTTCAGATAAATGTCTTGTGTTTTCTCCCCAATAGTGGCATTTCAGGTTCCTTGCTTTGGAATGAACACACACTTCATTGCAGATAGGATGCAAGAATTGTAGTGAATGCATTAATTAATTAATTAATTAATTAATTAATTAATTAATTAATTAGGCAGTTATTCTTCATACCTCCATTCTTACAGCTATCTGTTGAAGTTCTGTTAGATATTTCCATTGACTGAAGGTAGGATTAGGTATGAAATTAAAATCTCACTCAGTTTAATCCACCAGGGTTTTCTGTGCAACAGTAGGGAGGATTGGGGGGGGGGCAACGAGGTGATCTGTAGTGATTCTGTCTCCCTCACCATATATCAGATCTTCCAGTTTTCTCAATCTGAATGTGTGTATCTGAAAGTGGGAGCCTGGGACGTAATAGGAACTCTGTTGGTATACAGTAATTCCCCACTTATTGCGGGGGTTAGGTACCTGACCCGACCAGTGATAAAGGAAAGTCCGCAATATGCGGATGCTGGGTTGGGTTGGGACTGAGGAGCCTCTCTGGGGCCTCCTGCACTTACCCCAGGCCTGGCGCTGGGGGTTCCCGGACGGGCTTCCCGGGCCTGTTGGAGGCCCCAGAAGTGGTTTCCAGCTATCCTGACTTCTAGTTCACTGGAAACCACTTCTGGGGCATCTGACAGGCCCAGGAAGCCCGTTGGAGGCCTGCCTGGGGTAAGTGCAGGAAGCCTTAAACAGGCCCATCCAGCTTGCCCCGGTGGCCCTTGTCTTCATATACTGCAGTCCTCCAATATACCAGGACTGCAGTATATGAACCACAAAATGGTGGGGGACAATTGTAACTCTGACCGCATTGTTCAGCATTTGCCCTTCCTGTGCTGGCTAAAATGGTCTTGGTGGTCATGTTGGAATCTTCTTGACTTGAGAGGACTCTTGGAGACGTGAAAGCTACTATTATATTTTGTCTATTGTTCTTCCTGAGTTATAAAAGCTATCAGAGAGGGACTGGCTGAGTGAGTACAAGAAGTGGGGAATGTCTCTTTGCAGCAAAGTAATATCCCAGCAAGCTTACAGGAAGCAGTAGTATGACCATTCCTGAAAAAACACTCTTTGGATTCATGGTATTGGATAAGAAAGCAGCCGTGGTCAAATGTTCTGACCTGTGACAGCCACTGTCATGACCCTGAACTCTTAGCTACCTTTGCTTCTCAAATGTTTGAATTCTAGTTGTGCTAACTAAATTCTCTTATGCAGCCTTTGAATGCCTGATGCCTGAATTTCCCTTAATCTCAAAAATACCGGATGACAAACTTAATAGCGAAAGCATAGCTCTCCAGATCTTGTTGCATTGTAACTCCAACCAACCTCAACTAAGAAGCAATGATAAGGAATGCTGGAGTTGTCCAACAAAATCTAGGGGCTATACCTCACTGAATCCTAATGTAAAACCTTTGACTTGAAAATTAATATGCCTTCATCTGTCTGTTAATACATGAACACATTGGTATTTTGGATCTGTCATAAGCTTAGTTACTTTCAAATCTATTTTAATAGCCAGGTTCTAGGATCACTATTTGTGTTCTGAGTGATAATGTAGTTCTCTGATCATCACTGTTCTGAAATCTCCAGAGCAGATTTGGGGAAAAACATTTGTAGAGGAGAAATCATTACCTGCTTGTTCTATTGCCAGAAGACTTTCATCAGCAGTGGAACACTAGTTGAATTCAGCCTAATTTTCTCTTCCACCTGGTAGCCAAACTAGTATAATGGATAAGATATAGAAGACAATGCCAAATTAATTGATTAGTATCCAGCATTTAATTGGGTACACAGCAGTCTACTGTCATGTAGAAAGCCATTCAAATTGCAACCCCAAAATACTTATGATAGATTACTGTGTGTTGCCAAATGCAAAAATAATAATTGTAATAAGAATCAGGATTCTTTTTGTCATAGTTGCTGACAGCTAGGGGGAATTTCTAATGTGTGTTTTTAAGGAAGAAAAAGATAAATGTAGTAACAAATTTCATAATAATACTTAATTCATACTCTACCAAGTGTTTACTGCATTACAGTTTAATAAACCATTTGCTCCTTAAATCTGGAGGAGATGCGTGTGAGTGGAGCTTTGTTTGATAGAGACTATTTTTCATTAGATGTGGTCCTCCCCAGATATCTTCCAGTTTCCAATTTGGGACCTGATTTACAATCATAGTGAGATTCAATGAACATTTCATATAATTTTGAACACACACACCCCATTTCAAATGCAGTTAACTGTCTGTAGGCCTGTGCTTTCTCTACTTGAAGAGATCAAAATGAATGACCTGAAATATTTGAAACCAGCAGGGTAAGATAGCACTTTCTTGATTTAACAGTTGATCCCCTGATTTAGGAATAGAACTATTATACAGTAGTAGCTTGATTTACAAGCATAATCCATTCCAGAATCATGCTCTTAAACCAAAATACTTGTGTATCAAAGCATTTTCCCCAGTAGGAAATAATGGAAACTTACTCGATTCATTCTGGGCTCCCAATTTCCATAATTTCCTATGAGGAAATTTGCTTTGGCCAGGAGCCACAGCTGTGGCAGCACCAGGCCCAGGGCGCACTGCAGAGGCTGCAGCCAGGCAATGCCAGGACCAAGGCATGCTGTGGAAGTCATGGACAGGCACTGTCAGGCCCAGGGTGTGCTGTAGAGGCCACTTCCAGTCTGCTGGAAGTCACTTCCATTCCGTGCTATGGCCTGGGAAGCCTGGGCCTATTCCAGGCAGTGCCAGGCCTAGGGTGAGTTCCAGAGGCCCCACGCAGGCCCATCGTGCGGCCTGGAATGATGAGCTCTGGAAGCCTGTTCCAGGCAGTCCAGGGCCCACACTGAGATGAGCCTTGCTCACAAACTGGAGCAATGCTCACAAACTGAGGCAAATTTTTACTAAAAATTTTGCTCGGTTTGCAAAATACTTGCCATTCAAGGTACTTGTAAACTAAGGTACCACTGTACATATATCTCAATCAATATAAATATCACTCTTTCCACAATTTAAATTGAGCCTGTTTTTCAACCTCATAAAATAAAGGATGACAAAGGAAATGAATCAGTAAGAATGGAGGAGAAAATGATTTTTACTGCCCCTCTATTTTTTACATCATTCATAAGGAAAGGACTGGTTATCAATCATGCACTTAAATGTTATAGAGAGAAATAAAAGGCCTTTCAATTTTTCCATGTCCTGAGATATTTCCAGTAGTAGCCATCTAAGAGGTTGGGAATCAACAAGTATATTAAATACATGTTTTATCTGGAATGCTGTGTTAACGATAGACTTTAAAATGTCAAACTCCCTATCCTCCACTTTTTTTATTATGGAGATTCACTGCATGAGATACCTTGATTTTTTGGGGCCTATAGATAAAAATCATACATATAATCTGCTGGAATTTAATAGTCATATCTGCTATCCCTGTAGGCAGAACGTGAATCAGTAAGAATGGAGGAGAAAATGATTTTTTACTGCCCCTCTATTTTTTACATCATTCATAAGGAAAGGACTGGTTATCAATCATGCACTTAAATGTTATAGAGAGAAATAAAAGGCCTTTCAATTTTTCCATGTCCTGAGATATTTCCAGTAGTAGCCATCTAAGAGGTTGGGAATCAACAAGTATATTAAATACATGTTTTATCTGGAATGCTGTGTTAACGATAGACTTTAAAATGTCAAACTCCCTATCCTCCACTTTTTTTATTATGGAGATTCACTGCATGAGATACCTTGATTTTTTGGGGCCTATAGATAAAAATCATACATATAATCTGCTGGAATTTAATAGTCATATCTGCTATCCCTGTAGGCAGAACGTGAAAGAGACAAGCTACACAGAATTGGCATCTTAACTGCTGCTGTGTGACAGATTCAGTTTTTGGCATTCTATGACTTTTTGTTGAACTAGATGCTTAACATGATAAACAGTGGTTTATGCTGTTAAGTTATTTAGTCAAGAGGGAACATTACTCCTATGTATTTTATGGAGGAACTGGTTGTGGGATAAGTATGTTGACTGTCAGAGGAAGAAATGTTAAGCACCAGTATCTTAGATATGCTAGGATTAATCTTTAACCTTGAGGCTAGACCAAACTCTTCAAGGGTTTTTTTGAAATATGCAGGAGATAATCGTCTGGTTTAGATGCTGTTATGATAGTGTCATTTTGCCCTTCAGTAAAGCCTACCTGAGTATTTTACGAAATTAATCCTTTCCAATGGAACTTTTCTAATGCAAAATTTTCGTAGTTCAAAACACGGTTTCCCATAGAAATGCACTGAAAATCAATTAATCTGTTCCAGAGGTCAGGGGAAAGGGGGGAATGGATTAATTGGATTTCATTGTATTCCTATGGGAAGCATGCCCCGAGCCAGCAAATCAGGGAAAGAGCTCCCACTCTTTGCTGGGTTTTGGGGGAAACCTCTTAATCAGCCAGCAGTGGAGCTGTCAAAATCACCTGGCTGTTGGCAGGTGATTTTGACAGCTCTGCAGCCAAGGTGCTTTTTGCATGGCACGTTGCTCAGACCCCAGCGTGGGCGAGGGGTGACTTCACTGCTCACCCACTCCCGAATCCTGGGTTGGAGCAGCAAGGATCTGAGTTTAAAAGAAGAACACACCATGGAAAGAGCTGTGCGCGGGTGATCGAAAACACCCCTGCTTACAGCCTGCTCTTTGCTTGGCATGCACTCCTGTTGTAAAATCAGATTTTTGCCTTTCTGACCCCAGGGGAGTGGAGTGGCAAGGATCTGATTTTAAAATGCCAGCACATGCAATGCAAAAAGCAGGCTGTGTGTGGGGGGGTGTTTTCAATCACCCGCACGCATACCTGCCCTTTGCATGGTGCATGCTGGTGTTTGGGAGCTGAGCTGGTGATGGATGACCCATCACCCGCTCAGCCCAGTGCTGTGTCGCGGCATCCATGAGCGAGCCAGCAGCCTCGGCCCAGCAAGGTTTTTCTAAAGACCCACACCCGCAGCAGCCTCCTATCATGCATTATTGAGTACATTTGTTTCCAAAATTTGGCTTACAGTCGACAAGTCCACCACATGTCAAGGATAGATTATTGCAAGGCTCTCTACATGGGGCTCCCCTTGACCCTTGTTCGGTGACTGCAGCGGGTACAGAATGTGGCAGCCAGGTTGGTGGTTGGTGCGGGCAGGTTTGACCGCATCACCCCCATTCTGGCTCGCCTGCATTGGCTGCCCATTGCCTCCGGAATAAGGTTCAAGGTGTTGGTTTTGGTTTACAAAACCCTCCATGGCTTGGGTCCTGACTATCTGGCAGATCGTATCTCCCTACGATCAGAGCTGGCCCGACCCACCCAATCCTCCATGGCTCTCTCGCTCTGGGTGGCCACCCCTAGGGAGGCCTGTAGGGTAGCAATGCATTAACGGGCCTTCTCGGTGGCCAGCCCGGCTCTCTGAAATAAATTACCGAGTGAGATACGCCAAGCTCCTTCCTTGGCATCCTTTAAAAAAGCTGTTCAAACCTGGCTGTTTAGGGATGCCTTCAGCAATCGCTAGGGTCTGTATTACTTTTTCCTATCTTGACGTTTGTGCCTGTCATCAGTTGTCCTGTGCCTCTCACCAATTATTTAATTGTTGTCAGGGGTTTTCCCCTTTATTTTATTATTATTGTCATTTCATTTATTATTATTATTTTGTGGACTTTTTGAGTTTTTATGTGAACCGCCCAGAGTTCCCTCTTGGGAATTTGGCGCTGTATATAAATATAAAAATAAATAATAATAAATAAAAGTCAATATTTTTTGAGTCCACAAGTATTTTCCGGCACTGCCTTAACCCTCTTGGGCATAGGGTTCTTCAGAGCTTCACAGGTGGCTACTGGAATCCTCTTCCATCCTCCATAACGACATCACAGTGCTAATGGATGTTAGAGACCATTTCAGAATGCTCCACAGATGCTCAATAGGGTTTAGGTCTGGAGACATGCTTGGTCAGTCCATCACCTTTACCCTTAGCTTCTTTAGCAAGGCTGTGGTCATTTTGGAGGTGTGTTTGGGGTCGTTATCATGTTGGAATACTGTCCTGCGGTCCAGTCCCCAAAGTGAGGGGATCATGCTCTGCTTCACTATGTCACAGTACATGTTGGCATTCATGGTTCCCTCAATGAACTGTAGCTCCCCAGTGCCAGCAGCACTCATGCAGCTCCAGACCATGACACTCTCACCACCATGCTTGACTGTAGGCACGACATACTTGTCTTTGTACTCCTCATCTGGTTGCCACCACACACACTTAACACCATCTGAACCAAATAAGTTTCTCTTGATCTCATCTGACCACACCACATGGTTACAGAAATCCATGTCCTTAGTCTGCTTGTCTGCAGCAAACCGTATGTGGGCTTTCTTGTGCATCATCCTTAGAAGAGGCTTCCTTGTGGGATGACAGCCCTGCAGACCAATTGGATGTAGTGTGCAGTGTATGGTCTGAGCACTGACCGGCTGACTCCACCCCACCCCTTCAACCTCTGTCGCAATGCTGGCAGCACTCATACGTCTATTTCCCAAAGCCAACCTCTGGATATGATACTGAGCACAGGCACTCAACTTCTTTGGTTGACCATGGCAAGGCCTGTTCTAAGTGGAACTTCTGCTAAATCACTGTATGGTCTTGACCACTGTGCTGCAGCTCAGTTTCAGGGTCTTGAATCACAGGCACCAGTGTTGAACTTGTTTGTTGGTTGACAAAACCCTCCATGGCTTGGCCCCTGCCTATTTGGTGGAGCATCTTTCCCGAGGCCTCTTCTAAGTGGAACTTCTGCTAAAAAACACTGTATGGTCTTGACCACTGTGCTTTTTTTTTTTAGCTAAACAGTTTCATTTATCTTGGCAATCACTGTTTTAGCTGTTGTATTGATTTATTGTTTTATCTCTAGACCAGTGGTGGTGAATAAGTGCAATAAATAAATAAAATAAAATGGTGAACCTTTGGCACCCCAGATGTTTTGGACCACAGCTCCCAGAATTCCAAGCCAGCATTGCTAATGACAAAGGACTGTAGGAGTTGTGGTCCAAAACATCTGGAGTGCCAAATGTTCGCCACCACTGCCCTAGACCATCTTTATCTAGAGTAACAATTCATTTTTTCAGATCCTCAGATCTGAATGAGGTGTCACGTGGAACTGCAGGTGACTAGTATGAGAGCGAGCGAGCAATAACACCAAATGTGAGAGTGAGAGCGATAACACCTGCTCCCCCTTCACACTTGAGACACTAATGGGTCTCATGACACCAGGGAGGGAAAACGGCTACTTGGGCCCAATTTAGACATTATCACTTAGGGGTGTACTCTTGTTGCCAGCAGTTAGACATTAATGGCTGTCTGTTATGTTATTTTGAGGGGACAGCATATTTACACTTTTATTAGGCCTTTGGCTGTAGAGTAAAATTGATTGATTGACACTGACGCTGTCATTTATTCAGTATTGCCACATGAAAAGATATACTTAAATATTTAGAAAATGTAAGGGGGTATACTCACTTCTGTGACACACTGTATGCCCCATGCTACAACATTCAAACCAATAGGCACTGCTGGTGTGCTGTTTTCTTTGATATAGCTCCCAGTTGCCATTTTTAATTTTTCTGTTGTGCGCACTAAAGCAGGGTTCAATGAACCTGAGGAGGGTTTGGATCTTGGCCTGAAAAGATGAAACATTTGGAGTAGCATGTGATTGTAAGCTGTTAGTGATCCAGTTTGTGCTGACTTGAGAGATGCTATAGTAGGGTTCATAATTAGAGATGGGCATGAACTGGGGACATGGGAGTTTGTGATGGTTTGTGATTCTTCATGGACCACAATTTTTTTAATGAACAGGTTCATGGTTCATTTGATTTTGGGATTTTAGAGAGACAGTGAATCCTCCTTCCAAAATGACTTAAGAGATCCCAGACTCTCCACCTGCTTCATGTTTGGCCAAGTTTGGATTTGAAATGTTTATAGCCCCACAGAGCAGGTTCCCACCAAGAAGGTGCTCTTTAGCAGCTGGTTTGGTGAAAACTCAAATGAGTGGTTCATATGAGGACACTTGAAATAAGGTGTTGCACATTGTGAGGTGGACTGGGGAGGGCCAACACCCTTCCCCAAACCCCACAAAACATGCCATTGTAGATAGGTAGTCTAGAATGGGACATGCTCCTGGAAGTCTTGGAGGAGATAGATTGCTTTGTTGTTGGCTGTGGTGATGAGGTAGACATACTGCCCAATGTGGAATACGACATGCCACTGGAGGTTAGAAGTGAGGCAGACAGATCCCTCTGAAGTAGAAAGGTAGATGTGAGGTAGAAAAGTTGTTCTGTGGCTGGTGGGGCAGGGGCAGGAGGTTGATAGGCTGTCTAAGACAGGTTGTGCCATACACTGGAAGTGAGGTAGACAGATGGCTAAGAGGTTCTGAGGTTGGTAGGAGGAAGGAAAGAGGTAAGTGAGTTGGTCCATGTTGTCTGTTTGGGAGGGTCCAGAGAAGGGACACTTAACAAAGATATGTTGACCTTGATGAAGGACAACTGTTCCACTAGGACTGGGTCCAGATGGAGTGGTGTGGCTGGAGTGTGTTGCCGAGGTGGGAAAAGACCTGCTCAGTCCGGACACTGGTAGAGGGATAGGAAACAGATTCATGACCACTGTGGACATCCCTAGCCGTATGCCAGAGTATGCCACAGACTGGAGCAATCTGACTGAGGGGGCTGGGTCAGCTCCACCAGCTACACACCATGACCTGATGTGGACCTGTACAGTGGTACCTTGACTTACGAAAAATCCGTTCCGAATGCATTTTCAAACATTTCATAAGTCATATTGCGGTTTCCCATAGGAATGCATTGAAAATCACTTAATCCGTTCTGGAGTTTGGAAAAAGAAAAAAAGGAACTGATTAATTGGTTTTCAGTGCATTCCCATGGGAAGATAGTCCCGACTCCCCTCAATCAACTGGCAGCCTGACCGACAGCTGGTTTTGACAGATTTGATCTGTCAAAATTTGCTGTCTGTCAGGGGCTGTGGAGAGCAGCCTTTGGCTGTCATTGACTGAGGGGGTTTTCCCCCAACTCAGCAAAGGGGGAAGCTTTTCCCCTTATTTGTTGGGTTGGGGTTGGAGGAGAAGGTGAAAGAGGATGATCTCCACCTCCATCATCTTGCTTTGTCCTCCTTCTCCTTCTCCTTCTGACTGCTTAGATCTTTTCGCAATGTCCAGTGGCTGTCAGGAAAGAGATTGAAGCAGCCAGGAGAAGGAGGAGGAGTGGGGGATGTGACACAGGCGGAGATTGCCTCCTCCTCCTGGCTGCTGCAGTCTCTTTGCTGGCAGCTGCGGCTGGCAGTAAAGAGATCAAAGCAGTCCCCCCTCCTCCTTCTCCTGGCCGCTTCGATCTTTTTGCTGATAGCCGCGGCTTTCAGCAAAGAGATGGAAGCAGCTGGGAGAAGAAGGAAGAAGAGGAGGGGAAAGGCAGTGGGCACCCACCACAACAGAAGGTGGGACAACCCAAAGAGCCTTCTGTTGCGATGGGCAGCCCCCACACACGTGTGTGTGTGTGTGTGTGTGCACATGTGTGTGCGTGCATGCATGCGTGTTTATGGGCTGCCACCCGCCTCCCAGCTGTTTTTTTAACAGCCCGACCTCTAAAGAAAAAAACAGCTGAGGGCCACGGAGCAAGGCAGAACAGAGCAAACCATGCTGTTTGAATTTTTCCGCTGCTTGCTCAGTTTTGCCTTCCTGCCACACTTCTCAGCTGTTTTTTTTTTCTTTAGAGGTTGGGCTGTAAAAAAAAACAGCTGGGAAGCGGGTAGCAGCCCAAACATATGCACTCTCCTCCTCCTCCTCCTCCTCCTCCTGACTCTGCAGGTCCAGTTGTTAAAGAGTGGGGGCTGCCCTCACTCTCCACAGCTGAACCTGTCAAACAGATCTCTTCAATATGAAGTGCCACCCCGTGCATGAAGGAGTAGCATTTCCGGAACTGGGGCATCAGTTTCCATTGTGAAAGGAAATCACTGGAAACTGATGCCCTGGTTCAGGAAATGCTTTGCACAGCATTGGGGTGGAGCTTTATACTGAAAGGAAATAATTGGAAATGGATTTCCTTTTGTCACTCAAGTCTTTTCAGAAATCCATTTCCACTGATTTCCTTCATAAGTCGAATTTTTCAGAAGTCTAAGCATTCGTATGTCAAGGCACCACTGCATTAATATTAAATAAATAAGGGTATCTCCTCTCTCTCTCTCTCTCTCTCTCTCTCTCTCTCACACACACACACACACACACACACACACACACACACACACACACACACACACACACACACATTTCTCTGACATGTGTTCTTCTATGATAAAATGTGAGAAGCTTGATTTGAGGCTAAAATTCTAAGACATGAGAATCTCTGTTCTTAAACCTCTAAATCTTATCCCCATCTCTAAAGTGGTAATACTCAGGTCTGTTTTGGAGTCTTAGAAAAGTTAGCTATGTCAATCTGTATAGGCATATAATGCAAAACAGAAGAAAAATAAAAAATAAGAGAAACGTGCACCTTAACATGTTTAGAGTATGAAGAAGTAGGTGGAGTTTCATGAAAGCTTACATTAATATATTACAGCTAGACATGGAGGTGCCACAATGTTTATGGCTTTTGCTTTTATGTATATATTTTTGTTTTTTGTTTCTTTTGACCATCTATAGTTTGGAAACTGCAGATGAAAGTATCAGGAAGATGACTTGCCTGGAGAGAGATCTCAGTGTTAGCTCTGAATATAAGCAAGTTTGGGTGTGGCTATTACTGAAAGTTAGAGATGGGCGCGAACCTTGGTTTGGTAGTTCAAGGTGGTTCATATGCATGGCATTACGAGGCTGTGTGTTCCATTTCCCTGCTTCCCTGCCTGGATTAGAGATGTGAAGGCCCAGAAGCCTTTTTTGTTTTTTTTCCAAAAATTGGAAAAATTTAAAAAAGAAAAAAAAAAATGATTATGGAATGTTTTATTTTAACCTGGTGAATAAAATGTCTTAAGAGAGGGTGTTCAAGTATTTTCCAAATCATTTCTTTAAAAATATATGCATAATATTAGATTATTCTAATTTCTGTGCACTGAGGACAAGCAAGTCCTAGGTTACAAACTGAACTCGCCAATGCAAGAACAAAATGCATTTCTTCCTTTAGGAAGTGCTGCTGTTGTCACAAGAAAAAGAAAAAGGTTTCACTTTTGTTTTTGCATGTGGGTGGTTATGTTTGGTTCCATTCTGTCCCCTTCACTAGACCTCAAAGCACTGGAAGAAAATACAGAGCAACAAAAAGAACCTGAAAGTATATGCTTAATTTAATCTAATTAATTTAACTTAAAAAGCTAAGAGTTTACATTTATCTGATTCCAGAAAATTGAATCATTTAGCTACATTAGTTTATAAAAAGTAATATGCCAGGTCAAATTGTTCATAGTCATATTTTATATTCCTAAAGTAACAGAATGACTTTCAAGCTGTAAACTGGGGGGTTTTTTGAGCTTCAAAATTTCTGGAAATTTTACATCTCTAGACTGGATCTCCCCTTCACCAGCTGGTGTGCACTCCTCGCCTCCTCTTCTTCAACTGTTCCACTATTCTCTGGCAGGATCACAGTGTCCCCCTGCCCCCGCCCCATCTCCTTGGTTGATCACTCACTCAGCCAAGGAGGCAGGACAGGAAAACCTTGTAGTTCTTCCAAGGATTGGTCAAACAGCCAAAAAGGAAGAGGAGAGCACATGAGAGGAGCTCTGCTGGATCAGGCCAAGGGCTTATCTAGTCCAGCTTTCTATATCTCACGGTGGCCCCAGCAGATGCCTCTGGGAGAGGAGCACACTCCTACTGGTGAGTGGGCCATTGGCCAGCGGTATGGGATAAGGGAACTTCAAAACAAGATTTGTGCCTATCTCTAGTGAGATACAAAATGATTCCTGGGCTGGGGCACCTCCCTTATGAGGAAAGGCTAAAACATTTGGGCCTCTTTAGTCTGGAAAAAAGGCGCCTGAGGGGGGATATGATTGAGAGGTACAAAATTATGCAGGGCATGAGTAAAGTGGATAGAGGGAAGCTCTTCTCCCTCTCACAAAATACCAGAATTAGGGGACATCCACTCAAATTGAGGGCTGGGAGAGTAAGAACAGACAAAAGAAAATATTTTTTCACCCAGCGCGTTGTTAGTCTGTGGAACTCCCTGCCACAGGATGTGGTGATGGCATCTGGCCTGGATGCCTTCAAAAGGGGATTGGACAGATTCCTGGAGGAAAAGTCAATCACAGGTTACAAACCATGATGGAGACGTAATCTCCAGGCCTAAAACTCGGGTACTTCAAGGGCCAGATACAGGGGAGTGGTATCAGAAGACAGATATCTAGTCTCATGCGCTCCCAAATGCATTTGGTGGGGCCACTGTAAGATACAGGAAGCTGGACTAGATGGGCCGTTGGCCTGATCCAGCATGGCTCTTCTTATGTTCTTATGTTCTAAGGTCATGCCATTAAAGGTCAGATACATGTATGCATTCCAAACTGCTGAAATGTCTAGGGCAGGCATGTCCAAACTTCGGCCCTCCAGATGTTTTGGAACACAACTCCCACAGTCCTTTGCCATTGGAAATACAGGCTTGGAATTCTGGGAGTTGTGGTCCAAAACATCAGGAGGGCCGAAGTTTGGACATGCCTGGTCTTCTAGGGCATTAAAATGTAGATTAATAATAAATGGTGATCAGTTTCGTGCCAATCTTTTCCTTGTGAGAAGATCTCTTAATTTATCCAGATGTTTAACTTCCAGTGTTAGATAACACATGGGTAAGGGTTTTTTTTTTTTTTTGCTTCTTTTTATAAGTTAAGACATTGTCTAGAATTTTGCGAAGGGAAACATTGTATGCTCCATTAGCGTCAGTTGGTTTTGTACTGTTGATTGCCATGACCGTTGCTGACAGGTGGAGGGGCTTCTGTGCTTCTGGTAGGCCACTGTGAGAGAGAGGATTCTGTGTGCAAGCTTAGGCCTTCCATTTAATGCAGCATTGCCTTATGGAAGCAGGGATGCCTTGGCTTTCGTACTAATGATAAATAGTATATTCAGTGTATAGATCAGAACTTTTTAATATATTAGGAAAATTGCTTTTGTAATTTTGATTTTTGTTTAGGTAAGTAGAATTAAATTTGCTGCCTCATGTGTACAACTGTTACGTACATTTCCTCCCCCTCCCCTTTTCTCTTTCAACCAGAAAGATGCCAGCCAGCCTGCTGAATGCAAACAACAATGAGGAAATACCACTTCAGAGTGATATTTGAACAACCTGTAATAAATATTTGGATACCTGGCCTGCAGTTCAGGATACTCCATTGCTGCAGCACAATCTTATTAACAATGCTTAAAACTAAATTGGTTTCAAATGCATGATTTTCACTAACTTTTTTTTTTCTTATTTTTGCTTAACTTGTACAGTGGCAACAATGCATTTGAGAAATATGAGGTTTAATTAAAGCACACTCTACAGGCTTTGGTACACCGCAGCTGAACTGTCTCAGTAGGCATTCCAATCAAAATAAAAAAATAAATGCTAGTTTCCCCTTCTGAATGACATGCCCTCAGTATGAAGTCAGTTTTATCTAAATATTATGAAATAATTCACGTAAAAATATATTAATTTAATGAAATACTTAAAAAGCAAAAATGAAGCAATATGATTTCTGCTAGCTGTTTTCCCTTCAAAAGGTTTTCTGCAATGTTCAAATCAGATGAGTGTTACAGAGCAGCTTGAAACACTGTCGTCTCAATTAAAAGGAATTGTTTGGAGTAACATTTTCATGATCTTCTTGGAAGGCAGCGGTGGTTGAGAGATCCTAGTTGTTGACCTTATTTATTCATGTTTGTAAGTACTTTGAACTAGTGCTTTTAATAGTTTTAAATATACTTGAAAAATATATTTCCTGTTTATAAAAATATGGGTACTTGTACATGGAAAATTCATACTTTCCTCACAGAATGATTGCTTATCAAACATTTCAAAATAGCAAACTGGGAAAGAGACACGCCTCTTAGTTGGAAGAAAGTGAGTTGCAGCACTAAAGGGTATCAGTGATCTAGGTTAGCCTGTGTTGTCAGGCCTTGTTCAGATTATCTTCTAGACCAAGAATTGGAAGTGTGGAGAGCCTCAGGTTTGTACACGTCTCTTGTGTGCTGCTTGGCTTTTCAGCTTCCTGTTTGGCACAAACCACAATTTGTTGTGCTGGCTGAATTGGTGTGCTCTTGTTTGTATTTGATTTCCAAACCAGTATTGAAAACTGTTTTGAAGTGGGTTATTATTATTTTTTTCTGAATTCTGGCTTGAAGGTCAAGTGTAAACCATTCATTGCATTTGAGAATAAAAGCAATGTGTGGTTTACACTAACCAGAAAATAAAGTGGAATAGACTACTTGGGAGCATTGAAAGATGGAATCATTTGGATACCTTTGAGGATTGTCTGAACCAGGCCTGTGAAAATTGATTAACTGGGAAAATATAAATTATATTCTAAGTGAGCGTAATTCAGATTCTTTATTTGTAATATCCAGATCATACGGTTCCACACATCAGTGGTTTTTGACGCTCCAGAATCATCAAAATATCTGTTCAGGATTACATTACCCATTTTTTGACATACAGTGCCAGCTTCTGGCAGCAGTTGATTAGTAACTGTATGAATGCTGTTACCAGGCATGTAGAGAGTGCTCCAGCCTTACCTTATACATTTGTAACTTAATACAGTGTTTTCAATTTGTACAGAATAGTTAGAATATTCTATTAAAGTTGTGAAACATGAAGTATGTTGTCCTGACAATTAATCTAGTATAATACACCCTACTGTTATCTTCCCAACAGTATTTGTTAGGGCTGGTGTTTATAGAATTAAAGAACTCGCATTTGCCATAATTCAATGGCAACCTCCCGGGCTGAATTATGGAACTGGGAACCCTCAAACCAGAAGTGCAGCAGACCCATCCATTGCTATGCCATTTTTACATCACTTCTTTGAACCACAGAATGGAGAAAGAGATGGGCAAAACCATGGGGGTTTCCTGTAACTCACAAATGTGCAAAGGCGACTGGGTTTTGATAGAGACTGCCTCCATAATGAGTATGTGGCAGGTGGTATTAGTTGGTCCAGGGGCAATGCTAGTTACATTGGAGATCAGCAAGCTGACAATTCTGTCCTGAAAGATTTCAGATGCAGCCTCAGACTTCCTTGTTTCCAGTATTCTTGATATTTTCACTTCAAAATTCTCTTTTGAGCCCCGCATGACACCTTAGAAGAAAGGCCTTCCATATTTTCCCTTCATTCTTGACTAACTATCTGTCTAACTCACTATCTCGTTCATCATTAGTACAAGCACTGTTGCTCTGCCTTTTACTGACCTCAATGTGGTATTTGGAAGCTGCATTTATGGTGATCTTTATATATGCAAGCTGATAAATGAAACACACCCAACACCCTTTTCGAGGAAAAGCAAACATGGATGTACATTATAAACTAGAATGTTGGGAGTTGGGGGGATAAACACTCGTTAAAGTAAATTGAATAAACATATGAAAGACTTGGCCATAAATGACAGGTAGATCTAAACACTGATTTGGCTGAGTAACACAATGAATTAGGTACTGTACTTAGTTGCAGAGCAGAAGGTTGGGAGTTTAATTCCCCACTGTGCCTCCTAGGTGAAGAGCCAGCCTGTTTGGCTTTGGACAAACTGCAAAGCCCTAGAACATGAATGTGCGCGCACACATAAGAAGGGAATGCTAAACTTTTCCTGGGTATCCTATACCCTTATAACCTTGGAAAGGCTCACCTTAAGTCAGAATTAACTTGATGGCGAACAATTATTATTATTTACACAGTCTTAATGAAATGGTTATTAGAAATATAATTATTTTATTAGTTTCATCTCAAGAGCAGAACACTAAATCCCTTCCCCCCACCACCACCTTTTCACTCTAGATGGTGGAAAAGCAGCCAGTCCTCAGAATGTCCATATGGGACTATCCTCTAAAAAATGTTTTTAAAGAGAGTCACAGTCTTTACATGTGTTTTGACCTAGGAAAAAGGAAATTAATGAGATCTTGAAGGGAGAAATAGAGGAGGTTTAAATGAGAAAACTGCCTTTGGTAGTCACCCAGAATGAATTTTTTCTAGTGACTGGTTGCTGTTTAATTTGTGAATCAATTTTAAGTCTTAAGAGGTTCCTGTACACAGACGGGATGGGGGGGGGGGCAGGGAGCAGTCTGACACCACCACCACCACCACCAATACTGATGAATAAATGAAGCATGGGCTCAGCAGAGTGTTGCATTTTGAATGTTCCTGTCCTGTCATCGTAGAAGCATAACAGTGAGGAACTTGCCTGCTTAATGCTGGATGGTTGGTGAAATGTGCAAATCCACCCACAGTTTGTGTTCAAGCGTAACTGATATGCGTCGCTTCCTGTAATTAAGCCCACCATGCCTTTGGGGAAATTGCTGCTTTCAGAGGCCTGGAGTGAAACAGCCGGATAACGTATGGCTTCCCTCCCTCCACTGCCTTGGGAAACTGCCTCTCGTCTCATACTGGCCAAACCGATTTCATTCATGCATTATTCCATTCATCAGCAGGGGATATGTTGTCCTGGGGTTGGTCTTCGGGAAGAGGAAGTGGAGTTGGATTGTTTCTAATTTTTTCGGTTTACCCTTTTGGCAAAAAAACACACGATATGAGATTCCTTCTGCAAGCGTCCTAAGAAAAGCCCCGGGATGGTCTGCCAGTCCACACACATTGGTACTCAATGGCAGTGGTACAAAGAAGCTCCATGAGAAGCGTTTGATTTTTTTTTTTTAATTCATCCCTCATCTCCATGCAGACAAAGAGCTTCCAGTCTAGATTTTCAGAGAAAACTTGTGGTGCTTTTCTTGGTCAACCTGTCTTGGTAATTCAGTGATTCACTTGCTCTTACCTGATGTGATGGCTGCATTTAACCTTTGATTATATAGTGAATGGTTTCATTGTAAATTGCCTGGAGTGCTCATGAGCAGAGAATGCATCAGAGAAGATAATAAAAATTACACTTCAGCAAAGCTCACTTCCTGCAGTATAGGAAGGCCCAGAATGATACATTTTGCCATTAAATGTAAAGGGATATCTTATGGGGAAGCTGAAAGAGGGAACAAGGTGGATGGAAATGAAGCGGGCAGCAAATAAAATTATTCATAAATAACCCAGCCAGCAGCAAAGGGGTTCACAAATACTAACTGAAGTATTATTTCCTTCTGAGATATAGAGCACACAGAATTGGGTGGCCATAGAAGAGCTGCTCAAGAAAAGTGCAAAATGGTTTCAAAAAAAGACTGCTGCCCCTTTGTACCTGTGCTATGAAGGAAGAAGAAAAGGCCAGAGCTATACCCCAAGGGACTGCAACAAAAACATGAAAATCAAGGCAGACCAAATAGAGGATTTGCCTAATCAAATCAAACAGGGATTTTGTTAGAAGAAGAGATGAAGTCAAAGCAGGTGAGGGGCTTGAAGAAAGGAAGAGTGGTGACATCACAAGAGTTCTGGGAGGCAGCTCCAGGCAGGAAAGGGAATGGAGAACAGCTGGAATCATTTCAGGGTTGGCTACGTGTCCCAACAGGATGCATGGGGGCAGGGATGGAAGAAATAAGACCAACCAGGACTAAGAAGAGGAGGGTGGCAATGGGAGAAGAGAGCAAATAGCATGAGCATACAAGTGGAGAGGTTGAAATGAGTGAAATGGAAGAAGATAGCTGCTATTGATGCCAACACTGAAAAAATGTATAATGTGAATCTGAAGCATGTTTGCAACTTATTTTTCATCCTAAAACTCCCCATCCCCACCAGGTTCTCGAAATCCACAAGTTCAGTAACAGTCAAAAATGTCAATGGATCCAGTACAGGCCTTTTAAACGTCTTATTTTAAAATAACTTGAAAAAAATATCAGGTGATAATCCAGTGATATCCAGGCTAATCCAAGTCTGGTTTTGCAAGACGACCTCTAGTTTTCCCGGCACCCACCCTGGCAGATTAATTGCTTACTTCAGCCTTCTCCCTCTCCCACACCTTCTCTTGTGAGATTCCATAAAGCACCCAGGGATGGCCCAAGGTCTCCCTTCTTCTTTGGCCATCACCTCCTACTTTGAGTAAAGGATGATGTAGTAGTGGCAGCTATACTCCCCTTCCCAAAAGGAGGCAGAGAAGACAGTGTCACTTTTGTAACTTCTTGACAAAGAAGTGGCAGACAACCATGTGGGGACACTTCGACTACCCACCAAGAGAGAACATTGTTGTGCCTGTTACTAGCCCTCCCCTCCCCCGGCCTGCTACCAGCAGAAGGGTTTTCTTTTTAAAGTAGTTTTTTTCAGCTGCACATATAATTGTCAGACCCCCTCCTCACAGCCCTCAGAAAGCCAAAAACAAATCTTCAGTTTCACTCATAACTCTTCCATGGGCCTTCCAGACGTTTGGTGTTACTGATTGAAGTGAAGAAGAAGAAGAGGTCCAACCCAGTAAGAAAAGTTTCTCTTAATATGATGTGGGGAATTAGATATACACATGGAAGCCAAACCTTTCCTAGCCCTCATATAAATTGTGTCACAGGACACTGCCTGGCATTTACATTCTTGATAAACAGAGATGCATAGCCCATCTATTTTTTCCTCTGATTCTCCAAATGCCCAGTGTCCACAGTGCAAAACAAATAGAAAATCTTGGTCATCAGCATCATTTGTTCTCTGCATGCACACACCAGCACAAGGGAAGAAGGTACTCCTTCAAGACCATGGAGGGGTCCCTCCAGGGAGAAAGGAGGCATAAAAATAAAGTTGTTATGATGATGATGATGATGATGATGATGATGATGATGATGATGATGATGATGATGATGATGATGATGATGATGATGTGGAGCAATGGTTGGTTTGCAGAAGGCAATTTTGGCTTGGGAAAGGGGCAGGGAATAAAGGACAGAGGGAAATGTCTTTCTCAGAGCCTGATGCAGAGTCTGCCGCCAGAAAGCCTTACAACCTCCAGAGGCCATCTTTGGACAGCCTGTGGATCTACAGAGAGTGAGGGGTAATGCTGGAAAGGGGACAAGGGCCAATTATTTATCTTTGGGGCCCTACCACCTCAGGCAATGTCTTCACTGAGGCCAATGGAAGGCTTGTTTTGGAAACATGGACCAGGCTGAATCCTGCTGGAACTGGAAGCAACTGTGAACATCTGAGCATGGGGAAATTCAATTGTTTGTTGATAATCCCTCATATGACTCACCATATTTTCAATTAGTCTCATCTCTCTTGACAGCAACCACAGCATTCTTCTCTATAAGGGATGGATATTTCCTTGTCACTTAAATTACAATGCTGCTGCTTTTATTCATTTTGCAAACAAGTTTGCCATTCAGGTGGAGCTTTCCCTTACTTGTCTCTACAAGCAAACTGCGGTTCAAAAGTGGGAATCTGGCCTAGATAAACTCTAAATATACCTTGGCGTAACATCTTCCTTGACCATGAGATGCTGAAGATCTTGCAAGGTTGTGTCTCCTCTTTTTGTGTCTCTTTGGTTGACATAATAGAGATGTCCCACGGGGCTCTAGAGGAAACTGGCAGTTGTGCTGTGTTTCAGGACCAACTGGGCTAGAAGGCTGGGCTACTGCAGGTCTGGAGGGGATTCAGTGGGTCTCTTTAGAGAAGTGGCCCATATCCTTGCATCGGTTGCAACATCCTGAGATCTGTAGATGTTGCATTGACGCAGAGAGCTGGCCTCCAAATGAATGATGGTGATCAGTTCAAACTATATTGGAGGAATTGCCACTAACTTTCCTCAGACTGACTAAGCTGCTTGGATGAGTAGCAAAACATTCCGATCTCTCAAGAAAAGAAGTCCAGTTGCCATGACTCAACTTCTAGATCTCTCTCCTGTTGTATATTCCTGACTGGGGTAGACTTGAAGCTAATGAATTACAGAAGACTGACAATAAGTACCCTGCCTCCCCGCTTCCACAGTGGCATTCTATATACCAGGCCTGCCCAACAGGTAGATCGGGGGCTACCAGCAGCCTGTGAAGGGTTCAAAAGTAGCCCTCCAGCCATCAATAAAAAAGGTGAGGGGGTAAGTTCTCCACCTCTACCTCCTCCAACCCAAGGACCGCCACTGCCCCAGCAAAGCTCTGGGTCTGCCAGCCCACTATCTCAGCCGAGCGGGGCAGTTCAAGGGCCATGGCACAGTCCCCTGCTCTCCCTGCTGGCCAGATGATCAGCATGCCACTGTCTCGTGACCAACTGAGTTGTTGGTGCAGAGCGGAGGAAGGGGAGTGGAGCGGACAGAGAGGGGTGGGGTCATAGGGTGCCCACCTCCTTTGCGTGGTGATGTCCCCCTCTTCTCTCCCCCGGAGAGTTCCTTCCTCCTATCCTCCCATCCCCCCCACAGCTGCCTCACAGAGACTGTGACCTACCGCTCCTCCTGCTCCCCTTCTGAGCCATTCATAAGAACATAAGAACATAAGAACATAAGAAGAGCCATGCTGGATCAGGCCAAAGGCCCATCTAGTCCAGCTTCCTGTATCTCACAGCGGCCCCACCAGATACGTTTGGGAGCGCATGAGACTAGATATCTGTCTCCTGATACCACTCCCCTGCATCTGGCCCTTGAAGTACCCTGGTTTAAAGCCTAGAGATTACACATCTCCATCATGGTTTGTAACCCGTGATGGACTTTTCCTCTAGGAATCTGTCCAATCCCCTTTTGAAGGCATCCAGGCCAGATGCCATCACCACATCCTGTGGCAGGGAGTTCCATAGACTTACAACGCGCTGGGTGAAAAAATATTTTCTTTTGTCAGTTCTTACTCTCCCAGCACTCAATTTGAGTGTATGTCCCCTAGTTCTGGTATTTTGAGAGAGGGAGAAGAGCTTCGCTCTATCCACTTTACCCATACCCTGCATTATTTTGTATGTCTCAATCATATCCCCCCTCAAGCGCCTTTTTTCCAGACTAAAGAGGCCCAATTGTTTTAGCCTTTCTTCATAAGGGAGGTGCCCCAACCCAGTAATCATTTTAGTCGCTCTCTTCTGCACCTTTTCCAGTTCCACTATGTCTTTCTTGAGATGCGGTGACCAGAATTGTACACAATACTCCAGGTGGGGCCTTACTATTGTTTTGTATAACGGCATTATAATGTTGGCTGTTTTATTTTCAATCCCCTTTTTGATAATCCCTAGCATGGAATTGGCCTTCTTCACCGCTGCCACACATTGGGGAGACACCTTCATGGAGCTGTCCACCAACACACCAAGATCTCTTTCCTGATCCGTCACGGATAACTCAGAGCCCATGAGTTGATAGATGAAGTTTGGATTTTTTGCCCCAATATGCATTACTTTACATTTGGTTACATTAAAACGCATTTGCCATTTCTCAGCCCACCCCCAGTTTGGAGAGATCCTTCTGGAGCTCTTCACAATCTTCTCTGGTTTTTACCACACGGAAAAGTTTTGTGTCATCTGCAAACTTGGCCACCTCACTGTTTATCCCTGTCTCCAGGTCATTTATGAACAGATTGAAAAGCACCGGTCCCAGGACCGAGCCCTGGGGCACACCGCTTTTCACTTCTCTCCATTGTGAAAATTTCCCATTGACACCTACTCTTTGTTTCCAGGATCTCAACCAGTTCTCAATCCATAAGAGGACCTGCCCTCTTATGCCCTGACTATGCAATTTTCTCAGCAGCCTTTGGTGAGGGACTGTGTCAAAAGCCTTTTGAAAATCCAGATAGACTATATCCACTGGTTCACCCAAATCCACGTGCCTGTTGACCTTTTCAAAAAATTCTAAAAGGTTTGTAAGACAAGATTTACCCTTACAGAAGCCATGCTGATTTTCTCTCAGCAAGGTTTGTTCTTTTATGTGTTTTAAGATTTTCTCTTGGATGAGGCCTTCCACCATCTTCCCTGGGACAGATGTAAGGCTAACCGGCCTGTAGTTTCCTGGGTCCCCCCTCCTTCCTTTTTTAAAAATTGGTGTGACATCTGCTATCCTCCAGTCCTCCGGCACTGTGGCCGTTTTAAGAGACAAGTTGCATATAACCGTTAAGAGATCTGCAATTTCATTTCTCAGTTCCCTAATAACCCTTGGGTGGATGCCATCTGGGCCCGGTGACTTGTTAATCCTCAATTTTTCAATTAGTCCTAAAACCTCCTCTCTTTTAACCTGTATTTGATTTAATTCTTTAGTCAAGAGGGGCGGCTCAGGCAGCGGAATCCGCTCAAGGTCCTCTGTCGTGAAGACAGACGCAAAGAACTCGTTCAATTTCTCTGCAATGTCCAAGTCCTCCTTAACCTCCCCTTTTCCTCCCTCACCATCCAATTGGTTCTCTGGCAGGTTTTCTACTTCTAACATATTTAAAGAAGCTTTTATTATTACCCTTTATATTGCTAGCCATGTGTTCCTCAAAGTCTTTCTTTGCCTCCCTTATCATCTTTTTACATTTCTTTTGCCAGAGTTTGTGTTCCTTTTTATTTTCCTCGTTTGGGGAGGATTTCCATTTACAGAAGGACCTCTCCTTGTGCTTTAGAGCTTCTCTAACTCCACTCGTTAACCATGCCGGTGTCCTCTTGGACTTAAATGAGCTCTTCTTTCTTTGTGGTATGCACTTGTGCTGGGCCTCTATTATTGTTGTTTTAAACAGGCTCCATGCACTCTGAAGAGATTGGATTCTTCTAATCCTCCCCTTCAGTTTCTCTCTAACTAGTTTCCTCCTCCTTGTGCTGCCATGGCAATGTGATTGCCCCGCTGCTGACTTAGCCCACCCCAGCTGCACAGCGAACATGGCAGAAGTGAGAGAGAGCTATGGGCGGCAGCAGCAGTGGCAGTGAGGGGGCTGGAAGGGAGAAGGGGAAAACAGGAGGAGACGTAGAGTCAAGTCAGGCTCCAGGCGGGTTGGGAGGAAAAGTGCACCTTTTTTTAAAAAAAGTCTTCCAGCAGCCTGGGCAAGCAGAAGGGGCAATCTGCGCAAGCATGCTCGCGCCTCCCCTGCACCCATCAACACTGGCTTGAGGGGGTGTAAGGGAAGTGTGTGCATGCTCAGCCTTACCATAGGAATGCTAATTTACTTAATTTTTTTTCCCCCTTTGGCCCGCCATCGTAATCAGTTTCCCTCATTAGAGAAGTGCTGCTTAGGTTTTAATTCTGTACAGCGTGATTTATCTGTCTTGTCCTGTCTTATTTTTAGTATTTTTTTTTGTAACTTTGTCTGGCTATTGTAGCCTCGTGTAAGCCGCTTAGGGTACTTGTAGATAAGCGGGATATAAATCCAATAAATAAATAAATAAATAAATAAATAAATAAATAAATATGTTCCCTCCAGAAAGGATTAATTGATTTTCAATGCGTTCCTATGGGAAACCGCTGCTCTACTTACAATTTTTTTTTACTTATGAGCATATGCTCGGAACAGATAAAAATCATAAGTAGAGGTTTTAGTGTAGTAGCCCTCAGGCACTTTCGTCCGGAAAGAGTAGACCTCGGCCTGTTCAAAGTTGAACAGCCCTGCTATATACAGTACATTTGAGCTCCACTGGGTTGTGCAGGGCTTATTATCATGTAGAGGTATACAGCATTATGATATTATGCTTAGTGGCTTAGATATCTAGGTTGGGAGTTGCTGTGCAATTATCAATAGGATGCCTTCTAGCTCTTCACTTCTAAGAAGATAAATCGAGAAGTTGAGGGAATCAGGAACCATTTTTAAGTGAAAGTAATGTGAGCTCATTTCAGGCTTATAAACCAGCCCAACTGGCTGAACACATAGCAACGTATACAGTCTGTGTGTCCATTCCATACCCATGAATGAACCTTGTTCCAGTGTCAGACTTCAAACTCAGTAGATGCCATACATCTATGAAATGGAGCTGGATTTGCCTTCTTTTCTCTCTGCCATGTTAAAAATATTTGGATCTTTATTCTCTGTGTTTCCATGTTCTCTTCCTCCCCCACCACCACCTTTTCTCCATTGGGCAGGGAAATGTTTCTCTTTGTACATAATTAAAGAATGAAGTACATATTTGGCTAAGATACAAAGGAGGAAATGTGGTAAATGTATACACTTAAAACAAATAAATAATGAATAACTATTTTTAAAAGATCTGAGGTATGATTCAAGCGCAAGCCTCAACAGCTCCAGGCTTGCTGTTTTTATTGATAAGACCAAAGAGGAAAAGATGCACAGTTCAGAACCTGTTGTCCCATATATGGAATTTGTACAACTGCAAAGCCAGTGGAGCAGAACTCACTGAAAGCCAAGAGCCCATTAGGCAAGCTGGTATGATTCAGTTTAGGAGGCTGGTCCAACCCAGCAAAATCTAGGTTTTTCCTCAAAAAACTCTTTGAGACCTGTGCAGCCGAAGTGGGAAATTGGCAAAATATTCACAATGGCCAACTTTTTGAAAGGGATTTGATGTTTTTTTTTTTAAATCCACTTTTCTACCCTCTGAGGTACAAAGCCTGGGATGGTTCACAGACAATTGATGCCACAAAGGGGGAAGGTGTGGATGTCTTCTAGTGATTGCACCATGTCTCACTTCTATAATCTCTCTGGACCTTTACACTCCTCATCATCTCATCAGGAGGTTAAGCCCTACTTGTTGGTTTAAGAACTGCAGTATGACATAATGAAGGACCCAAAAGGCTGCTTCTCATCCCTTGTAAAGTTACTTATGCCTTCCAATCATAATCAAAGTCCCTGTTCCTGAGCCTTCTGAAGTGCAGTGTGATAGCCTCAGAGACATGGCCTTTTTTGGTCAATGCACTTGAAACTGTATGAATTATGTTTGGGTAATCCTTCCTAGCATGTATGAGTTGTATATAAATTGATTCTGGACTTATTCTATCCACTCTTGTTCTTACTGTAGAGTTTCTCTGTAGTCTTGTTGGGTTGTATTTTAACCTCTGTGTTGCAATTGTGCTTTCAGCATTGTCCCCTACACTGGGTGTCTCAAGACAAAAAGAGAGAATAAAAATGGAAAGAGGGAGGGTCCTTTCTGGTGAAAGAGCAATGGGATGGTGGTAAATTTGGGGCTGCTCGTCTTGACGCCTCGCCAGCGGCAGCCCCTTCAAGGAGACAGCAGAAGTGTAGGCAGCTAGATCTTCCATATCAATAAATGAGGAGCAAGTCTTGAAATCTGGTAAGCCTGGTGACACCCACTTGTCAGGGCAATTAAAATAAAATGGAACATTTCCTCCTCCCATCAGTTCTCATTAATGAAAGGGATTACTCAGCCCATGAGGACCTCAAAGTAGCGGGGGGGGGAGTTTAATTCCCAGAAAAGCTGTCCCGGTCGATGATGCCATCTCATGCTATGGAACTGACCCAAACAAGATTTCAGCCTCTAATTCTAAAGGACTCTATCCTACGGTGATCCTTGATGTCTTTTGAAATTTAAATCCTCACATTTATTCCCCATTATGGCATAAACCTTTGTGGCAAGGTTATGGAACTTGTGTCCATCCAAACTCTGTTGAATGCCAGGTCCCATCAGCCAAGGCCAACATGACCAATAGTCAGGGATTATGAGACCAGAGTTTCAGCAATACCTTCTAGAGCAGTGGCTCTCAACCTGTGGGTCCCCAGATATTCCTGGACTGCAACTCCCAGAAATCCCTTCCAGCACAGCGAGTGGTGGAGGCTTCTGGGAGTTGCCGTCCAGGAACATCTGGGGAACCACAGGCTGAGAACCACTGTCCTAGAGGGACTCTAGTTTTAATTGTAACTGGCAATGTCAGATTGGGCAATGGATTTAATTTCTGAATTGTTGCCAAATTTGTGGAAAATTACTTGACAAATTTGGGGGTGGGAAAAAAATTACTTGACACAGTTAAGAAGAAAGGAATACATATTGCCACACCACCTGATACTAGCTGACACTCTGCTGCAGGAAGACATTCAGACTGCACTGGGACCATGGAATCACACAGGTCTGCAAGCCATGTTATATCCTTTATCTGGTTTTCTTTAGTGCATTTACATTCTGCTTTCCTTCCAAGGAGCTTATACTGGGTCTGTGCGTAATGCTGGCTCATATGTCACTCTTCCTCCTTTAATTCTCACAACAACCTTGTTTGGTAGGCCAGAAAGAGATGGTGGCTGACTACTCCAAGAGGACACTGTAGTTGCTGTGGCTCAGTGGGAACTGGAATCTGAATCTCCTAATGTAATATATTCATGCAATGTGTGTGTGTGTGTGTGTGTGTGTGTGTGTGTGTGTGTCTGTCTGTCTGTCTGTCTGTCTGTCTGTCTGTCTGTCTGCGCACGCATTTGCATGAAACACTCTAACCAATATCTTATGCTCCCCCTTAGCATAACCACAGTGGAGTCAAAGAAAGGGGATTAAAATGAGTGATTATATTCTCTTGAAGAATGCCACTCCCACCCCTATCATCAGGGAAAAACAGCATATGCATGCATTTAAAGGCTATTATTGAAGGTCTGCTAAGAAAACATCTGTTTCTAGGGAGGTTTTTACATGTTGAAGCTTCCTGTTGGGGAACTTTTGCTAGTCATCTTGGCAGGAACACCAGGAGAGAGTCTGGCTAAGCCAGGCCTGCAGCATATAGCTGTGCTAGAATGAAACAAAATCTGCTCTGTCTGCCATTTGGTTTTGGTGGGGTTTAGTTTTTTGCTTTATATTTTTAATGACGGATTTTGCAGAACTATCCGGTTACTCTCCCTTCCCCTCATTGTTTCCTTTCACAGGCATTTAAAAATGTTGATGACTCTACACTTAATCCCATTGCTCAAGATCAGAAAGGAAGGGAGAAGCTCAAGAAGCGTAAAAGGAACCTGACAAAAATAAACTTGGCACTCACAAAGTGTCTTGCTTCAGCCCTCCATTGCTGTCTGGCTTTTGTTTCCTGTCACTAGCCCTTGCCCAGCATCTGCCCTGGCCTGAAAACTCTTTTAACTTGTTTGGGTTTGAGTCAGCTGAAACTTTCCCAGGTCACGCCCAAACCATTCCACTGGGGAGACTTCCAGCTGAACCCTGAAGATACCAAGCTTCCTTCCTTCCCAGTCTGACCGGATCTGCCCTCTGGAGCATTGGTGAAACCGACAAGACCTGCAGAAGAGCCAACACACACACACATACATACACACCCTTGTTGGATTGCTTTGCTTGCCCTAGTGCAGTGGTGGCGAACCTTTGGCACTCCAGATGTTTTGGACAGGGCCGGCGCGTCCATTAAGGCGAACTAGGCAGTTGCCTAGGGTGCCAAAATGGAGAGGGGGCGCTGGCCAGCCTGCTGCCCCCCCTCCTCCACCACCCCTGTCACCAGCCACCGCCGGCCGTCCCCCCGCCGCCTGTCGCCATCCGCCCGCCGCCCCCCGCGCCCATCGCCACCCACCACCCGTGCCGGTTGCCCCCAGCGCCCGCCCTCCCGCCCCCCGCCCCCACCCATCCCACCCCCACCCTTCGCCTAGGGCACAAAAAAACCTAGCGCCGGCCCTGGTTTTGGACCACAACTCCCACAGTTCTTTGTCATTGGCAATACAGGCTTGGGATTCTGGGAGTTGTGGTCCAAAACATCTGGAGTGCTGAAGGTTTGCCACCACTGCCCTCGTGGCGCAGTGGTTAAATGCCTGTACTGCAAGTAAAACTGTGCTCACGACCTGGGTTCAATCCCCGGTAGCAGGCTAAAGGTTCACTCAGCCTTCCATCCTTCCGAGGTCGGTAAAATGAGTACCCAGCTTGCTGGGGGGGCAATGTGTAGCCTGCACTCTGTAATTAAAATTGTAAACCGCCCAGAGACTACTTGTAGTAGTATGGGGCGGTATATAAGCAGAACACTTTTTTTGCTTTAGTGGGTCAGATGGATGGATTTGCATCAGATCCTAGGAGCAGGGCAGTTGAAGGACGGCCCCCAGTTTAAGCAGGAGGAAAAAGTGCCTTTTTCCACACTAGCTGATGCAGGTGTGCTGGCTACCTTTGAAGTGGTAGCCAGCACACCTTACAAGGAACTGAATCGCTTTCAGACTCATGTGGGATGTTTGGGAAGAAAGCTGGGTTCCTGAATGCCTCAGCCCAGTTTATTGCGAGCAAATTGCCTTCCAGCACAGTATAATCTGTATTAGGCTCCCTCAAGGCAGTAAACAGTGCTTGGGGCCGGCAGATCTCAAGTACAAAGCCCAAGGGTTGTGGCATTCCAAAGGTAGATTGCATACATGCCAAGCAATATAGTCTAGATAATATCTCTCAGATCCATTCTCTCTTCCAATACTGAGTTTGGAATGTCAGTCTAAAAGACTTAATTGTTAAGATATTAGTTACAGGAACCTAATATGTACTTGGATGGGAGACCACCAGGGAATACCAAGTGCTATAGGTGCCTGGAGTAGGAACTGGCAGGCCACTCCAGTATTCCTGCCAAGAAAACCCCATGGACATGGGGGTCACGAAGAGTCAGTCATGACTGTAACGACACAACACACACACACACACACACATATGCAATATTTCTAATTCATTCTTTAAATACTGAGTTACTCGTTAGTTTCAAAGGATACAGTGCCTTGTCTCACTGCGGCCAGGCCTCTTTCCCCAGTGGCATTTTGCTTGTTGGTTCTCAATCTGGAATTTTCTTGTAGTTTAATTGGGTCTTAGCAGACTAAGGCTCTGAAAGCTGTTGGCTGCAAAGTCGGCAGCTCAGCAGTTCGAATCCCAGGTGCCACGCGGTGGAGTGAGCTCCCGCTGTTAACCCCAGCTCCTGCCAACCTAGCAGTTCGAACGCATGTAAATGCAAGTAGATAAATAGGTACTAGAGATGGGCACGAAATGAACTTTTTTCGTTTCCGTTATTCATTATTCGTTTCATTTCGTAACGAAACGAATAACAAACATTGTGATGAAATTGGAACAAACCGAACAGAACCACGAAAATTAGGTTCGTTACGCTTCGTTTTTCATTAATGGCGACGCGCAATGAAATGTTAAAAATGCCCTGGACATGCATAAAAACACAGCAATAATTATTTATACTGTCTGATAATACCTACCGGGGGGATAGGGGTCCTTAAAACGTTTGTTTTTGTCTTCTCCCATCGCGATGTATTTTTCTTTTCCCTTTAAGGATGACAAAATGGATGTTGCCAGCCACAAAATGGAGGCAAGCCATGTGATGGGATCATGTAAATTCTTGGACAACTTCAACCAATATCATGCCCAGGTTGCAGACTGGGCAGGTCTGGCAGCCACAGAGGGCATAAAAAGCTCTGACAGCCCCCATCCTCCTTGCGGTCTCTGGTGGGAGTTAGGGTGGGATTGCTGTCTCTGTGACTCGTTATTTTCACTTTAGGCCAGCCAGGCAGGTGTGCGTCTCTGTGTTCCTGCCGGCTGCACTCTGGCTCTTAGGGGAGAGAAAGAAGAGATTTATCTCTAGCTTCAGTCTTGCAGCCTTCCTGTGTGTGTGCGTGCATACCTCTTGGTGAGTACCCTCCCCTGCCCCGCAGTGCAGTCACTCTGCGGCTACCTTGCACCCTGGGCAACGCCCGCTGCTGCCTTTGCAGCCTCCCTGCGTAACTAGTCTATACTGTGTCTCTGCCAGCATCAATTTTTTTTAGTGTTTTCCCTCTGGTCTGGGGCGTTGGGGGACGCCCGTGCACGGAAATGCTTTAAAAATTGTGCAAAAACCGGTAAAACTGAAAAATGAATAAACGAATAAACGAAAATGAATTTTTTTCAAAAATTCCCAAAAAACAAAAACAAACCGAAACGGACCCCCCTCAACGAAAAACGAAAAACCGAAATGCCATTTTTTTCTATTCGTGCCCATCTTGAATAGGTACCACTGTAAAAAGCAGGAAGGTAAAACTGTGTTTTCTTGAAGCCATGCCGGTCACGTGGCCGTGGACTTGCACAACACTGGCTCTTTTGGCTTGAATACGGAGATGAGCACCACCCTAGAGTCAGGCACGACTAGCATGCATGTGCGGTGGGAACCTTTACCTTTTAATGTGGTATCTTCCAGATTCTTTGGACTACAAACACCACAATTCATTTGCTGTCTGGGTGTGGCAGAATTGGTATAACAAAATGTCCAGAAAGCATCAGGTTGGAGAATGATGTTAGAGATGGGCGCTTGGTTCAACATGGTACAGAGGATGGCCTGAGCCAGCTAATTTCTTTCAGTGTGAGCTCTCTCATAGGGATATTGGGAGGGGAACGTGGTTAGGAGAAAAGCTACAGGTGCCACCTTGAGTTCATTGGTCCAAAAGCAAGGTATAGCATGAAACAAACCAAAGAAACAGACAATTGAAGGATGACTATATTAATTCTGGAAGCCTAAGCCAATTTTAGCTCAGTGAGCTGGAGCGCTCGGGTTGCAGAGCCAGTGGCCTGGTGTTGGAATTCCCTTTGTGCCTCCTTGAAGAGGGGCCTGCCCAGATCATCCAGAGCATGCGTGGCCACACTCAGTTTTTTAGGGTGGAGGATTAGATTTATTTTAGTTTATTTTTTATTAATTGATGGTGTTTTTACTTTTGTATGCACAACGGGACCATTCCAGAATATTGAAACCAAAAGAAATAGGTTATGGGAAAGTTTATAAAATTAGCAACGTTGAATGTGAAAGGTCTGGGGTCATTTTCGAAGAGAAATAGAATCGAAGCGATGATCAAAAGGCACAAAATAGATATTGCCTTTTTGCAAGAGACTCATCAAATAAGAGATGGTATTAATGAATTAAAAATTCCAAATGTTGATATTTATGAAAAAAGCTTTGGCACATCTAAAGCAAGAGGGGTTGCCATTATAATCTCAAGGAATTGTGAATGTGTTGTTGAAAATGTGGTAAAAGATTCAGAAGGTAGATATATAATATTGCAAGTTCTAATGGGGAAAGATCATTATACTTTGGTTAATCTGTATGCACCAAACGTTAACCAAGGCCGCTTTTACAATCTCCTTTGGGATCAGATTGAATTGGTTAAAAAGGGGTATTTAATAATGGCAGGGGATTTCAATATGGTCTTAGATAAAATTAAAGATAAATCGGTATGTAAAAAGGAAGAGTGGAGGACAAGACATACAACTCTAGCAAAGTTTATAAATACAACAGGATTGAAGGATGTCTGGAGAGAACTGAAAGGAGATGAAATAAAATACACCTTCTACTCACCAGTGCACAAAACCTATTCTAGGATAGATTTTGTGTTTGTTTCACAAAGCTTAATACCCAAGATAAATAATACTGAAATTGAGATCATAAAAACATCTGATCATGCTTTAATGTCGATTGATTTAGCAACAAATAAAAATTATAGAGAAGCTAAAAGGTGGAGAATGAATTTAAAAATATTTCAATATCCAGAAGTGCTGGAAAAGGTCAAAAAGATTGGTTGGAAACTTGGGATATAAACGAAAAGGCAGGTAGCCAAACGCCAATCATATGGGACACCCTGAAAGCGGTAGCTAGAGGCCTTATCATAAAAGAAAATATTAAAACTAAAAACAGGAAGAACTCAATAAAAGAAAATTAGAAAAACTAATAGCAGATTTAGAATCCCAATTTTTTTCTTACTAAGGATAATAAGATATTGAGGTTGATTGAAGCAAGGAAAAAAGAGTTAGAAGATCTAGATTTACAACAAACACAAAGGAATCTTCTGTACCTAAAAAGAAATTTTTTTGAATACAGCAACAAGAACTCAAAACTTTTAGCCAGATTAGCACAGAAAAGACAAGACAAGAATACAATAGGGATTATAAAAGACTCCTCAGGTAAGACATGCACACAAATGAAGGAAAAGTTGTCAGCTATACAAGAGTTTTATCAGTTGTTATATACTACAAAAAATAAACCTAAGGAGGATATAGAAAGGTATATCACTAAGAATTTAAAGAGGGTCTTGGAACAGGAAGATATGCTGGAAATGGAAAAGCCTATTACAGATCAAGAGATAAGCGAGGTAATAGACAAATTAAAGAATAATAAAACGCCCGGAGTGGACGCTCTGGGACCTGAATTTTACAAACTTTTTAAAGCAGTATTAATACCTAAATTAAAGAAGCTATATAATGAAATTTTGAATGGAGAACAAATTCCGAGATCTTGGACCCATTCTTTAACTATTTTAATTCCAAAACCTAATAAAATTTAATGGATATTGGGTCATACAGACCAATATCCTTATTAAATCAAGATGCTAAGATTTTCACAGCAATTTTGGCTAAAAGAATGAATAAATTTATAGCTAAATATATTAAAGAGGATCAATGTGGTTTTATTAAAGGTAGACAAATGGCAAATATTATTAGAAGGAATTTGAATGTTCTTTATGAAATGAGTAAGAGTACTACTAAAGCTGGGATGTTATCTCTAGATCTTTATAAAGCTTTTGATTGTGTTCAATGGCCCACATTAAAAATATTGTTAAAAAAATGGGATTTGGGAAATCCTTTTTGGGAGTAATAAATCAACTATATTCAACGGGCACTTCCTCAATAATAGTTAATGATGGATTGACTGAACAAATCACCCTAGGCCGAGGAACTAGACAAGGATGTCCTCTTTCTCCAGTCCTTTTTGTATTGTTATAGAGCTCCTGGCAAATGCCATAAGGGACGACAAATTTATTAAAGGTATAGGGAAAGATGGGGCAACTAAAATTAGTTTATTCAGGACGATGCTCTTTTGACTATTGTAAACCCAATAGAGAATATTCAAAGAGTAAAAACTCATTTAGAAGAATTTGGAGAAATAACAGGATTATGTGTAAACTGGCAAAAATCAGAGAGTTTATTCTTCAATTATGGAAAACATGACTTAAAGATGATTGAAAAATCTGGACTTAAACCGGGAAAAAGCATTAAATATCTAGGATTAGAACTCCATAAAGAATTTACTAAAACTAAAGAAAGAAATATTTCAAATTAGAAGAGGAGATGAAAAACAAATTATTATCCTACTCTAAACTAAAATTATCGTGGTTTGGCAGAATTGCATTGATAAAAATGAAAATACTTCCAAAAATTAACTTTATTTTTAAAATGTTACCGGTTCAGTTTTTAGAAAAGGAAATTAAAACTCTCCAAGACATGATAAATAGGTATTGTAATGCAGGGAAAAAATCAAGAATAAATAAAAGTCTATGGTATAGATCTCAGAAAGAAGGAGGAATAGGTATACCCAATATAAAAATTATTATATAGCCAATCAACTTAGTTCTTTGGGGGAAATTCTTTTAAACCACAGAAGTTAATATGGTGGGAGCAAGAGTCTTTGGATATAAAGGGGGAAATAAACACATTTTTATTCACGGAAGTTAAAAACAAAGTAAAGATTGACAACCCCCTATTGAATAGTTTAATTGCTACATGGAGAACATATAGGAAAATCTTGTCTCCGAAGGGATCCCCACTGGCTTTAGTTACTGACTTGGAAAGCTTTCCAGACAACTTGAAGCATTATTTGGAGTTATTTAAAATTAAGAAAATAGCTAGACTAAAGGATTGGATGCTCAAGATTAAAACAATTCAGGATATAAAAATATTTTGCAACCCAGTGATTTAACATGGTTAAATTATATTCAACTAGGAAAATGGATAAAGGACTGGGGAAAGAGAAATAATCAAATCAGAGAATGCACAAAATTTGAACATTTCCTACTATCGCTTGAGTCTGAACAGGAAAATTCAGAGAAAGGAATAACACGTAAAATATATAAAATACTAGGGGAATTATCAGAAATGAAGGACTTAAACACCTTGAGAGAAGTTTGGAACCAAGACCTTAATGTACAGATAGAGAAAGAAGACTGGAAAAAAATTTGGAATATGAGAATTTTGAGATCATTGTCAGTCAGGATAAAAGAAAACTACTTCAAATTGGTTTCAGATGGTATTTAACCCCAGTAAGACTAAATAGAATGAATCCTGCTTACTCTAAGATATGTTGGAAATGTGAAAAAGAGCTTGGTACTTACTTGCATCTTTGGTGGGAATGTGAAATAGTCCAAAGGTTCTGGAAAAAGTGTTTTTAGAGCTAAGTAATATGATTAAGATGGATATAGATTGTAATCCAGAGATAGCATTATTATCATTGTTAACAAGTAAAGATTTTGTTGTTACAACAAAGGAACTAATAGCAAATTTTATGACAGCTGCTAGATTAATTATAGCAAAAAATTGGAAGTCAAAACTAGAATTCAAGATGGAAGACTGGTATAATGAACTTTGGGATATAGCTATAAACGATAAACTCTCCTGCAGTTTAAAGGTTAAACGAGGAGAATTGAAAAAAGACATTTTCTACGATATCTGGGGTAAATTTTTAGATTATGTACTAGTCGAAGGAAAAGGGAAAGAGTCCACGAATATTTCACAACAATTCTGGAGAAGAGAACTTTAAGAAGACTACTAGAAGAATAGAAGATGGAGCAACGAATAAGAATGTATGGATGGCCCCGTGGGATGGGGGTGCACTTATATTGTTTGTTGTAGTTTTTTTTTACTTTCATTTTTTATGTCGTTGTATGTAGTTTAAAATTTAATAAAAAAACATTTTAAAAAAAAAAGATATGACCTCTCGCCCTCAGCAAGCTGCACAACTCAAGTGGCCACAGAAGCAAGGAGGGGTAAAACATGTCTGAGTACTTTGTGTCCTGAAAACCTGGGGAGGCTCGCCATTAGCCAGAAACAACATGATGGTATGTAGTCACTTAGGAAAGAACAAGAGGCTACTATGAAAGTCTGTTACTGCTTCTACTCTGTGTTCTGCTTGCCAACACTCCTCTGTGTGTGTGTGTGTGTGTGTGTGTGTGTGTGTGTGTGTGTGTGTGTGTGTGTGTGTGTGTGTGTGTCTGTTTGTGTGTCTGTGTGTGTGTCTGTGTCTGTGTGTTCTGTGTTAACAAATCAGAACTAACTTATAGTGATCCTAATAGGGCTTTTAAGGTAAATGAGATATTTAAGGAGTGGTTTTAACGATCCACCCCGCCCCCACCCCGACCCCCTGGTGAGGTTCCATGGCCAAGTGGGGATTTAAACCTTGTTCTCCAGAGTCTGAGTTTGTCACGCTTTCCAATATACCACAATGGAATTCCAAAATTCATAGATCCACCTATCAATGCCTGTTCAGAGACAGTCTAGTCTTTGCAGGCAGTTACAGTTAAAAACAATTGGGCAGCTTTTCCACACTTCCCTAATCATTGGAACTTGAGTTCTACTGCTATACCACCAGTGACATGGTTGTAAATTTGGAAGTACAAATGCTCATAATTACAGTGCCCATAGCCACCCCACCACTGAAGAGAGGGGGAGAGAGAGCCTCATATCAACAATAGAGGAGCAGGGATTTTGTAAAGTTAATGGCTCTTCATTGCCCATTCAAATATACACTATCCTCAAATGCCTGGCATTACAAGAGGGATACCTTGCAATAGTATTTCTCTCTTATTGATGTTATGGGCTGCAGCCACACTCAGATGGAAGACTGAAATGGGGAGTGGGAGGAGTGATATCATAGCCCCTGCTATTCAGAAAGTCCTGGGACTTCAGCTCCACGAGTCTTGGCTCCATTACATCACTGTGTGCCACATGCACTTACTGTGCTTTCCTTAGCAGAGGAAATAATCACTGAGAGGCACAAGCTACCCCTCGGTGCTCAGCGGGGTCCACAGCTTCAACCTCATGGGCCTGCAGGGAAGAGGCCAGAGCTCAGGCAGAGGACCCATGCGGTGCATGCGAAAGACTCCAGTCTCAGCCTCTGCCACCTCCAGGTCTTGGGGCCCCTGCCCCTGCAGAGCCACTGACTGGCAGGACTCAAGAGGCAAGGTAGCAGATACCGAGGCAACAAGGTGGTCTCCTATGTCCCACCAACCTCCTCTCCATCAGGTTTGTCTCTTGCTTTTTTCCCCCTGTTGTTTTGCAGGTTGAACATTTACAAAATCCTTTATTTCATAATGCTTTTGTTTTGTTGATTCCTCATACTCCCCAAATTAAAATCAACAGGGAAAAAAATGATCCCACATTTTGAAAGCCGGCTGACGTTCCAGAATGGAAGGGTTCTAAACTGTGAAGTGATCAAGTCTTGGGCCCCTTGGCTTGCTCAGATTCCCACTGCTGAGCTCACCCCCCCCCCCCGCCGCCCAAGCATTCTAATGCAGGAGATGCTGTGAGTCACATTCAAAGGACAGAAAGAGACTGTTTTGGTTGGCAGGCCCATGCGCTGAAGTTGGATCACCACCTCCCTACCCTGGCCCCCTGGGGTGGGGGGGTACTCGTTTGTAGGCTCTTTTGCATGCCTCTAACTCCAAAACAAAGAAAAGGAGGGGGCGGGTTGGCAGAGGGTATGTGGAACTCATCAGGAGACATCCCGAGGGGCTTAGCTCATGGAAATTGAAGCAAGCTCAGCTTCCTACCAATGAATAGTTATTTTAGCCACAAATGAAGGCTGGGCCCGTTCTAAGTTCAGCAGGCCTTCATCCTCCCAGGATTTAATGGTATCCGACTGGCATTTCAATTGCAGCTTACTGGCCACTGAAGCAAATTGAAGCACCGAGGAAATTACGCAATAGAACAAGCTGCCTAAACCTACCTAGTCAGGAGGTGTTGTACTACAACTCCCATTATCCCTGTCCTGCAGTCATGTCACCTGTTATGGCACTGGAGTTGTAAACTAACACACCCGGGCTCATGCACTGAGGAAGGCCTCTGTAGAGTGACAAAGTTGCTCAGATGCTGCAAGCAAGGATGTATTTTGTATCTGAAGAGTTGCCTGCAAGCTTTAACACAAGAGAGGCGGGTGACCAGTGCTGAGGCGCGGCCAGCCAAGCCCTTTAATTTCAGCTCTTAGTTCTTCTGTTGTGAAGCAAGGGGAGGGAAAAACAAACAAACTACTATTGAAACTACTCTCACTGCTCATTTTGAACCCCAAATGTTGCTGGGGCTGTAGTTGTGCACCAGGTCTGACCTCTTGTGCCCTCTTTTTTTTATTTCTTCAACCAAACCCTTAAAACTTGGCAGATACAGAACCCCTCAGCTGACATTCCACCACTGGTGTAGGGTCTGGTTTTCAAGTACACACATTCGTTTGTAGCTCCATGCTGGGCTCTATCCTGATCCATATACCCATGTTCGTGCATACCCTCTGCATACATTAAAATGTCCGTTGAAGGTCTTTCGCTCTTAATCACACATTTATGCCCAAGCCATGCTCAGATGTTTTTGCCTTGCACTAAGGATTACCTGTCCTCATTTCAAATGTGAATTTATTTCCATACCAAACTAATGGTAGCCCAGAAAATATCTGTAAGAGTCAAATCTTTGTTTCATCTCTTATCACTGGTTTGGGTTCTTCTAACCTCTCACCCCTGCTCCATCTTCCATCTTGCGGGATAAGGTGATCTGCCTATATTCCTCCACATGCCTTTTAATGATTGACAGATTCATTTTTATTTTCAGTACAGTACAAGAGATCTGGGTTTCTAGCAACCGGTAAAGAGTGTACTCTGAGCTTGTATCTCTTTCATTGTTCCTTTTCTTAGCAAAATGAGATGAATACGAGTTGGTGTACGGTTGATTGGAAAACTAGGATGCAAAACGTTACATTCTGGAAAGGAAATTGGACTTTTGTTTTGATACTGGTAGTGGAGTTGAGACAACCCAATTGAGCCCGTTCTGTTAACTGAATGTCTCTACCTTATTGCTGCTAGAATCATTTGAATTCAGGAAAAGCATTCCACAGAGATGACTGCAGAGCACAGAAGAGACCTCTCTGAATTCCACAGCTGAAGTGCTATCAAAAGCAAGTGTTTCTGCTAAAGCTGTTTGGGGGGGGGGGAGCAAGCAAGCAAGCAAGTTGGAGGATCACGTGCTCCCCAGCCCAGCCCTGGGGCAAGCCTGGGCTTGTCTTTCTCCAGTGCTCTTTGGCACTGCTATCCAGGAATGGCTCATGTTTATGTCACCTTTTACTACCATCCAGGGGGGATTCTTTTTTTACATAGTCCGCTGGCCTCCTTCCTGCACCACCTCTTCATCAGGGGCTAGTTAGCAATGGCATACCCAGGCATGCTGGTTGTTATAGATAAGGAGCTAGTTAAAATTTATAAGTTGTGTTGGGGTTGTGTAATAACCAGAAAATGGAGACTAATGTTTAATTTCAGGATGGTTTAATTCAAAGTGTATAAAGAAGTAATTAATGGGGGCATGGCCATGTTACATAATGCATGTACATATTTGGGGGGGATGTTGTGTTGTCGCGCCGTGATAGATAGTGAGCCTTCTGTGACCCAGGATTGGACTAGAGGGAGAGGGAGGGACCCCTCTGTCAGGAATGAATACAGTGTTTCAAAATTCAACTGCAGAGACCGCACTTGGATTGGCGTTTCTCTCCGTTGCTGCAGCTTCGAAAAATAAACCTGTTGAGTTTCTCTACAAAGTGTTGTCTCTTATTTGGGGTAAACAAATTACCCATAACACTGGCATCAAGGTGTGCTTAGGCTGTGTGCTTCCCACAACTTAGGGTTGCTCTGGTGGGATTTATATATTCTTCCTCCTCTGGAGGACATCACGTTGGGGACTGTTCTTTCTGGGGGCATGTCTACTATGGAATGTGGTTCCACTGAGTACAATAAAGCCAAGAATGTCGCTTGATTAGATTGGCAGTTAATGCTGCTAATAAGCACACTTATGTGGTCATAAGTGCTATCGAGAAAACCATGTCCCAGTACTCCTTTTGAGTATGTGTGCCACTGTTGGCTCAATCGGCATAGATTTCAGTAGCAAATGGCTGCAAGTTAGGAAGTCCGAGTAGGCATAATGCCAATGTGGACTTCTTCCATTTACTTAAATTAGGCTGGGGGGATATAACCAATTCTGCCCAAAGAAGAATCAGACTACTACCAGCTTTAAAAGGGTGCAAGGCAAATTCAGAGGGGAGAAAGTTATCGATGGCAACTCCTCATGATAGGTGTTGAGACCGCTGAGCACCAGAAGCAATGTTTCTCTGTAGATCAAGGCTGAGCCTGGAGGACATGAAGGCAAAGGCTTGGTTGTGCTCCTTCTCGTGACTGCTGGCTACTTGGGGTGCAGTGGTTAAGCTGTTGTACTGCAGACATAAGCATGCTCACAACTTGGGGTTCAGTCCCAGGTAGGAGACTCAAAGTTCCCTCAGCCTTCCAGCCTTTTTAAGGTCAGTAGAAGGAGTACCCAGCTTGCCTGGAGTGGGGTGTGTGGGTGTGTGGGAATGTGTAAATGAGAGTGCTTTAAATGCTACGGGGCAGTATATCAGCAGCACACATTGCTTTATTGAGGGAAGAGAGTGCTGGACTTGACAGGCTTTTGCCCTGACCAGTCATGGCCCTTCTTATGGAAAGCCACTTTCTCGCTGTAGTTTGGAAACAGTCAATGTGCACGAGCAACCTGCAAATGCTTTATTTTAAACGAGGCTGCTCTTGCATCCATCTTTTGTCCAAGAGAGGACAGCTCTGCATGTGGAAGCCCATTTCAGCGTGCAACTCTAGATCAGATCAACTTCCCCTGGGAGGATTCGGTGGAAAGACGACACTCATAAGCTCCACATGGCCTGTGGATCCAGTTTAGCACCTCTCAGGTCCTTTTTACACGACCCCTAAGATCCGCTGGCCACTTAAATTCGGACCAGAGATCTTAGGGGTTCCTTGCTCTTCCTCTGTCCCCACCCCCCTCCGCACTTCCTGGTTGCTGGCTGCCTGAGGGAGGGAGAAAAAAGAAAGAAAAGAATGCCGGTTTACCTCCGTTTTGTTCCTGGCAGCATTCAGATCTCTTAAAGAGGCAGGGCGCAAAAAAAGAACAAACAAGCCAGGAGAGCCCCACACTCACTATCCTTACACCGGATCAAATATTTGTCACATCCAAAAAGCAGGTACAAGAAAACTGCTCTGGGTCGCGCTAAAGTGGGCAGGGTCGCACTTAAATGTCTGCAAAGTCCGGAGCTGGTGGGTAAACATTTTTAAGGTCCAGACCTTGCAGCCATTTGCGGCGGAGTTTAGGGGTCGTGTATAAACGCCCTCACTGCTGCACTGGACAGAGAGTAGGCTCCTCAGCACTTTCCAAATATTTAATTAAAGAGAGATTCGAATCAGGCAGGAATTAAAGGAAAGCACATATTTGAGATAATTTATTTGGAATGGTGACATGAATGAAAAAATGCAATATTAAGACAGACGCTTTAGCAGCGTTCATAAAAAAATAAATATAAAAACTAGATAATAATTTAAACACATGGCTTCAGAGACTAGGAGTCAGGGCAATGGTTTCAAACTGCAGGAAAAGAGGTTCAATCTGAACATTAGGAAGAACTTCCTGACGGTTAGAGCTGTCTGGCAGTGGAATATGCTGCCACGAAGGGTGGTGGAGTCTTCTTCTTTGGAGGTTTTTAAGCCAAAGCTGTATGGCCACCAGTCAGGACTACTGTGATGCGGGGTTCCTGCATGGCAGGGGTTTGGACTGGATGGCCCTTGAGGTCTCTTCCAACTCTATGATTCTATGTTCTTTTCCCAAAAGAGAGAGAAAACAGTCCTGGCCATCTTATAAATAGAAAAGGAAACCACTGTTTGCCAGCTGGGCTCCTTTTCAGCCAGCCAGAGTGGGTGTTCCACTTTGGCGCCTTTGGTCTCCAAATGCCTTTCAGCAAAAGCTGGGCTGTTTGTTCTGCTTTGCAGCTCTAGGAGATCTGAAGAAATCCAGCGAAATGCCTGGCACTTCTTGTCTCGTTCCTTCATTGGGATCCTGCTCCAGTGCAAACGATTCACAGTCCAAGGCACTAGATTGCATTTGCTATCCAGAGTTAAGTTCTAGGGAAGAGAGGGGGGAAATTGAGGATGAAGTTAAGAAAATGGAAGAGAACAAGTCTCTCTCTCTTGCCCACCCTACCAGAAACCTACTGTGTTGTTCTTTACATCTCTGGGCCAATACAGCTAGACATCCTTCATTTCAAAACCAATTGTCCATTAGGCCAGATCCACTACTAGGCAGAGAAGGCAGGCGTGTGTGTTGGGTGGGAAGCAGGAGCTCTCCTCCAACTATTCCTTCTGAGCCCCCCAGCCCCCATTTGAAAGGTACAGCGATGCATGCCACACAGCCCATCCGAAACTCCTTCAACTAGCCTGGTACCTTTGGTCTGATGGGAAACCCTCATCATTTTAGTCACAGCTGATGTAACACAAAAGCAAGACTTTTACTGCAACTGCTCAGTGGCTGGTTCCATCACCTCCCCTGCCCAGAATGCAGGGGAGTCCTTGGTCGCCCAGAACCCAGATCTCTTGGGCCTGCCTACGGGCTACCGCTAGGCTGGCCAGGGCTCAATGGAGCTGTAGTTCTACACTACTAGGTGTTGAAGGGGGCATCCCTGTCAGCAGCATCTCAGCCATAAAGGCGCTGCGACCTTCCACTCTGAAGTGGGAGAAAGGGTGCGTATTAGAAAAATGAACGAACCAAGGCATCATGAATACACGTGATTTCGTCCTTCACAAGTTCACAGTGTGGCTGCATTAAGGTGGAAGTGAGAGTAGCGGTGTTGAGGGAGAACCCAGCTGACAATCTGGCTGGAAGAGGGTGTTGGAAATTCTCATTTATTTTTTTTTTTGGTACATAAAAGAGGCACTGTGCCTGCCTACATGTATTCCTTTGCAAGAACCGCGATCCAGTTACACTGCAGTGCAGACCACTGATTTGGGACAGATCTCTCTGCGGCTCTCTTTTTGCCCCAGGAGAAGACGCCAAGAAAGCCTCCCCGCCCCCGCCTTTCTCCCCTCCACCGGCGCCCTTGAAAAGGGCAACCGCGGCGGCTACAATGGCGGGCGATGTCCTCCCGTCGCCCCTCAGGGAACGAAAGAAACCCGCCACATCATCCGGCCCATCCGGAGGCGGGTTCTTCCTTGTTTAAAATTCCACCCGGAGCCCGCTGTCACCGGACTGGCTCCGAGCCCCGGGCGCGTTGGGATCCGCACCTCTCCAGCTCCAGGGACAAAGCCCCCGGGTGTGTGAAGAAGGCTCCCTCTCGGCCAGCCTTCCCCGAAGCCAGAGGGCCTGGCGTGGAACGACTAGTTAGGCCAGGCATGTCCAAACTTCGGCCCTCCAGATGTCTTGGACCGCAACTCCTACAGTCCTTTGCCCATTGGCAATCTAAGCTTAGAATTCTGGGAGTTGTGGCCCAAAACATCAGGAGGGCCGAAGTTTGCACATGTCTGGACTAGGTCCCACCATGTCAGCTGCCCTCTGAGCGGGGGGGATGATGGGAGTTCTAGCCCGACACATCTGGAGTTTGGGAAGGTTGCTCGAAAAGGACCCAGCAAGCCTAGAGGCGACCTGCAGCCGTGGCGATTGGGGCCGCACCCCACGCAAGAAAGCCGCCGCTGTTTTGTTCTCGACCGACGGCTAACCGCCCCCATTCCCCCGACGGCCTGGGTTCGGACGGAGCGCTCTGCCCGCTCCTTCGATTCGCTTTTAAAGCCCAGTCATACGTTCGTTTCTACGCGCAGACAAAGGCCTGCCCTTGTGCCAGCACGCCCGGATCCTCCTGAACCCCCCCCCCGCGCCTAACCGGTCTGCTTGGAAATCAAGGCCGACGGGGGTTCTCGCTCTTTTGGAGAACCTCGCAGGGACCCCCGACCTCCCCAAAGCGGACCTGCCGCGCGCCTCGCCTCCTCCGGGGAAGGCTTGAAGGCAGCTCCGCCCGCTCACCTGGGGCGGCGGGTGGCCGCGTTCCTTCGGGGCCGTCTGGCCCGGGGGAGTCCTCTCAAGGGGCGCGGGCGAGGCGTCGGTCGCGGGCGGCGCCGGTGGCGGAGGCGGGGGTGGCCTGCTGGGCGGCGGCGGCGGCCTCTTCTTCTTCCTCCTCCTCTTCTTCCTCGCGGCGGCGGCTCCTCTTGAAGTCCTCGAGGGCGCGCTGGTTCTGGAAGTCGATGAGCGCCAGGGCGATGGAGGCGTTCCAGCAGCTCTCGCCGGGGCACCGAAAGTCGATCTCCTTGCGGTCGGTGGTGACGAGGGTGAAGTAGACGTACTTGCCGGTGCGCTCCACGCAGTCCACCTTCTGGATGGAGCCCAGCGGCAGCTCCTTGGCGCGGCCCCCCTTCCCGCCGACGCCCCCGCCGACGCCCCCGCCGGCCTCGGGCGACACCAGCCGCAGGCGGTCCTTGCTCAGCACCACCCGCTTCTTCTTCCACAGCTGGAAGAGGCCGTCGCTCCGCTTCTCCAGCTCGCCCTGGCGGATCACCTCCGGGGCCGACGACGACGCCCACGACGACGCCGATCCCGGGTCCCCCTTCATCCCGAAGCCCCGGCCCGACGCCTCCTCTTCCCCCGGCGCACGCAGTCCCCCCGCCCGCCGGACGCCCCGCCGGATGATCCGCCGATCGGGAAAAAGGACGGGAGCGCTGCCTCGGACGCCACGCGCCTTCCTCGCCGGCTCCGAGACGCCCCGCCGCTCCGCAGGCGCTGCTGCTGCTGCTGCTGCTGGGCTGTCTGTGAGCGAAGAGCACCATTTATGGCTTTCGGGGACGGGACTGGGCCCCACCTTGCTGCGAGCCGCGCCTCGCCTCCGCCCACGCAGGGCTGACTCCCGGTTTCCGTCCACTCCAGCTGGCGAACCTCCGCTGCGGCACATTCCCTCTCTCTCTTGACGCCTCCCCCCTCCCCCACGCCGCTGGCTCGTCCTTTCTTCGTTTAATAAGTCTTCCTCTTGATTGAACACATTCCCCTTGGGGAAATGGGGATGTCCCTATCACGCAGTAAAACCATGTCTCTCCAGCTATCAGAGGACATGTTCAACCTTGATCTTATTGGAGGAACTGAAGGGGTTAGAGGAGGGGTGTCCAAACTTTTTGCAAGGAGGGCCAGATTTGGTGAAGTGAAAATGTACGGGGGCCGACCATTTAGCCACATTTGCCCCCCCCCCCGCCGAACTTTGGACAAGTCTCTATAACATGCAAGGAGGGAGGGAGGATCCTGCAGCAATGGAACTGGGGGTGGGTAGGCTGGTCAGGTGGCTGGGGGGATGGACAGAGGCAGGGAGGGCAGGCAAACCACAAAACTGCAAGCTAAAGCCTCCATCTGGTATGGGAAGGGGCCAGCTGGCAGGGATGCATGACAGGCTGAGTCTGGGAGAAGAAGCCGCGGGTTCTTCTCAGAATTTGAAAACGGGCTGCATTTGGCCCCTGGGCCTGACTTTGGACATGCCTGGGTTAGAGATTTAGACTACTTTGGTGCAATCATCAATCCAAACGGAAACTGCCGCCAAGAAATCAGAAGACGGAGAGGCAGGAGGACAGCAAGGAAGGAACTAGACCAGGGCGTCAAGTGTAAGGTTGTGTCACTAGAGACCAAGGCCAAGACCATCTGTGCTTGTGTATTTCCAGTCACCATGTATGGGTGTGACAGCCAGATCACAAAGAAGCGGATGGGGGGGAATGGATTCATTTGAAATGTAGTGCTGGAGGAGAGCATCTCTGAATATCCTGGAGAGTCAAAGAGATGAACCAATTACGTAGAACAAAACCAGCCTGAACTCTCTCTGGAGGCAAAAATGTGGAAGCTGAGGCTGCCCTGTGTATTCTGGAAGTCTTGCACAGCCCAATCTGATAGTTGTTCTGAGTTTTTCGGGCTGTTTGGCCATGTTCTGGAAGCCAGCCACAGAGTCTGGCGAATCGTCAGGAAGAAAAACTTCGAGAACATGGCCAAACAGCCCCCAAAACTCACAACTGTGAGGCTGTCCTACTTTGGGCACACAATGGGAAGGCAGGATTCTCTGGAAAATGCAACAATGCTGGGAGAAGTGGAAAGACAGCAGGAAAAGAGGAAAACCAAATACTAGATGTACTGACTCCCCAAAGGAAGCCACAGGCTTGAGTCTGCAGGAGCTGAGCAGGGTGACTAGGGACAAGACATTTTGGAGATTACTCATTCATAGGATCACCATAGGTCTTGACAGCATATAACATCCATCCATCCACCCACCCACCCATAATGTTTGTGTGTTGCACATCCCATAAAACAGTCTCCCAGAGGCTTGCATCTGTAACAAATAAAGTGTATTTGGTTCCACCCTTTGTGTTGTTAACTTGGCAGTCATCTGTGCAAAACCAGAGGCCAATGAAGTTCCAAACTTGCCCCCATTGGTTCAAAACATTGCAGTCAAAGACCACATGCTGGGTGGAGAAGTGGGTCTGTTGGGGAATGCTGAGGTCATATAGGAAATATCTGCCTAAATAGCCAGGTCTTTAAGGCTTGCTTGAAAGCACTGGGAAAGGGGGCCAGGCAAATGTCTGGTGGAAGGTTACTCCACAACCATGGGGCAACCGCAGAGAAAGCCCAATTCCTTGTCTTCATTTTTGGGGCCTCTCTTGGCATAGGTGCCCTAAGAAACCCTGCCTGAGAAGACCTGGTATTGCAGGCAGTTCTCCTTAGGAGGAGATGTTCTGTCAGGTAGTGGGGTTCCAAACAGTTTAGGGCTTTGCATGCTATAATTAACACCTTGAAGTTGATGCAGAAATGAACTGGTAACCAGTGCAGGGAAGCCAGAACAGGGGATATATTGTCTGGCCTCCGTGTTCTCGACCAGCTGAAGTCTCCACATCAGCACCAAGGGCAGCCCCACATAGAGAGCTTTGCAATAGTCCAGTCTTGAGACTACCAATGCATGGAGCAGTGTGGTGAGGGCCCCAGTGTCCAGATAGGGACACAGCTGGGCGATTCGCTGTAGATGGAAATGGGTGGAGCGGACTACTGACACCATCTGGGATTCCATGGACAGCATCGGGTCCAGGAGAACACCCAAGTTGTGAGCCTCATTTTGAGCAGGAAGAGTCACTCCCCCAAAAGAGAGGGAGCTTCCCAACCCTCTGAGCATGGGGCTCCCCCCACGCAAGACCTCTGTCTTGCCCGGGTTCGACCTCAGCCTATTTGCCCCCATCCAATCCATCCCATCACTCAAGGCAGCACTCCAGGGACCAGACAGCATCCACTGCAGAGGGTGGAAAGGAGCGATAGAGCTGTGTGTCATCTGCATACTGATGACACGTGGTTCTGGATGACACCCTCCTCCCCAGAGGCCTCATATAGATATTAAACAACATTGGTGATATGTGGGACCCCACATGTGAGGGTCCAAGGGGTGGATTACAGCTCACGCATCTCTACTCTTTGGGGCCGGCCCTCCAAGAAGGAGAGTATGCCAAAGTGAGGTCACCAACTCCCAACTCAGCGAGGAGGAGGAGACTGTGGTCCACAGTATCCAAGGCCACTGAGAGATCAAGGAGGATTAATAAGGACATCTTGTCCCTATCAGCCTCCCTCAAAAGGTCATCTTGTAGGGAAACCTATGCTGTCTCCAATCCCATGGCATGGCCTGAACAGAAACGAAAACATACAGGATATTAATCAAATAAATCTAAAACAAAATAAAAGGTAAAAACACATCAAAAAAACAGATTAACAAAATTTATTAACGTTTATGAGGTAGCACATGATGCTGGAGTGACCGTGCTGCCAGATGGGTGGTATAAACATCCATTAAACAAACAAACAAACAAACAAACAAACAAATAAACAAATAAATAACATTTGTTGTGGTTTGGCATGTTACACAAGGCCTATCAGCACCTTTCTGGACGCTGCTGAGGGCTTCTACTTGTGTGTGTGTGTGTGTGTGTGTGTGTGTGTGTGTGTGTGTGTGTGTGTGTGTGTGTGTGTGTGTGTGTGTGTGTAGGTTGGTAGGTAGGTAGGTAGGTTAGGTAGGTAGGTAGGTAGGTAGGTAGGATTGCTTTGTCTTGTTCCATTTCCATCATGTGCAATAACTGGCAATGAACTAAAACTGAGCCTTGCCCTGTCAGTTTGCCAGGTTCATGAAATGGCTTTAGCAGCCTCTTATTACTTCTTCCTCTTACCTCCTACTTCTGTGTATACTGTATGTGTTGCCCTACAACAACACTTTGTCGGCCCCTCCATAAAACCAAGGAAGTGTTGAGTTTGCCAATATCCTGAAGGGGCTGTCTTCTTAAGCCACTTCAGTATACTGGAAAATTGACAGCAGGCTAACATAGACCAAGAGCTCGCCTGATTTCGGAAGCTAAGCAGGGTCGGCCCTGGCTAGTACTTGGATGGGAGACCACCAGGGAATACCAGGTGCTGTAGGCGCTTGGAATAGGAACTGGCAAACCACTCCAGTACTCCTGCCAAGAAAACTCCATGGACATGGAGTCACAAAGAGTCGGTCACGACTGTAATGACACAACACAACATAGACCAAATAGGTTTGCTTGATGTCTGTATGCCATTTGGATGGTGGGAGGCTGCCACTTAATTTCCCAGAAATACTGGAACGGAGCCCATCAGTGATTTGGCAAAATGATTTTGAAAGATGATGTAAGGAAGTGCCAGTCGAGGGAGGGGCAAGAGGGAATTCACAGAGGACAAGGTTTGCCATCTGGGACAGGTGGGGAAAAATGCAATAACTTTGTGGAATTCTATATCCACTTTATAGACACAATAGTTTGACAGATAGCCAGCAAAGATCCATTTCTTTGTTAGCTATTCACATAGAAAAACAATGATCCTTTGAATTGCATATTAAAAGAAACTTTGCCGAATCATTGTGCCCTTTCATGTGTGATACAATGGAACAGTTTGTTTTCGTAATATAAAAACTCTTCATAGCTCCTCTCTCCCAGCTTTCTCAGAATTAGGGTGGATTTTCCCAGTTGAGCAATTGGCTCAGCAAAGCACAGGCTGGTGGGCTGAGAATGTTTGGGTTTGGAGCTCTCCCTCCCCACTGTGGCAGGTGGAGGTGCCCTCACTTGTTCCACTAGGCTGGGGAGAATGGCTTAGCATTTCAACTAACAGTTTCTGATGACTTCAAGGGTACTCACAACAAAAGTTGAAAACCACATCAAGTGCTTCTTGTGGGGATTATGTGTCCTTATCTCTCAGGGCTATGATGTACATTTCTTGCTTTCCTCACTCATCCCTCTCCCACGGTCTGTTTTCTTCTGCTCTCTTCCAGTACATCTTTCTCTCTGGTTTATTCCCCCCCCCACCAACTTCCACCCCTCTCCTTTGGCTCCCCAGTGGCTTAGGCGGATGACTCACCTCAGGAATGCGCCTTTCGCCAAGCCCACTATAAACTCTGAGTCAGCGGCAGACTTTGGAAGGCTTCATTCAGCTGCTGGGGGGGGGAAAGGAACAGGTCTCTTTTGATGGAAATGCCACGGAAGCAATTTCCTTCCTTCAGGAAAAGCGAAAAGGCTCCGTTAAGCACATAGGATCAGAACAAAGGCCTTCCTCATCCACCATTTTGTTCCGAACCAGTGGCCAACAGGGAGCCCACCAGAAGGGCATGAAGACAACTACGCTGTCTGTCTGACCTTCCTCAGAAATTTTGTGCGGTGTCTATGCGCAGCTAGGCCATTAGCCAGGGCAGTTGCCTTGGGCAGCAGACCATGAAGAGTAGCAGCAGGGGAGACCCACCATCTATCCCCCCAGTCACTACCACTGGAGCTGGACGGGTGTCTCCATGGTTGCTCATTTGAAGGGTCCTTGTCAGCCTAAGAGATTGTGGCAAGAGCGGCCACAGGAGGGATCTCTGGTGAATCATGTCCTCCACAAATTCCATTGGTTTAGTGGTGTGGCTTACTCTAGTGGTGATTTACTTTGCTAAGCAACAGAAGTTTTGCCAATAGATGGTTTCTGACTGCTCTTTGCCACATCTGCATGATTGTATCAATTCCTGTCGTCTCATCAGGTTATTTTCACTATTCAAATTTTATCTAATCCAGATCAGTCTGGGTTTTCTTTTTTTAATTTTTTTAAATTAGATTTTAAAACAAACAAACATCAGCAGCAACAACAACAACAAACAAACAAACAAACAAAATTTGAGGTACAGTTACCAAGGCTGTATATCTGCCAACATTTCATTGGATTGGGTTGTCTTCTGATTATTATTTTTTATAAATATATGATAACTGTGTGACTTGTTTTAGGACTGTATCACATAAAAGTTTGTGTAATTCAGTTGGCCCTAAGATAATCAAATTTATCAATATTTTTATTCCAACTCATCAACCTTTATATTTTAGCTGCCTGAGCTGAGAAAGTTCTCTGAGTTGAAGCCACCCATCCTAATTTCAGAAACTGGGACTAGCCATTCCTTCTTTATCAGCCCAGAATGTATTACTAGATATAGGACAGTATCCTGGTGTTGTCTCATCAGTGTAAATATGAGCATAAAATTGCAGCAAGAAGTTGGCATAGGCATTTGCTGTCGCATACTAGCCACATGAATTTGAATTTGGCAGTGATTGTTTGCACTGACTTCTTAATACATACTTGCCATGTATGCTGATGAACATGTGCTGTCATAATGTTCTTATTGGGTTCTGGTCATAAACTGATATCTGCATGCCTTGCTCTGTCTCATTCAGTCTGAAGTCTTCATGTTGAGACTGAGTTTCTTTAATGCCCTCAATAACTGGCCTCACATTGGGATTTTCATGTGAGAAAGGCCTTCAAGACCAAGTTGGTGTATCTCTCAACTTTTATGTTTGATTATTCATTCCACCCTGAGTTGATCACAGATGATGTCTTACATTGAAATGTTTTAGCTCTAGATTTATTTCAACCTATTAAACATTTTGTTCATATGCTGGTTATAGTTTTATTGCTAAACATTTTGATTGACTGCCATAAAGGCATTTTGTGGAAATTATATCCTGGCTTGTTTAATGTTTTTTCCCCTTGTACACTAATACAATGATATTTTATTTTATTTTCATATAATTGATGAAATACCATTTAGGCGGGGTGGACTTCCTATAATTCCCATGGAGCAGTCATTCACTTAAACAATTTCTGGTTTAAATGGTGATGGAGTGGGAATGGGATATTTTGATTACTGTAATGCATGGGCATGGGCATTATATCTCATCAATTCATTTCAAATACAGTGATGAACATGTTACTCTTCAGATGTTGTGGAACTCCAATCAGCTCCAGACATCATGACCAATGGCTAGAGATAATGGGAAATAATAGCCCAATGACTTCTGGAAGGTCACACTGTTATCACTCTTGATTTAAAGTGGTGGTTTCCAACCTTGGGTTGTCAGAGGTTCTTGGACTAAAACTCCCAGAAGCCTTTGCCACTAGCTCTGTTGGTTGGGATTTCTGGGAGTTGTAGTCCAAGAACATCTGGGAACCCAAGGTTAGGAGCCACTGATTCAATGCTTTTATAGTGGGGGATGCCTAGTATAAATACAGTGGACCCTTGTATAACATAAAATTTGTATAACATAAGAAATTCCGGAGAGAGGGGAAATTTGTTTAACATAATCGCCTATGGGGAGAATCCGTACAACATAAAAATGGGATTACTCCATTTTCAATGCATTCCTATGGGAATTTGTATAAAGAAAAAATTGCTTAACATAATTTCATTTGCAACAAATTAATTCCTTTATACAAGGTACCACTGTAAAAGCAAATTAATGTTATCATTATTGTCTTAGTTTTCATATTTGGCCAGCACCTATGTGAAGCTGGGTTCCTGACCAGTTGCGGTATATAAACTTAAAAATAAATAAATAAATAAATAAATAAATAAGATTCTCACCAGCAATCTCAGTTTCTAACCAGTTAAAGTTCACCTGCCATAGTATCTTGAAGACCCAGTGAATATCATCTGATGTCAGAAGCTAAGTGGGATCAAGCCTGGTTAATATTTGGATGAGAGACTACCAGCCCAGGACAACATGTATCTCACAGGCAAGACTACAGTTAATCCTGTTTTAAACCCTGGAAACTTGTTGCTAGACAAAGCTGACAATACTGTTCTAAGCAGACAAGTGGTCTGAATTAATATAATCCTATGTATTTTGACGTCCCTGTGCTACAAAAGTGGATTTCAGGACTTGGGTTGAAACCACATGAGATGTTGGACAATCTGATCAACAGAAAAGGCTTAGTATTCTGCACCAGATGAGATAGACAGCTCCAGTTAGTTCTTTCACAATGTATGCCATTTATATGATACAGTCTTCAAGACTTTGAGATGGTGAAGACAATCCCCCATTTTGGGGTCCTGAAGCTTGAATGGTTGGGCACGGGGCCTTTGCAACTAACCATGAGGTCTGGATAACCACTGTTATCTTCTTCATTGGGGTTGTTCCATGACAGATCCTCAAAATGAGGGTTTGTTTTGCTTTTTGTTTTTTACATGTGGGCTAAAGTAGCTTCTTATTTATTTATTTATTTATTTATTTATTAGATTTATACCCCACCCATCTTCCCAAGGGAACTCTGGGTGGCTTACATAGCTGATCAAGTCAGGAGTTCACAATACAAATACAAACAAACAAATGAACCAATACATATAATTAAAATCAAGCAGCATGAGAGCACCCTTTGTTTCAAAACCTCGCTGCTAGTACAACAAAACCCTAAAAGAAGGCAGTCGATGGCGGGGGGGGAGGGGAAAAAACTATTAGGCTAGGTCACCAAAGGCCTCACGGAATAGGATGGTCTTCACCGCTCTGCGAAAGGCCAGCAGGGACTCTGCAGAGCACACTTCGCTGGGTAGGCTGTTCCATAGGGATGGAGCAGCAGCCGAGAAGGCCCGATTCTGAGTAAGAGATCGTCTGGCCTCTCGGGGGGGTGGGAACCCGGAGCAACTGTGCCCGCGACTGCCGAACCGGCCGGGCCGAAGTTGACCGCTGGGCGATCCGCTCTGCCAGGTAGTCCGGGCCCAAGCCATGGAGGGTTTTATAAACTAAAACCAAGACCTTGAATCTGATCCGGGAGGCAACAGGTAGCCAATGCAGCTGAGCCAAGACTGGGGTGATGTGGTAGTAACGACGCGCACCCACCACCAGTCTGGCCGCTGCATTTTGCACCCGCTGCAATCGCCGGAGTAGAGTCAAGGGCAACCCCATGTAGAGAGTGTTGCAGTAGTCCAGCCTCGAGATCACCAGCGCCTGCACCACTGTTCTCAGGGAGTCACCGTCTAGGGCCGTTACTTTACGAAGTACTTCGCTTCGCAGCGGGATTGCCTTCGCTTTGAATGCGAAGGCGGTCACGTGGTCTCCCTTCGCTCCCACCCCTCTTTCTCTGTCCTCACGTGGCGAAGTTTTAGGATCGAATCCATTACTACCTCACGTGTTCCCTTCGCATTGGGAAGCTTATTTGCAACGTCCGGTTTCAGCTTTCTTTAATTTTTTAAAAAAAATTACCTCGACGTATCGATGCATCAATACCCGGCTGTCATTTGCGGCTGAGCAAAATTACTGTATGATCCTTTGTTTTCTACTCCCGAATTGTATTATTTTGTCCATTGGCGATGTGAAAAAATTGCTGTTCTCCGTCAGGGTCACTAGGTGGACCAGCACACAACATTTGTTGTTATTGTACATCGGTCCTCCAAGGGCATTCGAGTAATCCCTTCCTAAATCCCTAGAGCAGTGACCAAGCAACTTCCGCCTCAAACTACCATTACAAAGCTATCATGCCTCCCTCGCGTTCATCGGTATTTCGGAGAAAAAGTAACTGAAAAAAATAAAAAAAAGAAAAATTAGTGGCCACACGTGACTTTGGATGCGAAGCGGGATGCGAAGCGAAAAAGATTCCCGGCCTCCAGCAGGGGAATCTCTCGCCCCGCTTGGAGCACGGTTTAGGGGGCGTGGTCAGGGTGGCGCCGCAGCCAAAAAGGAGGAGCGTGCGGACTGAAACGATCGATTCGCACAGAAATGACGGCTTGCCGCGAAGCGAGAGGTTCGTGAAGTAACGGCCTAGGTAGGGTCGGATCTGGGCGATCTGGCGAAGATGGAAAAATGCGGTCCTGGCCACGGCTTCCACCTGGGCATCCAGGGACAAGGCCGGGTCCAGGACCACACCCAGATTCCGAACCCTCTCCACCAGCTGGAGAGAAACACCCTCCAAGCTGGGGAGAGGGCCTCCATAACCAGACGGGGAGCTCCCGAAGAATATCACCTCGGTCTTCTCGGGGTTGAGTTTGAGCCTGTTGGCCCTGGTCCAAGCCATGACCACCTCCAGGCACTGGTCGAGGGACCGGACAGCTTCCACTGCAGAGGTGGAAAAGGAGAGATACACCTGCGTGTCATCAGCGTACTGATGACAGCAGACTCCAAATCTCCGAATGACCCCAGCCAGCGGCCTTACATAGATATTAAACAGCATGGGGGAGAGAGACGAGCCCTGCGGAACCCCACAAGGGAGTGTCCACGGGGCCGACAACTCTCCGCCATGCTGCACATACTGGAGCCGACCCTGGAGGAAGGACCGGAGCCAACTGCGAACAGTGCCCCCGATACCCACCTCCGAGAGCCGGTCCAGTAGGATACCGTGGTCGACAGTATCGAAGGTAGCTGACAAATCCAGGAGGACCAACAGGGTAGAACAACCCCTGTCGGCCGCCCGGATTAGGTCATCTTGCAGCGCGACCAAAGCTGTCTCGGTTCCCCGCCCGGGCCTGAGACTGGACTGGCAAGGATCAAGGCACTGCTGTTCCTCCAAAAATGATTGAATCCGCACCGCGGCCACCCTCTCGATAACCTTGCCCATGAAGGGAATATTGGCAATCGGATGGTAGTTGGCCAATTGGTCTGATGCCAAGCCCGGTTTTTTCAAAATGGGCTTGACCACCGTCTCCTTCAGGCGGGAGGGAAAAACCCCCTCGCTGAAGGAGGCGGTGGCGATGACAGCGGCCCACTCGGGCATGCTCCCTCCGGCAGATTTGATAAGCCATGATGGGCAAGGATCGAAGGGGGTGGTCGCGGGATGGCAATGGGGCCCCTTTGGGATTAGTCATAGGACATTAGAATCATATAATAATGAAGTTGGAAGGAGCCTCTAAGGCAGGCATATCCAAACTTCGTCCCTCCAGATGTTTTGGACCACAACTCCCACAGTCCTTTGCCATTGGAAATACAGGCTTGGAATTCTGGGAGTTGTGGTCCAAAACATCAGGAGGGCCAAAGTTTGGACATGCCTGCTCTAAGGCCATGAAGTCCTACTCTCCCGCCATGCAGGAATAAAAATCAAAGGATATCTACCAGGTGGTTCTCCACATTTCTCTTGAATACCTCCAATGTTGGCGCACTCGCCACCTCTTGAGGTCATTGGTTCCATTGCCGTATAGCTCTAACATTTAGGAAGTTCCTCCTGATATTCACTTGAAAGTTGGGTTCCTTTAACTTGAGCCCATTGTTGCGTGTCCTGCATTCTGGGATGATCAGGAACAGATCTTTCCCTTCTTCTGTAGGACAGAGCTTCAAATACTTGAAAAGTGCTATCATATTCCTGCCCAGTCTTCTTTTCTTTAGGCTAAACAGCCCCAGTTCTTTCAGTCTTGCCTCATAGAGCTTGATTTCCATGACCCAGAAGCTTAAGTTTCATTTATGTCATAGTACAGTGATGGTGAACCTTTTAGAGACCGAGTGCCCAAACTGTGATTCAAAACCGACTATTTTTTTGCAAAGTGTCAATAGAGCCATTTAACCTGAATACAGGTTGCTGTGAAGGGGTGATGTTGGGTGCCCACAGAAAGGGCTCTGAGTACCACCTTTGGCACCCGTGCCATAGGTTCACTAACACTGTCATAGTAGATCTGTCCCTGAACGCACAAGCCAAATTAAGCAACAATATTTCTGATCAAGGATCAATGGGGGAAATTACAATGTACAGAAGATGAGTATGTTATAGACTCATGTGCTGGGGGAACCAATAGGCCAAGAATTCTCCAGACCTCTCTTTCTGTTTGAGGAAGTTGGCAGATTTACCAACCAGCTGATAAATAAGGCTTCATTTTTTTAAAAAAAGAATAGACGGTAAGAGAGGGTAGTAGGGAGATGTCTTTGACTGAAGCAATGTGTTACATCAATGTGTTACATCAACTGCCCAGCCAATGAAGTCATATTAGGAAGTGAGATGGCAACATGGATATTGGCAATAAATTCATGCCACTGCTCTGATTCACACTTTTTATCTATGGTGGATGAGATCCCAAGGGAAGTTATTCACAGAAGGAAAGTTTCTAGTCCCCTCCTTAACCTTGAATCACATCATAATCCTTCTTTAAAAGTCTATGATCTCTCGGTGGGCCTTCATGAACAACGTGGAGGCAGTGGAAGGAGGTGCAGCAGGGAGATGAGGATTTTATTTCAAAAAGGTGATGCATAGAAGGCATTCCAAACCCTGCCATGCTCGTGCTAGCAAGGTGAACTGGCTGTGTGATTTCTACCCAGTGAGAGGTTATTCAATGGGAGAAAGACAGCATAAAATCTATCTATCTATCTATCTATCTATCTATCTATCTATCTATCTATCTATCTATCTATCTATCTATCTATCTATCTATCTATCTATCTATCTATCTATCTATCTCTATGGCAGTTCAACAGCTGGTTGCAAGCTGCTGCCCTCCCTCCTGCCCTAGCAATGGAAAGGGAATGATCCTTGAGGTGTTTTTGTGATCTGGGATGTGACATCTGAGATCTTTAAGGGAAACATCCAGTCTATCTTCTGGCCTCTGGGATGTCTTCTTAGGAACAACAGGATTGCAGTTTAAGGCATAGTTACTTTGCTTAATTTTACAGTGACTTTTTCAGTTTTTTAAAAAATACCTTTAAAGCTCCTGAATTTAACAATATCAACTTTCCTTCATACAGATGTTACTTCTCAGATATCTTTCCTGACAAGGGTTAAGTAAATTATGCTGCATTTGTGGGGTCACTCAAAATGAAATCTACAGAAGTTTAGACATTTGGAAGCAGTAGCACCAAACTAAAAATTCCACTTGCAGGTGCATTCTAAGAAACTGAAACTGGGCAGTTTACAATTTTAACTATGCAGGCTACACATTGCCCCCCATCTCAGCAAGCTGGGTACTCATTATACCGACCTCTGAAGGATGGAAGGCTGAGTCAACCTTGAGCCTGCTACTTGGGATTGAACCCCAGGTTGTGAGCACAGTTTTACCTGCAGTACAGGCATTTAACCACTGCGCCACGAGGCTCACCTAGCTCACTAAACTCATCCAGTTAGCTATTCTACCCACTAGTGCTGAATATTTCATACTGTATGGGGGGGGTCGTTTAAAGTGGAAATCATATGGTAATACTGTAATGCATGTCTTTTTCTGGTTGAAAAAAATGCACAAGGTTAGGGGTTTAGAACTAATACACCCATCTGGCAATGAAGACTGGCACCACACTCACAAACATACCAAACTCCTGGTAGTTGGTCAAGGCAAGAGCTGGTTTTAGTAGCATAAACCCGCTGAGACAAAACTCCAGCTCATTGGGGAAAGATATTTTTGCATTTTATTAAAGAGAATGAAAAAGAAAAAGTTTCAAAAGCGTTTTGAAAAACAATTTGCAGAAAAATACAAATTGCTTTATATAAGCCTTGTTAGGCTTATAAATGGGGCACACTGTTACTTTTGTGTCCCAGTTGATCAGCGAGGTTGCAGAATACAACAGGCTGTGCTGTGCTTTCATCATAGTAAGGCTAATTACACTGGTGACAATGAGGCCTGCAAATAAGACTTCCTGGGGTAGGAACTGGCAAGCCACTCCAATACCCCTGCCAAGAAAATTCCATGAACAGAAACAATAGGCTAAAAATATGATGCTGGAAGAGGAGCCCTTCAGGTCGGAATGCGTCCAACATGCTACTGAGGAAGAGTGGAGGACAAGTACAAGTAGCTCCAGAGCTAATGAAGCGGCTGGGTCAAAGCCGAAAGGACGACCAGCTGCAGACATGCCTGGAAGAGAAAGGAATGCTGCAAAGAAATATACTGCATAGGAATCTGGAATGTGAGATCTATGAACCAAGGTAAGCTGGACGTGGTAAAACGTGAGATGGCAAGAATAAACATTGACATCTTGGGCATCAGCGAACTCAAATGGACAGGAATGGATGAAGAGTTTGACACAACTGAATGACTGAATAGCAACAACAACAACAACAACAACAACAACAACAACAACAACAAAAATTGAGACAGAGAATAAAGAGAACACGACAGAAAATGACAAATGTAAGTTAATAGACCTAATGCTCACACGTTAATGTAGAGTCAGAATAATTTAAAAGCATACATAGTGTGCATCCATCTGGGGATGGCACTGGGGGCGAACTTTTGACACTCCAGACGTTTTGGACCGCAACTCCCAGAATTCCAAGACTGTACTGCCAATGACAAAGGACTGTGGGAGTTGCAGTGCAAAACATCTGGAGTGCCAAAGGTTTTCCTCCACTGGCATAGGAGGACACCTGGTGAGCTTAGCATCTATTGAAAAAGTAAGCTAAGTCAACTAAAGCAATGTTTAAAAAGCTTTTTAACTCAGAGGGCCTGCCATTCAGGTTTCAAGTTCCCATGAAGGCAAGAACACTTTCTCTCCCCTTCCCGTCACACAGCGAAAATAATCTTTTAATTAGTGCAGTACCAGGGAAGCAGCCACCTTAGCATTGAAGACATTTGTGACAGGAGATAAGCTGCAGGTGTTACTCCACCACCTTTTACTGGGCAGACACTAACCTCCATGTTCGCAGCCACCCTTTCCCAGGCATTGACAAAGAAGCCTGAATTTTCTAGACAATACTGTGTATTCCTTGTTTCCCTAGTTTCTCAGTTTCTTCACAGAGATGACGTGATGGCAGCATTTTTTGTAAATCAGAGACTTTCCCCCTTCTCATGGACCCCAGGGGCTTCCTCATAATGAAAGGGACTCAGTGGGAGCCTTGTGGTGAGGGAACTGGAAGTGTTTTATTTCCGAAAAATCACTGTGGTGAAGCTTTGTGTGGCCTACCTTTAATGAAACAGGATTCCAGGCCCTGTGTGCTAACGAACAGGTGGCAAAATCTAGACACTATTTCCCAAGAAATAATTTATCTGGAAATCCATACACAATTTCCCCAGAGCTTCTCAATTTCAAAGGACCTCTCCCTCTGTGTGTATACACAAATGAAGATACAAGCAGTGTAGCAACAGTGTACATTTGTTTGATAAATCTACTAAACAGAACGCCCCCAGGATAAATTGATATGCATACTTTACAGATGGGAAGAGTTGATTTTTTCTGTGACTTAAACAACAGGAATGGTGCCTGGACTGCGAGAAGTGCCTTTCTTGCTTAAGCCAGACATGAATTCATCAGAAGTATTAAATAATCTAGTCAGCTGGTATACTAATATTTATCTGAAAGGAATTCCTTTCCCCTTAGCCATCTTTAAGTGTTTCTGAATTATTGTTACATAATATTGTGCTGTAACAAGCGTTTCAGTAGGGAGAACTGAGCCATTTTGAGGTGGTCTCGGGCCGCAGGAGACACGCTGTGGGCCGGCGGGTCGATCGGATAAGGAGAACTCGGGATAGGCATCTATTGCGTCGGCTGACCACCAAATGGCTGGGATCCAATCCGTCTGTCCCCCCGACCTGTCCTGTCTGCTTATTAATGCCAGGTCGGTACATAATAAGACCCCACTGGTCCACGACTTGATCGTGGATGAGCGTGCCGACCTGGCTTTTATCACAGAGACCTGGGTGGGTGAGGGGGGTGGGGCTTCCCTCGCCCTCCTCTGCCCCCAGGGTTACCGTGTACAGCAGCTGGGCAGGTCGGAGGGGCGGGGGGGCGGGGGGTCTATGGTCTTTAGGGACTCTTTTTATGTCAGTACATCCGCGACGTTGGTGAGTCCAGGTTTGGAATGTCTTCACCTTATGGTGGGTCACAGGGACAGGTTTGGGGTAGTGCTCGTGTACCGTGCTCCCCGTGACCCTGCACTCTCCCTGCCAGAGCTCTCCAAGTTCATCTCGGCGGCACTTTTGAGGTCCCCTCGCCTATTGGTTGTGGGGGATTTCAACGTGAACGCCGAGGCTGGGCTGTCTGGAGTAGCTCTGGAATTCATGGAGTCCATGGCCTCCATGAACCTGTCCCAATTAGTCATCGGGCCTACTCATAAGGGTGGACACACCTTGGACTTGGTTTTTGCCTCCACTTCGTGGGGTTTTGATCTGGGGGTCGGGAGGTTGTTGGCCCGGCCCGTGTCATGGTCAGATCATTATCTGCTGACCTTCTCTCTTGCGGTAGCCACCCCGCCCCGCGGGAAGCGGGGCCCTACCATCTGGGCCCGCCCCCGGGGGCTCCTGGACCCTGTGCGGTTCTCGGAGGCCCTCGGGGATGTACCAGACGGTTTGGATGACGATCCGGCCGACTCCCTGGTCCAACGGTGGTTTGAGGAGGTGGCTGGGGTAGTTGACCGGATCGCCCCCAAGCGCCTGATCCGATGCCGAGCCCGCTCATCTCCTTGGTTTACCGAGGAGCTGCGGACGATGAAGCAAGAGCGGAGAAGGCTAGAGAGCAGATGGCGGAATGCTCGGACGGCTCAGAATTGGGCTGCGGTTAAGGCGTCAACCGGTCACTATTCTTGTGCGATAAGGGCAGCTAGGAGATCTTTTGTCGCCCTGAGAATTGGTGAGGCCTCGAATCGTCAAGCGGAATTGTTCCGTGTGGTTCGAGACCTCACCAATCCCGGTCCGCCGGGGCCTCTTCCTAGTGATTTCACTAGTGAGTCATTCGCAGCCTATTTTAAATCTAAGATAGAGGCCATCCATTCCGAGCTGGACTCCGGTTGCCCTGATCCGGCCCCTGTCATGGCTAGTGTCGGGCCACCTCAGTTGCCTCGGTTTGTTGAGTTTGGGCCTGTTACATCTGGGGATGCCTCCAGGGCTCTGGGACACTGCAGGCCTGCGGCCTCTCCGTTCGACCCTTGCCCTTCCTGGCTGATTAAGATCGCAGGGGGGAGCATGCCGAAATGGGCTTCACTGATCGCTTCGGCCTCCTTCAGAGACGGGATCTTTCCCAGTCCTCTGAAGGAGACGGTGGTGAAGCCCATTATTAAAAGACCCGGCTTGGCTATGGACGATTTGTCCAACTATCGTCCCATAGCCAATGTTCCCTTTTTGGGCAAGGTGATTGAGCGAGTCGCCGCCCTGCGTCTCCAGTCGTTCCTGGAGGAGAACCATGTCCTTGATCCTTTCCAGTCCGGGTTCAGGCCGCGTCACGGGACCGAGACGGCTCTGGTCACGCTGCATGATGATCTGTTGAGGAGGGCTGACAGGGGTTGCTCTACCCTGCTGATCCTTCTCGACCTGTCAGCGGCTTTTGATACCGTCGACCATGGTATCCTGCTGGAGTGGCTCTCGGAGGTGGGGATTGGGGGCCAGGCCTTGTGCTGGCTCCGGTCCTTCCTGGAGGGCCACACCCAGCGAGTGAGCTTGGGGGGTGAGTTGTCGGCTCCCTGGACACTCTCTTGTGGGGTGCCTCAGGGGTCGTCGCTCTCCCCAATGCTCTTTAACATCTATATGAAGCCGCTGGCTGAGATCATCTGGAGTTATGGAGTCTGCTGTCATCAGTACGCTGATGACACGCAGCTCTGTCTCTCCTTTTCCACCTGTGCAGTGGAGGCCATCCGGACCCTTGATCGTTGCCTGGCTGCGGTTCTGGACTGGACCAGGACTCACAGACTCAGGCTCAACCCAGGCAAGACCGAGGTTATGTTCTTCAGGGGCTCGTCGGAGGGGTACTGTGGCCCTCTTCCCAGTCTGGGCGGGTCCGCCCTCCAGCTGGCGCAAAGAATGAGGAATCTGGGCGTCATCCTGGACCCGGATCTGACCCTGAAACCTCAGGTGTCAGCCGTGGTCAGGTTGGCCTTTTACCATCTAAGGCTTATCGGCCAGATTCGCCCGTACCTCGATGAGGGCTCCTTGAGGACTGTGGTACAGGCACTGGTCATGTCGAGGCTGGATTACTGCAACACTCTCTACATGGGGCTCCCATTGAACCTTGTTCGGCGACTGCAGCGGGTCCAGAATACGGCGGCCAGGCTGGTGGTTGGTGTGCGCCGCTATGACTGCGCCACCCCTATCCTGGTTCGCCTACACTGGTTACCCGTTGCCTCCTGAATAAGGTTCAAGGTGTTGGTTTTGGTCTACAAAACCCTCCATGGCTTGGCCCCGGCTTATTTGGTGGAGCGTCTCCCCCGACAACTTGATCTGGCCCGACCCACCCGCTCTTCGGTGGCCCTTTCGCTGCGAACTGTCACCCCGAGGGAGGCCCGTAAAGCGAGCACTCGCGGACGGGCCTTCTTGGTGGTGGCACCATCTATCTGGAATAAACTCCCCGGCGAATTATGGCAGGCTCCCTCGCTGGCAGCGTTCAAGAAGAACCTTAAGACCTTTCTCTTTCGGGATGCCTATGGCGATGTTTAGGGGCTCTGTCTGTCTTTTTTTTTTTTTTTTAACCCGCCTATCTATGCTTGGAAATTGCTGTCTTAGCTACTTCGCTGTTTTTATTTGTTCTCATTTTAATGCTGTGAACCGCCCTGAGTCCCCTTTGTGGGAATAGGGCGGTATACAGGTGTGAATAATAAATAAATAAATAAATAAATAAATAATACGATCTTCTGCATGGCACATTTCCACAAGGGAATCAATGGCACTGGCTATAATCACAGAGATTCTTGCAGGAAGGCCTCCACATTTAGGATCTCCAAAGGAAAAAAAAATATCTGTCACACATTAGTTTACTACATACACAGGCATGAGGAACCTGTGGCTTTCGACGTGTTGTTCGACTCCAGTTCCTATTAGCTGGTGCTAATAATGATCTTTTTCAGCTTCTGCCTTCTAGAAGGAGGTATAGGGTCATTAAGACTAGAACCAGCCGCTTGAGAAATAGTTTTTATCCGAAAGCGGTTATGGCTTTGAATGCAGGGAAATATACATTTTGAGGGAGTTTTCTGTATAAATGCAGGGTGGGGTATGTTCGTGGTATATTCTTCTGTATGGGTGTTCCTGATGTAGATCTTTTAAATTCGTTTTTCTTTTAATTTCATTGTTCTCTATAGGACAATAACAATAAAGTTCTATCTATCTATCTATCTATCTATCTATCTATCTATCTATCTATCTATCTATCTATCTATCTATCTATCTATCTATCTATCTATCTATCTGACTTTGGCCTTAAAACATTGAGAGGGCCACAGGCTCCTCACTGGCCATTTATTCAACAATCCATATATGTGCAACAAAAGAGCAGCTCCAAACAAATTTTCTGTAACCACACAAGAAATCTTATCTTCTGTTAACCCAGCTTGGCGTCAAGCAGTCAACAAATCAGCCTGAATATGGCAAGTATATGCAGAAACACATCACATACATTTAAATGTACATCCAATTTTTATCACCTAATGGTTTTCTCTTTTATATCTTTAGAACAGTGGTGGCCAAACTTCGGACCTCCAGATGTTTTGGACCACAACTCCCACAGTCCTTTGTCATTGGCAATACAGGCTTGGAATTCTGGGAGTTGTGGTCCAAAACAGCTGGAGGGCCGAAGTTTGGCCACCACTGCTTTAGAAGTTTAGATTGTGTGCATTCAGAGCTTTTTCCTGTCATGTGGGCCTCAGTCTCTGTACCAGATAGTGAGAAAGGAATGTAGAAGGGAGATGGGGGAGATGCCTGTAAAAAAGACAGAAACTAGCACCTACCGGTACCAGCTAAATCTTATTTGGGAAAGATAGCATGCTAGGAATGCTGATGAATGGCAATGGGCCTTTCATTGCTATACTGATTAAATGAGTGTAAGATCCTGTTAGTTAAATTGTACTAACGAGTCAAGAAAGTGTCCATAGGATTGCAGCCTTATCCTTTGCATAAACCATAGTGAGAATGTAATTGAACAGCAGCATAAAAGTACTTTTAATAAATGTATATTTAAATAATATAAATATATATAAACAATATAAGTGAAACATATATTTGAATAAGTTATTCTATCTAGTCTTCACAGTTTTGTTCTTTTCTAGCTGTGGTGATCAAAGCACATCCTTGTCTGCATGTTAATATTTATGTATGCATGCAAATATTCGTAGCACATTTACAGTTAAACATGCTGAATTTCAATTTAAATAATCATAATGGAACGATTTCTGTTTTGTGATTGCCTTATCTTGTTTCGTAATCATGGATTAGAAATGGAAATTAAATGAGTAAGAATGAAATGAAAGTTCAGCTGACATGTTTCTTAAGCGACACCTTGCACTCCAGCTGCTGTCAAATATAGCGCAAGCCACATTTCTCTCTTTCCAGGTAGGTTCCCAAAGCTTGGGCATGGTACCCGTTCAGTTGGTTCAGGAGCTGGGATGACCAGAAGACTTTCATCCCAAATGTCAAGAGGCCACAACAGAGGCTTAAGTGTAGGCAACTGCAACACAGTGTGAATAATTGCATCAGGGGGCTGTACAAAAATGAATACATAACACACATCATGTGTCACACTAGGAAAAGGAGTGTGAGTTATGATCAATCCAGACATTTGTTAGTCTCCATACAGTGACCCCCCGCCTATTGCAGGGGTTAGGGACCCAACCCGACCCATGATAATTGAAAATCCGCAATATGCGGATGCAGGCAAAGTCAGGCCTGGGGGGGGGCCTAGCTGGTACTTACACCCACCCTGGCACTGCCCCAAACTGGCCTGCAAACTAGCCCAGTCAACTATTCCATCTTGTCTGAAGGCCTCCATTATTGTTCCACTGCCAAAGAAGCCATCTATTAACAGCTTAAATGATTATAGACCTGTAGCACTTACCTCCATTGTAATGAAGTCTCTGGAACGATTAGTCCGCCAGCATATCATCTCTTGCCTCCCAGGCACATTTGATAAATATCAGTTTGCTTACAGAGCAAATAGATCCACGGAAGATGCTATAGATATCACCTTGCACACTGCTCTTACCCATTTGGAGCTGCGGGGGACCTATGTAAGGATGCTCTTTGTGGACTTTAGCTCTGCTTTCAATACAATTATACCTCACAAGCTGATATCTAAACTTAAGGACCTTGGTTTTTGTCATTCCATCTGTGCCTGGATCATGGATTTCTTATCAAATCGCTCACAGAGGGTCAGATTAGGTGACTACATGTCGTCAGCCTCACTCTCAACATGGGTACTCCACAGGGCTGTGTGTTGAGCCCACTATTGTTTAGTATTTACACCTCTGACTGCACTCATACTCATCCTGAAAATAAAATCATCAAGTTTGCCGATGACACAACAGTAGTGGGACTCTATCTCTGGTGGAGACGAGTCAGCCTACCGAGAGGAGGTGCATCGGCTGCCACGGTGGTGCAGAACCAACAATCTGATAATAAATATCAACAAGACCAAAGAACTTATAGTGGACTATCGAAAAGGAAATCAGACACTCAGCCCCTGATTATTGATGGAGTTTGTGTAGAGCAGGTGACGGACAGTAGGTTCTTAGGAGTTATTCTACAGGAGGATTTGACCTGGAGTGCCAACACTGAAGCACTGGTTAAGAAGGCCCAACAGAGATTATATCTTCTGAGACTTCTCAGAGGGAACAACTGTCTAAGAAACTGTTGGTAACCTTCTACCGGGCTTTATAGAAAGCACTATCACTTACTGCCTCTGTGTCTGGTTTTCCAGTTGCACAGTGGCAGATAGAAGGGCACTCCAGAGGGTCATAAACACTGCTGAGAGGATAGTGGGCTGTCCTCTTCCTCCTTTGGAAGAAGTATACAACTCCAGATGCTCAAGGAAGACATCTAGAATTTTTTTGAGAGACCCTTCGCATCCTGGCTACCAATTTTTTGAACTGTTGCCGTCTGGCAGGAGATACAGGACTCTTAGGTCAAGGACAAATAGACTAAAGAACAGTTTTTATCACAGAGCGGTATCCAAGCTAAATGCGACAGTTTTAGCACTATCTTAATCAGTTTTAAGTAGTGTTTTAAATTTTGTAAGCAATTTTAAGAGTTTTTAATATTTTGTATGGTGTTTTATATGTTTTATGTGTTTGTATGCTTAGAGTGTGTAGTGGAACAGCACTCTAATTTCGTTGTGCATATTTTGCATATGCATAATGACAATAAAACTCTATTCTATTCTAAGGGGCTTCCCAGGCCTTCTGGAAGCCCCAAAAGCGCCTCCCTGTGAATCAGAAGTGACTTCCGGTAAACCAGAGGTGACTTCTGGATTGCCAAAAATCATTTCTGAGGCCTCTGACAGACCTAGAATGGCCCTTGGAGGTTTCAGAAATGATTTTTGGTGATCCATGTCACTTCCGGTTTACCGGAAGTGGATTCTGGTTCACAGGAAAGCCATTTGGGGGACTCCAGAAGGCCCAGAAGGCACTCACAGGCCCATTCAGGGCAGCTCTGAGGGTAAGTCCTGGGGTAAGTATGGGAGGCCTGAAACAGGCTTTCCCCCCTAACCCCAGAGGGCCTTTTTTTCATATACTGCAGTACCGCGATATAGTGGGACCGCAGTATATGAACTGCGAACTGACGGGGGACCACTATATAACATCTGCATTAAGCAGTTGGAGACATTTTAGGGTACTACTCCTCAGTTTCTGGTATTCCTTGTGGCAGTTATGAGTGGAACTCTTTCCTGAGCTCCCACAGAATTCATGTACAAGTGTCAGGAAGGAGCAACACAGGGCACATTAATCAAAGACAACTTTCCAGGCAGGGCAACACCAAGTGTCAGAGGGTTGTACCGGGCAGAAAGTCCACTTTTTAAAAACCAACAGGTGTCCTTCCTGAACCAGCAGGTTATTTGCTTCCTCTTCCTTAGGGCTCTGAAAACCAGATGATGGCTTCAGGACCAGCTGAGCCTGTCCCCATGTTCTCAGGAACCCGCCTGGTCAGGGGAGTAATTAAAAAAGCAAAAAGAAACCCCAGAACATGATATTTGCCAAAGCCTGGAACAGGATGTGAACACACAGGTCAGACCAGAAGAAGATCGTCCTCAAACCCATGGGAGCCACCGCCTGCCTGACCGCCACCTTCTGGGTTCCAGGAAGGATCACACCAGAGAACTGGTGCCAGCAGCAAGGGCGTGGAGGTGTGTTTGGCAAAAGATGCCGTTGGCACTGAGGTGTCCAGATTAACACATGGAGCGGCAGTGGAGGCTTGAGTTGCACAAGTCTGGGAGAGTCAGTAGCCACACCTTTTCCCCACAGCTGGCGGAAGGGCCTCCCTTCGCCATTAAGGTGGAGAAAGAGGGAGGCTCTGCCTCGGTCTGCTCCTTCACAGCAGCCTGGCTCAACTAGTAGGTTTCGTTTTTGCAAAGTGACGAAGCCTGCAAGCTGTACTTAAACTGACTGTACAATGCCGACAGCCTACTCTGGATTACAGGCCGGGCAAGGCAAGGAAGCACCTTTAATTAGCAGGAGCTTTTCTCATCTGTACTCCCATGTTACCCCTACTCCACCTTTGCCTGGCTAACTACAATTTGCCTTTAATGAAGAGGCAGCCAAGCACTCTGGTTTTAAATCAAGAGGAAGGAATAGCCACTTGAATCCATGCCTGTGTAGGAGACAATGGGCTGCCCTCTTCTTTACTGGGAAGCTTTTGGTTTGGACATGGACATGGGTGGTAGGGTAAAATGCTACCTCACCTTTCTTTTGCTTCTAAAACAGGGTGGAGGTGGGATGTTCCAGATGTGTTGAACTCTAGCTGTTATTTTGCCCCTGATCATTGGTCCTCTGGTTGATGGGAGCCAAGTGAAACAACATGTGGATGGTGACGCTTTCCCCACTTTGGTTCTATAAGAAGGTACTGTACTTCCCAGTGTGCTCAGTATCAGCAGGTAGCATTAAATCTAGTACAGTAATTGCTCCTCTGTTCCAAAATGCAAAATAAATGCTGAGGATAATGTCCTTTGTATCTGGTTCTGGTTGTTGGATGCGGAGGATTCTAAGAGGAAGGTAGATCACACATTGCTCTCACATTCTCACCTTTTGCTCTCTACTTCCTCAGAGTGTCAGAAGCAGCTAAAAGTCACTGTCGATTACATTATGTTTAACAGTGTAATGTATTTAGGAGAAGCCCTAAACAATAACCATGGTTCAGCATTGTTCAAATAGAAGGTGTGGGCGTTTAAAGCAACCATCTAAAATACCTTTTTATTGCAGAAATGGTTTCCATAATATTAGCTGTGTGTGAATGGGGTGGGGGCACCTTCCTTCACGGTAGGTGCCCCATTTGATTTGGGGGTGAACTCTAGCTGTACTAGGTGGAAATGCAAAGAAGAGGGTAAAACAAAGAGACACCATCTGTCTTCTGTGGAGATGATGAAGGGAGGAGCTGGGAAGGAAATCTAGTTTGGCAGCTGTGTGGTGTGAGAACATATGTCATGTCCTCATGATCAGACATAGGGTAGCAAGACAGAGCAAGGAGTGGAAAGGAGTGAGAGAGGTGGTTCCAAACAAGGAATATAGAAGAGAGAACAAACTTGTCTGCTGAAATTCCCTGCATTGCAAGGCCATTAAAGGAGCAGGAAATCCATCCACCCTTTCACCCAACGGCTCTGCTCAGAAGATACAAAGAATGTTCTCATTGATAAAGAAAGAATTCCCAATGGCTGTGGTTGTAGACAGCAGGGAATTACATGACTAACCTCCCAGTTCCTGAGACAGTATTGCAACAAGCCATTGTAGAATGTTATGATTCATTAAGCAAACTGGGATGTGGCTGGATGTGTTGTTTTGTCATGGCAACTTCTCAACATTTCTTCATTTCACATGTTCCTCAATATTCCACCAAAACTTCCATGCTTTCCTTATGATGATGACGGTAAGAACAGAATATGTGTATGATTGTACAAAGCAGTCGACATGGGAAAGGGAAAACGGAGGTCAACAGTAGCCTTGCTTTTCTTTGCTTTAGGAATGGTATTTTAATAGAACAATATTCTCCTCTCCCCTCAGATGGGTACAGAAGATATAAGGGTCTATGTGCCATTATCATATCAGTATGTAGAAACATGAAACTGCAGAGAGAGAGAGAGAGAGAGAGAGAGAGAGAGAGAGAGAGAGAGATGCATGAGCTCCTCCCACTCTTAATAAATACCTCTTCAAGTTAAATTTTAAAAATAAATTTTGATTATAAAAGTGCATGTAAGAATTATTTCCTTGCATTTACCTAAGCCTCTCTGGGCGCCCTTTTAGCTTAGAAATGTAACTATATTTTAAAGTTGGGCTGTGCAAGCTACAATAATGAGACCCACATATGTGGCCACCCAACCTCAACACAGTTCTTTTGTAAACTTTGGTCAGACAATGTAGATGAGTTTCATCCTCAGCACAGTTTAAAAGCAAGAATGGTGGACTGCAGGAAAGAATAATTGTCACAACCAATTCCACAAAGAATAAAAAGATGAGTACAGTACTTAAATAAGCAGTACTCTTTTCAAATAGAGAAGTTAACAAGAAACACAAAAATGGATGAGGCTGTGATTATTATGTATCCTCAAGTGACCTCTGACTTCTGGTGACCCTATGAATGAATCATCTCCCAAATGTCCTGTTCTCAACAGCCTCACTCAGCTCTTGCAAGCTCAAGCCTGTGGTGCCTTTAGGGAATCCTTCCAACTCATATCTGCTGCTCTTCTTTTCCTACTGCCTTCAACTTTTCCTAGCATTACTGTCTTTTCCAGACAACCCTTCTTCTCCAGATGTTTGTCAGCTTTCTTTACTGTCCAGCTTTCACACCAGATATGGTAACCAGTGGTAGAAGAGTGTGGGTGATCTGGGTCTTGAACTCCAGGGATAGTTCCTTGCACTTGTTTATCTTTTCTCATTCCTTTGTTGCTGCCTTTCCGAGTCTTGGTCTTCTTATGATTTCTTGGCTGCTGTCTCCACTTGGTTTGCTGGTTGAACTAAATTATACAAAATCCCTATTTCAATTTCTTCATTGTCAATGTTCCAGTTGTGTAGCTCTTCTGTGGTCATCAGTTTTGTTTTCCTAATGTTCAACTGTGGTCTGGCTTTGGAACTTGTTTTCTTTCACTTTTACTAAAAGTTGTTTCAAGTCATTACTCTTTTCATCCATATTGCATTATCTGCACATCTTAAATGACTGGTGTGTCTTCCACCAATTTTCACTCCTTCTTCATCTCAATCTAGTCCAGCTTTCTATATGATATGTTCTGTGAACCTGTGTATCTGGATTAGGCCAGACAATTCATGTTAACAACCCCAAAGGTTTGAGTGGCAATCAGACAAGTTTGAAAGTCTCCTATTCAATTGCAGTGGGGAAAAGATTCCTGGACCTAGAAGGGCATTGATTGGTATTGAGCTAAAGAGCAGTTCTCTACATCCTGAGCTTTCTGGGAAACCGACTTATCCACTAGTGATCCATCCACATGGTGATCGATTTCCCAGCATCATCACATCCTCCTTTTAAATAAGATTATCAACAGCTATCAAAACACTCCCTGTACTTTCCCCATCATCTGCCACTAATAGCTAAAGAGAAGTAAATGGACAATGAGCCAAATGAGAAAGCTTCATATATAAGGTCAATGACAATCCCTCACTGTAGATACTGGACATTAGTGATGAGATTCTGGTCCAAGATGGCAGGTAATAACTGCCAGTGAGATAAGTCCAGGTTCTCTCCTTCCACATTATGCCGCCAGTTTCCATATATGGTGCATGTTTGCAATATTTTAGAGACATGACATGGTTTTCTTTCAGTATCTCTATTGTTGAACCAGCATATAGTGACTAGAGATAGTCTGAATATGCCTTGGGAATATGCACTTTGGATCAACCCTATTTAATCCAGACTTGAGAGGTGAGGTTACGTCTTTGGCTGAAACAGTTGTGCAGCTCTCCCTAACATCCATGAAAACTTACTGGGCTGGATGCAAACACCAACAGGCTTAGAGGCGAATCATTGGAATTAGCAGAATGCCAAGCAATCACTACTAGCTGTTGATTTCAGCGGGTGTCCTCTAAGCATGATTAAGTTTGAATCCAACCTGCCTGCGTTTCTCGGCATGCAGGATTTTCGGTATAGTAGCAAAAGACTGAACAAGATCATTCCATCGTTATGCCCAGTCACCACCAAAGTGTGATATCACAAGATGTATTGGTGGGAATTCTGGATTGAGATGCAAGAAACCCCGTATGCAGTTATCAATGCAGTTCTCTGCATCGCCTTGAAAGTCTCTGGATATTCTGTGACAAACTACAGCTGTCAGCTCAACCCAATTCATAGTATGGTTGGGATGGACAGGGAACTCCTCAGAGCGCCTTGAAGGAAGGCCAAGCTCACATTTCAACCCATTCCCCTCAAGATCCTGGACTGTGAACTCCTTTTGTCCTCCATCTGCCTTGATAAGGTCAATGCTAGAGGGTATAGACTGTGGGATGAATGCCTTTGTTCTAACCAGTCCTGGAAGGAGCAGAATAGTACCGAGCAGGATTGTATCCACAGCCTTAATAGACTTCATGCTTTCTTTTGTTGTTCTTCCTTAGAGTGCTCAGAACTCTTGCCTGCGTTTCCTTTCCCCTTAAAACCCCTTTAAGTCCCTGAATAAACCACCTCCCATTATTTTCCTCCTGTGCTTATTTAACCATGAGTATAATTACTCGGGGTGTATCTGTTGTGGAGTCAAGTTCAATCAGCTGAGCACTCTGGGCTCTTCCAGGTTAAGGGCTTTTGGCCCAGACACCCTTTTACAAATTGGAGCTTTAATTAGCTTTCCACCTTGCTCTCTCTCCCTGTGGGCCAAAATACAGTATTACATTCCACCCACACTAATCCATAGATGATAAGGGTGAGAGCACTGGGTAAAGGAACAAAACACCAGTGCAAAGCAGTTTATTGGCCATTCAAACGTTCATGAGAAGTCTTCTTAAATTAGGTGAAAAGGCATTCCATTCCAATTCAGGTTATAATTACCAAGAAATCTATAAAATTGTCTAAGAATACTTCTTTAGGACAGTCATGAAATATTAACTAATTTAACTAATAGCTCTACATATGTATATTATCAAATATGTATGTATTTTCTTTCTCTGGGTTGCCGGGATGTTTATCAAGGGCTCCTCAGATGGACAGCTGAAAGACACCTTACCTGCCACAGCTGACATTCCCCTACACACTGTCCCATTATGGAGGCATAGTGCGTGCATGTGTTCCAGCATGCACTCTCAGGACAAAACAGATGATGGTCTTCATGTCAGGGACCCATATGCCTCAAATGTATGCCATAGGAAACTGGTTCCCAACCTGGGTATGTGAGGACCAGGACATTTAGGGATACATGAAAGAAAGATTTAGATACCACCTATCTAGTTGTAAGACCACCCTGAGTGGTTCACAACAAAAACAGTAAAACAAATATAAACAGAAATGAATTAAACAAAAATAAGCAATTGATAAAAGACACAGTTATGGAAAAGATTAGGACATGAGGTGTAACACTGGGAGCTATGTCCCAAACTTTGGGAAAGCCTGCTTGAAGTTTTTAACATTCATTTAAATCAGTGGTTCCCAACCTGGGGGTCGGGACCCCTTTGGGGGGGTTGAATGACCATTTCACAGGGGTCGCCATGAGCCAATGAAGAAAAAGGCACAAACGACTTGGGTCTGGAGGAGGGGGGGAAGGAAGGGGGAAAGAGTGAGTTACAGCTTGATAGGTTGGAGGGGATGTCAGTCAGTGGCACTGGAGGCTGTGATTGGCCAAGGGTGCCTGTAGAGGGAAGTTCCCTGTGGCACCTGTGGCAGTGGCCTGCCAAAGGGGGCTTGTGGCCTCTTCCAAGCAGGGCAAGGGGGTCACCACCACATAAGGAAATGTATTAAAGGGTCGCGGCATTAGGAAGGTTGGGAACCACTGATTTAAATGTTCCCAGTGAAGGGGCCAGGTGTATTTTGTGAGACAGAGAGTTCCAGAAGTGAGGGGTTACCACTGAGAAGGCCCAGTTCTTACTTTTCTCTTTCCAAACATCTCTTGGGGTCACAGCCCTCCATCACCCTACCTGTGAGGAACAGGTAACGCAGGCAGTTCTTGATTGAAGAAGAAACCTTGACAGATATTGAGGTTGTAAGCTGTTTAGAACTTTGTATGTTATCACCATCACCTTCAAGTCGATGCAGAAGTGCACCAGTAGCCAGTGAAAGGTGGCCAGAGTGGGGGAAATATGTTGGTGTCTTCTCATCCCGATCAATAGTCTGGCTACCATGTTCTGGCCCAGTTGAAGCTTCTGTATCGGTCTCATAGGCAGCCCCACATAGAGACCACCACAGTAGTCTAATCTTGAGATTATCAGTGCATGGACCAGTGAAGCATGGGCACTGGTGTCCATACAGGGACACTCTGGGCAATTCACTGATGATGGAAGTGGGATGAGTGGACCACAGAGCCTATCTGAGACTCCATAGACAGCACTGGGTCAAGAAAGACACTCAAGCTGCAAATCTCATCTTTACTTAGCAGAGAGAGTCAATCCCCCAAATGAGAGGGAATTTCCATCTCATCCAACCTCAGTCAGTTGGCACCCATCCAATCCAGCATGGCCCCCAGGCAGCACTCAAGGGATAAGGCAGCATCCACTGCAGATGGTGAAAAGGGGAGCTAGAACTGGGTGACATTAGAGTACTGAGGACACAAAGCTCCAAAACTCCTGATGGCCCCTCACAGCGGCTTCATATAGATGTTAAATAGTATTGGCAAGATTATCAACCCCCACAATTGAGAATATACAGGGTGGAAGTCATCTTGCCAAGTTGTACTCTCTGAGGACAGTCCTCCAGGAAGGACTGGAGCCGTGACAAAGCAAATCACCAATCCCAAACCCAGAGAGGCTCCCCAAGAGTATACCATGGTCCACATAGTATCAAAAGTGGCTGTGAAATCAAGAGGGCTGCTGAGGTGAGGGCTGCAAGCTCTGGAAAGGAAAGTGCTGCGTCATGGGAAAACAGCCCAATCCCGAAATCTTCAGTGGATCCAGATGACACATGTATGGCGTCTCGACTTGAGAGTTCTATAAACCACAGCCACTTTCCCTTCCTCCCAACTCCAGCTCTACCCTGGTGTTGGAATAGCCAGGTGGGCAAAGGATAAGGCAGTGGTGGTGAACCTTTGGTGCTCTAGATGTTTTGGACCACAACTCCCAGAATTCCAAGCCTAGATTGCCAATGATAAAGGACTGTGGGAGTTGTGGTCCAAAACATCTGGAGTGCCGAAGGTTCGCCACCACTGGGATAGGGCAATGCCTCCATCTGTGCCCACCCATGTTCTGTTCTGCAAGCCAGATCTGTTTCATCCGGGGTGAAGTCCTGAGTGAGCTGATGTTTAGCAACACCAGGGATAGAGTGGAAGGCAGACTGGGCAGTTTACCTCAGACTTGGTAGTTGGTGACAAGGCTAGAACTGCCGGATCTTAATGTTAGGGACAACCCTGTTCAGCAGGTTCTAGAAAACTATAATCACCTGGACAACATAAAATTCATAAAACAGCATCTGCAGAAGTGCATTTGTTTTAGTTCTCTGGGCAATGGGCCCTTGGAATGGCCTGCAGAACAGAGACCTGAGATTAAAGTTTAGCTGAAGCAGAGGAAATAATGACTCAGGAGACAGAATAAGAGATAAGAGGCAGCATTGGCAGTAAATAGGTAACTAAAGGTAGGGCTGGAAGTCCCCTAAACATTCCAGGCACGAGTACTCAAACTGCTTTAAGAATGAAGCCTTTCACCTCCCATTTCAATCTATTAACAGTCTTGGTGACCAGATGAGAGTCATCTGCTGCCTCCTGCAATCTCCAGGCAACATACAAGTTGATTCATAAAAGGACTTTGAAGTTAGGTAAACTGCAGCTTGATAGAGGATCCCACTGGCGGTGCCATGAAAGGAGCTTGGGTGTTGACACATGATAGGGCTTGTGATACAGCAATAGGAAAACCACAGGCAAGGAAGGGTAAGGCTGCTCCTCAATGGAACTTATCTTAACCTTCCAAAGGTCTCTCAAAGTGTACTCAAGTGGTGTGTCAATGTGTAGCTACACACGGGCCGTACGTTACCTATACTGGAGATGCCGGGCTTTGACCATTCAGCCCAGTGTTCCATTTCATTGATTCTTATAGTGGCTTTACACAATAAATGCAGCAGCTACTTAGGTGGTTGCCATGTAGTGGTGGACTCTCTAACCATGTTGCTGCTGGTCATTTCTGGGCACCCACACAGTGAACCCAGAGCTCCCATTCTCTTGTATCCACTCGAAAATCCAGAGAAACTGCAAGAGGACCTAATGACAGATAACCCCTAAGTGGCAGCCAGAATGTGTATTGGAGAAATATCTGAGAGCGGCCATTGTTTGTACAGCACATAATACATTGCTGGGTGTAACCTGGGTGTAGCTTCACCCAGTGATTTAGTGATTCAGTCAGTTTGCAGTTACCATCCTGGGAAAAACTTAAATTGGATGGTGCAGGGCCTCAATAGCTGGTCTAATTTTTGAATGCTTCTGCTTCTTCCTTCACACACCCACCTACTTTCTGTTGCACCCACCTCTGTGGGGAATTCTGGAGCAATCACCAGCTGGCATACCTTTGGGGTTGGTCCAACTAAATGCCTTCCCTAGCTGTAGGTTTGGGTGGCTGGCCAATGGAATCCACCCACCCACCGGCCACTCCTCAGCTTGGCTGTCTTTCTAGCTAAGCCTACCTTGTGGGTGGAGGCTGCAGGCAGCCATCTTGCCATATCAGGAGAAGGTAGAGCCATTATGGAGTAAACTTTGAATGGCTATTGTATGGCTCTTCCAGCTTGGATCATGAACTGCTTATGAAGCTAGCCCCAAAGATAAATTTATTTATTTATTTGTTAAATTTATATACCGCACCATCTAGCAACACAGCTACTCTGGGCGGTTAAAAGGGAAGTGGGCTTCACAACTGTTTTTCCTTGGTCAGAAAGAAACTACTAACTAGAGCTCTCTTTTCTTCCTTTACTAAGTATTTCTAAAATTATAACTATGACTTTCAGCATCAGGCAAGACATTATATACGTTCCCTTGGGACAAAGTCATATAGAGACTCCCAACAGTGAAGGACAAGACATTCTCCTGCAGTCAAGTCAAGTCACCCCTAAGTTGGTCAAGGACCAAAATCCAAGTGCACAGATAAAACCGTCCATAAAATACTACATTCTCCTATATAAAAAAATGTAGTGTCAGGGTGAAAAATATTCTGAGAGAAGTGATAAGTACAGCTGGCTCAAACCTCTTTCAAGGATTCCCATTGATAATTTGCTAAAACTTTTCCCACACAGATTTTAATAGCAGTTGCAAAATATTTCATCACATCATATAAAATGCCTGTGCTATGTCCTAACAAAAGTAAAAGGGCACCAAATGCTCAGAGCCCCTAGGAATAATTTTAAATGAGGCTCAATGAGGCTACCCTGAATGCTCAAGTAAAAAGGGAAGTGTAGGGGAGCATGAGGAACTGTTTCTGTTGCACCCAAGTTTCAAGGACATTTGCATTGAAAGTATGAAGTCTTCTTGTATTTCCCTTCCTGTACTGCGGATGGTAGTGCATTGAGGTGGGCAAGGGTGTAGCCTCTCCAATGTTTTTGTATTAGCAATGAGTAAAAGCAATAGGCTGGTTTGAAAGGCACTAGCACTTTGTCCAGAGGAATGCTATTTAAAGTTGCGCCCAAGTCATAGTGCCTCCCCACCTCCATGGTACATGGTTTAAGAGTCTGGATTGCTGCATCATATCCCATGTGGATTATACAGCCCTCCGAAAACTTGCAAAGTTCTAAGTCTGACTGAAAGAGTTTTCTTCTGGCCTTATGGGTGATTATTTTGAAATGTTAAAAGAGGTCCATCCTCTTGGGAAAAACACTAGCTTCAATCAGAAGCAAAAATGGATATCCAACCCCTTCTTTCAGCTTCCCCGCATGGTACCTGAAGGATCGATCTCAGAAATGTTGTCTGGAGCCCTTTCAAAGGGTTAAAAACAGAATAAGGTCCTTACCTGTGCATCACAGAGGAGGTAGTTGACTGATTTAGCCTGAAGCACCTTTCTCCTGCAACAGGACCATCATCAGTCTTGATTTTTGAGTGCCAGTACAGAGCCTTGAAAATAGATTCGTGGGTTAGACCCAACTGAGTGTCTCCTGAGATCAAGGGGCATCAGGACTTATATCCACTTAAAATACTACAGATTAGAAGAGTTAATTTTTTTGGATGCAACTCCCAGAAGCCACATTGGCCATGCTGGTTGCATGATTCTGGGAGATTTAAACTAAAAAAAAATGTGCCTATATAGTACAAAATACTAGCCTGTTGGTTGGGAATATGTTGGGTTGGATGATGTAATATTTTTCCTTCTCTCTTCTGTTGCAGGTTATAGATCTAAATCAGCTAATGATAGCAGAACAGCAGATGATAGACCCAGGACCAGCTACTACAAGGATATTTTTAAAAGTCATATTTAAAGTGAGCATACAGAAGCTTGCCTGCATAAATAACATTCTTCCACTGAAGCCCCTTCATATTCTCGTCCATTTCATTCAGACCTGCTTTACTTAAGTGTATGTAGGCTACCACTGATGCACTGTATCAGTTAAAAGACATATTAAAATATTTTCTTTATCTTATGTTAAAGGACAAGTCAAGAAATTGTCAGCAGATGAAGCTACTGTCATAAAATTTGGCTGTGGGTAATTTCTCAACTAGCCCATTAAAACAAGGCAAAGAAAATATTTTTTTTTAAAAATTAAACTGACACCATGATCTTTATCAACATTGTAAAAAACAGAACAGAGGTAGCCCAAAAGAACTGTATCAAGGCCAAAAAAAAAGCATGCTTTAATCAGCTTTGTTTGGGAGGAGGAACTGGGTTAGACCTGAGTTAGAATGCTACTTGCTCATTATGCTCAAGCACTAATTGTTTTTTTAAAACTGTACATTTTTAATAGAAGAAACAGGAATGAAACAAGTGTTGTATCTTTTCCCTTCAAACACAGCACTATGTTGACCCTGGATATTTTATTTAGTAAAAAAACAGTTAAAAGACCACAGTCTATTTTACAGTAAGCAGATGGAAATATTCTTAACACTTGGAGCAAACATTAACAAAACTGTATATTGGCAGTGTGCAGGTGGCTATTTCTAAGTATGGCAATTTATTTCATTTATTAATATCTTGCCTTCTCCCCAGAGCAATATTCGAGGTGGCTCATAACATGAATTACAAACAGGTGTCACTAAATACATGGTAAACCCTAATATTGAGACATAATTACTTGAGCTCCATTGAACAATGACTGAAACTCTCTTTACGCCATACAAGCAGGAAGACACTACCATCCCATGGTGGTAATATTTAATTTAAATTAATTGAAAGCTTCCTGTCCCCACTTTCAGGTTCTGGGGCTCTCTAGGGGCCCCTGTTTGTTCTGGGAAAGCCTTCAGGAATCTTCAGGTAGGGGCAGGGGAAGTCTTTACTAGCCCAAAATTGCTGCTCCTGATTCTGGAGGCAATGCTCTGGCAGCAATTGTAATAAGTTAGCAAAGTTTCTCTTATCTCCCCCCACTTCCTGACCCAAGACTCCCAAAGCCTTCCTTGTGTTTAAAAAAAGCCCTACAAAGCCTTGGAACCCAAGAGAAAAATAACATATGCGTAAAACAAGAGAAGCTGACAAGAAGCAAAGTGTCTGCATGCTTATAGGATCATGGCCTGACATTTTTAAAGCAAAACTTTTTTTTTTAAAAAAGCAGCCCAACCCTTCAAAACTAAACTTTTATAAACATATTAGTCTTTAAAACAAATACAGGATTCAGTTCTCAGTGCAACAAACTAATACCCTAACAAGAACCACCTCTTTGGAAATGTTTCCAGAGATTGTTGTTTTTAGAGGAGGAGATGTGCACCTTGTCTCAGCTTAATCCTTTCCTGGAAGAGAGAGATTGGTTTTGTTTCCAATAAAAACTTCGAGAAGTGAAATGATCCGTGGGAGACTGGAGGCCAGTATGCTTCCATTGCATTAATAATGTGTCAAAAGATGGTGGGGTGGTGGTGGTACAAAATTGGTTGCTGTGAGTTTTATAGCTGTGCAGCAGAATACAGCTGGGAAGCCTATAAACTTCTGTTTTTGAAGATGAAACTTCCATTACATTTCCTTCAGTGTTCTGTAAAGAAATGTCTTTGAAATTGATTTGATAGTTGGTTATTTTATATGTTGTTGGTCTTCTTTTAGTCATCTATGAGTGCCTCTTCTGGGAGGCAGGGGTGCATATCCCTTGTAAGCAGAATGCCAATGATAACTGATAGTATTTTACTTGGGTTTTTTTGTTGAAAGGACAAATTTACTACTAGCATGTTCAACTCTGAAAATGAGTTTGCATGGACATCCTTAAGTATTAATATTTTAATGACCAATATTCTGTTGCTTAAAGGCGAAGTGGAAGATCAGTTATGTATTCATTCATTCATTCATTCATTCATTCCACTTCTAGACCTCCCCATTATTGTTAGCAGTTCAAAACATAGTATCTCTACCTCTGCTCTGGCAGGGTCAACAACATATGAACATTCTGGCATTGATGGCAGTCTTGGTTTTGCATCTGATCACATGATGGAAAGGCTGCAAGAATCTGGGGCCCTTATGTCATTGTCCGTCCTCTCTTCATTTAGGCAACAGGATACTGGTCTACATGCAGTTTTAACGTCTCAAGTTGTATCTCCCAAGCATCTCTTTCTCTCCCTCCCTCTCTTTTTGTGTCTGTGTTGGGCATGGGCATGAAGAAGAGGCTTCTGAACACATGACCTGGGCAAAATGCTGCCCCCAAACCTGCCATCTCCTATTTTGTAAATGTGCCTTAGCTTGAAGAGGAGAGCTGAGATGTTACTAGCAAGGTTGAATGACAGAGATGTCCAAAGGCTACCTTTTCTACCAGCAGAGAATCAGCTATGGTTTTTTTCCAGCCTAATGACCAAATAGAAGAGATTATTGTTCAGTTGGCTTGGATGTCAAGTTTAAGGAATTGTACTAAAATGTCATTGCAGGAGAGGATGAAGAAAATGAAAACAAGAACTATTTGGATCTTCTTGAGGTTGACTTTAGATTTCCTCTTGCACTGGCTTTCCTGCCCCTCTTGGTCCTTATGGGCGCCAGCTATGAAACTCAATTGGGCTCTGATGAAAATGAAGCATTTTTTCAAAAAAAAATTATCACAGTGCTGAAACAAAATTATGCAGTACCCAAAACGGACGGTGAGATGGATCAAGTTATCATTGAGCAAGTGCTTAATCATTGCTTGGATGATTGCCAACATGTTCCCATTTGTTCCTGTCACTCGGACCTTATTTATTTATTTATTTATTTATTTATTTATTTATTTATTTATTTATTATTTTTCAAAGCTTCCAGTGGAAGGCTGCTAAGGCCCCAAAGTTTCCTTACAACATCCAGCATGGAGTGAACTGAAAGAGGCAGAGAAGAGTGCAATCTGGCAATATTACATTGTCATTAGCAAATCAAAGAAGACCAGCCCTGCATTACTTTATCTGCCTCATAAAGGAAAAGGAAGGAAGGCATCCCACGTGCAGCATCTGGAGCTTGGAAGTAGGAGCTTCTGCCAAGGTCTCGCACTCCAAGATAGTCTACTCGTTCTGTTCTGGTTTGTTTGGTAGAAGGAATAATTAAATTCACACGGATGCTTACTAAGACTTCTCTCATGCCAGAAGGAATTTATAATTAATGAAACACCCTCTGGATCAGGTGATTCCTCAATCAGGGTAATGTATCATTTGTGAAAGGGCGTGCACACTTTCTGTTATAACCTTGCATTCTAATGTGCTATTATTTACACTGTTCAGCCGTGAGTGATTAGTACCTACATAATTGCATCCTTGAGAAAGGAGAGGGTTCCTTCTGCTCCAAGAAATCCCTTCCTGCTCCGTACCTCTTCTTCTCCACATTCTTGTATACTACTGAAGGGCTAAGAGCGCAGCCATGTGTACCATCACATGGGAGTGTGTGCCACTGGAATGGGTAGCTCAGTGAACTGGAGCACATCCCTTGATCGGAAATTCAATTCTCCAGTAGGCCTTGTAGGAGAGAAGCCAGCCTGTATAGCCGTGGGCAAGCTGCACAGTCACAGGGTGCCCACAGAGGAAGGGAATGGTTCTCCACCAGGAAAGACCTGGAAAGGGTCACCATTAGTTGGAATTGACTTGACAACCCACAATGATGATGATGATGACGACGACGACGACGATGACGACGACGACGATACACCAACTTCAATGGAGTTTATATTTGAGTAAGCATGCACAGGATTGCAGGGACTGCAGCTAGATAAGGAGCTTGTTTAGGGCATGTATATGACACAAAATGCCGCCTTTCTGACTTGAAAGGCTGTCATGGAGGCTGGAAAAATACAAACCTTCCAAAGTAGAACCTGCCTCCATATGTTGCTGAACTTCAAATTATAGCATTCTTCGTCATTGACTGTGATGGCTAGGGCTGCTGGGAGGCACTGTCCAAGGAAATCTGGATGGTGGGATTTACCCATCCCTAAGATATGGAATGAGCTGCCTAGATGCCCTAAGCGCATCCAGTCTTGATGGCTTTCAGAAGCTAAGCAGGGTTGGCCCTGGTTAGTATTTGGGTGGGTGACCACCAGGGAATGCCAGATGCTGTAGGTGCCTGGAACAGGGTTATTCCTGTTCCTGCCAAGAAAACTCTATGGACATGGGGTCACAAAGAGTTGGTCACGACTGTAACAACACAACACACACACACACACACACACACACACAAAAATATATGGAAGGCTGTACAAGACTTTAAAGAACAGACACCATTCTGCAGTCCAGGATGTATGCATTTTTTTACTGAAGAAAATCAGAGACTCTTTTACACATAATCTTTGTTACATATCATTGCACAAAGTGTGAGCTATCACCAATCTCCTTCACTCAACATAAGGCTTATACAGTTGCACTAGCCGTGAGTTCAAACACCATGAGTTCCAATCTCTCCCCAGTGCCTTCTCTCTTTTCTCTCTCGGTGACCCCTTTCTCTCTTTTCCACACTTTCTCCATCACATCTTGCTACTACACGTCCAGTTTATCGGAAAAGAACAGCTTCAAGAATTCGCCAACTAGCAATGCTCCTAGTCAATGGGCTTGACTACTGGAGACCCCCTCCATTAAATGATGACACAATTCACAGCATATACATTTCTCAATTCAACTGGTTGAAATCTTTAAAATGGTGAGTCACAAAACTCTACAAGCAAGTGAAAATTATGGCGTTGCCCTGATGGCCATCAGAGTGATTTTCTCATATGCTGCTCAGCCTATATTTTAAAATCATAGGAGGCTGAAGGTACCCTTCAAATCTGGTCCAAAAAATCCATCCACCTGTTTCAGGGAGAATAACTAGGATTCCCCCAAGAACTTCAGAATGGATTTCCAGGTAAGGCGCCTAGCCAATATGTCAAGCCAGACGATCCCAAATACACTGTCAAAATTGGGTGAAAATTCATCCGTCTGTTTATGACAAACTAATTAGGGTGCTCTTGAAAGCCCTCAAAAAGATTTTTGTAGATGCTGTGTACAGCCTTTTTAAAAAGCCACCCCACCCCAAACCTACACACCAAGTTGGATGAAAATCTACCTTGCTAATTTCATGCTGTGCCAGACACCCATAGAAGCTACTGCTGGCCCCAAGGCAGCTTTCTTATCCTGGGTGACGACTGAAAAAAAAAAACTATTTTACTAGGCTTGTAGACTAAACCTGCAGTGCAAGGTCAAGAAGCAAATTAATTAGCTTAAAAATAAAATAAAATAAAATAAAAGGCTGTCCTCATTAAGCAATGTAACTTTTTCTAACCTAGCCGTAATTAAAATGCCTGGAACATGCCAGCTTCCCCCCTCCCTTTTTGGGGAGATTTGTACATTAAATGTGCTTCACAGCAGGCTTTTTACCTCTACTGCCCCGTTGCGGGGAGGGGGGGCTGCCACTCCTTGCACACAGGGGTGCCCTTGAACTGTCCCTTGAGAGGCTGAAGCAGAGGATTAACAGCATCTGGCAGAAAGTGAAAGTGAAGTCAGTAATTGCTGCAATGGAATTTCTCTGGCTTCCTCTTTTTGTGTGGAAGGACCACCCACATCTTCATGCTTAATGTTTTATAGATAAAAGAGATGTTTTCTCCTTGAACTCTGGAAGGGAAAAGCAGTGGGGAGGATCCTTTCCTGGCAGCATCTGGTAATGACAGCTTCCTCTGCATAAGACGTACTGATTTTTCTCCTTTACTCAGATGGCCCACCCACTCCTTCCCTTGCCAGAAAGCATCCCAAGGCCAAATGGCACATCCCCAAATTTCAGTGAATAGCAAGTTTCTAACAAGGGAATCCTATCCATGTGTTCTCAGAGGCAAACCTTGCTGAGTTCTTCTCCCCTTCTGACTATAGGGACTATTTACAAAAAGCTCTGTGTGTAGAATTGCAGCCCATGGCTCACATTGACGGAGGAATAGGCTGTGATTTCATCTTTACAGTCTGCAGTAGAAAAATGCAGGCAAGCGGTGGTCCGTCTTTCCAAGCTCGGCTCTGGAATCTCTGGCAAGCAAGCTCAGTATAGGGCTATAAAATAAAAATTAGTGGGCTACCACCGATGCCAAAATGTTTATAGTGGCTATTGATCAGTTAGGCTGCAACCTCCAACTAGTTTAACTTTCAAATATATGTGATTTTAATAATAATAATAATAATAATAATAATAATAATAATAATAATAATAATAATAATAATAATAATAATAATATAGATAGATAGATAGATAGATAGATAGATAGATAGATAGATAGATAGATAGATAGATGATAGATAGAACTGATACACTTGCTGTGTTTCTATGTACCACGAATCATAGAATAATACAGTTGGAAGGGGTCTATAAGGCTATAAATGCTATTATCCTGCATGAATCCAAAGCAAAGGATTTGTGCCTAGAGCTGAATGGACCAGATCTTGAGAAAGTGACTTTCCCCCCCAGGATTTAAAAAAAAGTGTCAGCCAGCATATAACCAGGCGTCCTCTCATGCAAGTTAAAAGAAATAACTTTTCCAAATTCCAGGGAGGGGCAAGCCACAGTAGAACATTTTCTTTCTCTGCTCCTTGCCTCCATGTGCCTAAGAAGTGCACTTGTGCTTGCTTTCAGTTTTGGAGAATCCCAGTCTCCTGCTGATTCCAAACCAGGTTTACACAAACAATGGTTAGTCAAAAAAGATGGCTTATGTACCTGTGGGGCACATTAGGAATGGCACCTTTTGGTTGCAGGAAGCACAGAAATCTAGGAGAGCAGCCCGCCATTTCGTGGCTAAGAGCCACACAGCTCCAAGACATTGGTAAAACTGTAAATAATTACCACAGAAAAACCCTAAATAACACAGCTGTTAAGGATTTGGCTATTGTACTTTCTTGGCATTTTGGAGTGGGAGGACTAGTTAAACAAAATGTGTTTTGCTATAAGAATGCACATGGATGGGGAAAACAAATAAAGGAAAAGATGCTTCCTTTGGATCAGTTCTCTTCACTTCCTCCAGGTCTTTTCTAGAGTCCAAAGAACCCTGGTTGCCATCACCGATTCAATCACAGACTTGGTCACCCTTATTGGGTTGGACCACATTTTCCCTCCTCTTGCTTCCCCGCAACAGGGAGGTTTGATATGCCTGCTCCCAAAGGCAACTGTGCCAGTCCCTGGTCTTGCTGGTGGAGTGTCCTCCCTTGGTCAATGGTTGCATTCCTGCTGCTGTGGCCCTCTCTAGAGCACCAACTGGATCACTCTAGCATTGTTGGACATCTCTGCTCTTGGAGCTCTTGTTCTCCCCAGTAGCTGGACATGGGAGGATATTTAGGCTAGAGTACCCTCAGCTGTACAATGACCACCGTCTGGTGGTCTTCTTTGTACACATATTTCCAGATCTCCTGGGGGTTCTAGTTCTTCTGAGCAGAGGGATCTATTTCTGCTTGATAGACCTCCTGAAGTTTTTCTCCCTCCCCCTCCACTATAAGGTCAGGCATGTGGTCTCCTATCTATACAGCTTGCTGTGCCTTACCTCTCTTCTCCACTGCCAGGATCAGCCCTCCCACCTCCAAAGTCTCTCTTATTATATTCCTCCAGCTCCCAGAGACCTTCTGCCTCATGTTCCTCCAGGACAGTGTTGGCGAACCTATGGCACGGGTGCAAAAGGTGGCATTCGGAGCCCTTTCTGCGGGCACCCGACATCGCCCCTTCACAGCCACCTGTATTTCAGGTTAAATTGCTGTATTGGCACTTTGTGGGTTTTGAACTGCAGTTTGGGCACTCAGTCTCTAAAAGGTTCACCATCACTGTTCTAGGAGGCAATCTCATTCTCCTGGCATGTCTTGCCCTGGGCTTCCTTTTGCATTCCAGAGTCTCTTGCCTTGGGCTTCCTGTCCCTGAGCTCCTCTGGCACCTATCTGGCCCAGAGCGTGTTGCCTTGGTCTCAGTAGATTTGGTTGTCATAAATTTGCCAGTTGGGCAGAAGGAGAGATGGCTTGTTCCCTGGGCCCCTGGCGCTGGTGTCTTCTTCCTCATACAGGCCCAAATCATTGGCCTGTGCAATAAATACTTCTCTTTTCTGTAATGATGGGAAATTGGCAACCCAACCTTTGTACTTTGGCTTCAGTCTCTGCACAATCTGACAGAAGGGAAACGTTGAACTTTCAGCTCCGTAAGTGCACCTCTTCATCTAACATTAACATTTTAAATGGATCACCTTTCTTTATTCTTTGTCTGAAGGTAAAATGCAATCAACCTTCAACTGTCCTTTTTTGACCTGGAGAAGAAAAGGAGCAGAAACCTGTGTAGATGAGGGAACAATTTATTACACATCTCTTCCACCCCACCCGCTTCCCTTGTGGAAACACCAAATGAAGCAAATGCAGAGTTTAACTTAAAAAGCAAAAAGACATTGCACCTTTACTGTTGTTAATAAAATGCAAGTGTAGTTAATGCCATGCACTTTTATCTGGAAATGAGGAAGAAGTTCTCGATCTGGCTTTTCTGATTCCCTCAAAAATTTTCTTCCCCGACCTACAACCCACCAGTGGCTTTGGAGGACAACTCCCATGGTCCACACAGCCATCAGGCTTAAAGATGGGCCTGGATATTAACAACTTCAAATACATTTCAGATTTACTCCCTGACCCAGTGTCTTCCTTGATCGCAGATGGGGAACTGAGAGGTCTTTGGGAGGGTTGCCATTTCTGGCACTGCTTGATGACAGTCCCTGAGGGACCCTGCAGTTTGCACAGACTCCATCAGCTTTGCTGTATGGCCAGCCTATGAGGACAGGCTTGGCTCAGCTGATGGGGCATGGCCTCCTGGCAGACCTGAAAGCGGGAATTCCCCATCAGGTCTGCATGAGCAGGGCATGTTCCAGCAGCAGGCATTCCGTCAGCCTCAAAACAGGGAGAAATCCCGCAGAGTTTAACATTCATAATTGGGCAGTCATCTATCATTAACAAATAATTACTAAATAATTAGGTGACATCAATTCAGACCCTGACGTGCACACACTTTCCTTTTCTCCTCTTAGCTTAACGGGTTTTTTTTTAAACCTTTATTCATGGATGCAGTAATGAAGAATACCACACAGGCTCTTGTTTGAATGCACACTAGAAAATTCCTGCTGGCATAATTTAAATAACCAATATGCACAACAAATAAATGTGGGTGTCAGCTTTGAAGGCAGTGCAACAGCGGAAGCCCAGAATTCCATAGCAAATGGTGGTCTCCAGGAAAGAAAATATAGATCTTTCCAGCAAGACATCTGGAGCAGGGTGTGTGCAGAAACACATTCCAACAAACCTGAGCTTTCTTTGGGATGTGAAGTCCTCTTGTTTCCTGTGTGGAGGTGAGTAAACATAACAGGGGCATGACTCGATTTCATGACCTCTACTACAATTCCTTCTCTACCACACTGAGGGGGAAAAACAGTTTTTAATTTCTAAGCTCTCCTCTAGAGAAATAAAGAGTGGCAATTGGTGGTGGTGGTGGTTGTGCTGAGAGGGGAAACATGACCTTTTGGCAACCTGTGATGATTTTTTAAAAATTTAGTTAATTAAAGAAATGATGCATTTAGATAATTTTACAGTATGGACTTTCTAGTCTTAATCACAGAAAAGTGACGTTGTAAGGGACCTCTAAGGCCACCAAGTCCAACCCCCCTCTATGCAGAAATACACATCAAAGGATATGTGCCAGGTGGTTGCCCAAATTTCTCTTGGATGCCTCCAGCACTGGAGAACTTACTCAGGGGCATATCGGGGTGGCGGGTGGGGGGTGGGGGGCAGAAGGATACATCTGCCCCAGGCACAGCAATCTGGGGGTGCCTGGAGGGGGAAGAGGAGGAGGAAGCTCTGTGCCCTCCCGCCAGCAGTCCTTCCTCAGGTTTGGTGACCACAGCCACCTCCTCCGCTGCGCCAGGCGAGCAGCAAAGCAGGCAGGCAGGTAGGCGTGCAAGTGTGGTGGCTGCGGCGCCCTCCTCCTCCTCCTCCAACTCTTCCCCGCCTTGCTCTGGGCCACTGCAGGAGAGGTAAGGCACATGCGTGCTACTGCGCGCACACACACAAATGCCCACCCGCATGCACGCCAACCCCACACCCGCAGGATTGCCCACCCCCCTTGCTGGGTGGATGCGAGTGGTTGGGGAGAGCCGGAGGGGCACAAAAACAACTTTGTCCCCAGGCGCCCCAAAACCTTGCTACGTGGCTGAACTCACTGCCTCTCAAGGGCATTGTTTCTATTGCTCTAGCACAATGGTTCCCAACCTGCAGGTCGGGACACCTTTGGGGGTCCAATGACCGTTTCACAGGGGTTGCAATGAGCCAGTGAAGAAAAAGGCACAAATGGTTTGGGTCTGGAGGAGGAGGGGGAGGAAGGGCGGGAAAGTTACTGCTTGATAGGTTGGAGGGGATGTCAGTCAATGGCACCGGAGGCTGAGGGTGCCTGTAGGGGGATGTTCTCTATGGCAGCTGTGGCACTGGCCTGCCAAAGGGGGCTTGTGGCCTCTTCCAAGCAAGGCAAGGGGTCACCACAACATGAGGAACTGCATTAAAGGGTTGCGGCATTAGGAAGGTTGGGAACCACTGTTCTAGCAATTAGGAAGTTTTTCCTGCTATTCAATGAAATGTGACTTCCTGTAACTTGAACCCATTGTTGGGTGGCCTGCACTCTGGGATGATCGAGAACAGATCCTGTCCCTTCTCTGTATTACAGCATTTCAAATATTTGAAAAGTCCTCTCATATCACCCCTCTGTCTTCTTTTCTCCAGGCTAAACATGCCCAACCCCACCGCCCCAGCCATTCCTCACAGGGCTTGGTTTGCAGCCCCCTGAAAATCCTTGTTTCCCTCCTCTGAGCTTGTTCAAAATTGTCAGCATTTGTCTTGAAATGTAGAATCCAGAACTGGACACAATACTCAAGGTGAGGCCTAACCAGTGCGGAATAGAGGGGGATGAGCACCTTTCAGATTTGCTAAATATACTTCTGTTAATAAGCCTAAATTAGTAGTTGCCTTTTTGTGGCCACATTGAACTGTTGGGTCGTATTTAGCTTATGATCTACAAACAATTCCAAGATTCTTCTCACTTGTAGTATTGCTGAGCCAAGTGCAGTACTTTGCACTTATCCTTGTTAAATTCCATTCTTTTGGCTTAGCTCAGTGCTCCAGCCTATCAAGATCATTTTGAATGTTGTTTTTGTGTGCCTGGGTATTAGCTATTCAATTTTGTGCCATCTGGCTATTTGACAAGCATTCTCTGCCCACGCTTGTCTAAGTCATTTATTAAAAAAATTATGAGCACCAGACCCAGGAACTGAGCCTTGGGGTACCCCACTTGTTACCTCCTTCCATTTAGAGAAGGAACCATTAATCACCACTCCCTGAATAGAATTCTGTACCTAATTGTGTATCCCCCTTGCCCTTGATCTATTTAGCCCACATTTAGTTAGCTTGCAAATCAGGATATTATGGGGAAATTTGTCAAAAGCTTTGCTGTAGATGTAATATGTCTACAGCATTCCCTGTCTACCAAGGAGGTTACCTGATTAAAAATGAGATCAGATTAGGCTGGTAGGATTTGTTCTTGACAAATCCATGTTGGTTTCTAGTTAGCCTGCTAATCAGGATATTATGGGGAAATCTGTCAAAAGCTTTGCTGTAGATGTATTATATCTGTAGCATTCCCTGTCTACCAAGGAGGTTACCTGATTAAAAATGAGATCAGATTAGGCTGGCAGGATTGGTTCTTGACAAATCCATGTCGGCTTCTAGTTTTTGCTGCGTTGTTTTCAAGATGCTTGCATAGTGACAGCTGTGCCACTATTTCTTTTCTTTGTCTTTTGCTTCAGACATAGCTAAAGAATGCTTTCTAAAACTGCTTTCAGTGTGTCTAGCTATCTCAGCTCATTCTCTAATTTTGCGCTGCTGATGCCATCCATTCATTTCCTTCCTACTTGTCTATAATATTTCTTGTGGGCCTGGCCTTCTTTCCACTTCCTGTAGATGTCTGTGTCTCTGTGACGTACAGGGCCACATTTATAAAATCCTTGCTGCCACCACCAGTTCCCTGAATCACTTTACTTATGTTAATAAGAGTTGTATATTTTCAAGATATTTGTTGTATATCTTCAAAATCAAACTTGAAAATGTTTATTGATTTACAATTGGATCTTGAATGTCATTGGTGTAGCGATGACCGATTAAACTCACATATATGCTTTAATAAAACATAGTTCACAATAGTTTCTTAGCTATTCACACAGTTACTTCTTTGTATCAGCAACTATACTTATGTTTTTTATATACCAGACCCTAGACCCTGACTAACTATTAACTGACTCTCTTAGATGTGAAGTACAGATGTTAGATGCATAGGGTTCTATACATTTATAGTCTTTAGCCACACCCACCAGTTCATTGATTGGCTATTCTAAACACACATATAGATATCCATAAATAACAATACATATAAATAAACAACCTTGTTTTTCACAATGTCTTTTTTGATTGTTTGTTTTCAGGTCCTCCCTGAGATTTTTGTGAAGGCACACTCATCTTTTTTAATTGCTTCCAACCTTTTTTTTTTAAAATGGAATTTATTATAGTTGTGCTTTTAAATTTTCTTTCTTTCTTTCTTTCTTTCTTTCTTTCTTTCTTTCTTTCTTTCTTTCTTTCTTTCTTTCTTTCTTTCTTTCTTTCTTTCTTTCTTTCTTTCTTTCTTTCTTTCTAGATATTCCTACCATTCTTGGACTCCTTTTCTTTTTAGAATCTCCTGCCATGGGACTTGACTCATCTTTGTTCTGAAATTATTAAAATAGGCTATTTTAAAATCCAACATAAATGTGTGGTTACTACACTCTGCTTTGGTTTCCTTTGAAATCAGGAATTCTAGTAGAACACTCTCACACAGAGTTTTCCTTACTGCCACTTCCCCCACCACGACTGGTTAGAATCAAGTTGAGGATAGCTAGTCTAGTTTCTTTCTCCACTTTTTGTAGGAGAAAATTATCAGCCATACTTGGCTGAATTTGCCTCCTAACAGATATCTGGATAGTTGACATCTGTCATCACAACTACATCATGGCTTTTTGAAATCCTTGCAATTTGTTTTTCAACAGTTTCATCTGCTTCCTCTCCTTGATGGCTTCTCTTGGCAGTGATATTGTTTTCTTTACTTTAACATGTGGTAATGAAATAAAGAGTTTTTTCTGGGCCCTCCCATTCATTCAAGGAGTGAAACCCTTGTCCCCAAATCCAACCTTGATTACAGGAATCCATTAATATAAACAGTACATTCAAAGTTCTGCCATGGAAAGCTGTAAAACTCTGTAGCAGAAAACTGTCCAGATGAGAATGATCAATTCATGTTATCCCTTCACCCATGAGTTTGCTTCATTATGCAGTTGGGATGCTCTGTACTGTTTAGGTAAATGAAGTTGAGACAGAAACCCTGAGAAATGCAGTACTGTAGTTAAAGCATGAAGTGCAGATAAGGAGACAGAGGTACTGTCATTCACTAGAGTGTGTTAGAAGACTTATGAACTTCACATCTACCTTTGTGGTCTATCAAGGCTGTCCTTGATAGGTTTTCTTCTGCTTCTAAGACTATTCAACACACCCAACTTGCTTCGTTTCTCATCTCTTTGTAAAAACAATAATAAAAGTTGCAGCCTACACTTAAAATATTTCTGGACTAGGATGAGCCTGAGACATTTTGCTCCCAGATGCGAAGGTCAAAGAAATCTATCCTCTTTCCTCTCCATCTAGGGCAGCTCAGGCCTGGAGGCCAGGAGGAGGGTTCCCCTTGAAATTTTAAACCCTACCATGTACAAAACTCAACCAGATGGGCAGATGAATCTTCAGCAGGCATAATGGGGGCAACACCCACCATCTAATCTGAAGGCAGAAAGCTACTTTAAGGGGTGTGAGGCAGGACAAGTGGAACCCACCGCTGGAAGGGTGAAACTAGAAATTTGTCTCTCTGTGTGTTGTGTCGTTACAGTCGTGACCGACTCTTTGTGACTCCATGTCCATGGAGTTTTCTTGGCAGGAATACTGGAGTGGCTTGCCAGTTCCTATTCCAGGCACCTACAGCACCTGGTATTCCCTGGTGGTCTCCCATCCAAATACTAACCAGGGCCAACCCTGCTTAGCTTCCGAAACCAGGTGAGATCAGATATGCTTAGGGCATCTAGGCAGAAATTTGTCTGACTTCCCCTATATCAGCACTATTCAAGGCAAGACACAACCAGAAAAGTTACTTTAAAACAACCTAAAACAAGTTAAACAACATAAAATAATTGAAATCATGCCCACTCAATTAATTTTAAAAATTACATTAAACCGTATTTCTAAAAATCTCAACATTAGTTATGGGAAAAAATAAAAAAATGTGATTTGTCGTGATCCGTGATTTGTTGGGGCTGACGAACTGACAAATAAATGATATTCCAATGACGTACTGATAAATCTATTTGTTTCCCCTTTAAAATGCTATTAAAATATCCCTGATATCTAGAGGCCACAAATTTGCAGGGGTACTTCCACAGCCTCTTCTCTACAAGCCCTGCAAGTTTGGTGAATATTGGGGTTCAGATTTCTGAGCGATGCACCACCAAAGAGAGCCATTCCAGGAAAGTCCTACCCGGCACCTAGAGACTCCAAATTTGTAGAGAAGCTTCTTCTGACTCTCCCATAAATTCCTTTTAAGTTTGGTAAAGACTGGGTTTCAGATATCAGGAGTTTTGCACCCACAAAGTGGGGCCACCTAGGAAATTGTCCTTTATAAAATGGGTTGAGGAAACTCAATCTTCACCCAGCACTTAAGTAGAGGTACCATATCTATTCAGGAAATGGGGAGCAGAAGGGCAATCATGTAAGTTTGGCATGTCCAAACTTCAGCCCTCCTGATGTTTTGGACCACAACTCCCAGAATTCTAAGCCTATATTTCCAATGGCAAAGGACTGTGGGAGTTGTGGTCCAAAACATCTGGAGGGCTGAGTTTGGACATGACTGAGGGCGTTTATACACAACCCCTAAGCTCCGCCGCAAATGGCTGCAAGGTCTGGACCTTAAAAATGTTTACCCACCAGCTCCGGACTTTGCAGACAATTAAGTGCGACCCCGCCCACTTAGCGCAACCAAACAGCAGTTTTCTTGTACCTTTGATGGTGACAAATATTTGATCCGGTGTAAGGATAGTGAGTGCAGGGCTCTCCTGGCTTCCGTTTGTTCTTTTTTTGCGCCCCGCCCCTTTAAGAGATCTGAATGCTGCCGGGAACAACGGAGGTAAACCGGCATTCTTTTCTTTCTTTTTTCTCCCTCCCTCAGGCAGCCAGCAACCAGGAAGTGCAGAGGGGGGTGGGGACAGAGGAAGAGCGAGGAACCCCTAAGATCTCTGGTCCGAATTTAAGTGACCAGCGGATCTTAGGGGTCGTGTAAAACAGGCCTGAAAGTGTTTTTACTGCGCTGTCCCAGGCTTCCCTTTGTATGCCATGTCTAATACTGCTTGGGAGATCAGTCACAGGGTGTGGAGTCTTCTGGAGGAGGGGAAACACTTAGGGAACGATCCGTTCACTCCAGAGAGGGTGCTGGCCCATTGTTGTTGTTGTTGTTGTTATATAAACCAAGGCTTCACCATCACATCCTGGTTCCAGTATTTGCCACTGCAGGCAGCTGCTTGAGTCCACTTCCTGGACCAGTGCTCAAATGTACAGGTGGACCTGTGCTCAAACCTTGGGGCTTACCTTGATGCAGTCCTCATGCGACAGTGGGGAAGGGGGAAAGACAATGAAAACATGGTTTTTTGACTTGTGTGTGTGTGTGTGTGTGTGTGTGTGTGTGTGTGTGTGAGAGAGAGAGAGAGAGAGAGAGAGAGAGAGAGAGAGAGAGAAGAAAGAAAGAAAGAAAGAAAGAAAGAAAGAAAAAGAAAGAAAGAAAGAAAGACAGGCAGACAGACAGAGAGACAGAACAGGAAGCCCCCTTGTCCACATTTAGGTTCTTTGTAAGGAAATAAATGCATTTATGAGAAGGAGGAGGTTTCCCAGTCACCCCCCCCTCATTCTCCGGACTCAGCCCAGCAGCTGAATGAAACCCATTCCAAGGTTGCAGCTGACTCAGAGATAGTGGGCTTGGCAAAAGCTGCATTCCTGAGGTGAGTCATCTGGCCAAGCCATTCCACTCTGGAACTAAAGGGGAGGGCACAAACTGGAGAGAAAGGTGGGCTGGAAGAAAGCAGGCCAGAAGGCCAAGAGGAACCCTAGAGAGGCAGAAAGAAAAAAAGCCAGAGACCTGAAAAGAGGGGAAGAAGACAGCGGGCTCAGGCTTTGGTCTGACAAACTGTCTGAGTAACACCGAATCCTTACGTGGACATAAAACCCACTGAAGTCAGTAACTCAAATGCAAGGGTAGGGCAATACAGTACTTTTATTGAACCAGTAAAAATAAAAGAAGTGGCAAGTTTTGCGATTTTTTTAGTGGTTCAGTGCTCTTGCATTTGTGTAAATTCTGACCCACATGGCCATGTCCTTCATTCTCCATGAAGTCAGTCACCTCATTCTTTAGCAGACATGGTGGGAAGATTTGGGCTTTACCTGTCATGGTTACCTCCTCCCAGTTGGAGAAGGGGCCATTGATAAGCCCCTTCTCCAACTGATAACGTGGCTGCCTGTCGGGGTCTAGCAAATTGAGGCTCGAACCCACACCCCCAGGTGCACCATTGTGGTCAGCCAAGTTCAGTTACGAGGCAGAAAATAAATACAGTGGGACCTCTACTTATGCATTTAAACCATTCTGAATGCATGCTCTTAAGTCGAACAACTCTTAAGTAGACGTACCATATCTAAAAAATTGAAAACATTAAATTGAAAAATTAAAAAAATTGCAAGTAGAGGAGACCGTGTCTAAAATTTGTAAGGCAGCACTTAAAACACCAATGGGTTTCCGCTCTTAAGCTGAACGGCTCTTAAGTAGAGGTACCACGTTAATCATTTACTACCCTTGCCCCATGTTTCCCAATGCTTGGGCCAGACCTCTGCCCTACTTCCATAACCATTGTGCTTCAATACCCACAAAGTTATCAAAATTGTGTGATTTAAAACATTTCATAAAAGGAAAATTAAGTAAGACTGCAAACTTGAAAGATAGCTAAGAAATGCATTCAATGTACAGGCCATGATTCTGTTGGAGTTTTAGTGCCTACATGATGGCACTCAGATGAGCAAGACTTGCATTTTGCAGGCCATATCTTGTGCCAGCCAAGGCACAACGGAGCAGCTAACACTGGCACACGCGCTTTGTGATCATCAGAGGATCCTTGTCATAGAGTCACTCTCCCCAACTCTGCATTCCACGTCTTTTCTGCCTTTGTGGTTTTGTTTTGTTGCTGCTGCTTGCTGCTGCTGCTTTCTAAGGGCGTTTCTACACGACCCCTAAGCTCCGCCGCAAATGTCTGCAAGGTCCGGACCTTAAAAATGTTTACCCACCAGCTCCGGACTTTGCAGACAATTAAGTGCGACCCCGCCCACTTTAGCGCGACCAAACAGCAGTTTTCTTGTACCTGCTTTTTGGATGTGACAAATTTTTGATCCGGTGTAAGGATAGTGAGTGCGGGGCTCTCCTGGCTTCTGTTTGTTCTTTTTTTGCGCCCCGCCCCTTTAAGAGATCTGAATGCTGCCCCGAACAAAACAGAGGTGTAAACCGGCATTCTTTTCTTTCTTTTTTCTCCCTCCCTCAGGCAGCCAGCAACCAGGAAGTGCAGAGGGGGGTGGGGACAGAGGAAGAGCGAGGAACCCCTAAGATCTCTGGTCCGAATTTAAGTGGCCAGCGGATCTTAGGGGTCATGTAAAAAGGCCCTAAGCTATTGTTCATTTGCACCACGGCTTAAGAAAATGGATTTTTAAAATGGAACAAATGGGCAAGAGGGAGTACCAAGCCTATTTAAAATAAACCAAGTCATAAACTCGTCAGAAGATACAACATGTGGTGGAAAAATGGCTCCTAGTTCTTGCCAGTCCTTATCTGATTGACTCTGGCATGAGTACAACTGCTTGAGTCTAGATGAGTGGTGGCGAACCTTCAGCACTCCAGATGTTTTGGACCACAACTCCCACAGTCCTTTGTCATTGGCAATACAGGTTTGGAATTCTGTGAGTTGTGGTCCAAAACATCTGGAGGGTTGAAGTTTGGCCACCACTGGTCTAGATACAGTGGTTCCCAACCTTGGGTCCCCAGATGTGCTTGGATTAAAACTCTCGGAAGATCTAGACGTCTTGGCCAGGACTTCTGCGAGCTGTAGTCCAAGAACATCTCCAGGCTGAAGCTTGGTAAGTACAGGTGAAAACATACAACAGTTCCCTCAAGGTCTCCTTTGTTAGTCCCCCCCCCCGCAAGTATGCTGACACTTATAGTGGTAAACAAATGCTTGAAATGCTACACACACATAATAGAGCAGGACGACATATTGCACAGAGTTTCGTTCCTTCTAAGTATGAAATAAAACAAAAGGGGTGGCTAAAGACTATTCAGTCATAGCGCTTCTTGGCGCAGTGGTTAAACAGCTGTACTGCAAGGAAAACTGTGCTCAGGAGGACCTGGGGTTCAATTCCAGGTGGAAGGCTCAAGGTTCACTCAGCCTTCCATTGCTCTGGGGTCCTAAAATTAGTGTCCAATTCACTTGGGGAGGGGGCAATGTGTAGCCTGCATGAATAAACTGTAAACCGCCCAGAGAGTCATTTAAGCACTATGGGGTGGCATGTAAACAGAACACTTTATTGTTCTTTTCTCACCCAAAGCTCAAGGGGGGGGGGGCTATACTGTACTGACTTTGGATGCAACAAACGACCCTGAATGATGGTGCTTTGTACCCCCATTATTTTGGGAAATACAGTACATTCTTTTCCTTCCTCTCTTTCTTTCTCTCCTCATTTCGCCTGGCGTGAACAGCTGTAACGATCTTCACTCTCCGTTCCTTCTCGCGGGGCGGAGCGACAGAGGCGCAAAGAGAAGAGAAAGGAGGGCCGCCAAAGCCAGAAGGAGAGGAAAAGGAAAACGCCGGGAACTGGGGGCTCGCCAAGCGGGAGGGTCCTCCCCTCCTCCACCGCAGAGCGTGGCCGGCTGCTCTGCCCGTGTTCGGCCGCCGCCGTCTCCTCGGACTCGGGGCGGAAGAGGGGAGGGGAGGGAAGCGGGGCGGGCGCTGCGCCCGGGAGAGGGAGCGAGGGGGCGGCAGGAAGAAGCGCCGCCGCCGCCGCCAGCCAGGCGTGGGCGGAGGCGGGGCTCGCAGGGAGGGGCTCGGGCGGCTCCAAGACCATAAATGGTCCCCCGGCGACGCTTCGCCGCCACACTGCGCCTCGCCAACACGAAGGGCATCTCCCGCGGAGCGGAGCGGCGGGGCGTCTCGGAGCCGGCGAGGAAGGCGCGTGGCGTCCGAGGCAGCGCTCCCGTCCTTTTCCCCGATCGGCGGATCATCCGGCGGGGCGTCCGGGGGGACTGCGTGCGCCGGGGGAAGAGGAGGCGTCGGGCCGGGGCTTCGGGATGAAGGGGGACCCGGGATCGGCGTCGTCGTCGTGGGCGTCGTCGTCGGCCCCGGAGGTGATCCGCCAGGGCGAGCTGGAGAAGCGGAGCGATGGCCTCTTCCAGCTGTGGAAGAAGAAGCGGGTGGTGCTGAGCAAGGACCGCCTGCGGCTGGTGTCGCCCGAGGCCGGCGGGGGCGTCGGCGTCGGGGGCGCCGGGAAGGGGGGCCGCGCCAAGGAGCTGCCGCTGGGCTCCATCCAGAAGGTGGACTGCGTGGAGCGCACCGGCAAGTACGTCTACTTCACCCTCGTCACCACCGACCGCAAGGAGATCGACTTTCGGTGTCCCGGCGAGAGCTGCTGGAACGCCTCCATCGCCCTGGCGCTCATCGACTTCCAGAACCAGCGCGCCCTCGAGGACTTCAAGAGGAGCCGCCGCCGCGAGGAAGAGGAGGAGGAGGAAGAAGAAGAGGCCGCCGCCGCCCGCGACCGACGCCTCGCCCGCGCCCCTTGAGAGGACTCCCCCGGGCCAGACGGCCCCGAAGGAACGCGGCCACCCGCCGCCCCAGGTGAGCGGGCGAACGGAGGCGGTGGCTTTCCCGACAGTTTCGCATCTCCGCATTGGGACTTTTTAACCCCGAGTTCCACGTAGCCCTTGTATTGTCATCCTCTTGTTATTCTTGCTCTTTTGGGGCCCTATTCAGGCATTCTCGAACCCTTTGGAAGGGACCCTTTCCAGGTGTCCAGGTGCACCTCCTACTGTGCTTCATATATACTTTCCATTTTTGAAGAAACAGGCGTGGCATCGGAGGGGGTTTCGCTTGATGCCAATGCAAGGGTGAATTCTTCCTTTTCTGGGGGAGCTAGACTGGCAGAGGAAGCCTCTAGTCTTTGCAAAGGGACCAAAGGAGTTTAATTGTCATAAATACTGGCTCCAAAGTGATCACTTAGGTTACTTTGGGTGTCCATTGAAGGCTGTGGATGCCTCCCCAGAATAAATGGCACATAAACACCTGCAGAATTTGGGTTGAAAGGTTAGCAATTGCTTTCTTTTATATAGGCAAAACATAAAAGCAGCCTTGACAAAGAAGCAGTAGGAAAAAAATAAAAGGGGGAAAAACTCCCTTTTTTGTTTTTGAACTCTTCCCCACCCCCCACCCAATATCACTGAAGCAGGTTTATTAGGCTGACGATTAATGTCTCAGTCCATGCCACAGGATAAAGGCTTTTTCAAACTGGAAGGGTGGGACTTGCTGGTCTTTAAGAGTGGCTTCTTTGTTCTGGTTTTCTTGAGAGGGGCTGGTTTTGGAAGCCCTCTGCCCATACCCTGGGCTCTGAGAGCTTCAAATATTTGCTCTGGCAGGCTTGTTCACGATTTCTCTAAAGCCGGAGGCACAAGGAAAGGGCAAAGAGAACTACTTTCAAAAACCTGCCCTTTGGAATGCCAGGCTGCTCCTTTTCAAAGCCTTTGAGAGGAAGGAGGTTTCTGTGTCCCCTTTGTGCTTCGGTATTCTGACTTGGAACTGGGAGGGTAACCTGCTCTGATAATGCAGAGGGAATGGCCAGGATCAGTTAAGGAGTGGGACCCCTGTGGTTTGCACTCCTTTGTTTAAAGCAGCATCTTTTCAGCAGATGTCTGTAAAAGAGCCATGGGAGGCAGCACAGAGGTTGACTGCTGAGTCCCTGTTCCTTGGTTTGGTGTTCTCCATAAACTGTGCTTGTTTGGGATTGAGGTAGGAGCTCCCCACCCCCCACCCCCCACCCCCAAAGGAAACTGAGGTGTAGGCAAGCACAAGCTTTTTCATGGTTTAACTCCACTTGCCATGACATAAATTTCATGGAATACAAAATGAGAGTTGTATCAGCTTTCCAAAGTGGTGGTCGTGGCAGACCTTATGTTTGTTGGGTGGGGTTTTGACCTACTTGAAGGTACAGTACTCTGGTTTTGTTTCCATTAGCAGCCAAGCTGCTGCTAATGGAAATGGAAATTGATATTGAACCATTTGAGAGGGATGCATTCAACTCTCATGACAGAAAGTTTCTTCCATAAACTTTGGGATCAGATAGTTGGACTACAGTACAGTACAGTACTATTGCTCAAATACATGTTTGGTTGTGAGTAATTACTATAACTTACACATGGACATGGAGTCACGAAGAGTCGGTCATGACTGTAACAACACAACACAACACACACACAAACACACACACATACTTCATTAATTTTAGTGGCACCTGTTTCCAACTTAGTGCCTTGGGTGTATGCCTAAAGGCAGGGGTCGGCAACCCGCAGCTCCGGAGCCGCATGCGGCTCTTTGGAACCTTTGCCGCGGCTCCGGGAGGTGACTGTGACAGGTTTGCCGCTCCGCTCCACACTGCCCGCCCGGTGACAGGCAATAGCGATGCCGACAGGCCGGCGGGTGGGCGCACAGTGGAGGAGTGGCGTGACGTCACGCAGCACCGGCTCGGCTAGGGGAGAGTGCGCGGCGGCAGTGCGCATCTGCGCAGTGCGCACCAACCCCTCCCCAGCATATTTGTTTTAAATGTCGCAATGGTTTTGCGGCTCCCAGTTTTTTCCCCCCGTCAGAAACGGGTCCAAGTGGCTCTTTATGTCTTAAAGGTTGCAGACCCCTAAAGGGTGGGATAATTGTAGTGCATAGCCTAGCTCTGGGCATGTTTACTTAGATTGCAGTCCCACTGGGTTCTATACAGCCTACTACCCCCAAAGTATGTGTAGAACTGTAGTAGGTACTACTGAGCCTCAATGAATTAAGTGCCATTGAGCTGAATTAGCATTAGATCGACCTGAATACCATATTTTGAGATATGAACTTTCACAAATATGTGCTTATTTGGAAGCTGTTGTATTGTGCTTAATAGAATGTTAAGATGGGCCAGATGCAGGGGAGTGGTACCAGGAGACAGATATCTAGTCTTGTGCACTCCTAGACGCATTTGGTGGGGCCACTGTGAGATACAGGAAGCTGGAGTAGATGGGCCTTTGGCCTGATCCAGCATGGCTATTCTTATGTTCTTAATGTTCTACTGAGTAAGAAGCAGTTACAGACTAGAGCTGGGATCTGTTCGTTGGGATCTACTATTTGTTGTGTTAGCAAACCTCAATAGGATGACCTTATTGGTTACTTTTGGGCAGGATTTTTTTTATCATTCAGACAGATATAGAAGGTATCAACATATATGTGGCAGAACTTGTCCTGGTATTTCTTTGGCAGTCTTTCTGCCTTAGTCAGTCCGTTCTACATAACTAACTGATTGCTTTTCTCTTTGTTTTAAGGGTCCGTACTTGTGGATGAAAAAAAAGAAAAAAACGCAACCCCAGCTGTCATGGACTGAATCATGACAGGATACCAATGAAGGAAAACAAGAAGGATGCTAAATGTACCTGGTTTCTTCCAGGTCTGGTGAGGTGACTGTGCAAGATGCCAAGTTTTCCCAAGAGGCATTTATAAGCCAAAGACTATTTAAAAAGACTTAAGACAAAGTATGCTTGTGTTTGCGAGATGTATGGCCTTGGCTGATTTTTTTTTTTATTTATGAGATGCAAAGAAGATGCAGCACCGGCCGATGCAAAACCACTTTAAATTATTTGTAATATCTATATTTTTATTTATTTTGATAAATATCCTTAAGCACATTTGTCTTAAATTTGCTCCTAGCATTTAAATATGTCCATTCTAGAATAAATGCTTTTTATACTACGTTTGAGATGTGAAAACTTTCTTGAGAGGTAGAAGTGGAAACAGGATATTCTGGTTGTCTCATAACAGTGGTATACTCCACCTAATCCACATAACCCTGTTGTACTACAATCTAAATAGCATAAGAAATAGATGTGAATTGCTGTGATTTAAAGAATCTTCCTAGGGCTTATCTAGAATGGGCTGAGTCATGTGACGTAGGATGCAACAAGTGATATTGAGCACAGAGATTTCTTAATAGTAACTTGCTTCCCAAAGGTACGTGGTTTGTGTAGCTACACAACAGGTTTTCAGCCACTAGCAATTTTGCTGAAAGTTTGATAGTCTACATCTGTGAAGCAGTGGGCTTTATCTTGTGAAGGAGACCATAAAGAGGCATCTGATGTGATCCTGTTGTCTTTCATCAGAGGCAGCCTTACTGTGCCAGACCAAGATTGGTAGTGTTTCTTCAGCTAGTGGAAGAACTCAGGGTGGAATTGACTGGTCAAATTGATTTAGGTAATGATTTAAATGTTTTACAGTTGGATTTTTTTGGGGGGTTGATTTAAATAATTGATGTTACCCACTCTGATAGGGCCATCGCGCTTAGGAGCATTAGAAAGCTATTCAAGCCAAAATCATCTGCAAAAGAAAACCCCAAGCAAAACTGTTTCTTTCCTATGATACGTAGGAAGGGTAGCGTGGGGGGGGGTGGGGCAGGGCTAAGACTCCTCCAACAAACTTGGCCTATCTAAAAAAGTAACCCTTTCAACCTGGGCACAGGACTTAGGATGGTGATGGGGAAATGGGGACAGTGGGTGACATGAATCTCAGAGTTTTTAGCTTGGAAAATGCCATAGTGCAGTGATGCGGAGGCCATCTCATTGTCTGGGTATGCTAGCTTTCTGTGTCTATCCTGGAGAAGAAGAAGAAGAAGAAAGGTCTTGAGCCCTTCGTCCAATTGCCTGCCAAGGGCGTATGCAAGGGCAAAGGCAATAATCGAAGAATAGTCAGGACTAAAGGCTGCGCGCTCACTTCTCATGGGATATGTTGGCTTCAGGAATCGAGAAGGAGGCTCTTCAGCAGGCATTTTGACCAGAATCCAATTGCTAATTTATGCACATATAAGCAAAATAGCTTAGGGTGTGGCAGCAATTTGCTGCTGATTAATGAGCTGATGATTGCATTCCTGGATGCATGGCTGATCACAGAATCCAGTGTGTCCCCAAGAATGTAGCCACCCCCTTATAGAGAGCAGGCACTGGGGCTTAATGCCATTTTGCTTACTGCAAACAGGAATCAGGGTTGAGAATGTTGCCTTATAAGGAAGGAGTGAAAACCTTCTAAAACCTGGAATTTTGCTTATTAAGTTTGCTTATTAATATTTACATCTCTATCTGGTTGCTAGGATACATTTCAGATTGGTCTCCTTCCCAATTTAGGCTAGATGGGAATAGAGGGCTTGTCTACATCTACTTAATGAGTTTTTGACTGGCATGGGCCAGAGACTCCATGGATCACATTTATGGAGCTCAAACAAATTTGATGCAGTCACATGTTCTTAACTCCTTCATGGAATGGAATGGAATGCAATGCAATTTATTGTCATTGTATAAATACAACGAGATTAAAAGTGCCATCCAGTCAGTCATTCACACAACCCAGCATAAAGATCCAAGACGTAAAATCTGCAGTTTAAGAACAAACCATCTATACACATACTCCAACATTCACACGCTGAACATCACTTACACTCATTTAAAACTGACATAAAAATCAAACATACACACACAGCCCTACACTCTTTCACCTGACAACATTCATACCCAATCCATAAAAACTACAATTAAAAAAACAACAACAGCCATACACAATCCCCCATACAATATATGTGTAACACATTCAACACTAATATTACCCGTCAACTTAATTTTCAACAGAATTTAGCATGGTTACTGCTATTGGGTAAAAACTATTTCTGAATCTTTCTGTCATTGTTCTAATAGATCTATACCTTCTGCCTGATGGTAATGGTACAAACAGAGATTGTCCAGGATGAGAAATATCTCCTACAATATTCTGAGCTTTCTTAAGACAGCGGGAGCTGTGTAATTCCTCCAATGTGAGGAGTGGGCATCCGATGATCTTCTGTGCCATATTGATAACCCTCTGGAGCGATTTCCTCTGAGCCACTGTGCAGCTGGCATACCACACACATATGCAGTACGTCAGTACACTTTCTACTACACAACGATAAAAAGACACCAATAGTCTCTGAGTGATGTTATTCTTTCTGAGCACTCTCAGAAAGTACAGTCTCTGTTGGGCCTTTTTCAGCAGCTCAGAGGTGTTTACACTCCAGGTTAAATTCTCCTCAATATGGACTCCCAACAAACGGAAGTCAGTCACCCTTTCTACACAGTCCCCACTGATGAATAGTGGTTGAAGATCTGTTTTCTTCTACCTGTAATCTATTATGAGCTCCTTAGTTTTTAATGTGTTCAGAAGCAAGTTATTCTCTGCACCACTCAATCAACCACTCCACCTCACCCCTATAAGCAGACTCATCTCCTTCTGAGATAAGCCCCACTACCATGGTGTCATCCGCAAACTTAACTATAATGTTGTTATGATAGGTGGGAATACAATCATAAATATAAAAAGTAAAGAGCAGTGGACTCAGCACACAGCCCTGTGGAGAGCCAGTACTAAGACTCAGATCAGTAGATGTATATTGACCTACTCTAACCCTCTGACTATGTCCGGACAAAAAACTATTTATCCACATACATATAGAATGTGGAAATCCCAAATCCCCTAATTTAAGCACCAGTCTGTGAGGGAGGATGGTATTAAATGCTGAGCTAAAGTCCACGAAAAGCAGTCTTGCATAGCAATTCCCTGGAACATAAGAAGAGCCATGTTCCAGATGTGACAATGCAGCATGGAGGATCACCACATATGTGGCAGCATGACAGCATCATCTCTGCAGATTTATTTGCTCGATATGCAAACTGGTGGGGATCAAAACTCTGGGGGAGAACTGATGTAATGTAATTCCGGACCAGTTTTTCAAAACATTTCATCACCACTGGAGTAAGTGCAACTGGTCGATAATAATTAAGACTGGAGATATGAGATTTTTTAGGTACAGGAACTATGGTGGAGGACTTCAAACAAGATGGAACCCTAGATTGAGCCAGAGACTGATTAAAGATCTTGGTAAAGACTCCAGCTAGTTGATCTGCCCAGTCTTTCAACACACATCCAGGAATTCCATTGGGTCCAGCAGCCTTCTTCGGGTTGATAGCCCGCAGGATATGCCTCACCTCATACTCCTCTACTTTAAGGATAAAGCTGCTGTGGACTGGGGACTGTAGTGCAGCTTCCTTTGGTGCTTCCACCTCAAAACGGCCAAAAAAGATGTTTAACTCTTCTGCCAATGCTGCATCACCCGCTACAACTCCATTGTTTGTCTTGTAGTTTATAAGATGCTGGACTCCTTGCCACACTTTCCTGTTGTTATTACTGTCCAGATGCTGCTCAATCCTGTTCTTGTAGTCCAGTTTGGCCTCTCTAATTCCTCTCTTCAGGTTTGCTCGGGCCATACTGTAAGAAGCCCTATCTCCAGACCTGAAGGCGATATCCCTTTCTTTCAATAGTCTCTGGACATTCTGAGTCATCCAGGCCTTCCGATGTGGGTAGATCCGGATACGTTTGTTCACCATAACAGTGTCTATGCAGTTCCTAATATAACACATAACACTGTCTGTGAAAATCTCCAAATCTTGATGTTCAAAAACATCCCAGCTAGTCCTGTCAAAGCAGTCCTGAAGCTGCTGAGATGCACCAATTGAACAGCTTCATAGCCCCTTCCTTCTATTCTAGAGGACCATACCAATATGCTGGTTCCACAGGGCCCTCTGCCTAGCCCTACGGAGCACTAACGTCCAGTGAGATTGAATGAGAGGTAGGACCAATGCACGCGAGTGTGTTTTCGTAGTAGTTACAGTGCATGTCAGGGCCTTTTTACACGACCCCTAAGATCCGCTGGTCCCTTAAATTCGGACCAGAGATCTTGAGGGTTCATTGGTGTTCCTCCGTCCCCACCCGCTCTGCACTTCTTTGTTCTGTCTGCGTGAGGGGGGGGGGGGAGGAAAAAAAAGGCTTAGACAGAGACAAAAGAATAAAAGGCTTACCTCCGGTGCTCGGGGAAGTTGCTCCGACCTCCGTTTACTTCCTGGTTCCTCTTTAAGGGGCGGAGGCAAAAGAAAAACAACAGAAAGAAGCGAGGAGAGCTCAGGCAGTCTCCGCATCAAAATTTTTCACCAGAAAAGAGCAGGTACAAGAAAACTGCTGTTTGGTCGCGCTAAAGCGGGCGGGGTCGCACTTAATTGTCTGCAAACTCCGGAGCTGGTGGGTAAACATTTTTAAAGTCCGGAGCTTGCAGCCATTTGCGGCGGAGCTTAGGGGTCGTGTATAAACGCCCTCAGTTGGTTCCTAGCTGCTTCACCAGAAACTCTGGAGTTATTCCCGCTTTCTGTGTATTACTAGGGTCAAAGGACACTTTTGTCTGTTGAGTGCATGTTGCTTGACTTCTCTTCTTCAAAACCAATGTCTTTTTGCTGCTTGGAATAAAGTTCAGGATCTAATGAGGCCCTAGTCCGGAACATACTAAGGGGAAGCCTGTTCTCCTGGATATCAATCATGGCCTGCTTTGCAGCATGATCTTAAAATGCACTTGAGTGGAATCAGACCCCCATCTCATTTTTTGTGCATTGTGGTGCATTCTAAGTATTCCAGACACAACTTGGAATAGGTGCTCTGCATAGGCTCAGTGTAATTCAGGGTGGTTCCTTGTACCTTGCATTCTTCTTTCTGTTTCCCTTCAATATGTCTGTAGGTCAGTGTATCCATTTCTTTTTCCCCAGCCTGTTATAATCCTCTTCCCCTTTGGGGTTAAACAGGGCAAGAACTCAAAACCTCAAATACAGATCAGCCGATGTGCACCCTTGGGGCTCAGGCAGAAGCATGTGTGACATTTAAGTACTACATATCTTCATTTCTGGTGCCTTGAAGGACACTGACAGGAGTTAAAGTCAATAATGGGTTGGAATGTTTTGATAATCTTTTGGAAATTTATGAACAGATCCAAATTCAATAGTTATTGACCTATTTAATCTGTGTAGAGCAACTAGGAAGATGGGGAATGTGAATTTGATATTGGACATAATAGAAAAACATAATCACCAATGTTGCAGTCAATTCTTTTGCACATATATCTGGTGCAACCACTCTTGAACTGTGTGCCTTTCTAGTCACTGGGGATACAACAGCATAGTAGAGATCCAGGCTGCTTTCAGACAAGGAGATTTATAGTGCTACACTTTTATGATACTAAAAAACTATTGTACATTTTGGAAAGACAGTGACACTCCTTCCACCCGTTTAGTTAGTAGTAGTATTATTGTTGTAAAGTGGTTAATGATGCTTAGCAGAACGATTGTTCAAAATTGTTTATTCAAGTTAAGATTGTGGGGACAGACTGTTATTATGAACATAAGTGGTTGATTCAAGTTTTTGCGTCACACTTTGATTACAACTTCCCATTTACCCCTGTTTCCATCCACCCCACTTAATGGTGTTTGATTTCATTTATTGCATGATTGTTGGTTGCCAACTACTCTTTTTGGGAGCATGGGGTGGAAGAAGTTGGTGAAGAAAAGAGGGAAAAGAATCAGGCAGAAAGGAGAAAGATGAGAAAGATGCGTTTCAAGTTCTGTATTCCTGACACAGGTTTTTACACACGGTTGGAAAAACTATAATATTTCTTTAAAAAACCATTATTATTGCAATTTAATAATTACAATATATTTTGATTGGCCTCTAGTGATGGGCACGAACTGTTTCATGCTGGGTCATCCTAGGTTATCAACACAGCACTCCAGGTGCTGTGCACTTCTCCCTCTGGTCAACTCCCCCACTCACAAGCTGATGCATGCTGCTCGTGACTTCCTCATTGTGTGATTTCTCAGTCCCGGCAGAAGCACAGACTTGCCTTTCTCCAGCAGCTGCACACCTTTGAGTGGCCAGCTGTTGGAGGAGGCCGAGAAGGAAAGTCCGTGCTCCTGCCAGGACAGGAAGATTATGTATCAAGGAGGAAACAAGCAACATGCTCTGACTTCTGAGTGGGAGGGCTTCCTGGACTGGGGTAGCAGAAGGGAATATGCAACACCTGGGGTACCATGCCAACAACTTGGGATGATCTGGCATAAAGCATTTGTATCCGTCTTCATTGGCTACCTGTGTTGGGAAATATTGAATACTGACTGAAGCGTGAGCTTGGACTTCCAATTTTGGAAGCTTGTGGCTTTGGAAAATCTCTGTCCGTGTCACTAATCTTCTTTCTCATCAACCCTGTTTATGGAATTATTTACTGGACTTTCTCTTCTTTCTGAGGGATCTTCTTCTTCAAGAGGTACAGAAGCAGAGGTGCATTGACCACAAGCTGTAAATAGCCAAAAGAGGAGACACCAAATCTTCTATATAAAAATCCTCCTATCGTTGGACCTATTGTCCGTGTCAGTGGAGCAACTGAAGAGCTTATTCCCAGCATGGTGCCTAGGAGAAAACAAATGTTAATTTTAAGACCTATTAAATGGATTTGTGTCCAAAAAGATTTTTACCATTGGGGACTTAACAATGTTTGAAAAAGGTATATTTTTATTACATATTGTAGCCATGATGGCTAATTTCCCGCCCACCACCCAGCTGTGTGTGAGTTATGTGCCATTAAGTCAGGACCAACCTATAGCAACCCTAATTGATTTTTCAAAGTAAGGGAAATATTTAAGGAAAGGTTTTCCCCTTATCAGCCTCTCCCACCCTGAGTTTCCATGGCCAAGTAGGGATTTTAACCTAGGTCTCCTGGATTTATCACTTGATCAAAATAACTGTTCCAAGTGCTGATTCCATACCACTCCTAAACCTTGTGACGCTGATACAACGCCATGCGATCATGTTATGGTGCTTCAGAAACTCATAGTCCTCAACATCAGGAACTTTTCCATGAGACTTGAACTCTGATTTTACACTCTCAGAACACTTGGGAGTCTTTTTACAACTGACATCATGTGGGAATGGCAGTTTTCAAGTGCAGGACTCAGATGCTTTCCAGCATTGAAGAACTGGTTTTGGCAGGATGCTTAAGCGCACCTTTTTCCTGTCCTTCTGATACCAGTGACAGATTGGAATGCTTGCCAGAGGACTGGGTGGTGCCCTCTTTTTCATGGGCAGCGCTTTCATCCCATATCCCTTTCTTTGGAGTACCCATCAGACTCTAGTCTCAGTTCTGGTTTGTCTTAACTACCTTCTGTTAGAATGAATCGTTGTTCCTTAACTCTGGCCTGCAGGTGGGAAAACTGTTTTGACCTTTCCCCCCCTGCAGTCCGCAGCCAACATGGCAGTGCTGTCTGGGAGATTCTGGCAGTTTTAATCCAGAAAGGTTCCTGTTCCATTTCAGATCTTTACACAGTACTGTGGCTTCATGCCATCTCTAAATGAATGCAGAGATTACCCTCTCTTGCACATGGCAGAGAAGGCCACTCTTGAATAATGAAACTGTGTTTTCCATAATCATCTGACCAGGCCACAGGCTGGTTCAGATGCAGCTATTACTGCCTTGACCATGACAAGTTCCAAGACTTCACAGGGATGAATGGAGCAAAAGCCATGGATGAACAAAATTGCAGTGACAATGTATGAATGATGATGGTTTTAAATAAGGGATATGTGTTGCAATACTTTTACCGGTAGGTCCGGTCAAGTTTAGCTCTGCCCTTGCCCAGATATGGCTGTTGATGCATAGTAATAATTGTGTATCTTTAGGATACACCTGCACTGCCTTCATTGCTAGAAAGGGGTTTAATAAAAGCAGAATAAGCACCAAAACGTATTTTAACTCCATCTGCCAATCCTGTCCCTGTTGTCCTTTCTTTGAAGATCAATTTCTTTTCCCTTTTATGGTAGCCACAAACTTGTTTCACAGCTGAAAACCTAAGGCTCCCTTCCTTGGAATATGTAAGCTCCTCTCTTCCTTCAGAAATGTCTACAGGCTTCAGTTAAAGAGGGTTACACAGTTCAGTGCAGAGCCTCAGCTTCCCTTGTTAATTATAGCACATGTTTCTGATGATCACTCTAACATCTGATCTCCTAGATATGCCTCTATTGTAAGGTTCAGTATACACCCAACTACTTTTAACACACACACACACACACACACACACACACACACACACACACACACACACAGACACACACACACACACACACACACACACACACCACTTACTCTCTGCAAGTTTTTTTAAATTCCCCTGGCATCCTGGCACAACATTTCAGCGTGAGTAACTCAGAAAAGCTATCAGCTATGTCGTGCAGGGCCACCCAAGACAGACATGTCATAGTGGAGAGTTCTGACTGAATGTGGTCCACCTGGAGTAGGAACTGGCAAGCCACTGTAGTATCTCTGCCAAGAAAACTCCATGGACAGAAACAAAACGCTAAAAGATATGACGCTGGAAGATGAGCCCCTCAGGTTGGAAAGTGTCCAACATGCTACTGAGGAAGAGCAGAGAAAAAGTACAAGTAGCTCCAGAGCTAATGAAGCAGATGGGCCAAAGCCGAAAGGACGTCCAGCTGCAGATGTGCCTGGAAGAGAAAGGAAAGTCCAATGCTGCAAAGAAATATACTGCATAGGAACCTGGAATATGAGGTCCAAGAACCAGGGTAAGCTGGATGTAGTCAAACCTGAGATGGCAAGAATAAACATTGACATCTTGGGCATCAGCAAACTTAAATGGATGGTAATGGGTGAATTCAGTTTAGATGACTATCACATCTACGACTGTGGGCAAGAATCCCATAGAAGAAATGGAGTAGTCCTCATAGTCAACAAAAGAGTGGGAAAAGCTCTGCTGGAATACAACTTCAAAAATGATAGGATGATTTTGGTACAATTCCAAGGCAGACCTTTCAACATCACAGTAATGCAAGCTAGAACTGACACCAAAGAAATATGTTATTCTCATCATAGTGGATTGGAATGCTAAAGTAGAGAGTCAAGTGATAAAAGGAATAACTGGCAGGTTTGGCCTTGGAGTTCCAAACGAAGCAGGGCAAAGGCTCATAGAGTTTTGTCAAGAGAACAAGCTGGTCATTGCAAACATGCTTTTCCAACAACACAAAAGGTGACTCTACACATGGACATCACCAGATGGACAATTCCAGAATAAGATTGATTATGTTCTCTGCAGCCAAAGATGGAGTAGCTCTATACAGTTAGCAAAAAAGAGACCTGGTGCTGACTGCAGCTCAGATCATCAGCTTCTTATAGCAAAATTCAAACTTAAACTGAAAAAAGTAGGGAAGACCACTGGGCCAGTCAGGTACAATCTAAGTCAAATCCCGTATGAATACACAGTGGAGGTGAATAATAGATTTAAGGAACTAGATTTGGTGGACAGAATACCTGAAGAGCTATTGGTGGACGCTTGTAACACTGTACAGCAGGCAGCAACGAAAACCATCCCAAAGAAAAGAAAATACAAGAAAGCAAAGTGGTTGTCCAACGAGGCCCTAAAAATAGCGGAGGAGAGAAGGGACACAAAATGCAAGGGAGAAAGGGAAACACAGAAAATTGAACACAGATTTCCAAATAATAGCGAGGAGAGGCAGGGTAGCCTTCTTGAATAAGCAGTGCAAAGAAATAGAGGAAAACAATAGAAAACGAAAACACAGATATCTATTCAAGAAAATTGGAGATATTATAGTGGCATTTCATGCAAAGACAGATATGATAAAGGACAAAAATGGTAGGGACCTAACTGAAGCAGAAGAGATCAAGAAGAGATGGCAAGAATACACAGAGGAATTTGTCAAGCTATGTAAAAGTTGATAAAATATATGTTATGTATATTTAACAGATAGTGGAAAGAGAATTGTAAAATGGAGGCAGTTAGATTCTGCAGACTCATGATGTTAATTCACAAGTGTAAGAGATAAGTAATCACAGGCATGTTATGTGATGAAGCACAGGTGAAAGAATGTATAGCATCATGATTGTATCAGATTGCATCAGATTGTAATTAGTGATGACTCACATCTGATGGGTACTGAACTGTATAAAAAGCACTAGCTTTCCATTTGTTAGGTGGGTCTGTTATGGTGAGAACAGAACCCCACACTCTGTTTGTCTGTTGTAAATATTGCTTGGTTGTTATGCTGTATATATTCTTTGATGTATATATGAATATATGAGTTTTTACTCTACCCATTGTCATTGTTTCTTCATAACCTAACTCTGCAATACTTTATATCAATACTGACATTTTATCTGCATGCTACTGCTGCACTGCTCTGTGTCAAGCACAAGTAAATATTATATTTATTGCTTAATTGCTGATAGAATTATATCAGAAAGATCTGGATGTCCCTGATAACCAAGATAGTGTAGTTGCTGACCTGGAGCCAGACATCCTGGAAAGTGAAGTCAAGTGAGCTTTAGAAAGCATTGCAAACAACAAGGCCAGTGGGAGGTGATGGCATTCCAATTGAACTATTTAAAATCTTAAAAGAGGATGCTGTAAAGGTGCTACACACAATATGCCAGCAAATTTGAAAAACTCAGCAGTGGACAGAAGCCTGGAAAAGATCAGTCTACTTCCCAATCCCAAAGAATGGCAATGCCAAAGAATGGTCCAACTATCGTACAATTGCACTCATTTCATACACTAGCAAGGTTATGCTCAAAATTCTACAAGGAAGGCTTCAGCAGTATGTGGACAGAGAACTCCCAGAAGTGCATCTGGACTTTGAAGAGGCAGAGGAACTAGAGATCAAATTGCCACCATGCGCTGGATTACGGAGAAAGCTAGAGAGTTCCAGAAACACATCTACTTCTGCTTCATTGACTATGCCAAAGCCTTTGACTGGCAAGTCCTTAAAGGAATGGGAGTGCCTGACCACCTTATCTGTCTCCTAAGAAATCTATATGTGGGACAAGCAGCAACCGTCAGAACTGGATATGGAACAACTGACTGGTTTAGAATTGGGAAAGGAGTGCGACAAGGCTGTATACTGTCACCTTGCCTATTTAACTTATATGCAGAGTACATCATGAGAAAGGCAGGTCTGGATGAACCACAAGATGGAATTAAGATTGCCGGAAGAAATATCAACAACCTCAGATACACAGATGATACTACTCTGATAGCAGAAAGTGAGGAGGAATTAAAGAACCTCTTAATGAAGGTGAAAGAGGAGAGTGAAAAAATGGCCTGAATCTCAACATAAAAAAAAAAAACTAAGATCATGGCCACTGGTCCCATCACCTCCTGGCAAACAGAAGGGGAAGAAATTGAGGCAATGACAGAGTTTATTTTCTTGGGCTCCTTGATCACTGCGGATGGCGACTGCAGCAACGAAATAAAAAGACGCCTGCTTCTTGGGAGGAAAGCAATGGCAAACCTAGGCAGCATCTTAAAAAGAAGAGGCATATCTTTGCTGACAAAGGTCCAGATAGTCAAAGCTATGGTTTTGCCAGTAGTGATGTATGGAAGTGGGAGCTGGACTATAAAAAAGGCTGATCGCTGCAGAATTGATGCTTTTGAGCTGTGGTGCTGGAGGAGAGTCTTGAGAGTCCCCTGGACTGCAAGGAGATCAAACTATCCATCGTGAAAGAATTCAACCCCGAATGTTCACTGGAAGGACAGATTTTGAAGCTTAGGCTCCAGTACTTTGGCCACCTCATGAGGAGAGAGGAGTCCTTGGAAAAGTCCCTGATGTTGGGAAAGACTGAAGGCAAAAGGAAACAAAAGGGATGGCAGAGAATGAGATGGTTGAATGGTGTTATCAATGCAACCACCATGGATTTGACCAAACTCCGGGAGGCAGTGGAAGACAGGAGAGCCTGGCATGCCCTGATCTCTGGGGTCACAAAGAGTCGGACACGAGCACATGACTGAATGACTGAACACCAAGAAGACTTAGCCCAATGCTGTGGAGTTAGCTTTCATCCCTGAGCCCAAAATGCAAATGGAGCAGCTCAAAGGCCTTAGAATAATCCCTTTCAGAAGCATCATGTATCATTTCCTTTTGCTGTAGCTGCAGCAGCTGCTGCTGCTCTAAGCCCCCCTCTTCAATGCATTCACTTTCAACGTGCTGAGAAATGAGAGTGGTGGGGATGGCCAAAGGTTAACCTGTATTGAAACAGTAACCCCAGGCTGCATTTTTGCTGTGATTTTAGAAACACAGTTTGCAGGAACTTTGTTCCTGGTAGAATCATTGTGGGGCTCTAATAATGATAACCTTTGAACTGCAGAGCTGGAATGGACAAGCTCTGGGCAATTTTCACAATGGAGAGAGGTGAAAAGCAGTGTGCCCCAGGGATCTGCCCTGGGACCGGTGCTTTTCAATCTGGTCATAAATGACCTGGAGATAGGGATAAGCAGCTGACATGAAACTTTTCTGTGTAGTAAAAACCAGAGAAGATTGTGAAGAGATCCAGAAGGATCTCTCCAAACTGGGGGAATGGGCTGCGAAATGGCAAATGCATTTTAATGTAGCCAAATGTGAAGTAATGCATATTGGGGCAAAAAAATCAAAACTTTATCTATCAACTCATGGGCTCTGAGCTATCCGTGATGGATCAAGAAAGAGATCTTGGTGTGTTGGTGGACAGCTCCATGAAGGTGTCTACCCAATGTGTGGCAGCGGTGAAGAAGGCCAATTCCATGCTAGGGATTATCAAAAAGGGGATTGAAAATAAAACAGCCAACATTATAAGAGACCTTTGGGTAGTGGGCGGCATATAAGCTGTAAAAATAAATAAATAAATAAATAAATAAATAAATAAAATAATGCCATTATACAAAACAATAGTAAGGCCGCACCTGAAGTATTGTGTACAATTCTGGTCACCGCATCTCAAGAAAGACATAGTGGAACTGGAAAAGGTGCAAAAGAGAGCGACTAAAATGATTACTGGGCTGGGGCACCTCCCTTATGAGGAAAGGTTAAAACATTTGGGGCTCTTTAGTCTGGAAAAAAGGCGCCTGAGGGGGGATATGATTGAGATGTACAAAATAATGCAGGGCATGAGTAAAGTGGAAAGAGAGATACTCTTCTCCCTCTCACAAAATACCAGAACTAGGAGACATCCACTCAAATTGAGGGTTGGGAGAGTGAGAAAAAGACAAAAGAAAATATTTTTAACCCAGTGTGTTGTTAGTCTGTGGAACTCTCTGCCACAGGATGTGGTGATGGCCTCTGGCCTGGATGTCTTCAAAAGGGGATTGGACAGATTCCTGGAGGAAAAATCCATCCCAGGTTACAAACCATGATGGAGGTGTGTAATCTCCAGGCTTAAAACCCGGGTACTTCAAGGACCAGATGCGGGGGAGTAGTATCAGGAGACAGATATCTAGTCCCGTGCGCTCCCAGAGGCAATTGGTAGGGCCACTGTGAGATACAGGAATGGGCCATTGCCCTGATCCAGCATGGCTCTTCTTGTGTTCTTATGTTCTTATGACCCTCTTGATCACTGAGTCCAGCCCCTGTCAAGGGAGCTCAGAGGGATACTGAACTCTCACAGCTGGAGACCTCAAGCACTGAGCTATCCAGCAGTTATTTTGGGATATATCAATGTGTAGGTGGACATTTAAGCTGGAGGCAAATAAATATATACAAGTTATTATTTATATCCTATGTTTTCTCCAAGGAGCTCAAGGATCAGTACCTGGTTCCCATTCATTTTATCTTTTCAATAATCCTATGGAGTAGTTTGAACTGAGATGTGGTGACCACAGCTAAATAGTGACAGGAGGGATTTGAAACTATATTCCAGCCATCCTGATCTGACATTCTGACACAACCTGATGCTCTCCAGCAGCGTGGAGCTACAAATCCCATCCACTCCAGATGCCCCAAGGAATGCCTTAACTGAAATCAAAGTGGAAATATTTTCAGAAAGATTTTGTTTTCCATGTTGCAAAGAAAGTACAGTACTGTACTTCTCTTATCTCACTGCCGGCATGTTGAGGATACAGCAGAAACCTACTAAAGTTCTTCATCAGAAGTGGAACTGGAATGAACACACATATCACAACAGCAATGATCTCTCTTGCAACCTATCTGCCACTGCCAGAAAACAACTACTAGCAAGTCTCACCTTTCTCATTAGTCAGATTTATGGTTTGCTATGGCCCTCAAGCAAGTACAGTGAGAGCAGTGGGGGTAGGGACTAATTAGGAAGTGTGGGTGCATTTTGGCCTTCACCCATCACCAACCCTGTCCAATAAGGTCTTTTAAAAAGCTAATACCATGTAGCCCATAATAGCTCCAATAATGACCAAACCACCTTCCAATATTTGTCGTTTTGGAAGAGGTAGCCTTGTTAGTCTGAGCAAGCAGATTCTTTTGCACTGCAATAAGGGTAACTTGAAACCATGGGCTTGCAAATCCTCCTTATTTTCCCAAGCTATTAAGGACAGTGCAGGTGCACTCAGAGGGGACAAGGAGGCCCTGAGGGGAACGGTTATTGTGGCCCTAGTCCCTGATACTCGGATGGCCCCAGGACTTCAAGCTTTTGAGGCAGGCTCTACCACACTGTTCCTTGGAAGTGTGGTGGAACCACTGTTAGCTGATCTCAAGCAGAATAGCCCAGCTATTGAGAACTAGTGTTTCTTCCTGAGGGCTATACTGTATGGGTGGTAGCCCCATGTATGCCTGTTTTCTTCCCAGTCCTGATGTGGCCGTGATGGTTCACACAAAAGTCCCTAATCTACTATGGGACTGTGGTCTCGGAGGTGGTCTCAAGGTGCTCATGAGGCGTTTCTAAGGGCCAGGGGAGAACATTTACACAAGCCAGGAAGAAGAATGTGAATGGCAGGAAGCACTGCCAGATCTGACTTCTTCTTTTGCAACCAGCTTGTTAAGTTTTATGGGTCATTGGCTTCCTTTCAGGCATTCCTGAAACCCCAGCCCTGCTGGTCTAAGGCACTATTCACTGGCTTGGCAGAGAGGCAGCTCCAGGATAGGTTGCCCTTTGTTCTAAAACAAATTACGTGAGATGCGCAAAGTCTTTGGAACTTGGCATTCCTCCCACCGGGCTCTAAAGAGTTGGCCGGCCACAAAAGAGTTCCTTGGCAGAGTCAAGGGCCAACTCATGCCCACAGTTGCTAGCTTGCAGCTTTCCTAAGCAGTGAAGCAGAACCAAACGGCACAGCCAACAAATTCCCAGAGTGAAAGGAAGAGGAAGGGGAACATCCCAGGCAGGAGCAAATCTCACCAGTGTCAGATGCGGGGACGGACTTCGTCAGGATGCTGTCAGTGATAATGCCGAGAGTGCTGAAGGAGAAGACCATGGGGGCCACAATGACGCAGTAATGGAACACGTTGGTCATCAGGGCCTGGGAGACGGAGGAAAAAGAAGACTGTTCAGAGCTGAACAACTCCCAGAATACCCCTCGTCAGCCCATAGATTGGCCTATACCACCATATCACCATATAACACATCTGAATGTTTCTGTCCTGGGAAGCTAAGCAGGGTAGAGGCTGGTTACTAACTTGGCTGGGAGACTACTAAATAAAACACAGTAATCTTAAAGTCAAGTTAGGAAGAATCCTGCCTGAAAATTTGGAGAGTTACTGTCAGTCATTGGAGATAATATTGGGGAAGCCTGACCAATGGTCTGACTCAGAGATATAAGGCAGCTCCCTAGGCCTCTAGCTTTGTTAAATGCTAAGAATGTCAGCTTGAGAATGCACTATTGCAAAGTGTCGTGGGGCATGAGAGGAGAAGGAAGAAATTCATTTTGAGGACTACGATTTTGCTAACTTCGTTAAAAGAGAGGAAAAAAATTAATTGACAGAACCTCAGGTCCCACTTTAGGCCAATGCTTATGAACACAGGGAATGCCCCCCTCCCTTTTCCGGATTCATGGACTACTTAGGCTCAAGAGAAGTGACACATTTTTCAGGCAGCTGAGAGGAGTTGCTCTGGAGATGGAGCTGGGCAAAATAAAAGACATCCATCAAGGGGCGGGCAGAACACAGAGCCTCTGATTCGTCCAAGAGGTTTAGAAGAGTCCTTTTCTTAGGAAAATGTCTTGCTGGATTTTATTTTCAAGGATACCCACATTCAAAATTATAGGCAGAGGCAGAGGAATTACTGTTTGCAGTGACCCTTGCCTCTTTGTCCCAAAAGATTTAGTGAGATCTGACCATTGGGAGTGGATTTGGAACCAACTAATAATGTCACTGACTTCATTTTGCTGGAAACAGCACCCCAAATCACTGTCTAAAGAACCATTGTCCAACCAAACTGTCTGAAGCCAATGTGGAAGGTGGCACTTCAAGTATCTCACTTACCTTGGAAGCCCTAGTAGGGTGCCTATAAATCATATGCAACTTGAAGCACATCATGCACATGCACACAGAGTAATGTTACAACGCAATTGCCACCGGATCCCTCCATTCCACCGAATCTATCTCATGCAACAAGGTGGCTATCTGTATTTTAAGATGCTGGATTTTATTTAGATACTTCCAGAGTAGATACACAGAGTCCAGCAAGCAAAGAAAATTGCTTAGATCCATGATGGAAGAGGATAAAGCCAAAAGGGGTGATACCCTCCTGTGTCTTTTCCAATTGCCAGTAAGAAGCTCTGCAAGGACATCCGGTTCTGGCCACGCCACTGCGAGACAACTTGATAAATTATGTAGCTTATCAGGTTGAATTTCCCCAGATGGGCTTCTTAAAAAAGAGGCAAGTGTCCTTGGAGGGTAGACATAGAGAGGCACTACCTGCTTGAACAGGGAGAAAGCAGCAGTGAACTCTGTTGGTCCAGGAACTCTGTCTTATCTCCCACTGGAGGAAAACCAGATACCATTAGCTAAGTTGGTGGCAACGACAAAGCTCTTGGCACTGGACAATTTATAGCTGTATATTTTGGCACTTTACTGTTGTGAGTAAAACTGCCCTTCTCCCTTTACCTCTCTATGCAAAGTTTCATTTTGGTGACGCTTGGAACGTTTTCTTCAAATAAGCCCTAATGCCCTACCTAAAAAGAGCAGCTTTCAGCAAAGGAGAGTGGACGTATGAAAGATGGAGCTACCTGAAGAAGTGATTGGATATTCTTTGCCTTGTTGCTTTTCTGGCTGGTAGAAAATAATTTTTAATGAGAACCTTCCTTTGTTTTGTTTTGTTTTTCTTTTTTAATGGGAGACTAGGAAAGTTGCATTGGCAAGGAGCCTAGAAAGCTGTTTTTTCCAAAGGTCTTATCTTACCTTGGATTGGATACAGCATGATTTCAAAATAAACCCTGCTGTAGAGTGAAAGCGGAACTTTCTCTCTCTCTCTCTCTCTCTCTCTCTCTCTCTCTCTCCCCTCTTCTCCCTTTATTCTTTTTTTATGCCTCTTCTTGTTTTACACCCCCCTCTCTTGGAAACTGAGAGGCAGAAACTACAATCAAGTGATACAGGGGTCCTACTGTAGTTGGTTCCCTGTATTTTGATTGTTCAAAGCCATTTATTGATTGTCATGATTTTGGAAATGGATAACGGAAATATGAAGACCAGCCTGAAATATAAATATATGTTAACTTGTTAGACCTCTAAAAGAAATGCTGTAGTTAGGCACAGATAGGAACTTTTATGCTTAAAGGAAAACCTATAGACCAAGATGTAATCCCTTTATAATTGCCCACAAAGCACTAATTCTAGTTATAGAAAGCCTTTGAAATTATGTAATTCTTAGAAGAATAGGTAAATATGCCTTGTTATTAAGTTAGTTAAAAGTTTTTTTTTAAAAAAAGTTGTTTCGTTAATTGAATAATTAAAACATTAGGATTGTGTATACGGCTAAAATCAGATACATTATTGCAATATTGTATTTGGTTATTTCTATCTTTATGTTAGATGAAAACAGATATGAGTAAAGATGGATAGAATACCGATGGAATAAAAAGGAAACTAAGTATGAAAATATGAAAATATCTTCTTCTAAGATATGAAAGGTTATTGCCATATTGTGTTTAGTTATTTCTATCCTTTGTATTAGATGAAAATGGATATGAGTAAAGACAGATAGAATACCAATGGAATAAAAAAGAAACTAAGTATGAAAACATGAAAATATGTTCTAAGATATGAAAGGAGATATGAATTACAATGGGCTGAAATGTTGGGAAAATAATTGTGATTGACCTATGCAACATGACAGGCGATGTGCAATATATGTGATTTACTGCGTAGGAAATAAATAAAAATTATATAAAGCAAGAATAAGCTCCACAGGGCTTTGTACAGCTCGGAGAGACTTGGAAGGACAGAAAGGGTCTGTTGGTTTCACATTTTCTGTCATTAGTTTAGGCTACTCATCCTCATAGGGGACAACAAGAAGATGCACCACCAGTGCATGTAACAGAAAAGAGATGCCTGTACCCCTTCACATGGCATTATTTAAAGGAAGGGGGAAAAGTCTAGAATTTAGTTTTGTCTTGGTTAAATACCAGAACTAGGGGACATACACTCAAATTGAGGGCTGGGAGAGTAAGAACAGACAAAAGAAAATATTTTTTTCACCCAGCGCGTTGTAAGTCTGTGGAACTCCCTGCCACAGGATGTGGTGATGGCATCTGGCCTGGATGCTTTCAAAGGGGGATTGGACAGATTCACAGGTTACAAACCATGATGGAGATGTGTAATCTCCAGGCTTAAAACCGGGGTACTTCAAGGGCCAGATACAGGGGAGTGGTATCAGGCGACAGATATCTAGTCTCGTGCACTCCCAGATGCATCTGGTAGGGCCACTGTGAGATACAGGAAGCTGGACTAAATGGGCCTTTGGACTGATCCAGCATGGCTCTTCTTATGTTCTTATGTTCTTATGTTCTTATGTTAATTCACCAGACCTGGGAGTTTATATGTCTCTGCCTTTAAACCTTGCCTCAGATCCATGAGTGTCCTGGCAATGGTCAAGAAGGTGTGCTTTGCCTACCACATCTCTAATGTATCATTTGATTCAGCATAGACAGACAAACTGTGCAGCAGCATGAGCTATGCACTAATGTTAGGCTAACATAACACTAGGCAGCTTTGTCCTCCCCTGGAAAATTCCCTGTGGATGCTGTTATTTTCAGAACTAGTCTTTACCTTAGAACTGAACTGTATTATGGCTTTCCTCCCACAGGACAGAATGAAGCAACTGTCTTAGGCAGCAGATTTGGTGGCGGAGGGAAATTAGTGGTGACCCCTGATTGTTGCTCTTAAGATTCCCATGTCTACATAACCATTCTGGGGCACCTCTCCCTCCCACTAGTTTGATTCCTGCAAGTGTGGTGGTAGACACTGCCCCATATTCTGTGTGTAAATTTGATTCAACCACCAATCAGGGCAGCTTTTGTACATTGACTGGGGAGGCGGGCAACATGCACTCTTTCTTAAGCAACATAATATCTTGGATAGGCCCTATGTATATAACCCCTTCCTTTGAGAAAGGCGCAGCCAGCTAAGGATATTTCTAGACGTCTTTGTTCCTAGTGGTCTAGGCATCAAAAGACATGTTGCACCTATTCTGTCTTGTTTTCCTTAATAATTGTGGCTTTTCTTCTCTGATGGTAGAAATAGCTACAGGAGAAAAACCAAAGAAGCTGTAGAAAAACATAGAAAGCTTGGAGACATGAAATGATGTCATCTAAAACTTTCTTCAGATTTCATAAATGAGGCAGGGGTTGCTTGTCTGGAAGCATCCTATGTCTCACATCTCCTGTGACCATCACAGGATCATTGGAAGGGTAAAGAAAGCTGTAATGACCCTTTTGGTTGTTCACTACGCACCCAAGGCAGCCTGCAGAGTATCAGCTACCAGTGCATTGGAATAAATAGTTACAGCTCAAGCGTGATTTCCAAGACATATGAGCAGCCAGGAAATTATGAAGTGCACAACCCTGGGCTTTGCAGAACCTGTTCGACATGCTCCTTTGCAAGTGAATTGATTGAACTTTAATCAACCAGAATGTCTCCCAAATGCAAATTAGTGTGCAAATACTCCTTTTCGTATGCTGCAGACGCTCGAGGACTTCCTTCCAGATGTCTCTCTGAAACAAAAGTGGCGAAGTCACAGGCTTTGGATTTGGAAAGGCACTGGGAGGTATTAATTATCCAAGATTGTGGGGACGATGGTGCAGTGGCCAAGCACACCCTTTCCAGGCAGGTTTGCTCTTTCAAGCTAAAAGGACCAGGTGGCCACAGATTGTAGTCATAACAGAGAAGATGAGAGAAAGCCAGCTCTGCCGGCATGGATATATCCTCAGAGTGGCACCTTCCACCATTGCCAAAACTGCCTACCTCCTGAAAATCAATGGCCTGTGGCCACATGGGCAACCAAAACAGAGATGGCAGGACACTGTCAATAAGGACATGTGAGTCATTGACCTGTACCCCAAAGACACAGTCAATCAGGCAAAGTGATGCTTCAGGACCTGAAAAGCAGATCCTGCATCGGAAGGAAGATGGCAGGAAGAAGAAGAAGAAGAAGAAGAAGAAGAAGAAGAAGAAGAAGAAGAAGAAGAAGAAGAAGAAACCACCACCACCACCACCACCAACAACAACAACAACAACATTGCCATATGATGAAAGTCACAGCCAGGGCCTTGTGAGGCTGTTTGATGACCTTGGTATCCAAAGAGAAAAAAAGTTAAAAATTAAGTGAAAGGCTGTGTATGGATATTATTTACACTTCTGTAACCATTTTGTACATCACTTAAGTGGAGGCCATAGACTGCCGTTTGAGAAACTATGTCTGGAGCCCTGTGACTATAAACTGCTATGATCTCCAAAGCAGAACAGAGCACAGGCAGCCCCCAATGTCAAGAGGGTTACAAAAAAAATGTAGGGGGAGCCTCCCCAGTTGAGACCATAAACTGTATGTGCAATAGGAATTATGAGTGGGAGGCAGTTTTGTCTGGATGACTCACTCCAATGAAATGAAATGAAATATTAAAAAACTCAGCATGGACAGTGTTCCAGCCTACATTCTGGAGGACCGGCAATACAATGTGATCTTGTGTGCTTCCTCTTCTGTTCGCCTACATAGCTTCCCTCATCTTTTTCCAAGCTGGGCAGCATCCACATTGTTTTCTACAAAGTCTGAATTAGGCCAGCTGCAGATCGTACCAAGCTCCAAACCATATCTGAAGTAACTTTGCAAGCCATAGTGTGGAGGTGACACCATCACTAAGAAAGACATCACTTACTGAAGTTTTTGGATCTAGGAATTAAAGAGGGGAGCTGTACAGGAGAGAAGAGATGGAGAATGAAAAAAAGGAGGAGAAACATCTGAGGCATTTTCCAGACTTCAAATGATGTGTGTAGGACTGACCCAAATGAACCAAGAAATCACAGAACGATGTGCCCCTTTCTCTTCTGCACAGTGTAATGGCGACAGGAAAAGTTTTATGTTTACATTTTTACATTGCCATTATTGAGGTCTTGGCTAACCCAATGCATTTTAGCAAGATTAGGAAATGAAAACATTGCATGCATTTTGAAGGACGCTGCTCTTTACCTGCTGGGAGAGATGAATGAGATCAGTTTCTCTTTATTTGTCTCATTTATACTGTGACAGAGGACAGGCTGTCCTGGTAAGCCCCAGTAGCTTGATAAAAGCTGTTCTTGGTAGAAGTTGTAACAGTACTTCTAGGGAGTGTTGATGCCGAGAGAATATAAGGTAGGTACTGTGTGGATTAAGGAGATTGGGAAAGGGCCAGTAGCTCCACTTTTGAACCAGCCAATCCATGTGCAGTTTGTGCAATTGATCTATTAACTAAGTAACTTGACTTTAGCATCCAGTGATGACCACTGCATATACAAAAAGATCACCACCAGTAGGATGTAACAGATAGAACTTTCACATCATCTCATATCACTTGAGACATCATGTGTGTCATATGTTCCAGTGCACACCAGTCAATGAAGGGTATTCAGCTGAAGTACATGTATGCCCAGAGTCTTACCATGCCAATGCCCACTCCACTCATGACGATGACACTCGATATTAGCAGGGCCCGCTCTGAGCAACGACTTGTCAACCTTCCAATAACTAGGCCCTGGATAACCTAGGAACAGGGGTGGGAACAAAGATACAGTCCATATCAAGTCCTCAGACAATTCAAGATTCACCACAAGCTCACATGATACTACTTTCTGCACAGTAATGAGACTCAGAAATTTGCTGAATCTGACAATGTCACCAAATTTCAGAGCAACGTTTGCTTATAATTACCTTTCCCTTTGGCCACTACTTTATACTGTATCTCACATTGGGTTACTAGTAAAAGGAGATGAGTGGCCTAAGATAATGCTGCACACCTAAAGGCAGGCAATAGAACTCTGAAGATCTTCATTTTCAGGAGTTTCAGGAGGTGCAAAATTCAGAGGGGAAGAAAGACACAGTCAGGGGAATTCTATCTAGATCCTTCTTCTACCTCTCATGTCTCTGTACCTTAGGGTCTCCTGGGCCATTTCTATCATGCTGTGAAGTGTTTTTTCTTCTTTTTCTTTGTGAGGATAAATATAGGAATAATAGTCTGGAATCCCATGCGTTGGGGTGGGGGGAATATGGTGATAGGATTCAGCAGAGAAGTACAGGCTTAAGCACCCCCTTTTCCCATTTTTATATAGGCCCCTGCTCTTTTGTGGTGGCAACAGCAGCAGTGGCAACACCACGACCACTATGGCCATTACCACTACCTATTTCCCTAAACTGTTCCAACATTAGTGAAATAGATTTGAAATAGTGAAATCGATTTCACTCAAAGGAAAAAAATTATCAGTATTATATCAGGTTTCCAGAGTTCTGGAAATAGAGCTCTACAATGCTCTTTCCTTCACTCTTTTCCTGGTGGAATCCAGACATCTGCTTTTCATTACCCTGCATGCTGCTGTTGCCCACAAGATGTTAATTCCTTGTTATTTATTTATTTGAAATACTTTTACCACATGTTTCCTCTGAAAAAGGACCCCAGGCAGTTTACATAATTAAAAACATATTTTGAAACAAAATATTATCGTATTGCCATGACATGTTGTAGAGTTCATCACTTGCTTTCTCATTTTTCCTATCCATACTCAAAAATTGTGCTACTTATCACCTGCTAGACTCTCTCTTTCTTCTGCACATTCCATGTCTCCACTGGTTTCCAGACATATCTTTATGCAGCCCCCCTTGCTTTCACTGGTCAACCCCATATCCATCCATCTATCTACCCACTCACCCATCCTAGTAGAGATGGCCATTGTGTGTGTCTAGAATATGAGTGGGAAGATATGATTTTTTTCTCTGTAATTCTTCCCTGCTTTTTTTCAGCTTCTCTTTCATATGTTTTTTTCCTGATGGTTCCATCCAGGAAATCTGTAAGATTATTCCATTCTCTTAACTACTGACCACATGTTTTCACAAAATCTGAAAAGAACCCCCCCCCCCCGGTAGACTACGTTTTTAAAAACCTGTAGAGGTGGGGTTGAGGCAAAAATGTTGGAGGCTTTCAAAACATGGCAAAATTGCCTACATAAACCTAGAAGCTGCAAGGGGTCTTTCCCAGCCCTTACATTTTTAAAAAAGGAAACAGGTGTGTGTGTGTGTGGGGGGAGCTCAGCAGTGCTGCATGTTGCCCACTTCTGGTATGGCTCTTGGTTTGTGGTTTGATATCATCATGGCCATCATCTCATTTCCCCACTATTTGTCAAGGCTACAACCAAATAAATAGTTTGTCTCAAGAGTCTTCGGACATAAAGGGGGAAATAAATAAATTTTTATTTACCAAAAACAAAGTATCCTTTTGCCAGCTCAGAGCAGGAGCTCACTGCCCATTGCACTGGTCACCAGAAACTGTCACCCCAAAGATGCAGAAAATATAGGAATATCTCAACATTCTCCAGCCAGAACCAAGCCCAAGATTAAAACAATTCATGATATAAAACATATTTTGCAAAGTGATTTAACATGGTCCATCCAGTCAATTAAAATGGACAAAGGAGAAAAAGAAATAATGATTACAATAAATTTGAACACTTCCTATTATGCTTTCTGAATTTCTGAGAAAGCAAGTAAAATTTAAAATCTTGTAAATCATTGGAGACTGAAGCTTAAATACCTTGAGAGAGTCTCCAGATCAATACAAAAGGAACAAAGAGTTATCTGGAATCCCTGAGCCCTTTTGAGTTATTATAAATCAGGAAAAAGAAAACATTTTAAATTGGTTTCTATGCTTTTAACAGCTAATTGGATATGGCCCTAAGCACTGTCTGGGTTGGAGACCACCTGGGAGCACTTTGAAGGAAAACAATCTGAAAGGGTAGGTGAGTTGAAAATGAATAAATACAAATGACAAGCTAAAGTTAATCCCTTAAAATAGTACTTAAATACACAGATCCCTTGTTCTCTCCAGGGTGTGCTGTTTTATTTTACAAGTAATTATAGAGCTTTTAGTTTAATTTTATTCTTTCCACCGCCACCCCTACAGCAGGTTCCCAACACCTCTTGATAGGCTGTCTAGCAAACACAGTTCTACACTGACTCTAGTGTAGTCCAACGGGTAGAAGTCTCCAACAACAGAGGTTTGTAAATGGTAAATAAAAAATTGTTGAGACCATGGGACACTTCCTGGTTTTTGTTGTCCATGATTCCTTGAGCCTTTTTGTGCTTGTTGCGTGGAATGGATTTGTGCACGTCCTAAACGTTTCTGCAAATGTTCAGTGAAGTCACTAAACTTTCCTGTTGTCTGCCTGCACAATTCAAAAGAGACTAATGTTTCATTTCATATGAAGAGCAAGCCCTTCGAGGTTCTAGTGGCACCTACCACATATCCCCTGAATAGTTCTTATCCAATCTTGCTTCTACCAAATAATTACTCTAAGTTAGTTCCCACATGACAGCAGTTAACAAAACAAGTAACACACATATATGGGTATAATTGACAGTGGGCTGTGCATTCTCCCTTCACTGCACTTTAAAAAATCTTATTTTTCAAGTTTTCAAACAATTGAATTTAGTAACAAATGCACATTTCCCACAATGGATGTTAGTCAATGAGGGACGCAAATAAAATAATTATTTTCTGTATTGATGTTAAAAGAAGCTGCATAATTATGTACCTGCAGCAAACCTATTTCCTTTCTCATTAGGAGTAACATTAACAAGAAATCACACTATTATAACCAAAAGGTTAATTGAATAAATAAAGATCAAGCAGGAATCAACACTCCCATGGCCAAGTTCTTTATGTATTCACCAATCAGATGGGCACCGATGACAAGGAAAAGGGAGAAAGCGTGCCTGATGATCACATCATTGCCAGTTTTCCTACACAGCCCTAACATGATCAATATAATTGCAGCAAGGAGACGCTTCAAGTGACATGTTTCTCCTTTAGATAATTATCACCACATCAGGAAAGCGTAATATGGGAAACAGCCCTGGAAATCTTAGGCAGTTCCAGCTGGCAAGCCAATGACGGATATGGACTGTGGACTGAGTGGGTAGAACTTTAGCAGCATCATTTCCTAATTCATGCCTAGACTTGCTGTGTTTATGGGTGGATCGTTTTCAGGCAGCATACCTGACAAGGAAGAAGAGGCTGCAAGGCAGAGATGGGAGTCGGAAATTCCTTGGAATGATAACACTGGCCTCCCCTTTCACTGCTAGCTTCTCAGATCAGAAATGGAATTCCTGGCAGAGTCAAGTTGGGCACACTGCTCCATTTCATGGAGGGCTTCCACAGCTCCAGACCTGTTCTGGATGTGGCCTTGATTGTACCATGTACCAACTATACATTTATTTAACAACAGTCAGATTACTTAACTTTCCACACCAGCCCCATAACCTTTGGCTATGCTAATTGCAAAGTCATAAAAAGCCAATAATGTATCATCACAGGCAGATTTTCTGTTGATAGCTGATCTGCCATTGTGTTCCAAGATGCTGGGCAATCAACTTATAGTACTGTGTGTCTTTAAAACTGAAAGGAGACAAAGAATTGGAAAGACAGGAGAGAAAGAGAGAAGGGAATGTAAAGTTTCATTCATATGGCTTCCATGAGATCAGGGGTTTAGGAATCAACAAGATCCCTGTTACTTGCAGTAGCTGCAGGCAAGTAATCAGAAGATTGACTGAACAGTTTTAAGGGTTGCTTTGTACAGAAGGCATTTCCTGTTTCACAATTGCACGGGCTGTATTTCTCTGCTAGATCCTTTGGGCAAAAAAGCAGGGCATGGGTCTCCTAACTGGAGACCCATTTAGTGGGTCTGATGCAATTTATAGATTCCCAGGAGATGCATATATAAATATTGCTTTGCTATAATAAGCAGTTAGAAATATTTTAAATAAGTTAACTAAGTAAGTAAGTTGTGCATGAGATGGCTTGTGGCAAGCAAAATGTTCTGCCACTAAGCAGGGACCAAGGAGAGGAAGACCTGAAGAAAGATTATCATGAGCTCATTGGCAAAAAGATGGGATATAAAGTTAACAAATGCATAAATGAAACTGCTGGTGATAGGAGAAACTCCTGAATTGGTGAAGGAAGGAAATGATCTGGCCCAGTATCTGTATTCTTGGTTTTATGCAAGCAAGCCCCTGCTAAGTAGCTGACAGCAGCAAGAAAGATACGACCAATTTTGTATAATCTATAATCTTCACTGGACCATTAATACTCACTGGGGGAATGGAACTGGAAAAGCTGCTCCTAAAATATTTCACTTATGTTGCAATCCCTGTCAGGGTCATTGGATCTAGTTTGTTGGCACAGAACACACACACACACACACACACACACACACACACACACACACACACACACACACACACACACACACACACACACACACACACACACACACACACACACACTTTTTGCACTCCTCAAAAGACATGTCTCTGCCCAATGCTGAGACATCAGCCCTCGTCCTCCTGCCAGTCTTACACTTCCTTCTGACAAGACCATCCCCAACACAACCACCACTACCACTATTACCACTACCACCATCAACAATGACATCTTAGAATTGTGGAGCTGAAAATCACCCTATGGACCCTTGGGTCCTGCCCCTGTCAAGGAAGCACAGTGGGAGAATCAAACCTCCCAACCTCCTGCCCTGCAGCAATGCAGCAAGATACCTAAACCGCTGAGTTATCCAGAAGTTCTAATGAAGGTGGTTTAGTGGTGGAAGCCTCAAGGGGATCATCTGATGCACCACCAGGGGATGTTTATATTTCATAATATGGCGCTCATGATGGAATGGGGATGCTTCCTGAAATCTTGGCGTGAGGTGCTCCCGTATTGTGAACCACAAACTAACTTGCTCCATATGGTAGCTTATATTTTATCTGATATGTTGTGGGTTTTGTGATATATCTGACTAGGAAACATAGGCCATGAGGGCGAGGAAGCTTTAATTATAATGTGTGTAGGGGCAGGGGAGATCAAGGGAAGAGAAGCAACAGGGATTGAAAGATCCTTCTCTCATGGCTGGGAAGAACATAATAGCTTTCATGTTCTATAAAAAGAATGTCACTAAGCAAAAAGTCTTAAGCAAGTTCCTAACCTGAGAGGAGTTCAAAAGGCGCTGGGAGCTCAACTCTTACACTGATTATAGGTTCTCTTCCCAACAGCGGCTGGGAAAATGAAGGGAGATAATCAGCTGAGAGTGCTACTGACAGCCACAGAAAAACACCCAAACACTGGCTTGTGGCCATTTCAGCATAATTCTATGCCTTCATGTGGGATGATGCTGACTAATGGCAATCCAGAATCAGGTTGTACATATTCCATTGCAACCTCAGTCTCTTGAATCCATCATTAGCACAATGTTACAAGTAATTTTTGGTTCCTTTCCATGGAGGGTGGGTCCACACCACAGTATCATATTACAAGCTATTATCCACCTCCCTGCAGCCACTAGCATTTGGTGACTGCTCACACCACCTCAAAGACCTGTGAAGAAGGTCAAATACTACTGGAAAGAAGAGTCAGCTCACATGAATCAGCCCCGTTCATTCACCAGCTATTATATTAAGGGGTGGAGACAGCACAGGGCTCCAGGTGCTTTATGAGCTCAGTATGACTGACTCAGCAGTAGTGCATTTTCCTGACAGAATTACACATTCTGTGTTAGCCAGGCTCTCTTATGCAGTCCATAAAAGGAGAACAATTCTGCAAGATCTTTCCAGACTTTGGTGAACCATACTTTGAAAGGATCCTTGTGAGCTGATTTCTTTTGGCGAGGCTGGCTTTTTGGGTTAGTACTCTGTCTGTAGGCCTTTCCTGTTGAATACAATCTAGTCTTTACTGCACTAAGAAACTGATACCCTGCCGCAATAACATGAAAACCTATTGGATGAATATAACCAACGGGGCAAAGAGATGCTGGATGAAGACCTATTTTAAAGCTACAGCGAGTTCAGGCAATTTGGCCACAAAGTAAGCTCTTTCACCCTGTCTTCACTCAACAACAGCATGGGCATAACCTCTGAAATGAATGATGTGGGCTCTTCCTCTGCCATCTCCTTTGTAAGCAGGAGTCCAAGCCTAGACTTTTATTGGGCACACTTAGGATTTTGAGAGAGGGTCACAGGTAGAGATTAGGCATGAAACAAACAACAAACCAGAAAAAACTGACCAATTGGCCTGGTGAGTCATTACATTTGTGGCCCATTTGGGGGATTCTGTTTTGCCACAGCAGAACTAGGCGTGCGACTCTTCCCCCCTCAGTACTTCATTTAGTTTTGGCAAAACAGATGCCTGTCCATCCCTCCCGACAGGCACCATTGCCTTCCTACACTGGCACCACCACATCAGAGGCAGTGGGCACCCACCTATCAGCTGGGCAATGGGCAGATGTGCAGCAACAGGGAGCAGGCTCCCCTTCCCAAAGGTAGGGAGGGGATGGAGGCAGTAAGAAGGAGGGAATTGGGTGGGTGGTCCTCCAGCATAAACCTGGTTGTGTGTGGGAGGGACACACATGGGCTACTTCATCTTTTAGAGGTTCACCATGGTTCATAGCTTGTGGTTCATGAGAAGCCATGAACCACAAACCAGCCCAATTTGTCAGTTTTTCAGCTTGTGCCCACCTCTACTCATCCCAATGGGTCTTCCATCAACTACCTGTGTGGGGGTAATGGTTTTTGGAGCTGCTTTTGAGGCATCTTTTAAGGCAACGCAAACTTAAGCCGGGACTCTGAAATGCTGTTGTTTTTTCTCTTGTCGCCCAATGTGCATACTTCCCATTTTTAATTTTTTTATTTGTGGTTTCAGGATATCAATACCCTGGCAAGCCCACATCATATGCATTGGCCTGTATTTTAGTGAAATTACTGAAAAGTTCCCTATTACTGAAAATTTACTGAAAAATTCCCTATTAAACACCATGATGTAAGAATAATTATAATTGCAGAAGAGAGCGACCAAAAAGATTACTGGGCTGGGGCACCTCCCTTATGAAGAAAGGCTAAAACATTTGGGGCTCTTTAGTCTGGAAAAAAGGTGCCTGAGGGGGGATATGATTGAGACGTACAAAATAATGCAGGGCATCAGTAAAGTGGATAGAGAGAAGCTCTTTTCCCTCTCACAAAATACCAGAACTAGGGGACATGCACTCAAATTGAGGGCTGGGAGAGTAAGAACAGACAAAAGAAAATATTTTTTCACCCAGCGCTTTGTTAGTCTATGGAACTCCCTGCCACAGGATGTGGTGATGGCATCTGGCTTGGATGCCTTCAAAAGGGGATTGGACAGATTCCTGGAGGAAAAGTCCATCACAGGTTACAAACCATGATGGAGATGTGTAATCTCCAGGCTTAAAACCAGAGTACTTCAAGGGCCAGATGCAGGGGAGTGGTATCAGGAGACAGATATCTAGTCTCATGCGCTTCCAAAAGCATCTGGTGGGGCCACTGTGAGATACAGGAAGCTGGACTAGATGGGCCTTTGACCTGATCCAGCATGGCTCTTCTTATGTTCTTATGTTCTTATGTACCGCAGAGTTTACAGTGGCCGTTACTTCACGAAGTACTTCGCTTCGCAGCGGGATTGCCTTCACTTTGAATGCGAAGCCGGTCACGTGGTCTCCCTTCGCCCCCACCCCTCTTTCTCTGGCCTCACCATGCGAAATTTTAGGATCGAATCCATTACTACCTCACGTGCTCCCTTCGCATTCGGAAGCTTACTTGCAACGTCCGGTTTCTGCTTTCTTTTATTTTTTTAAAAAAAATTACCACGGCGTATCGATGCATCAATACCCGGCTGTCATTTGCGGTCAGAGGCGCACAAGCCAGCGGTCAAGCCCGGCGCTCAAAGGCCCCTGCGGTTGTCGTGAGGACTTGTGGGCGGCCATCGTGTTTCCCTGAAGCAGAGCAGCTGGGTTGGTTTTTTTTTTGGGGGGGGGGCGGGGCGGTGAGAGGCTTCTCTCAGCTTCATCGCCCTGTGTGCCCCGCCGCCGCTCTCTGGGTGGGCGCGCGGTGGGTGTCTTGCAGCGGTGGCTCCGACACCCCCTCCCCTCCCTCTGCGCAGCCCTTCGCCATCCCTTGCCAGTGGAGGGCTCCGCTCACATCACCCGGGACGCTTGCCCCCTCTGTTGCCCCTGCCCCGTGTACAGAAGGCAAGATCAAAAGAACGGGTTAACCGAAATATCTATGCATCGGCATTTCGGAGAAAAAGTAAGTTAAAAATAAAATAAAAATATATATTAACTGGCCACACGTGACTTTGGATGCGAAGGGGGATGCGAAGCGAAGAAGATTCCCGGCCTCCGGCAGGGGAATCTCTCGCCCCGCTTGGAGCACGGTTTAGGGGGCGTGGTCAGGGTGGCGCCGAATCCAAAGAGGAGGAGCGTGCGGACTGAAGCGATCGATTCGCACGGAAATTACGGCTCGCCGCGCAGCGAGAGGTTCGTGAAGTAACGGCCAGTGACACAAGGAAGGCAATGTGTCAGCATACGCCATTTCTGTTATTCCTGGAGTAGGGAAGTTTTAGCATCAGGCCAACTTCAGGTGGCCCTCAGCGCTGTCCTTCCTGGTTGGAATATCATTGATCAGGCATGCAGCCCTCTTTCCTCCTTTTAGGTTTCCATACTGGGGAAAAAAACAGCTCTTGGGTTCCCTACTGACTTGGTTTTTAGCCAACACCCAGCAGGCAGCCTGGGCCTTTCCTCCCAGACGTTGGGCTTGCCTTTGTAACAAGACCTCCTTTGAAGTCGTAGTGAACAGAAGGCTCTCTTTACCTTAGCTGGAATGTATTCTGTCATCAATGAACAAAAGAGGAAGGAAATGGTCTGTAAATGACATAACAAGAGCCCCATGGCTGTGTACACAGGCTGCAGGTGAAACAGCGTTGTCTTTTGTCCTCTTTCAAAGACATATAAGCTTTTGAACGGCAGTGGAAATATTTAATTGGAAACTCCCAACAAATATTTCAAACAGTGACATTTGCCTTTCTTCTTTTTATGTGCCATCATCAATGGCTGATATTTTCAGCTCTGAAAGTAGAAAAATACACACTGGAGATAAATTTTAATCTCCACTGAGAATGGAATCCAAACTTGGGAGGTACTTTCAGTGTGATTATTAATAGGTAATCTCTTTCAGTTTTTCACACCAATACACCTCCCAACATGTGAAGGCATGCAACAGCCTGGATGGCTAAGGTTCTACCAGAATCTGAAAATTCCTTTTTTTTTAAAGTTCACTTTTAGTTGTACTGACATCATCAATACACAGGGTTACACCCTAAACTATGACACAGAAGCCAGAACTCCTGGAGGGATTGGTGCTATTGTCCTGAGAAAAACGATAGAATGGAAAAGAATTAGCATTGCTATGTCAAACTCAGAGGGACCATGAAGAAAAATGTCAAGAGGACTGACCATTTGGCGTTTTGTTTAGCTGTAAGAGCTGCTCAACGGCCTATCCCCTAAACAAAAGACTACTGGACTCAAGGGGCTAAATCCAGTTGTTTCCCCAAACTAGAACAGAAATAGCAGATTAACTGCTGAACATGAAGTTAGCACGCGTGCAACTCCCATTGATTCAATGGAGCTCTCGTAGCCGGGAGCAGCAATTGGATTTAGGCCAAGGACAACAATTACCAACCAAGGACCAGTCTCCATCAGGAGGAACATGTGGCTTTGGGGGCAGCATTTTTAAGATTGTGCTTTGTTCTAAAAATAAATGAAATACTGTTGACATGTCCACATGAAACCATGTTTATAGTAAAGCCTCCTGTCCTTGTGAGATCAAAATACCATCCGACTGAGAACTTTGGACGGAACAACAACAAGACCATTCTTCAATTCAGTTTCAGGGATGGTTTCTAGGATTTTTTGCAGCTAG